>CP136055.1:459993117-460593117 GCA_032464435.1 Aegilops umbellulata
ACCAAAATTTCAGATTTTTGAACTGTTTAAATTTGAATTTCCTCAAATTTGAATTCAAACTTCCGGAGGCCATATCTCTCAAACCGTTTATCCAAATCAGTTGATTCTTTTTGCATTGTGATCCTATTAGCATGTAAATAATCTATACCTACTGATATGTTCTGTTATCTAAGTTTTTATTTGAATTCGTTGTTGTTTACTTTATTTTAGTGTTACGTGAGTATAGTTTATTTATTGGTGCCTTCGTTATCGTATAGATTGTCCGGAGTGTGAAGCGGATCAGAATTAAGCGTTAGAGTACTTCAACACCGTTCAAGGCAAGTTTGCACTTTGATTTTGCTCATCCTATATTCTGCTATGCATGTGTTGTTTTAATGGTATGATATATGATTGGCCTGATATGTGTATCCTATGTTGTCATGTTTTGGTGTTGATTGTGTTATGTGATGGTGTGATCAACTTGCTATGATAGACGTGGGCATGTGTCGCATGATGTTTGGAAGTGGTGAGCATTTATAGCTGTAGGCTCGGGACTTTTTCTCAGGTGAATGCGTCAATCGTTGAGCGCTCTATTGTCCCTAGAGAATGCGCCATGACTAAGCGCACTTGAGTTGTCGGGACTTTTTCTCATGTGAATGCGTCACTGGGTGAGCGCTCTATTGTCCCTAGAGAATGCGCCAGGGCTGAGCGCACTTGAGACATCCTGAAGATCCTTATCATCAGTGTTGTTTGCACCTTGCCTATGTCGTGGAGGTAGGTGAAGGTAGTTTTACACGAAACCAACTTGAGTGTTTTGTTTGTCATACTTTGCAGGTAGATGTAGGTTTGCTTTATCATTATGTGTAATTTTCCAATACATTCAATGTATTGACCCTTTGTGGCTGCAACTTATCATGTTGCAGGATTTTCAGATGATCAGTGAGATACTATAGGGTCGCGAGTCTTCACTCAGCATTTTCGCCAGTGGGCATTGATGGGATTCATCATTTATTATGCTACCTTTCCGCTGTTATTATTGAATAAAGTTAGCTATGTGCTACTCAGTTTGTAATACTTTATGAATTCTGGATCATACGTTATAGTAAATGATGCACTTGTTATTTGATATTCATATGTATTGTGTGTGCTAGCGAGTCAATCTAGGGACTAGCACAGTGAGCACAGAGACATCGAATCTTATCAGGTTTGGGTCATTACAATATCACATCACAACATGCCCTGCAAAAACAAGTTAGACGTCCTCTACTTTGTTGTTGCAAATTTTACGTGGCTGCTACGGGCTAAGCAAGAACCGTTCCTACCTACGCGTCAAAACCACAACGATAGTTCGTCATGTTAGTGTTGTTTAAACCTTCTCAAGGATCGGGCGTAGCCTCACTCAGTTCAACTAAAGTTGGAGAAACTGACACCCGCCAGCCACCTGTGTGCAAAGCATGTCGGTAGAACCAGTCTCGCGTAAGCGTATGCGTAATGTCGGTTCGGGCCGCTTCATCCAACAATACCGCCGAACCAAAGTGTGACATGCTGGTAAGCAGTATGACTTGTATCACCCACAACTCACTTGTATTCTACTCGTGCATATAACATCAACGCATAAAACCTGGCTCGGATGCCACTGTTGGGGAATGTAGTAATTTCCAAAAAATTCCTACGCACACACAGGAACATGGTGATGCATAGCAACGAGAGGGGAGAGTGTGTCCACGTACCCTCGTAGACCGAAAGCGGAAGCGTTAGCACAACACGGTTGATGTAGTCGTACGTCTTCATGATTCGGCCGATCAAGTACCGAACGCACGGCACCTCCAAGTTCAGCACACGTTCAACTTGATGACGCCCCTCGAACTCTTATCCAGCCGAGCTTTGAGGGAGAGTTCCATCAGCACGACGGTGTGGTGATGATGATGATGTTCTACCGACGCAGGGCTTCGCCTAAGCACCGCTACGATATGACCGAGGTGGATTATGGTGGAGGGAGGCACCAAACACGGCTAAGAGATCCAAAGGATCAATTGTTGTGTCTCTAGGGGCTGCCTCCCTCCCCATATATAAAGGAGTGGAGGAGGGGGAGGGGGCCGGCCACCCTTGGTGCACCCATGAGGAGTCCTACTCCCACCGGGAATAGGACTCCCCCCTTCCATGTTGGAGTAGGAGAGGAGAGGGAAGGAGAGAGAGAGGAAAGGAAAGGGGGGCACCGCCCCCCTTCCTTGTCCAATTCGGACTTGGGGGGAGGGGCACGCGGCTGCCCCTTGGACGCCTCTCCTTTTCCACCACTTGGGCCCATGAGGCCTAATAACCTCCGGGGGGTTTCGGTAACCCCCCAAGTACTCCAGTATATATCCGATAACCCCCGGAACCATTCTGATGTCTGAATATAGTCGTCCAATATATCAATCTTCATGTCTCGACCATTTCGAGACTCCTCGTTATGTCCGTGATCACATCCGGGACTCCGAACTACCTTCGGTACATCAAAACACAAAAACTTATAATAAAACCGTCATCAAACTTTAAGCGTGCGGACTGTTGGGGATCGTTGCAGAAATTAAAATTTTCTATGCATCACCAAGATCAATCTATGGAGAGACTAGCAACGAGAGAGAGGGAAGTGCATCTTCATACCCTTGAAGATCGCGATGCGGAAGCGTTACAAGAACGCAGATGAAGGAGTCGTACTCGTAGTGATTCAGATCGCGGTTGATTCAATCTAAGCGCCGAACAACGGCGCCTCCGCGTTGAACACACATACAACCCGGGGACGTATCCTCCTTCTTGATCCAGCAAGGGGAGAGTAGAAGTTGAGGGAGAGCTCTGGCAGCACGACGGCGTGGTGGTGGAGCTTGCAGTTCTTCTGCAGGGCTTCGCCAAGCACTACTACGGAGGAGGAGGTGTTGGGGAGGGAGAGGGTTGCGCCAGGGGAAGGGTTGTGGCTCCCATGCGCCTCCCCACTATATATAGGGGTGGAGGGGGCTGGCTTCTTGCCCTCCAAGTCCATTGGGGCGTTGGCAAAGGTGGGGGGAAGAAATCCCATCATTTCCCTTCCCACTGATTGTTATCCCCCTTTTTAGGGATCTTGATCTTATCCCTTCGGGATATGATCTTATTCCTTCTAAGGGGGGATCTTGGTGCGCCTTGACCAGGGCTGTGGGGCCTTGCCCCCACTAGCCACGTTCATGTGGGTCCCCCCATGCAGGTGGGCCCCACTCCAGAACCTTCTAGAACCTTCCCGGTACAATACCGAAAAATCCCGAACATTTTCCGGTGGCCAAAATAGGACTTCCCATATATAAATCTTTACCTCCGGACCATTCCGGAACTCCTCGTGACGTCCGGGATCTCATCCAGGACTCCAAACAACATTCGGTAATTGCACACTAATTCCCATAACAACTCTAGCGTCACCGGACCTTAAGTGTGTAGACCCTACGGGTTCGGGAATCATGCAGACATGACCAAGACAGCTCTCTGGGAAATAACCTACAGTGGGATCTGGATACCCATGTCGGCTCCCACATGTTCCATGATGATCTCATCGGATGAACCACGATGTCGGGGATTCAATCAATCCCGTATACAATTCCCTTTGTCTATCGGTATGCTACTTGCCCGAGATTCGATCGTCGGTATCCCTATACCTTGTTCAATCTCGTTACCAGCAAGTCTCTTTACTCATTCTGTAATGCATGATCCCGTGGCTAACTCATTAGTCACATTGAGCTCATTATGAGGATGCATTACCGAGTGGGCCTAGAGATACCTCTCCGTCATACGGAGTAACAAATCCCAGTCTCGCTTCGTGTCAACCCAGCAGACACTTTCGGAGATACCTGTAGTGCACCTTTATAGCCACCCAGTTACGTTGTGACGTTTGGTACACCCAAAGCATTCCTACGGTATCCGGGAGTTACACAATCTCATGGTCTAAGGAAATGATACTTGACATTAGAAAAACTCTTAGCAAACGAACTACACGATCTTGTGCTATGCTTAGGATTGGGTCTTGTCCATCACATCATTCTCCTAATGATGTGATCCCGTTATCAATGACATCCAATGTCCATGGTCAGGAAACCATAACCATCTATTGATCAACGAGCTAGTCAACTAGAGGCTTACTAGGGACATGTTGTGGTCTATGTATTCACACATGTATTACGGTTTCCAGTTAATACAATTATAGCATGAACAATAGACAATTATCATGAACAAGGAAATACAATAATAACCATTTTATTATTGCCTCTAGGGCATATTTCCAACAGTCTCCCACTTGCACTAGAGTCAATAATCTAGTTCACATCACTATGTGATTGTAATGAATCCAACACCCATGGGGTTTGTTCATATCTCGCTTGTGAGAGAGGTTATTAGTCAACGGGTCTGAACCTTTCAGATCCGTGTGTGCTTTACAAATCTATATGTCATCTTGTAGATGCAGCTACACGCGCTACTTGGAACTTTCCAAATAACTACTCTACTATATGAATCCGGTTTACTACTCAGAGTCATCCGGATTAGTGTCAAAGTTCGCATCGATGTAACCCTTTACGACGAACTCTTTTTCCACCTCAATAATCGAGAAAATTCCTTATTCCACTAGTTACTAAGGATAAGTTCGACCGCTGTCATGTGATCCATTCCTGGATCACTCTTGTACCCCTTGACTGACTCATGGCAAGGCACACTTCAGGTGCGGTACACAGCATAGCATACAGTAGAGCCTACGTCTAAAGCATAGGGGACGACCTTCGTCCTTTCACTCTCTTCTGCCATGGTCAGGTCTTGAGTCTTACTCAATACTCACACCTTGTAACACAGCCAAGAACTCCTTCTTTGTTGATCTATTTTGAACTCCTTCAAAACCTTGTCACGGTATGTATTCATTTGAAAGTACTATTAAGCGTTTTTTGATATATCCTTATAGATCTTGATGCTCAATGTTCAAGTAGCTTAATCCAGGTTCTCCATTGAAAAACACTTTCCAAATAACCCTGCATGCTTTCCAGAAATTCTACATCATTTCTGATCAACAATATGTCAACAACATATACTCATCAGAAATTCTATAGTGCTCCCACTCACTTCTTTGGAAATACAAGTTTCTCATAAACTTTGTATAAACCCAAAATCTTTGATCATCTCATCAAAGCGTACATTCCAATTCCGAGATGCTTACTCCAGTCCTTAGAAGGATTGATGGAGCTTTGAATACTTGTTAGCATCTTTCAGGATTGACAAAAACTTTCTGGTTGTATCACATACAACCTTTCCTCAAGAAAATCGTCAAGGAAACAATGTTTTGACATCCTATCTACAAGATTTCATAAATAATGCAGTAACTCCTAATATAATTCCAACAGACTCTTAGCATCGCTACGAGTGAGAAAGTCCCATCATAGTCAACTCCTTGAACTTGTCGGGAAACATCTTAACGACAAGTCGAGCTTTCTTAATGGTGACACTTACCATCATTGTCTGTCTTCCTTTTAAAATCCATCTGCACCCAACAGCCTTACGACCATCAAGTAGTTCTTTCAAAGTCTATACTTTGTTTTATACATGGATCCTCTCTCGGATTTTATGGCCTCGAGCCATTCGTCGGAATCCGGGCCCACCATCGCTTCTCCATAGCTCGTAGGTTCATTGTTGTCTAGCAACATGACTTCCAAGACAGGACTACTTACCACTCTGAAGTAGTACACATCCTTGTCGACCTATGAGGTTTGGTAGTGACTTGATCCGAAGTTTCATGATCACTATCATAAGCTTCCACTTCAATTGGTGTAGGTGCCACAGGAACAACTTCCTGTGCCCTGCTACACACTAGTTGAAGTGACGGTTCAATAACCTCATCAAGTCTCCACCATCCTCCCACTCAATTCTTTCGAGAGAAACTTTTCCTCGAGAAAGGACCCGTTTCTAGAAACAATCACTTTTGCTTCTGGATCTGAGATAGGAGGTATACCCAACTATTTTTGGGTATTCTATGAAGATGCATTCATCCGCTTTGGGTTCGAGCTTATCAGCCTTAAACCTTTTCACATAAGTGTCGTAGCCCCAAACTTTTAAGAAACGACAGCTTAGGTTTCTCTAAACCATAGTTCATACGGTGTCGTCTCAACGGAATTGCGTGGTGCCCTATTTAAAGTGAATGCGGTTGTCTCTAATGCTTAACCCGTAAACGATAGTGGTAATTCGATAAGAGACATCATGGTATGCACCACATCCAATAGGGTGCAGCTATGATGTTCGGACACACCATCATACTATGGTGTTCCAGGCGGTATTAGTTGTGAAACAATTTCCACAATGTCTTAATTGTGTGCCAAACTCGTAACTCAGATATTCATCTCTATGATCATATCATAGACATTTTATCATCTTGTCACGACGATCTTCAACTTCACTCTGAAATTACTTGAACCTTTCAATAATTCAGACTTGTGTTTCATCAAGTAAATATACTCAGCATCTACTCAAATCATCTGTGAAGTAAGAACATAACGATATCCACTGCGTGCCCCAGCACTCATTGGACTGCACACATCAAAATGTATTACTTCGAACAAGTTGCTTTTTTTTGTTCCATCTTACTGAAAACGAGGCCTTTCAGTCATCTTGCCCATGTGGTATGATATGCATGTCTCAAGTGATTCAAAATCTAGTGAGTCCAAACGATCCATCTGTATGGAGTTTCTTCATGCATATCTACCAATAGACATGGTTCGAATGTCTCAATCTTTTCAAAAACGAGTGAGTCCAAAGATCCATCAACATGGAGCTTCTTCATGCGTTTTATACCAACATGACTCAAATGGCTGTGCCACAAGTATGTGGTACTATCATCACTATCTTATATCTTTTGGCATGAACATGTGTATCACTACGATTGAGATTCAATAAACCATTCATTTTAGGTTCAATACCATTGATGGTATTATTCAAATAAACAGAGTAACCATTATTCTCCTTAAATGAATAATCATATTGCGATAAACATCATCTAATCATGTATATGCAAACACCAAATAACAATTATTTAGGTTTAACACCAATATTGATGGTAGAGGGAGCATGCGATGCTTGATCACATCAACCTTGGAAACACTTCCAACACATATCGTCATCTCACCTTCAGCTAGTCTCCGTTTATTCTGTAGCCTTTTATTTCGAGTTACTAACACTTAGCAACCGAACCGGTATCTATTACCATGGTGCTACTAGGAGTACTAGTAGAGTACACATTAATATAATGTATATCCAATATACTTCTGTCAACCTTGCCTGCCTTCTTATCTACCAAGTATCTAGGGTAATTCTGCTCCAGTGACCGTTCCCCTTATTACAGAAGCACTTAGTCTCGGGTTTGGGTTCAACCTTGGGTTTCTTCACTAGAGCAGCAACTGATTTGCCATTTCATGAACAATCCCTTCTTTCCCTTGCCCTTCTTGAAACTAGTGGTTTAACCATCAACAATTGATGCTCCTTCTTGATTTCTACTTTCGCGGTGTCAAATATCGCGAGTTGCTCAAGGATCATCATGTCTATCCCTGATATGTTATAGTTCATCATGAAGCTCCAATAGCTTGGTGGCAGTGACTATGGAGAACCATCACTATCTCATCTGGAAGATTAACTCCCACTCGATTCAAGCAATTGTAGTCCTCGGGCAATCTGAGCACATGCTCAACGATTGAGCTTTTCTCCCTTAGTTTGCAGGCTTAAAAAACTTGTCAGAGGTCTCATACCTCTTGACGGTGGCATTAGTCTGAAATTCCAATTTCAGTTTTTTGGAACGTCTCATATGTTCTGCGACATTTAAAAAAACGTCTTTGGTGCCACAATTCTAAACCGTTAGTATTACGCACTGAACTATCACGTAGTCTTCAAAACGTGTATGTCAGATGTTTCCCAACATCTACAGACGACGCTCGAGGTTCAACACACTGAGCGGTGCATTAAGGACATAGCCCTTCTGTGCAGCAATGAGGACAATCCTTAGTTCACGGACCCAGTCCGCATAATTGCTACTGTCAACTCTCAACTAAATTTTCTCTAGGAACATATCTAAAACAGTAGAACCAAAGTGTGAGCTACGACATAATTTGCAAAGACCTTTTGACTATGTTCATGATAATTAATTTCATCTAATCAAATTATTCAATGAACTCCCACTTAGATAGACATCCCTCTAGGCATCTAAGTGATACATGATCTGAGTCAACTAGGACGTGTCCGATCATCACGTGAGACGGACTAGTCATCATCGGTGAACATCTTCATGTTGATCGTATCTTCTATACGACTCATGTTCGACCTTTCGGTCTTCCGTGTTCCGAGGCCATGTCTGCACATGCTGGGTTCGTCAAGTCAACCTAAGTGTATCGCGTGTGTAAATCTGGCTTACACCCGTTGTATTCGAACGTTAGAATCTATCACACCCGATCATCACATGGTGCTTCGAAACAACGAAACTTCGCAACGGTGCACAGTTAGGGGGAACACTTTCTTGAAATTATTGCAAGGGATCATATTATTTAAGCTACCGTCGTTCTAAGCAAATAAGATGTAAAACATGATAAACATCACATACAATCAAATAGTGACATGATATGGCCAATATCATTTTGCTCCTTTTGATCTCCATCTTCGGGGCGCCATGATCATCATCGTCACCGGCATGACACCATGATCTCCATCATCATGATCTCCATCATCATGTCTTCATGTAGTTGTCTCGTCAACTATTACTTCTACTACTATGGCTAACGGTTTAGCAATAAAGTAAAGTAATTACATGACGTTTATGTTGACACGCAGGTCATAAATAAATTAAGACAACTCCTATGGCTCCTGCCGGTTGTCATACTCATCGACATGCAAGTCGTGATTCCCATTACAAGAACATGATCAATCTCATACATCACATATATCATTCATCACATCCTTTTGGCCATATCAGATCACACGGCATATGATGCAAAAACAAGTTAGACGTCTTCTAATTGTTGTTGCAAATTTTTACGTGGTTGCTATAGGTTTCTTAGCAAGAACGTTTCTTACCTACGCCAAAACCACAACGTGATATGCCAATTTCTATTTACCCTTCATAAGTGAAAGTGCTTGTTATCGACTAGAGGGGGGGTGAATAGGCGATTTTTACGAAAGTCTTCAAAACATGGAAGTTTCGAAGACAAACAATAGAAATGACCCTATTGATATGCAGCGGAAGATAAACTACACAAGGCAGGCCATAGTCAAGTATGCAATAATGTGAGAGCACGATGACTAATGGCAACTAGGTAGTAAGGATCAGGGTGGAAGATAGTATGAAGCCAAACAGCAATAGTAGTCAAGCAATGAAGTCAAACAGGTATGGCAAGCAGGCAATGACTTCACGAAGACAAACTGTAAGTAAAGGGAAGAGAGAATAGAACCAGTCACTCGATGAAGACATAGGATTTGTTTGACCAGTTCCTGTTGCTGTGACAACTGTACATCTGGTTAGGGAGGCTGAGATTCAACTCAGAAGACCGCGTCTTCACCTTATTCCCCTTGAGCTAAGAACACACAGTCCTCGCCCAATCACTCTGGTAAGTCTTCAAGGTAGACTTCCAAACCTTCACAGACTTCGTTCACCGGCAATCCACAATGGCTCTTGGATGCTCAGAACATGACGCCTAACCGGCTGGAGGATTCACAGTCCTCAAGTGTAATAAGTCTTCAGGTCACACAGACAGAAAGACTTCAGTGATGCCTAACACTCTTTGGCTCTATGTGTTTTGGGCTTTGTCCTCGCAAGGATTTATCTCTCTCAAAGGCTTCGAGGTGGATTGCTCTCAAACGACAAAAGCCGTGCACTAACTCTGAGCAGCCACCAATTTATGGTGTAGGGGGTGGGCTATTTATAGCCACTAGGAAACCCGAACTGATATGTCCGAAATGACCCTGGGTCACTAAGGAACTGACACGTGTTCCAACGGTCAGATTTCAAACACACGCGACAACTTTACTTGGGCTACAAGCAAAGCTGACTTATCCAGCTCTGGATAAGATTTGCTCTCATTGTCTTCGCTCGAAGACATAGGATTTGGGTTGAGCATCACTTCAGTCACTCTAACTGTATTCACTTGGACCCCACTTAACAGTACGGTGGTTCCTATGACTCAACAAAGAAGAAAGGAAACAACGAAACAACTAAGTCTTCGCGCTCCATAGTCTTCACACAATGTCTTCTCATGTCATAGTCTTCAATATGAATATCTTCATGTACCACCATTGTCGTCAGTGTCTTCATACATTTTTAGGGGTCATCTCTGGTAGGTAAACCGAATCAATGAGGGACACTGCCTGTGTTATCCTGCAATTCTCACAAACACATTAGTCCCTCAACCAAATTTGTCGTCAATACTCCAAAACCAACTAGGGGTGGCACTAGATGCACTTACAATCTCCCCCTTTTTGGTGATTGATGACAAGCTGGTTGAAGTTTTCAACGGGGATAAAGTATGTGAAATTGTACAGGGTAGAGGATTGTCTTCATAAGTTTCAAAGGCTCCCCCTGAAGATGTGCATATAAGTAATTTGCTTTTGGATTGCAAATGCACATGGCAGGTTGTACTTGTGGAGATCCTCTTCAACTTATGATGACAATTCATCATGCATGATGAGATATAGCAAAGATTATGACATGCATAATGAAAAATGGATGTCTGCGGAATGACCTAAGTGCGGAAGTTATCATCGCACATGCGGAATTTATCATCGCATCACAGAATATCAGATAAGTAGCAGACGACCATCAAGTTTAAGTGTTACAACTCAAAGAACCAACTGTATCAAAACGCGAGAGTTGTAAACACTAGGCAAAATATAATGCAACCGCCCATATGAACCCGCTTGAAGACTATCAAACTCATACGCTTCTCCCACTTTTGTCAGTAATGACCAAAAAGGTTTGAAGACATAGAGCATCTACTCGTCCTCTTGATGAGTAGGTGAAGCAGCAGGGTTGGTGTTGTCGTTTGGTGGTGCAGACGATCTTGGTGCAGTGTCGATTCTTGCAGAAGGGGTCGGTGAAGCTGCATCGTCTTCTTCATCGATCACTTTGGCATTTACAGTTGCAGCAGAAGAGGAATACTCAGAGTCTTCAAGAGATGGAGTACGACGTAGGACAACATTTCGTGGAGGAGTGGAGTCGAACTTGAATTCCTCTGTGAAGACATCATCTTGAAGATCCGCTTCAGCACTGAGCAGTGTCAAACTATTCCATGATCGTCGACATGTTTCATGCGTGACAAAGGCATTCTTGGTGGCAAGATTGCGAATGCGATTGACATCCACCAAGAGGCTCTGCATTTGGCGCTTGAGCCAGTCATGATGCTTATCATGTTTCTGATGAAGGTGTCGGCGTTCTGGGAACGGGGGTCCCCAGACTTGCCTGCCTGCAGCCTGCGGCGTGGCTCGAATGGGGGCCCAGCGCAGCCCATCTTCACTAACACAAGACCCAAGACCCTCGCGAGGGGCCAAGCCTCGCGAGGCGGACGACACGGTGCTTCCTCTGGCGCGGCCTCCTCAGGATGGCTCACGAGGAGGCAGAGAGATCAAGGCAGGGTACCTCGCGAGGTGCCCATGACGCAAGCCATGACGCCCAAGGGTGTCAGGCAGGCGCCAGCCCGCGCAGCGTTCCCCTTTCCTCTTTGGTGCAAAGGGGGCAAGCGCAGGCGAGAGGATCAAGCAAAGGCACCCATTTTAGTGCAACAGGACCAAGACCAGTCCAACGGTGGGAAGGAGGTCACCATGGAGCCCAGAACGGCGTCACCACCGGGCCTTTGGCAGGCGAAGACCAACTTTAGTCAGGATAAGTGTACTAGATGTTCCCCTTTGAATTGGCCGATTGTTGGCGCCCTTCCTGCTCAAATATTTGGGAAGAGGCCCAGGGCCTTTGCCTATAAATAGGACTAGCCACCCCCAGGGTAGAGGGAGGAAAAAACCAGCTAGAACGTAGCATCCACAAACAGAGCTAGCAACACACTTATAGAGAGAGAGAAGGGCGATCGAACTCCCCCAGCACTTCATCCCCTAGCCAAGAACAGACCCTTGCGAGGCTGTTCTTCCTTGTACTGTTCATCCTCATCAGCCCAAGAGGCAATCCATCCACCACAAACTAGAGTAGGGTATTACACCACAATGGTGGCCCAAACTAGTATAAACCATGTGTCTCTTGTGTTGTTCGTTCTGTAGTTTAGATCCTTGTGAGACGGAGAGGTAGAGGGCATAATCTCCGCGCGCACCCCAGAGTTCGAACCTTAAGGGTCTGCCGGAACCCGTGATCCAACATTTGGCGCGCCAGGTAGGGGTGCGCCGGAATTTGCCTCCCTACCGCTCCGCCTCCCGTCGCATCGTCATCACCATGTCCGGTGACCAGGAGGGCAACCAAGGTCCATGGGCGGCGTGGCCCATCTGCGCGGAGCCGCCCGCTCCGGGCGACCCCCGCACCCCAGGCAGCTCGCGGTCCGCAGGGCACTGTGGGCCGCGGGCGACGCGGACAAGCCTCCGCGACCCTCACACTGCGGCAGGCGCGGTCGGGGGCAAGGGCCTCCAACCACGCCGCGACTACGACACTGTACACCCGACGGGAGCAGGCGAACTCGAGGGCCGCGCTCACGGTAGCACGGGAGCTGCTGCAGTGCAGGCTGCTGGAGGGCGGCCGCGACGTGCTGCTGGAACGGGTCGCCGAACTCCTGGGCTTTGCCGCTTCGGGGGCTCACCCCTTCTGCATCCAACTTCCGCGCCAAGCCCAGGGCGGCGCACGAGGAGGCCCCGCACGCTCTCGCGGGTCTCAGGGCTACCCCGACACCGGCGAATCCGCCGACGCTAGACTGGCGGTGGCACTACCCCCGCCCCCGGCGCGCGAAGGAGAGGGGCTCGGTGTGGCCCACGGCGCCAGCGGGCAACCGCGCTACCACCCCGTGGTGGGCACGTCAAGCAACGCCACATGGCGCATGGAGCACTACAGCACAGCATTCGGGGTGGCGGCGCCAGAAGAATATGTGCCTCACATGATGGACCAAGGGCACGCTCACGAGGGCGAGCAGGGCTCACTCTTCAGCCCTAGCTGAGGAGACGATACGCCAGAGGCTGAGCCCTTCCAGGAGCCCCAGGACGGCTCTGTTGGCCACGCTGGAGGCGACAACTATCGGGTACCGTTAATTCCTCAAGAGCAGGCGTACGCTAATCATGGGTCGCAGGAGGTGCAGGTCGCCGCAGTGAGCAGCTGCCCCGCTCCCGCGGCCTCCTACCCCTCGGGAGGAGGACGCAGGGGGCTGCAGGAGAGGGGCAGGGATCCTACATCACCACCGCGGCGTCCGGAGCAAGGTGTTCTTAGAAGGTAGGCCCTCCGCTGGGGAGGCGCCTGAGGGCCTGCCCCTGGCGGAGGACCCTGGTCGTCGGGGGAACCGCTGGCGACCGCTCTACCCCACCGGCGGCGTCCTGGTTTCCGATCGTCGTTGGTGGCACTAGAGTGTGGCGCAAGGCGGGGCCCTCATCTGGTGATATGAAGGAAGGCCAGTTCCTGTGAAGAAGGCCCAGTGCCTGTGAAGCTCGCCGCCCCGTGACACTCTCACGTAATAATGAGTGGGGTTGTACATGCCCCGGAGTCTCAGGGGTGCCGGCCTCAGGCCCTGGGGCTCCCTCCCATGCCCAGTGGATAGCACTTAGCTCCGCGCTGGTCAGAAGACATCCAAGACTAGATTAGGTGCCGGACGCGGCTTTTTGTCTGCTTTCATTTGCCTTTTCCCTTTGGTTGTAACTTTTTCCCCTGCTGGATTGAAGTTGAATTCGAATTTGAGCTTTGTGTGTGTTCGGGGAAGGGATGATTGGTCTCGTTCGAACCATTTCTCGCGTTCTGGTCACCGCCTCACCACGGCTACCTCCCCTCGCAAGCCCCTCGCGAGTCGGGCCAGGCCTAGCTCGAGCGCAGCTCTGACTGCCATTGTTGCTTCCTCACGAGATTACCTTTTGGTGACTGCGGAAGTTGTCTTTTCCTAAGAAGGCCTGGAGCCTGTGAAGAAGGCGAATGCCTGTGAAGACGTCCCGCTCGGTAGAAGGCCCGGAGCCTGTGAGGAAGGCGAATGCCTGTGAAGACGTCCCGCTCGGGAGAAGGCCCGGAGCCTATGAGGAAGGCGAATGCCTGTGAAGACGTCCCGCTCGGGAGAAGGCCCGGAGCCTGTGAAGAAGGCAAACGCCTGCAAAGCCATTGCGTTTAGGAAAAGGCCCAGAGCCTGTGAGGAAGGCGAATGCCTGTGAAGACGTCCCGCTCGGGAGAAGGCCCGGAGCCTGTGAAGAAGGAAAATGCCTGTGAAGCCATTGCGTTTAGGAAAAGGCCCGGAGCCTGTGAAGAAGGCAAATGCCTGTGAAGCCATTGTGTTTAGGAAAAGGCCCGGAGCCTGTGAAGAAGGCAAATGCCTGTGAAGCCATTGCGTTTAGGAAAAGGCCCGGAGCCTGTGAAGAAGGCAAACGCCTATGAAGCCATTGCATTTAGGAAAAGGCCCGGAGCCTGTGAAGAAGGCAAACGCCTGTGAAGCCATTGCGTTTAGGAAAAGGCACGGAGCCTGTGAAGAAGGCAAATGCCTGTGAAGACGTCCCGCTCGGGAGAAGGCCCGGAGCCTGTGAAGTTTTCCGTCAGCAACGATCCCACATCCTGAGATCTGAACTAGAGGACACCCAAGGCACAGTGCCCTTCTGCAGGCAGCCTTGGAGCCAGCGAGGAACAAAGGTAAACCAGCCTGCCATAGGGCACGCGCGCGATTTGACTGCCACTGATATAATGGACACCAGTTCTTACATGAGGGGCTTCCCCCCCCCCCCCAAATGCTCTCACAACCGTCAGGCCAAACACCTGAGTTCTATCCATGCAGGGTAAAAAGACGGAAGTGGTACATGGTCAGTCTGACAAGTCTCCCAATGCATCCTCGGGAGCGCCTCCTGAGCTATCGCTGGCATCGCTGAACTCGCCTTCGTTGTCTGCGCCACCACCAGCGGCGCCTGGATCATCCACCACGCCGCCCTCGTCGGCAGCCACGATCACGTCATCGTCATCCGAGGTGAAGGCCCGGACGAGAGCATCCACGTTGTTCTCCACCCAATTCGCCAGGTCACCTCGGACGGCCTGGGGGACTCGGGCGATGGCGGCATCGAAGTCGAAGTGGGGGTCCATGTCCTGAAGATGGCTGAAGACGCGGCTCCTCTCCTCCACCAACCTGTCGGCCCTGGCCGACCGTGCCTCCAGCTGCGTCACCACAGCGGTGAAGAACTGCAGGTGACCGGCGTAGTTGATCGTGTGCGGCTCGCCAACGGCTGCCTCACAGATGTTGCCCAGGGCGGTGTTAGCTCTTTCCCTGAGCGTGGTGAGCATGGGGCCGTGCACGTGCTCCAGGACTTGCCACTGGCGTATCTCATCGGCATTCTGACGCTCGACGGCCTCGGTCTTCTCCAGCCGCTGGCGGAGACGGAGCACCTCAGCCTGAAGGGCGGACGATTCCTTCCGCGCTGCCTCAAGGGCGGCCCGAGAAGCATCGGCCCACCGCGTCGCCTCCTCCCGCTGGGCCCTCAAGGCCGTGGTCCTCCCCGCGGCCTCGACCCGGATCAGCTCCAGCTTCCTCTCGAACTCGCGCTCGAGGCCTTGGCGCGCCATCGCCACCCGACGACCAACCTCCTCCAAGACACGCGCCTCTCGCGCGGCAACATCGTCTTCCGCCCGCGTCGCCAGGCGCTCCCTCGTCTCCAGCCGCTCGTACTCGAGGGAGCGTTTGACAGCTTCCAGCACCAGCGCTTCCTCGCGCTTCCGAAGCTCAACCGGGTCACCGGAGGCCACCTTCATCGACACAAGAGCCGCCTCACGCAGCTCCACCTGCTCCTCCAACGAGCGGCACCAGGCCAGGAGCTCCCGGGTCTGTTCTTCTGCTGCTTCTCGCTGTCGGTCAGCTCTCCGGGCCTCCTCAGCGGCCCGGGATCGAGCCGCCCGAGAAGCCTCCAGCGACGCCTTCGCCTTTTCTTCATCGAGGTCGCGCTGATGACGCGCGAGGGCAACGGCGGCCTCCAGCTCGCGCCTCTCTGTGGCCAGGCGCAGGCCCTCGGCTTCCAGGCGCGCGTCTTCATCGGCGAGCTCCTGCCCAAGCAAGTCTACGGCGCCACTCGCCCTTCGAAGGAACTCGTGGCGACGGGCACGGCGCTCCCATGCACGCTCAAGCACGTCTGCCACACTATCATCTGCCCCAAGCAGGCGTCGAGGGCCGCGGACCATCGCTCCGGTCCCGGGCAGGAGGCTGGGGGCTGGAGCCCTCACGACGGCCGGACGCGCCGCATCAGAAGCCCGGCCTGAGTCCAGCCCGACCTCAGGAGAAGAGCCCAAGGGGTGCCTCAGCCAGTCGCAGCCCGCGACCAGACGAGAAGCCCATGGCAGGCTGCCGATGCCGAGATAGGGCCCGCGGAAGGAGATCGCGGGGACAGAAGGGCCGCCGCGCGCTACGTGACGGTCCACCCCGTCGTTCACCCTGACCACAAGGGTCGTGCTGCTCGGGGCACTCGGGGGTGGCGGAGGAGATAAAGTCAAGGGAGGCGGCACCTCAGCGGCCTCCATGACCTCGGCAGGAAGGGGCCTGCAGAGCAAGGATCAGTAGACGCAACAAGGGGATCAGGAGCCAGGAGAGGAGAAGGCTTACTCGTCGGTGGCAAAGTACTTCCGGCGCTTCAGCAGGCGACAAGGGGAGTCGTCACCCAGGGCCTCCCTTTTCCTCCGGAGGGCCTCGAAGTCCACACGGAAGCGGCCCACGAGAGGTGCACAGGAATCAACCCGCGAAGAGGACGGAGCACCAAGGCGACCTACGTCGAGGACGCATGCCTGGCGCGCACAGTCAGTTGCCTCTCCAGAGGGCACATCCGGGGGCTCAGGAGCCCCAACCTCAAGCGTCGCAAGCGGCTGCACCTCGCCGCAGCCTCGGCGGCACGGGCCTAAGGAGCTGCCCCATCAAGGGCATCGCCAGGTGCGGTCACATCATCGGTGGCTCTCTCGAACCCCGCTGTCTCCTGCCTCCCTGCTCCACCACTTGAGGAAGATTCGCCTAGGCCGACCGGGAGGGTAATCACCACCACGGGGTTCTCGCGAGGCCCTTGGAAGCCGGCAGGGCGCAACCCCCACTCGTCGAAAGGGGGCATCTGCCTCACGAAGTCATTCCTGTTCTGGCACAGGTACAGCAAAGCTCCTCCCCGCTGGATGCTGCCCGGGTTGGGGTCGCCAGTCAGGACCAAGAGCACCGTCCTCAGCGCCGCGGGCGTCAAGTCTTCTTCCTGAAGCCTCATGCGATCATCATGCCCGCTGAAGGCCCACATTCGACGAGAATGGCGCTGGAGAGGGGCAATGGGGCGCAATAGGAACTCCTTCACCACCTTGGGCGCCGTTACGCCGAGCTTTCTCAAGAACATGAAGCGGCGCCAGACGAAGGCGAGCCGGGGGCTCTCGAGCGTCTCCTAGCCCCAGCCGGAGTTGGGTACAGCAGGCGAAGTTGGCTTCACCAGCAGGGGGCTGGGCACCCCGACATCAACGAACAACCACCGCTCACGAAACCTGGCTGAAGGCGGAGGGAGATTGAAGTCGATACCAGAGGCCGCAGCTTCGGGCGAAGCTATGAAGCTCACGCATGCCGAGCATTGAGCGGGGTCGACCAGGCACAAGGAGAAGAAATGGCGCAGCAAGGCAACAGAAGGAGGGATGCCCATCAGCGCCTCGCAAACAAAAGCAAAAGCCGAGAGGAGGGCAATGGATTGAGGACCCAGATGCATCATGTGGATCTGGTAATGGGTGAGGACGGCGTTGAAGAAATCGGAGAAAGGAGGAACCAGACCCGCCCACAAGGCGTCGGCAAAATAGTGAACCTCGGTGATAATCCTGTCCATGGGGAAGTGGGACGTAGGCCAAGCCGTCGTCCTCCCACACTCGTTGAAGACGGTGGCCAGAGCAGGACTAAGCTTGTCCAGGCACTCCAGATTGAGTATGATTGAGTGGCCGACGGCGGGAGCCACCGGCGGCGGCGGGCGAGATGGAGGCGCAGGCTTTTTCCCTTTCTCTTTCTTCGTCGGAGCCATGGCGGTGGACGGGAGAGATGAGATGTGAGGTGGGATTAGAGGCAAGAGTCAGAGTTCGAAGGAAGGAAGAACAAGGGACAGTCGAGCAACAAGAAGAGGGGCGGCTGTGTACAACCGTGGGACAACCTAGCGCGCCACAAAATAAGGGAGCGTGGGCGAACAGTACCGCCCACGCCCAATCAAACGCCACGCGGAGCCCAAGGCCGCAGGCTGTTAGTTGCCGCGGCGCTTCGCCCTTGCCCTTTCACCTTTAAGCACGGCCAAGTCCATGCGCGCCTTGTGTCCAGGGGCTACTGTCGGCGTTCTAGGAACGGGGGTCCCCAGACTTGCCTGCCTGCGGCGAGGCTCGAATGGGGGCCCAGCACGGCCTATCTTCACCAACACAAGACCCAAGACCCTCGCGAGGGGCCAAGCCTCACGAGGCAGACGACATGGTGCTTCCTCAGGCGCGGCCTCCTCAGGATGGCTCACGAGGAGGCGGAGAGATCAAGGCAGGGTACCTCGCGAGGTGCCCATGACGCAAGCCATGACGCCCAAGGGTGCTAGGCGGGCGCGAGCCCACGCAGCGTTCCCCTTTCCTCTTTGGTGCAAAGGGGGCAAGCGCAGGCGAGAGGATCAAGCAAAGGCACCCATTTCAGTGCAACAGGACCAAGACCAGTCCAACGGTGGGAAGGAGGTCACCATGGAGCCCAGAACGGCGTCACCACCGGGCCTTTGGCAGGCGAAGACCAACTTTAGTCAGGATAAGTGTACTAGATGTTCCCCTTTGAATTGGCCAATTGTTGGCGCCCTTCCCGCTCAAATATTTGGGAAGAGGCCCAGGGCCTTTGCCTATAAATAGGACTAGCCACCCCCAGGGTAGAGGGAGGAAAAAACCAGCTAGAACGTAGCATCCACAAACAGAGCTAACAACACACTTAGAGAGAGAGAAGGGCGATCGAACTCCCCCCAGCAGTTCATCCCCTAGCCAAGAACAGACCCTCGCGAGGCTGTTCTTCCTTGTACTGTTCATCCTCGTCAGCCCAAGAGGCAATCCATCCACCACAAACTAGAGTAGGGTATTACACCACAATGGTGGCCCGAACTAGTATAAACCCTGTGTCTCTTGTGATGTTCGTTCTGTACTTTAGATCCTTGCGAGACGGAGAGGTAGAGGGCATAATCTCCGCGCGCACCCCAGAGTTCAAACCCTAAGGGTCTGCCGGAACCCGTGATCCGACAGAAGGGCAACCAGAAGCTCTCGGTCATTGAGAATGCGGGAGCGCTTCTTAGGCCTTTGGGCAATTGTGCTCTCAGTAGCTTCTGTTTGCGCACGATGTGGCATGCGAGTAATCCCAGCCAGAGGGTAGACTCGAGCGATGGCTTGAACTCCTTCATCATTTTGAGTGAAGCTTTGATGATCAGCATTCTGACGACTAAGAGACTCCTTTGCCGTCTCTGGGTATATGGCTTCAACAGACAAATCAACATCTGGCATGAATATGATATGATTGCGTGCAGAGGGTTGATAGTGAAGCTTGATCAGACGCATGATCCAGGGAGCATAGAACTTCAGACCAAAAATGTCAGATCCAGATGTAGCAAGTTGGCGAATGAAGAAGTCTTGGGCATTGAAGCGTTTGCCATGAAGAATATGGAAAACCAAAGTCTTCATTGCGCCTTCGAGCTTGGCATTAGGAGAGTGTCCTTTGATAGGCCAAAGAGTTCGCCTGAGTATATGATAAATGGTGCAGGGCAGATACTCAAGGTCTTCAACAAAGAACACCTTTGGATATTCGGCATCTGGAGGCAATGGCTTCATCATGCTGAGCATCAGACTCATATTGGGTTCAGGCTTGTGGAAGATGCTCTCCATAGCAGCACTGTGAAGCTGACAGCCAGGCTCATAAAGATCATCTGCGGAGGGCAGGCCAGTTAGCTCAATGACATCAATGGCTTTGGCTTCATGATGAACATTTCCAGTCATCCACTCAAGAACCCATGTCTTTGTATCTTTGTAGTAGCCACGAATATGGAGAGTGGCATAGAATTGGAGCAATAACTCTTCATTCCAGTGCTCCTTATCAGTGACAAACTGCAGCAGGCCGGACTCTCTGAAGCAGTCCAGAGCCTCTTCCAGACAGGGCAGACCAGTGATGGCTTCAGCATCAAGAAGCATATGTGGGAAAATGCGACCTTGATTGTACAGAATGCATGAGTAATAGCTTCGCTGCTGATAGCTCCAGAACCGATCAAAAGATATCCTTGCTTTTGAGTAAGGGTTCTTTGCACTATCAAAGAAGGTATTGTGTGCCTTGAAGCCATTGATATTGAATGATCCTAGTGCTGATGCAGTACCTGGAAACCTTGGCTACCTGGGCATTGGCTTCTGAACCCGTGGCATGTGCTCAACATGGTATTCAAACTGAGGACCAGCAGCAGTAGGCGGAGGAGTCAGAACAGGCCATTTGACAGAAATGAGCTGACCATAGTTGACAGCTTGCTCGATAGTGTGTGGCCTTGGTGGCGGAACAGGAGCAGAGGCGTCAACATTGGCTTCAGGTGTAGATGCAGCATTGGCTTCTGGCACATTTGTCGGTGCAGGCTCCACATTTGCTTCAACCATGACAATGTCATTGGCTTCATTGGTGTTGGTGGTGGCAGCCTGAAGATTTTCAGCCTCCACTTGACGAGCTGGAGGGTCGGGCACTGGCAGGTTCACTTCAGGAACCACTTCTTCTTCAACGGGGGAAGTTGGGACACGTTCATCTTCTTGTCTTTCATCGGCTGATGCAGCCGGGATGTCTTCAGCATCTTTGGCTTCAGACTCTGAGACGTTCACAGTGGGAGTGGCATCTGGAAACACTTGTCGTGCAACAGATTGTTGGGGCACTTCTCCTTCTGGAACGCTCTGGGTGGTGACTTGAGGCCGTTGTCCTTTGCGAAGCCTGCGTAATGCTGGTGACGCCTTTGGAGATGGAGTTGGCTGGGCCTCAAAGTCTTCCTCTTCTTCTTGTTGTTGGGGAGGAATTGGGGTTTCTTGTGGTTGTGGGTGATCAGCCCACGAAGCATCCGGTGCAATTGGCGTCAGAGGACGACCAATGCTGATGAGTTCGCTATTCGTAAGAACAGGCGATGATACCAGGTTGTGTTCGATCTGAGGAAGGACTTCATCATCTTCAACATTGTCGTGGTGACCAATGTCTTCAGCAGCGTTGGGGTCAACTGCTGGAATGTCTTCAGCTTCATGAGCCTCTGTGGGAGCCAGCTCATGAACTATCATTCGTCGTTCTTGGTGTTCAGAGGCAGGGCGAACCATTGATATGGGTTCAACAATCAAGGGCTCTGAGGGAGCAGCCCGATCCTTCTTGGTTCTGCGCTTCTTCTTGGAGGGAGCAGCATCAGAGGCTTCAGTATTTTTCCTTTTCTTAGCTTCAGCCTCAGCAGTTCTCGTCTTCTTTAGCTCAGAAGCGGTTGATCTGACCTTTGGCTTCGAGCTGGTCATGCTAGTTGGGAAAACAATGCGTTGTTCTTCCTGCCTTGAAGGAGCAGTTTGGTCAGTTGAAGGCTTCTTCTTCTTGGCAGCCATTCTTGGGTCGATGCCAGGACGACCAAGAGCCTTGCGCTTCTCAGCCTCATTGTAGGCTTGCACACACTTGTCGGCCAGGCTCTTCATGCGCTCTCGAGAACCTTTGGCTTCTTCACGCTTCTTGACAAAAGCTTCTTTAAGCTCGTGCATCATAACTTTGAAGTTTTTGATATCTTGCATGCTGAGCTTTTCCATATGCTTCTTGAACTAAGCTTTCTCATAGTCGATCTTGTGTTTCAGCTCAACGATGCGCTGAGCGAGAGCAAGCTCTGAAGCAATGGCTTCATTGAAGGAAACGCTGAGCCCAATGGGAAGTTGCAGATCGTCAAAGCTGAGATTTGGTGAGGCAAACCACTCATCAATGAAGTTGTGAATGATTGCCACATCAAAGAGAGGCAAATCATTGAAGATTTCTGCTTCTTCCTTGCTCTTGATTAGTTGCTCAAGGGCATCATCTGCAAGATCTTCATCACTGGACAGATCAATGTGCTCTTCACGCAGAATGGCAGCAGGGGTCAGAGCTTGATCAGTATGCTTGACAAGTTTCTTCTTCTTCTCCGTCTGCTTGGAGATGCGTGACAAATCTTCTGACTGCACACTGTTTTCAGGAGGTGTAGTGGCCAGTGGCTTCGCATGTGAAGCTTTTGGAGGAACGGCTGATCTTGAAGCCTTAGCCATCTTTGGCTTCTGCGGCTTTGGAGTGGGAGCAGGGGCTTCATCTGTGTCAGCCTCTTTAGAAGCGTCCCCAACAGCAGTTCCTTGGACTACAATGTAGGTGAGGAGACCTTGAAAGTCATAGAAGGGGCCAATCTCGTTTTGATCAGCTTCACGAGTGCCATCCTCCCTAGGAGCAGATGGGCCAGGGTTGAAGTTCAAACCCAATGACTTCTTGTTCTCTTTTGCTGATGCCTTAGCAAATTGAAAGTTGCGTTTGAAAAGGTTGTCATCGCGACACCACAAGAGAGAAGTGGGGTCGGCATTTGCAGGCTGTGCTCCTCTGACCATGCACGGGTAGAACCTTTGTTCAATAGCTTCAGCTTTGTTCTTGGGTTGAAGGCCTCTGTAAGTGATATCTCCCCAAGGACACTTGATCGCATTCTTCTCAGTGTATTCCTTGGTCACGAAACGGTACTTGAACCATTCCTCGGCCCAATATCTTCGAATCCATTGGATTCGTGTCTTGCGCTGATTGTAATCCTCCTCAGGATCTGTCTTGTAAAGCTCTGCTAGATCTGGTGGCAGATCTTTTGATGTGTTGCCACGGCGCTGTCTGCCACCCTTTCTGACTGATTTCTCTGCAGCCATGAACTTCAAGCTGAAAGGTTTCAATATGTTCAAAGGCTTCAAAAGCTTCCGCTTGCTGGACAAACAGGAACTGGCTTCGGGAGAATTTATGTGATGCTGTAAAAATTCTGCAAACGAATGCAGACTATGAGAACCAAGGGAATCTCCCACAGACATGTACATGTGACAGCATTAGAGATGCGAGGGAAGGGGAAGAGGTCATATGCATTCTCAGAAGATTTTGAAGATAAATCAATTTGAAGGCATTGACCTCATGATGCGAAGACATTCACTTATATGTTGAGAGTTGGTTCCAGATTTGTACGAATCCACGAATAGGTACAAGTGAGGAATCTAACTTGTTATGAAGCTTAAGTGAATATGCTAGGCAGTATGAGATGCAGACAGAATGGATCTAACTTGTATAGGCAGAAACCTATTTTGGTAGACAGGATGAATCTTTGAAGATCAAAAAGATGGTAAAAAGAGAGTTTTATTTACCACACGAAGAACTGCTAGATGGGAAGAGTAGGAGACCGAGCAGTTCAATCCACCGTGCCCTAACTTGGCGACGGAGGACACCTACGGCGGCGGCGGCAGAGAGGACGATGTCCGCAACCGGTGTGAGGACGGCATCGGAGAAGTCGCGGCAGCTAAGCGCTTCGTCGTCGGCGTCGTCGAGAGCTAGCGGTGGCGCTAGGGTTTTGACGAGGTGGAGAGGTGGAAGAAGTTTCATTTACCGCAGGGGACAAGTATTTATAAGGCATTGGGGGCATAGCGCAATTACGCAGGTGCCCCTGGCGGTTCACATCTGACGGGCACGTGGCAAGCATGCAACATACATAGAGTTATCCCACGTTCCCACGCCCGCCAGGTTTGTCGGATAGACGTTCCGGCTTCTCCGGATTTCAGGCAATAAGGATGACACATTTAAAACAGATTTAATGTTTGTCTCTGTATCTTCTGCTGACAAGGACGCAGAGAAGACATTTGACAGTTTCAATAGAATGCATATGATTTGGACAGATAGAGTTTGAGATTGGAAGCATAGACAGATTAGGGTCCGATCACATTCACTTAGTTCAAAAGATTCAACAAGAAAACATAGCTATAAGTGAATGTTGTAGAGGACAGAACACTAGTAAATATATAGCAAACATTAGTCGAATCAACGTAGTGAAGATAATCACGAAGATAAAGTAAATCTGAAGACAAACCAAATACGAAGCCATTCAAATGCAACGTCATGAGTGAAACACTTCAAACAGAAAAGTTTGGTGGTGGCGTTACCCACCGTATAGGAAGTGTTAGACCCAGACACGGCGCACAATTATCGTGGCGCTCCGAAATCAAATTCCATGTTAATGTATTCACACTCAGAATGTAAGTCTTCATTGATTGAAGATATACTTTACTTCATGTGTTGCACATCTAAGTCATCAACATGCATAAGTGTTAGGATGTGTGCCTGATCACAGGACATTTGAGGATTCCAAGATATTTAGCTCACACAGTAACTTGCAAAACCTTTTCTCATCCAAGGGCTTTGTTAAGATATCTGCCAATTGCTCTTTAGTGTTGACGTGAATGATATCAATATCTTTCTTCATGACATGATCTCTGAGAAAGTGATGACGAATTTCAATGTGCTTTGTCTTCGAGTGCTGGACTGGGTTGTTGGCAATCTTGATGGCGCTTTCGTTGTCGCGGAAGAGAGGTACTTGTTTCAGATTGATGCCATAGTCCTTGAGAGTTTGCTTCATCCATAGAAGCTGAGCACAGCAAGATCCAGCAGCAATGTATTCAGATTCAGAAGTTGAGAGTGACACGCAGTTCTGCTTCTTTGAAGACCAACAGACAAGTGATCGTCCCAGAAAGTGACATGTGCCTGATGTAGACTTGCGATCCACCTTGTCACCAGCATAATCAACATCCAAAAATCCAACCAGATCAAACTCTGAGCCCTTTGGATACCATAATCCTAGTGTTGGGGTGTGAGCCAACTATCAAAGAATTCGCTTCACAGCTAGGTGATGCGATTCCTTTGGTGCCGCTTGGAATCGAGCACACATGCAAACACTAAGCATAATATTTGGCCTAGATGCACATAGGTAAAGTAAAGAACCAATCATGGAGCGGTATACCTGTTGATCGAACTCTTTACCATTTTCGTCGGGACCAAGATGATGTTTGGCTGGCATTGGCGTCGTGTAGCCTTTACAATCTTGCATTCCAAACTTCTTCAGGCAATCTTTGAGGTATTTCTCTTGAGATATGAAGATGCCATTCCTTTGCTGACGAATTTGAAGACCAAGGAAGAACTTCAGCTCACCCATCATGGACATCTGATATTGCTCTTGCATCATGTATCCAAACTCATCACTGTACTTCTGGTTGGTGCTGCCGAAGATTATGTCATCCACATAGATTTGGCACACAAACAGTTCACCATCATATGTCTTCGTGAAGAGTGTGGGATCGAGGGATCCAGGTTTGAAGCCTTTGCTCTTCAGGAAGTCTTTGATAGTATCATACCAAGCGCGAGGAGCTTGTTTGAGGCCATACAGTGCTTTGTTTAGTTTGTACACCATATCAGGATGTTTTGGATCTTCAAAGTCGGGTGGTTGTGCAACGTATACTTCTTCTTCAATCTTGCCATTGAGAAATGCACTCTTCACATCCATTTGATATAGCAGGATATTGTTGTGGTTAGCATAGGCTAGCAATATGCGAATAGCTTCAAGTCTAGCCACAGGAGCAAATGTTTCATCGAAGTCAATCCCCTCAACTTGAGTATATCCTTGTGCAACGAGACGTGCTTTGTTTCTGACGACTTGGCCATGCTCATCTTGCTTGTTTCGATATATCCATTTTGTTCCAATGATGTTATGCTTGCGAGGGTCAGGACGCTTGACAAGTTCCCAAACATTGTTCAGCTTGAACTGTTGAAGCTCTTCTTGCATTGCTTGAATCCATTCAGGTTCCATAAAGGCTTCAGCAACTTTCTTGGGTTCTGATATTGACACAAAAGAAAAGTGCCCACAGAAATTTGCTAACTGTGTTGCTCTTGAACGAGTAAGTGGACCAGGTGCATTGATGCTATCAATTATCTTCTCAATTTGCACTTCACTTGCAACACGAGGATGAGCTGGGCGAAGAATTTGTTCTTGCTGATTATTGTCATCATTGGGAGGATTGTCTTCAGGCTGAGCATTGTCTTCAGATTGGTTGGGTGCAGAAATGATAAGTTCCTCTTCAGGTTGTGCTTCAGCAGGCATGATTTCACCAGTTCCCATTAGCTTGATAGACTCGCTGGGTGAAGCATCTTCAAGATTACTTGGTAGGAGCTCTCTTTGCGAACCATTGGTTTCATCAAACCGCACATCTACAGTTTCGACGATTTTATAGAGATAGAGGTTGAAGACTCTGTAAGAGTGCGAATCCTTTCCGTAACCGAGCATGAAGCCTTCGTGAGCTTTTGGTGCAAATTTTGACTTGTGATGGGGATCCTTGATCCAGCACCGTGCTCCAAATACTTTGAAGTAGCTTACATTTGGCTTCTTGCCAGTGAGTAGCTCATAGGATGTTTTGTTCAGAAGCTTATGGATATAAACACGGTTGATGACATGGCATGCTATATCAATAGCTTCAGGCCAGAACTTTCTTGGTGTTTTGTATTCGTCCAGCATCGTCCGAGCCATCTCAATGAGGGTTCTGTTCTTGCGCTCTATGATGCCATTTTGCTGAGGTGTGTAAGGAGCAGAAAACTCATGAGTGATTCCCATTGTATCCAGATAAAGATCAAGTCCGGTGTTCTTGAATTCAGTGCCGTTGTCACTTCTAATATGCTTGATCTTGACTCCATAATTGTTCATGGCTCGATTGGCAAAGCGTCTGAAAACATCTTGCACTTCGGTCTTGCAGAGAATTATGTGCACCCATGTGTATCTTGAGTAATCATCAACAATTACGAAGCCATAGAGACAGGCAGTCGTAGTGAGGGTAGAGTAGTGAGTAGGGCCAAATAAGTCCATGTGTAGCAGCTCGAAGGGTTGAGACGTAGTCATGATTGTCTTTGCAGGATGCTTGGCCCGAGTCATCTTTCCAGCTTCGCAGGCACCGCACAAATGATCTTTCTTGAACTTGACATCTTCAATGCCAATGACATGCTTCTTCTTGACGAGCGTATGTAAGTTCCTCATCCCAGCATGCCCCAGCCTCCGATGCCATAGCCAGCATTCTGAAGCTTTTGTAAGAAGACATCTTGCAAGCTGTGGACCTGCTGAGAAATCTACCATGTACAGATCATCTTTCCTGTACCCTTCAAAGACTAGAGATTTGTCAGATTCCATTAGTACAAGGCAACGATATTTTCCAAATATTACAACCATGTTCAGGTCGCAAAGCATTGAGACAGACATTAAGTTGAAGCCAAGGGATTAAACAAGCATCACTTTATCCATGTGTTGATCCCTTGAGACTGCAACTCTACCTAGACCCAATACCTTGCTTCTACCAGTGTCAGCAAATGTGATGTGACTCTTATCAGATGGACGTAAGGTTGAGTCCATGAAAAGACTTGGATCACCAGTCATATGATTAGTGCATCCGCTGTCCATAATCCATTCTGAAGCACAAGGTGTCATACTCTGCATTGCAGTTAGGAGGATAGGCTTCACCAAGAGAATTGTGAAGCATAAACATTTGACGAGCAAGAGGATTATGGAAGCTCAGATCAAGATTAGGACTGATAGGATGAATGGCAAGCGATTCAGGAACAAAATACATAGTGAGACCATTTGGGCATTTGATCTTGCGCCCTACAAGATATTTTAGGTCCCCAGCAATAGCATCAGACGCCTTTGATTTTTGGCTGGAGACCTTTCCCTGCAAAAGAAAGTTAATTCTTCTTAACCACCCACATCTTTAGGGGTGGCTTAGAAGCAATGAGTCTAAGTGCAGCATCTGAGAACTTCGGCTTTGGAGCCCTAGCAAATAGCCTTGCAGGAGATGAATGATACTCATATGAATAAGCAGAAAAGTTCTTAGTTTTATGAACATAGCGGTCTGAAGATACACGCTCATATTCATAGGTTTGAGTACGGTTTCCCTGCAAAACATTGGCGTTAGGGTGACTCAGGTGAGTCCTCTGTCTGTATGAAGCCTTTGGACCATATGAAGCCTTTGGTCTGGGATTTGTCTTCTTCCCAGGTGGTGTCATGATGACATTCACTGGAAGCTTCTCAAGACAGCTTTTGGGTACCCAGATCTTCTTCATAGGTGGCCCATTCCTGCAGTCAGTACCAATATATCTGGCAAACACTTCACCATTCTGATTCTTGAACAGTTTATAGTTTGCATCAAAGGTTTCATCAATGATGACAGGGTTAGCACAGGTAAAGCCAGATAAGGTGGATGGATCCACTGAAGGTCCCTTTGCAGCAACCCATGTGGTTTCGGATACTGCTCAGGCTTCCAGTAGGAACCATCAACATTCGTTTTCCTCTCGAACCCAACACCCTCTTTCCTAGGGTTTCGGTTCAGAATCTGCTTTTTGAGGACATCGCAAAGTGTCTGATGCCCTTTCAGGCTTTTATACATCCCTGTTTCAAGTAATGTCTTCAACCTAGCATTTTCATCAGCAATAGTAGTGGTATCCTCCGCAGAGGGGTTAGTTACCACATCAGTAGTTGAAGTCAATGCAACAGCAGCAATAGTGGAACATCCAGCAACAGAGGTAGCATTATCACGCTCAAGGCATTTTAGACATGGTGGTTCAAATCCATCCTGAGCGGGACTGATCTGTTGAGCGCGTAGTGACTCATTCTCTTTTTGAAGATCTTCATGAGTCGCTCTCAACTTCTCAAGCTCTTGCTTCCTTTGAAGATAATAATAGGAGAGCTTTTCATGAGTGGTTGTGAGCGTATCATGACGACTTTCAAGTTCTTGGTACTTAGCATGAAGATTTTTTATGTCTTCAACTAAGGACTATGAACGAGTCATTTCCGCGTCCAACAGGTCATCGCTTTTGTCTAACAGTTTTTGAGTATGTTCCATAGCCTTTTGTTGTTCAGTTGCAATTTTAGCAAGTGTTTTGTAGCTAGGCTTGGATTCACAATCAGAGTTATCTTCACTAGATGTTTGAAAGTAAGCATCGCGTGATTTTACCTTGGCACCACGTGCCATGAAGCAGTAGGTGGGAGTAGGATCATCCTTATCATCAGCTTCAGCGTTGGTGTGGGAGTCATTGTCTTCAGTGTTGAAGATGGACTTGGCAACATAGGCAGTGGATAGAGCCAGACTTGCAACACCAGGGTCGGACTCCTCCTCAGACTCCACCTCCGCCTCCTCAGAAGCAGACTCCTCCTATGAATCCATTTCCTTCCCAACAAAAGCACGAGCCTTGCCAGATGAGCTCTTCTTGTGAGATGAAGACTTTGATGAGGACTTGGAAGAAGACTTTGAAGATTTCTTCTTTTTCTTATCATCAGAATCATATTCCTTGCTCTTCTTCTTCTTCTTCTCGTTGTCCCACAGCGGACACTCAGAGATGTAGTGTCCAGGTTTCTTGCACTTGTGACAAGTTCTCTTCTTGTAGTCATGAGTAGAAGCTTCATCATTTCTTGAGCTGGATCGTGAAGACTTTCTGAAGCCTTTCTTCTTAGTGAACTTCTGGAACTTCTTCACAATCATAGCAAGTTCCTCTCCAATGTCTTCAGGATCATCAGAACTGCAGTCAGATTCTTCTTCAGATGAGGAAACAACTTTTGCCTTCAAATCGCGAGTTCTGCCATAGTTGGGACCATAGATTTCTCTTTTCTCAGATAGTTGGTACTCATGTGTGTTGAGCCTCTCAAGTATATCAGACGGATCGAGTGTCTTGAAGTCAGGACGTTCTTGTATCATGAGGGCAAGGGTGTCAAAGGAGCTGTCAAGTGATCTCAGTAGTGTCTTGATGGTTTCATGCTTGGTAATCTCAGTGGCGCCGAGAGCACGAAGCTCATTTGTGATGTCAGTGAGGCGATCAAACGTGAGCTGGACATTCTCATTGTCGTTTCTCTTGAAGCGGTTGAAGAGGTTGTGAAGAACACTGATCCTTTGATCTCTCTGGGTTGAGATGCCTTCGTTGACCTTGGATAGCCAGTCCCAGACTAGCTTTGACGTCTCCAGAGCACTCACACGGCCATACTGTCCTTTGGTCAGATGACCACAGATGATGTTCTTGGCAGTAGAGTCCAGTTGAATGAACTTCTTGACATTAGCAGGGGTGACACCATCATCAGTCTTGGGAACGCCGTTCTTGACGACATACCAGAGGTCGACATCAATGGCTTCAAGATGCATGTGCATCTTATTCTTCCAGTAGGGATATACAGTTCCATCGAACACGGGGCAAGCAGTGGAGACTTTGATTATCCCTGCAGTCGACATAGCTAAAACTTCAGGTGGTTAAACCGAATCACACAGAACAAGGGAGTACCTTGCTCTGATACCAATTGAAAGTGCTTGTTATTGACTAGAGGGGGGGTGAATAGGCGATTTTTACGAAAGTCTTCAAAACATGGAAGTTTCGAAGACAAACAGTAGAAATGACCCTATTGATATGCAGCGGAAGATAAACTACACAAGGCAGGCCATAGTCAAGTATGCAATAATGTGAGAGTACGATGACTAATGGCAACTAGGTAGTAAGGATCAGGGTGGAAGATAGTATGAAGCCAAACAGCAATAGTAGTCAAGCAATGAAGTCAAACAGGTATGGCAAGCAGGCAATGACTTCACGAAGACAAACTGTAAGTAAAGGGAAGAGAGAATAGAACCAGTCACTCGATGAAGACACAGGATTTGTTTGACCAGTTCCAGTTGCTGTGACAACTGTACATCTGGTTAGGGAGGCTGAGATTCAACTCAGAAGAACGCGTCTTCACCTTATTCCCCTTGAGCTAAGAACACACAGTCCTCTCCCAATCACTCTGGTAAGTCTTCAAGGTAGACTTCCAAACCTTCACAGACTTCGTTCACCGGCAATCCACAATGGCTCTTGGATGCTGAGAACGTGATGCCTAACCGGCTGGAGGATTCACAATCCTCAAGTGTAATAAGTCTTCAGGGCACACAGACAAAAAGACTTCAGTGATGCCTAACACTCTTTGGCTCTGGGTGTTTTGGGCTTTGTCCTCGCAAGGATTTATCTCTCTCAAAGGCTTCGAGGTGGGTTGCTCTCAAACGACAAAAGCCGTGCACTAACTCTGAGCAGCCACCAATTTATGGTGTAGGGGGTGGGCTATTTATAGCCACTAGGCAACCCGACCTGATATGTCCGAAATGACCCTGGGTCACTAAGGAACTGACACGTGTTCCAACGGTCAGATTTCAAACACACGTGGCAACTTTACTTGGGCTACAAGCAAAGCTGACTTATCCAGCTCTGGATAAGATTTGCTCTCATTGTCTTCGCTCGAAGACATAGGATTTGGGTTGAGCATCACTTCAGTCACTCTGACTGTATTCACTTGGACCCCACTTAACAGTACGGTGGTTCCTATGACTCAACAAAGAAGAAAGGAAACAACGAAACAACTAAGTCTTCACGCTCCATAGTCTTCACACAATGTCTTCTCATGTCATAGTCTTCAATATGAATATCTTCATGTACCACCATTGTCGTCAGTGTCTTCATACATTTTTAGGGGTCATCTCCGGTAGGTAAACCGAATCAATGAGGGACACTGCCTGTGTTATCCTGCAATTCTCACAAACACATTAGTCCCTCAACCAAATTTGTCGTCAATACTCCAAAACCAACTAGGGGTGGCACTAGATGCACTTACAATAAGGACCCTTTTCACATTGAGCTCATTATGAGGATGCATTACCGAGTGGGCCCAGAGATACCTCTCCATCATACGGAGTAACAAATCCCAGTCTCGCTTCGTGTCAACCCAGCAGACACTTTCGGAGATACCTGTAGTGCACCTTTATAGCCACCCAGTTACGTTGTGACGTTTGGTACACCCAAAGCATTCCTACGGTATCCGGGAGTTACACAATCTCATGGTGTAAGGAAATGATACTTGACATTAGAAAAGCTCTTAGCAAACGAACTACACGATCTTGTGCTATGCTTAGGATTGGGTCTTGTCCATCACATCATTCTCCTAATGATGTGATCCCGTTATCAATGACATCCAATGTCCATGGTCAGGAAACCATAACCATCTATTGATCAATGAGCTAGTTAACTAGAGGCTTACTAGGGACATGTTGTGGTCTATGTATTCACACATGTATTACGGTTTCAAGTTAATACAATTATAGCATGAACAATAGACAATTATCATGAACAAGGAAATACAATAATAACCATTTTATTATTGCCTCTAGGGCATATTTCCAACATAGTCCCAATGGGTTAGAGAACTATGTAGACATGACCGAGACACATCTCCGGTCAATAACCAATAGCGGAACCTGGATGCTCATATTGGCTCCCACATATTCTACGAAGATCTTTATCGGTCAAACCGCATAACAACATATGTTGTTCCCTTTGTCATCGATATGTTACTTGCCCGAGATTCGATTGTCGGTATCCCAATACCTAGTTCAATCTCGTTGCCGGCAAGTCTCTTTACTCGTTCCAAAATACATCATCCTGCAACTAACTCATTAGTTGCAATGCTTGCAAGGCTTAAGTGATGTGCATTACTGAGTGGGCCCAGAGATACCTCTCCGACAATCGAAGTGACAAATCCTAATCTCAAAATACGCCAATCCAACAAGTACCTTTGGAGACACATGTAGAGCACCTTTATAATCACCCAGTTACGTTGTGACATTTGGTAGCACACAAAGTGTTCCTCCGGTAAACGGGAGTTGCATAATCTCATAGTCATAGGAACATGTATAAGTCATGAAGAAAGCAATAGCAAACTACTAAACGATCAAGTGCTAAGCTAACGGAATGGGTCAAGTCAATCACATCATTCTCCTAATGATGTGATCCCGTTAATGAAATGACAACTCTTTGTCTATGGCTAGGAAACATAACCATCTTTGATCAACGAGCTAGTCAAGTAGAGGCATACTAGTGACACTCTGTTTGTCTATGTATTCACACATGTATCATGTTTCCGGTTAATACAATTCTAGCATGAATAATAAACATTTATCATGATATAAGGAAATAAATAATAACTTTATTATTGCCTCTAGGGCATATTTCCTTCACATCACTATAATCCTTGCAAGCAATGTGACTAATGAGTTAGTCACATGATGATGCATTACAGAACGAGTAAAGAGACTTCCCAGTAACGAGATTGAATTAGGTATTATGATACCGAGGATCGAATCTCGGGCAAGTAACATACCGACGACAAAGGGAACAACATATGTTGTTATGCGGTTTGACCGATAAAGATCTTCATAGAATATGTAGGAGCCAATATGAGCATCCAGGTTCCGCTATTGGTTATTGACCGGAGATGTGTCTCGGTCATGTCTACATAGTTCTCGAACCCGTAGGGTCCGCACGCTTAATGTTCGATGACGATTTGTATTATGAGTTATGTGATTTGATGACCGAAGTTTGTTCTGAGTCCCGGATGAGATCACGGACATCACAAGGAGTCTCGAAATGGTTGAGAGGTAAAGATTCATATATAGGACGGTGGTATTTGGACACCGGAAGTGTTCTGGGTGATACCGGGTCACCGGAAGGGGTTCCGGGCAACCCCCGGCCAAGATATGGGCTTAATGGGCCAAGTAAGGGAACACACCAGCCCACAAGGGGCTGGTGCGCCCCCTATAGGGCTAGCCACGCAAGGAGAAAGGGAAAGGAGAGGAGGAAAAGGAAAGTACGAAGTAGGACTCCTACTTCCTTCCCTCCCCCTTCTTCCTTTCCCCTTGTCGAAATATGGTACGGGGGGAGGGGAATTGGACTAGGGGCCCAAGTAGGATTCCTCTTACTTGGGCGTGCCCTAGGCTGCCTCCCTCCCTCTCCCTCCTTTATATATGTGGGGAGGGCACCCCTAGAACACACATCAATTGTTCCTAGCCGTGTGCGGCACCCCCTCCACAGTTGACACCTCGTTCATATTGTCGTAGTGCTTAGGCGAAGCCCTCCGTCGGTAACTTCATCATCACCCTCGCCAAGCCGTCATGCTAATGGAACTCTCCCTAATCATCAACTGGATCAAGAGCTCGAGGGACGTCATCGTGCTGAATGTGTGCTGAACACGGAGGTGCCGTACGTTCGGTACTTGGATCGGTTGGATCGTGAAGACGTTCGACTACATAAACCGCGTTACTAAATGCTTCCGCTTTTGGTCTACGAGGGTACGTGGACACACTCTCCCCGCTCGTTGCTATGCATATCCTAGATAGATCTTGCGTGATCGTAGGTAATTTTTTTGAAATACTATGTTCCCCAACAGGAAGAACAGCAAGTTTTTTCAAGACGTCATGCAACAGAGTGGGTGCTTCATTAGTTGGAGAAATCATGGCCAGTGTGCGCTGAGTTCCAGTAGCTGTTCAACAAGCGTATACACGGCTTTGAGCTTCACAAGCATCTCTTGACCAAGATTGCTGCTCCTAGGACCTGTTTTATAATTGCGGATTATTCAGAGACAGTTTATGACATTAAAGAAAAGACTCGATTATGATGCTAGTAATGCTATTTACCAAAGATAGCAGAAATCATCTGGGATATGCGGTGTTTTAAGCTGGTAAGCTCAGTGGTTATCTCTTGAAGAGAAGCTTCAGCTTGTTCGGCCCGCTGTATCAGAGCAGTCCTCTCCTCAGACCAGGCGGTTCTTTCAGTATCAAAATTGGTCTTCAGTTTTTCTGTCTCAGCCAGACTAAAATTGAATTTTGAGTCGCCCTTCCGGGTCTCAGATACTTCCAGCCGGGTTTTCGCATCAGCCAATTGCGACTGAAGTTGAGCGGTGGTGTCCTATACATGCACAGATTTGCAATCATATTCATATTCGGGTTACAAGAATAAAAGTCCCAAGCCTTTTGCAAGCAACAACACTTGGCACTTGGGGGCTAATGCGTACAGAAAAATTCTTCATATAACGACAAATATGAATAAGTCCCAAGAACTTTTCAAGGAAGAGCACTTGGCACTTGGGGGCTAATGCATATTGCTTGCGTTTTCATTATTACTTTCTGATGACCCGGTTGTGCTACAAACGAGCACAGTCGGCTCATGGGGGCTACACAAGTAAGTTTTGATTTATAAACAATGATGAACAGTACCGGTTCATTCATGCTGATTAAACCGGCCCTTGGGGGCTACGGATGCAATGTTAATCATTAAATATCCGGTTTAACTCCGACGATGAAAGCCGGCTTTTGAAGGATTCTACCAAAGATGATTTTATACTCATAGCTACTCACAGTCTATAGCATATTCTATTCTATTATACACAATAGACTTGGGGGCTGACAGGATATGCGTAATTTATCAAACCAGAGTTCATACCTCATATTTCTGATGCATCTGTTTCACCATGTCAATTTCAAGATCGCGGCTGGTATGTACTTGGTTGAGATAACCAGAGAGTACTTCACTGATGCTTAGTTGAGAATAATTGGCAATGTCAAATCTCACTTTCCGCTTTTCAATAAACTCCTCTTTGGCGGAGTGCTTGGCCAAGACAGTAGGTTTTCCCGGCTCTTGAAAGTCGGTGCCAGTGATCATAACATCCTCAGTATGTGTTTCTAACGGTTTAAGTGGGCTTGATGATTCAGTATTCAAAGGATTGACGTTTGTGTGATCACTAGAGAGGCCAGGAATTTCCGGTGGAACATCATGGACAGGTTCGTCTGGTGGTTGTACGAAGGCTTCAGACGCTGGAATTTGCTGCTCCGTCTCATGGACTTTAGGGTCTTCAGCCGGCTTGGTCACCTTAGCTTTCATGCTAGGCTTTGCCCGTCCACTGCAAAGGGTTGTGGGAGGTTAGTACAAGCATAAAGATATAAAGTGATGGAAAATGAAAATTATTACCCAGGGGCAGTCTTGAAAGGCTGGCAGCTGGGTCTGCGATGAGTCGCCGAAAGAGGAATGAGTTATCCCCTGATGATTTGAAACGGAAGAATTAAGTGATTGATAAATAAGGCCCGCCAGAGGATAAAAGAGTTTAAATTTGGAGGGACCTCATTTTGACGTTTCCATGGAGCTGGAGTATTTCGTAAACCAGAAGATAACTCTCCACCTCCGCTGGTCTGGGTTTGTCGCCGGTTCTCGTGCTGCTGTTGCTTCAAAAGAAGGTGAGGGTCCAAATGAGCTAAGGGGTGTGAAAACCTTACTTTCCAGGTTACTCGTCAAATTTTTTGTCTTGGCAAAGGCGTTGAGTCGGAGGAAATAATAGTTACCTCTTCTTCAACCGCTTAGCTGGCCCCCGTGTCATCCTAATAATAATCAGTGTCAATAAGATAATTGAAAAAGGAGCGAAGGGAGTCAAGGGCTACCTCCGACTCAGAATTGTCGTCCAGTTCAAACATCTCAGAAGCATTTGATTTCTTCTTATTTTCTTGGCGGCTTTCTTGACGGCTTTTGCTTTGGCCCTGGCTTTTTTGGCAGCCTCATGGTCATACTCCTTCTCCCAAAAAGCGGAGTTAGCCTATGAAAATCATTAAGGTTGAGTTAATAGAACATTTGAATGATAAGGTAAAATAAATAAGTTGGAGACTCACGGCTGGTGGTGGGTTAAGTGTGCAGAAAGGGTTCAGTCCAACCTTGCTACAGCTTTCTTGGCCCTCATTAAGAAGGGTTTTTTCATCTCATTGATTGCGTTATTAGTTAAACGCGCGGAGCAGTAGCGCAGCGGGTCTTTTGCATCACCCGTATAAGTACACATTAAGCCGGAACGGCGGCTCAAGGGTATGATTCTCCAAGTCAATACCAGTTAACCCATTTCCCAGCAGGTCCTTGACCTTTGAAATAGTAGGTGCAAGCTTTGCACGTTCAGATGTGGTAAGCCATTCGGAAAGAGGATGTTTGGGGTTGAGTCGTTCAGTACGGTAATTAACCCGGCAGTGGATTCACACCAGCCGGAGAAGTATCTTTACAATAGAACCATGTTTGATTCCAATCTTTGTGGTAACTCGGCAGGTGAGCATAGGGGAAGATAGCATCTCTTCTCCGTTGAATTGAGACTCCATTGGTAAATTCGTTCTGCCAGTTCAGATAAAAATATTCCCTGAAGAGTTCAACGCTGGGTTCTTCTTGAAGGTATACTTCACAGAAAACTTGAAAATTGCAGATATTTGACACGGAATTGGGTCTGATGTCTTGAGGATGAAGCTGAAAGAAGTGCAGAACGTCTCGGAAAAATTTGGATCCAGGTGGTGAGAAGCCCCGGTTCATGTGATCAGTAAAAACAATGACCTCACCATCTTGTGACTGAGGTCTTTCTTCACCTGGTGTGGGAGCACGCCAGTGCAGGATGTTTTTTGCTGGTAAAAAGTCGACTTTGACAAGTCCAAGAGCGTGTTTTCAGTGACAATGGAAGGAACCCAATTACACGAGGTAACTGTCTTCGGCATCTTAAGGGAAGAAGCCTAAAAGAAAGAAAAAAGTACCGGTTTAAGTTGATTCGTTAAGCCGGAGATGAACGCTACAGCATATATTCGCATTGGCGGCTTAAACGGGGCCTAATGACATATGACTACTTATAGCTGGTGATGTAAGCCGCCATGACAATAACGGTATTTAAGATCTATCAAGAGGGAATTTTACTAAGTGTTGGATAAACAGGTTTTACGGACTGGTGCTGCTAATTTGGGTCTAACGTTTTGTGATAAAAGAAAGTAAAATCAAAGCTTAATATCGCAGTAGCGGAGGAACTAGCATATTGGCAAGATTTCTGCATCTAGGAAGCATATTCAGTGATTAAGAGAAGGTACAGAAACAGTTTTCGCATATTTTAAAGGTTATTTTTGGATTGAAGAAAGGATCAAATAGAGGTATGATGAAGAACGGCAACGAACTCCGAAGAACTTCAGAAAACCCTAATGGAGATTTATAGAGGAGAAAGGAGATGTGCTTAGTGGATCCACTGAGCAATGGAGAGGCGCCGCAGTTTCTCTGGTCTCATTCAGGTCGATGCAGCGACCGGGGTCGAGGAAGACAACAAGGTTGACGGCGGCGCTGTTCAGATGCGCAGATGTGTGGTGAGAGAGAGAAAGGTTGAAGATGAGAAGGCAAAGGGGGAGAGTGAAAATGGACCCCTGGTCCTATTTATAAGGCTGGAAGGATAAGTGGCGTGTGCGGGAATCGAGGAGACCAAAAAATGGATATGTGACGGCGCAAATGCCTCGATTTTTGGGCGTTCATTAAAAGAGAAGATTTATTAAGATTTGGGCCGCACTGGTACGCGTCGGTCCTAAATAAACGGTTTTCAACTCCTTTCCACGACGACATTCGGAACCATCGCCAAGTGAGTGTGGGCGATAGGGGGGTCCTTCCCACACAACCCAGAAACCGTTGGGGATATGCCCTCCTGGCACACACGCTCGGCAAAATGAGGTCCCGTGCGACCAACGAGCACTCAAATATAGAAATACGTACGGTAGTGCTAAAAAATACAATTATACAGGCGAAAGCATTTCCGGTCGTAAGTACATCTGACATGGTCAGTCACCACTAAACGTTTCCGTTCGTATATACATACCACACAGTCACTACAAGGAAAAGGTTTGCGCAAGGTGGCGTAACGCAAACAATTTTGAAGAGAATGTCGTGTGTGACTGTTCATTGATCCAACACGGTTTATTCCTAGAAACTGTATGTGTTGCTTGAGGTCATCGCCCATGGTGTTTTCTCATTAATCGTTTGCAATAGGAAAACCAAATTAGCAAGATAATTTGCCAATTAGCAGGCTAATTGCCCTATTATTAATAATCCAGTTACTAATTTAATTGACATTCAATATTAAGCACATAATATATTCCATTTCCATATTAAGGAAGCAGGATTTCATAATTGAAATACATCGGAGTACAACATGATATAGCTTCAGCACTGAGCTACCCCATTAGACAACTGCACCAGCAGCAAGTTTCAAATGCAACATCTAGAACCTTTTGAAATTAGCATCATAGACGGTACATACAGAGATGCATCTCATCTGGAAAACTGCTGAAGCGGAAGGCGAATATTGAGCCTTCATTCATGTTGAAGGTCTTTGCAACTTTAGGCCAGTGCCTGTGAATGATTGACCGCCCATCCTTCTACCTCTTCAGGAACACTTCAATATTGAACCATGGGTGTTGTATGAAAATTTTCCTCTCCTCCTGACCACAGAGGTGGTTTGAGAGGTAATCATCAGTGAACCCTGAAAACAAGGATGTGCATAAATATCTTCTCTATATTGGAAACGGGGCAAAGGAATAAAAAAGGCAAGGTATAATAGTTAGTACCATCTTGTAAACCTCAATGCTTCCCATTGTTTCCCTGCAACACATATAAGGTAGTTAGTCATCAGGTTAAGTAAGGGTTCGCATGCTATCAGTAAAATATGTTGATGAAAAATAAGCACATTGCAGATTCATCAGATTAATTCAAGCCGCATGGAAAACCCATTTATCCAAACCAAGCATGATTAAGAACTAGGAAATATAGCACTTTTATATGTTTCTCATGTATTAAGTGCAGCCAAATTCGATTTATTCCTCACATGGTATATAATAATAGAATGCAGCCACAACAATTGAACATCACATTGCAGAATTGAACCAAGCAGTTAACTAAACACCAAAACAAATGAACCAAACGTTAATTGAGCACCACATTGCACAATATAACATACTCCTAATAGAAGATCAGACAGTTAACCAAACCAAGCATGCTTAACAACTTGGACATATAGAAATTGTATTTGTTTCTCATGTATTTAGTACAGCCAAATTTGATTTATTCCTCACATGGTATACAATAACAGAATGCAGCCACAACAATTGAACATCGCATTGCAGAATTGAACCAAGCAGTTAACTAAACACCACAACAAATGAACCAAACGTTAACTGAGCACCACATTGCACAATATAACATACTCCTAATAGAAGATCAGACAGTTAACCAAACCAAGCATGCTTAACAACTTGGAAATATAGCAATTGTTTTTGTTTCTCATGTATTTAGTACAGCCAAATCCGATTTACTCCTCGCATGGTATACAATAACAGAATGCAGCCACAACAATTGAACATCGCATTGTAGAATTGAACCAAGCAGTTAACTAAACACCACAACAAGTGAACCAAGCCACAACAAATGAACCAAGCAGTTAACTAAACACCAATTAAACAATATAACATACTCCTAATAGAAGATCAGACAGTTAACCAAACCAAGCATGCTTAACAACTTGGAAATATTGCACCCTGAAGAATTGAACATCACATTTGAAGAATTGAACCAAGCAGTTAATTGAACACCACATTGCACGACATATAGAACATATACACTATAGCAGAAGATTGCATGGTAAAAGTAGATACCACAATTCACTAGAATTTTTTAAGGAAAGGCAGTAGCTAGCAAACTGAACATGGGTCCTTATAGTGAGCTAATAAGACAAGCTACTCCTCATTGTCGGAGATATCGGTGACGATTGGCTCCTTGGACATGGAAGAGGGCGAGGCCTCCGCATCATGGGTGCCCTCGTTGTAGTGGTGAGTTGCCTGAGCCGCTCCGGGCACCAACCTGCTGGCTCTCGAGATGAGGTAAGCACATGCACGCTGAGAAAACACCTCGTAGTCTTTGTCGAAGGCACCGATGGTGGCCTCGAGAAAACGCCACGAACTCTCGTTTAAAGAAGCCAACCACGTCGCGGCATCGGCATGCGAGGCGTCAACGGTGGCCTCCACGGTGAGGTGCTCCTCCAAGATCTGGGGGTCGGCACGAATGGCAGCCATCACGACCTCATCCGCGTGTGCGGCCGCGATTTGCTTCGCCGCTGCCAAAAGCACCTTGAGGTCCTGGCTATATTGTGTGCACCATGGCTTAGGCCGGCTCTTATTTGGTGGAGGGGTCAGTGATTTGGGTGGAAGGTGTCTCGCTCGCACCGGCGGTCGGGGCATGTGGTATGTGGAAGGAGGAGGAGGATGGGGGTCGGGTGTGGATTACCTGCCTAGATAGGCGAGGCCGAGCAGCGTGAAGGAGGTTCGTCGGGGAGGAGCCGACGGTGCTGCAAGCAAGGAGTGAAGGTTTCAACTTGGAAAGGAAGGCGAAAACAGGGGAAATGTGGCTTTTGGTAAGGGGGAGGGGGGAGGTAGATATTTCCGCGGAAGCCGAAAATTTGGAATCGCTTCAACCAAAAAACTGGCGCGCAAAGTGTCATCAGACACGGTCCCCTATTCAAACACGGTCCGAAGATATTGTGTGTTGCATCTCACATGGTTGTTTATAATAAACTATGTGGGATCTACTTGATTTTTCGTCTTGATTTGAATTACATAATGGGGTCATAACGGCCATGGACGGTGTTTGAATTGCTAGACCTTTTATCTATAGTGATCATCAAAGAATTGGAATTATGCAGGGTTTGCTTGGATATTTTTATGCATTAAGTGAGTTTTCAATGCATTTATGTGCATAATTCAAATTTGAACTACATGCACATGCTCCGGTGCATATAAATTGGTTGAAAAATCAAATCTTTTGTCCTTGGGTGCATGCTTAGGTCCCATGCAAGAAATGGGAATGAATGTCAAACACCCTGCCACCGTCACTCGGCCGCAAACATTGAGATACCTGGTTTTTACATTCTGGTAAATCCAAAAGTCATCTGAAATTCATGAAACTTGGCATGCTATCATGGAGCGGCATCAACATGGTGTGGTAAATTTTTTGTCCCGTTTGGGGCAGGCTTGGGTATATGCTTCTCACAAACCAGAGCTTCTCACAAAAAGCATGATGGTTTTGGTAGGGAATGCCCCACCTTTGGGGAAAAAATGATATCCATTGCCTCTTATTGCTTTCAAAAAAATTCTCGTGTCAACATAGAACAACAGGAGTGTTGTGTTATTTTTTGTGATTTTTCGGGGTTCGTTTGGACATTTTATGCATTAACTGAGTTTTCAATGCATTTATGTGCATAATTCAAATTTGAACTACATGCACATGCTCCAGTGCATATAAATTGGTTGAAAATCAAATATGTGTCCTTGGGTGCATGCTTAGGTCCCATGCAAGAAATGGGAATGAATTTCAAACACCAGGGCACCATTGATTGCTGGCAAAACATTGAGATGCCTGGTTTTTAAATTCTAGTAAATCCAAAACTCGTCTGAAATTCATGAAACTTGGCATGCTATCATGGAGCGGCCTCAACATGTCGTGGTAAATTTTTTATCCCATTTGGGGCAGGTTTGGGTATATGCTTCTCACAAACCGGAGCTTCTCACAACAAGCATGATGGTTTTCGATAGGGAACGTCCCACCTTTGGGGACGAAACCATATCCATTGCCTCTTATTGCTTTCAAGTTTTTTTCTCGTGTCAACATAGAACAACAGGAGTGTTGTGTGAATTTTTGTGATTTTTTGGGGTTCGTTTGGACATTTTTATGCATTAACTGAGTTTTCAGTGCATTTATGTGCACAATTCAAGTTTGAACTACATGCACATGCTCCAGTGCATATAAATTGGTTGAACAATCAAATCCATGTCCTTGGGTGCATGCTTAGGTCCCATGCTAGAAATGGAAATGAATTTCAAACACCATGGCACCGTTGATTGCCGGCAAAACAGTGAGATGCCTGGTTTTTAAATTCTTGTAAATCCAAAAGTCGTCTGAAATTCATGAAACTTGGCATGCTATCATGAAGCGGCATCAACATGCCGTGGTACAAATTTTGTCCCATTTGGGGTAGGTTTGGGTATATGCTTCTCACAAACCAGAGCTTCTCACAACAAGCATGATCGTTTTTGGTAGGGAACGCCCCACCTTTGGGGACGAAACGATATCCATTGCCTCTTATTGTTTTCAAAAAAATTCTCGTGTCAACATAGAACAACAAGAGTGTTGTGTTAATTTTTGTGATTTTTTGGGGTTCGTTTGGACATTTTTATGCATTATCTGAGTTTTCAATGCATTTATGTGCACAATTAAAATTTGAACTACATGCACATGCTCTAGTGCATATAAATTGGTTGAAAAATAAAATCTGTGTCCTTGGGTGCATGCAAGAAATGGGAATGAATTTCAAACACCAAGGCACCATTGATTGCCGGCAAAATGTTGAGATACTTTGTTTTTAAACTCTAGTAAATCTAAAACTCGTCTAAAATTCATGAAACTAGGCATGCTATCATGGAAGGGCACCCGACATGTTGTGGTATTTTTCGTGTCCATTTTGATAGAAGGTGCACTCGAATAATGACAGCCAACAAAGGCATTTTGAAAAAAATAGCTGCCACTTTAATATCTCAAACGTTTGTATAATTCAAACCGTGTGCGTTCGGTTAACCATTCACGTGACGCCACGTGTCTTGGTTTTAATGGCTATAGGAGGTGCCGTGTGGAAAGTTGCTTGACTGAACGGGAGGCGTGCGAGCGCAATCCGGTGCGCAGGCTCACCGAGAAGCGTACAAGCTGTTCAGTGCAGGATTTGTGCATCTAACGCAAACGGTTCAGATTACGGTATGCAAATTAAAGCCGGACTTCGGCGCTAAGCCAAGAGACACTGCGATTTGTCAAAATATGCAGCTAAAAATCAATAGCACTATCTATTTTTTGCAACTAAAATTCAGTAATTACGCATAGATTTCATTCATACTAGGGATTAAGCAGTCGTTCTCACCGGGAAGCGAGACAGCCTTGGACCGCCGCCCGCCTCGCTCCCACTGGTCTATATTAATGGCGCCGTCGAGCGGCCGCACCCCCATCCTCGCCACACACACAATTCCTCTCTCTCCGCCTGCATCCTCGACGCCGCTCTGAGTCCTCAAAGCTGTCAGTGTACGAGGATGCCGCCGAAGCGCCCCATCGGAGGGAGTGGCGACGCCGGGGCTGCTGAAGCACCGAAGCTCGGCGTGAATATGGAGACAGAGGTTTCTGTCCCCGCCGACGAGGTGGAGAACGAGGCTGCCAACAAGCGGAGGCGGGTCAAGAAAGAACCGCAAGCGACTCCAGCAGGCCTAGACTTCATCAACAACCTCCCTGATGATATGTTCATAGTCAACATATCCCTCCTCCCAATCAAATGTCGGGCGAGGATAGCCGCTCTTTCTCGGTGGTGGCGCACCCTATGGGTCCGCACCCCTGTCGACCTCCTTGACGCCCACAGGCTCTGCCATGGCTACCGCCAAAGCTTGGATGCATTCTCCCAGATCCTCAGTAGTCATGATGGCCCAATCAAAGGCCTTATCGCGGGCAAGTTCTGTTCCAATGGCAAAGACCGAGCCAAGCTTTATGAGTGGTTCCGATCCCGCGCCATAGATCAGCTCGAGAAGCTAAGTTATAATGATGGGCATATGTGCTTGCTGCCAATGTCTGCGCTCCACTTCGCGCCCACGCCACGCCTCGCCAAGTTCATGAACTGCCATTTCACCGCCCCTCCTTAATGATGCGCCGCTGTTTTTCTACCACGACTGAAGCACCTCGAGCTCATCGCCGTCCGCATCCCAAAGCATGACATGGATTGCCTGCTCTGCGGCTGTACTGCACTCGAGTTCCTTCATCTTCAGGCGATGAATTGGTCAAGTACCTTGCACATCACCTCCAGGACTCTCCGGACTATCTATGTGTGTTGTTGGTGCTGCAACGAGAGATGACAAAAGGTGGACCACAATATGGTCATCCGGGACACACCTTCACTTGAGAGATTACTTGTAGTTGATCAACAAGGTCCAAGAAGAATCAATGTCATTTATGCGCTGAAATTCAAAGTGGTGGGCTACTCGTCTGTCAAATACTACAACTTTCAGGTACAACAGTCGCCTTATATACCTCTCCTTCTTGATATCAACGTTATTTCTAGTTTTGAAGATGTATGTTCGTCTGTCATCCAACTAAGCTTCACGCAGACTCTGGGCACAGTGAAGGTCTTGGCACTAGAATCTGTCGTCCCCAATCTGGACCAAGTTTTCAGTTGCCTGAGATGCTTTCCGTGCCTGAAGAAGATGTATATCGAGGTGATGTTCCTTTCTTGTTAAATGTTAACCATAAGGGAGTACAATTTTGGAGGATTTTAGGACATACACCCCCACCCCATATTGGTTGCTTCATTCACATGGTTACAATCGTCCATAAGCATTTCTCCTTTGGATTCATCTGTACTAGTTTTCTTAGGGAATTTTTCATCCAATCCAACCTCTTGTGAAGAAGGCTACATGTTTCTAGATTGTAATCAAATGCCCATGTTAATCATGCCAGATCAAAGATGGTATGTTGGTGCATTTTACAAATCCTGCAAACCAAATGGGCGTGTAGCATTGTTCAAAACTGCATGTAGGCACTAACACATTCTCTTCTTTTGTAGTGCATATTAGGCCCGGTGAATGATGTTTATAACGACAATCACATCGAATGCTTGGATCTGCATCTCTCAAATATTACTTTGAACTCCTACCGAGGGACCCCACCGGACATTACACTCGCCAGCTTCTTTCTTGCTAGAGCAAAGGTGTTGAGTGTACTGAGGTTGAACACCCATTTAATTAGGAAAGATCAATGGTATGATTATCAGAGCCGGCTGGTACGTGGATTGGAAGTGCCTCCAAAAATGCCAAACTTCATATGGGAAGAACATATGGCAAAGCAATTGAAAGTTATCGTGTCAAACCCATACATGACTTGTCAGCGGCTGATCCCTTTTCATAAATGACGCAGTTTGCAATGTTTGAATTTGGGCGTTGTAATCTTTGAATTTGAACCTTGAAATATTTATGGTATTTGTTATATTGAACCGTTTATGTTCTCTTGTCTCAATGCAAACAGTTCATCCAGGTGAACCGCATGTCGTACATCGCACACACCTTGATATGGCTGACCGTTTCTTTTGTGTTGCCTAATCACAAACAGTTCATCCGTGTGAACTGTATGTTGTACATCGCACACACCTTTATTTGGCTGACCGTTTCTTTTGTGTTGCCTAATCACAAACAGTTCATCCGAGTGAACCGTATGCTGTACTTTGCACACACCTTCATCTGGCTGCCTATTTCTTTTGTTCCTACTCATCGAAAACGGTTAATTGAACTGAACCGTATGCCCTGAATCGCACACGCAACTAAAATCTGAATCGTGTTTGATGCATCCGTCATCGCAAACATTTTGCGCCTTTTTTGACGGGTTTTTACACCACCATTTGCGATTATTGCATCACACAGTTTCGTCGAAGGGTCTCTGATCGTAGTGTCGCGTTAGCAGCATCCTGCAGTAGTGCCTTGTGCAATATTAATGACAGGTGACGTCATGGCGGGTTACCACAATCCCGGGAGATGATGTCATGGCGGGTTACAAGATCTCACAAGAGTAAATGAAAAAGGATTTTTTTCTAAGTGTTGAAGATTGACATGAACACGCTAAAATCAACTTGGGGCCTAATGTTGGGGATATGACACTTGGGTATAGCCCACCCAGGAGGGGCCGGGTTATACCGATGGCGGTTCACCAAGACAAGGCCCGTGAAGATGTTGAAGATGGCGGTTCATGAAGCAGGTGTCGGGGTAAATGACCACGGGTAGCCTAGTCGGCTCCCCCTGGCACTTCAGAAAAAATTACGAGCCGATCCGGCCTCCAAGGATCCAAGACGTGGGGTCGCCTTCCCTCTGCCGGCTGCCTCTCAAGCCGACTATCGGAAGGCGGCCCAGCCATAACCCTCATGAAGAAAGCCGTGGGAGGGCCAGCTCCAAGAAGCCGGCCACGAGAAGGCCGACTCCCAGGAGCCGGCTCCCACGACGCGGTCAAGATCGTACCCTCGAAGCCCGCATCCACATAACGGCGATGGGACGGGGCGTGGCTACAGTAAAGCCTGCCACTCCTGAAACCCGGAGCACGCCTGGCACAGTGCGCCGTACGGGGTAGCCCTGACCCGTCCGGCGTGGCACTGTTGCCATGTTGACTATGGCGCCATCCACGGCGGGCTGTCAGCGCGGCCCATGGACGGTGGGCCCCTTCGGGCAGAGAGACACCCGAAGGCGGCCAGGCCTCCTCCAGCCGGCCCAAGACATGGCCGGCTTCCCCAAGCCGGCTTGCCCCCTCCCTCGAAGGAGGCGCTCCATTAAGGAGACAAGACGACGTGAGGCTACAGCGATCGCCCGCCAGGCGGCGGCACTGTAGCCATGCATACCTTGATAAAGCCCTCATCATCAGGACTGAGGCAACAGTAACTAGCCACCGACAGGGCCCTTGGCAGTGGGGCCTGCCTGTCGACCAAGAGGCCGGCAGCCGGCGGGACCCACCAGCCGGCGGGCCCCAGCAGCCGGCGCAGAAGCCGGCAACCGTAGACACTGACGGCTAGGGCCCGCGCCCAGCCGGATTACCATTGTACCCCCGGGGGGTAGGCCTATATAAACCCCCCGGGGCACCCATGCAAAGGGTGGATCTCATCTGAGTTTAGACACCACATAGAGAGAAGAGTGGAGCTAGCCTTGCCCTTCTTCTTCCTCTCGCCAAACAGCTCAAGGAGCATCTTGTAGCTACTTGTTCATTGAGTGATCATGCGGAGACCCCGCAGAGCAGCAGTAGGGGTGTTATCTCCACGGAGAGCCCCGAAGCTGGGTAAGATTCGCCGGCGTGCATGCCATCGCCTCATCCCGCTTCCAGGCACCGGCGACGTCTTACTGGCTCCCACAAAGATAAGCCACCCGTTGGCATATGTCGCACCTACCACCCGACATTTGGCGCCCACCTTGGGGCCAGGTGCACCGTCGTCCGGAGACCTGTTCTGGACGGGAACCCTCTTCCTCCCCAGCGAGCGTAGCCAGCCCGGCACGCCCGATGGCGCTTGCCACGACGCGCTGCAAGGTGTCACCAACGCCTGCGCAGCGAGCAACCTCGCCGATCCCCTTGGCGAGGCCCTCATCTCTGACGAGCCCGCCTCCGACGCGGGCACCGACCACCTCGTCAACCTCCTCAGCCAGCTCCACGTCTCCAGCGAGCCTGCTGTGGACCAGGAGTCCGTTGGCTCCACCGATCTGATGTCTGTCGATTCCGACACAACCTCGATCGACGCCTTCCCCACCAACGTCGTGATCTATGACGACCCGCTTCCCCGAGCCGATGGCTGTGATGGTGCCACCACCGAGGCGATGGTCATCAGCCACGGTGGCGCTTCTGGCGAGAACGCCCACGACGCCCCGCAAGCGGTGATCTACGACTTGTCCGCCCCCCTCCCGGCCGATGCCGACGCCGAAGCACTAGAGGCTCGCCGCCTTGCCCTCCTCGCGGAGGGCCGGAAGCTAGCTTCCGTGAGACGCCTCACCGAGGCCCACCAGCGCGAAGTTGACCGGGCCGCCTTCGGCACACCACCTCCTGGCGGGCCAAGCCAAGCCGGCGTCGTCAGACAGCGCGGCGCTGTCATCGCCGACATGCTTGGAGTCGACCGCCCAGTCTATGCCACCCCACTCGAGAACCTGCGCGCCGCTCAGGCGGCCGTAGACGAGCTGGATGGACTGGGGGCCGAAGAGCTCCCCTACATGACCAGACGCATCCAGCAGCTAATCGATGCAGCCGCACAGCGGCACGAAGCCAACGCCCGCGTGGAAAGCCCTCCACCGCGCTGAGAGCACGGCGCGACGTCCCGGACGCCAACTGCGGGTAAAACCCACGCGCGACACGAGAAAGAGTCGGCTGCCAGCCGAAGCCGAACCCGGATCTCCATCGAGCGAGATGCAGAAGGCCACCCTCGAGCCGTGGAGCGGCGGGGCAACCCGCCTCCGCCTCCGCCTCGTGGGGAAATGTATCCCACCCCACCGCCTGTCACGCATCCGACTCTCAGCGGCCGACTAGGTCGCTGCGAAGGAGTCGTCGAGAACGACGCCCGCCATCGGATCGACCGCCTAGCACGATCCCTGGCGCTAGAAGAAGAAGATGATGTCGGTCCACCTTGTTTCGGCCCCCGCATCCGCGACGAGCCCTTCCCCAAAGGGTTCTCGCTCCCAAGAGACACGCCCAAGTACAACGGCTCCGTGAAGCCGGAAGATTGGTTGATCGACTACTCCACCGCAGTACACATCGCGAACGGCAACAGGCCCGTTGCCGTGAAGTACGTGCCCCTCATGCTCCAAGGCACGGCGCGGACCTGGCTCAACAGCCTCAAGCCATACAGCGTCAACAGCTGGCTAGATTTCACAGAAGCCTTCGTCCGCAACTTCACCAGCACCTACAAGCGGGCTCCCAAGCCCAGACAGCTCTCCTTGTGCGTGCAAGGCCCCGCCGAGTCCACTCACGACTACCTCATGTGTTGGGCCGAGCTCCGCAACTCTTGCGAAGGAGTGCACGAGGTGCAAGCCATAGAGTACTTCATAGCCGGATGCCGAGAAGGCACCCTCCTCAAGCACAAGCTCCTCTGCGATGAGCCGACTACCCTCGACGAGCTTCTGGTCATAGCGGACAAGTACGCCACCGCCGACTCCTCAATGAAGACCGAACTTCGGGTTGACGCGTCCGGGAAGGTACTCAACCCGGCGCCCAAGACGCCGGTGGGGGACTCCGGCCGGCGCCCGTACCAAAACGACCACAAACGCAAGGGCCCCATGCCGCCTTCCACCAGTCGGCAGGTGGCCACGGTCGAGGGCGAGCAGCCCGAAGGGCGGCCCACACCCAAGAAGCAGAAAGGCGGCAGGCCGGCTTGGCAGCCGGCCTTCTCCTACGAGCAAACTCTCGACGCCCCATGCAAGTTCCACAGCGGAGCGAAGCCGTCCAACCACACAACCTGGAAGTGCCACTGGCTCACCCGAATCTCCAAAGGCGAAGGGCTCGTGCCGCCTCCACCTGCTGGTCCGCCGCCTCCGGCTCCACAGCAGTCGGCCGCTCGGCCAGCAGTCGGAGCCGTGCACGATGAGTTCCCCGACGAGCATGCCGCCTACGTCGTCTTTACAAGCCAGCCTGAAGATCGGCGCAGCAGACGCCGAGAGCACCAGGAAGTCAACGCGGTTGCCGCCAACCCCTCCGAGCACATGCACTGGTCAGAAAAGCCTATCAACTGGAGCCGGGCCGACCACCCAGAGGTGATGCCATCTCCCAGCTCTTATGCGCTGGTTGTGGACGCCACCCTTGCAACGGACAGACGCGTCGCCCGTTTCTCCCGCGTGCTGATAGACGGCAGGAGCAGCATCAACATCCTGTACCTTGACACCCTGAAGAAGCTCAACGTCAAGATGAAGCAGCTCATGCCTACCCGGACTGTGTTCCACGGCATCGTACCCGGCATGTCCTGCGCCCCCATTGGCAAGATCAAGATTGATGTCCTCTTTGGGGACAAGGATCATTTCCACAGGGAGGCCATCTGGTTTGAAGTGGTGGACCTTGAGAGCTCTTACCATGCACTGCTTGGCCGACCTGCCTTGGCCAAGTTCATGGATGTTCCCCACTATGCTTACCTCAAGATGAAGATGCCGAGCACCAAGGGCATCATCACCATAGTCGGCGATTACAAGAAATCCTCTGAGTGCGCAGCAGCCAGCAGCCAGCTGGCCGAGTCCCTTGTGATTGCGGAAGAGAAGAAGAAGTTGGACCGGGTCGTGGCCATGGCCGGCAAGCAGCCGGCCCTGTCCCCCGATCCCAAAGAATGTGATGCCCAAGGTTCCTTCCAGCCGGCCAAGGAAATGAAGAAGATACCTCTTGACCCCGAGCACCCGGAAAGGTTTGCCGTCATTGGGGAAAACCTAAGCAGCAAATAGGAAGGCGAGCTAGCCGATTTCCTCCGTGAGAATCGGGACATCTTTGCATGGTCCCCCAAGGACATGCCGGGTGTTCCCAAGGATTTCTGTAACGCCCTCGATGCGGCTATATCTCCCACGTGTCGAGGCATGACTTAGAGGCATAACCGCATTGAAAGCAATGTCGCAAGTGAGGTAATCTTCACACAAACCCATGTAATACATAAGGGAAAGAGATACATAGTTGGCTTACAGTCGCCACTTCACACAATACATTAATAAACATCCATCATTCAAATTACACTCAAGGTCCGACTACGGTACCAAAATGAAAGAAGACTACCCCAAATGCTACACAGATCCCCGATCACCCCAACTGGGCTCCACTACTGATCATCTGGAAAAGAAACATAGTAACGGCCACGTTCCTCGTCGAACTCCCAAGTGAGCTCGGTCGCGTCATCTGCACTGACATCATTGGTACCTGCAACTGTATTGGTAGAATCTGTGAGTCACGGGGACTCAGCAATCTCACACCCGCGAGATCAAGACTATTTAAGCTTATAGGTAGGAAAGGATTGTGAGGTGGAGCTGCAGCAAGCGACTAGCATATATGGTGGCTAACAACGCAAAAGAGAGCGAGAAGAGAAGCAAAGCACGGTTGTGAAGCTAGAAGTGATCAAGAAGTGATCCTAGAACAACCTACGTCAAACATAACTCCAACACCGTGTTCACTTCCTGGACCCCGCCGAGAAGAGACCATCACGGTTACACACGCGGTTGATGTGTTTTAATTAAGGTCGACTTCGGGTTTTCTACAACCGCACATTAACAAATTCCCATCTGCCTCATAACCGCGGGCATGGCTTTCGAAAGATAATACCCTGCAGGGGTGTCCCAGCTTAACCCATTATAAGCTCTCACGGTCAACGAAGGATATTCCTTCTACCGGGAAGACCCGATCAGTCTCGGAACCCCGGACTACAAGACATCCTGGCAGTAATAAAACAAGTCCAGCAAAGCCGCCCGATTGTGCCGACAAATCCTGATAGGAGCTGCACATATCTCGGTCTCAGGGTACATCCGGATAAGCTAAGCGTACAGGTACCAACATAACCCAAGTTTCCAAGGGACGGTCCCGCACGGTGCTCTAGTTTGGACCAGCAATCGAAGGAGAACTGGCCCGGGGGGTTAAAATAAGATGACCCTTGAGTATGCAGAACCCAAGGGAAAAAGGCTTAGGTGGCAAATGGTAAAACCAATGTTGGGCCTTGCTGGAGGAGTCTTATTCAAAGCGAACTGTCAAGGGGGTCCCATAAATCACCCAACCGTGTAAGGAACGCAAAATCAAGGAACATAACACCGGTATGACGGAAACTAGGGTGGCAAGAGTGGAACAAAACACCAAGCATAAGGCCGAGCCTTCCACCCTTTACCAAGTATATAGATGCATTAATTAAATAAGAGATATTGTGATATCCCAACAAGTAAACATGTTCCGACAAGGAACAACATCTCCATGTTCCAACAAGGAACAAACTTCATCTTCACCTGCAACTAACAACGCTATAAGAGGGGCTGAGCAAAGCGGTAACATAGCCAATCAACGGTTTGCTAGGACATGGATGTTTAGGGGCTGACATGGCAATATGGGTGGCATGATATAGCAAGTGGTAGGTATCGCAGCATAGGCATAGCAAAAGAGCGAGCATCTAGCAAGCAAAGATAGAAGTGATTTCGAGGGTATGGTCATCTTGCCTGCAAGGTTCTCAGAGTTGTCGAAAGCTTGGTCCCCGAAAGCGTTCTCAACAGGCTCCTCGTTCACGTACTCGTCTCCCGGCTCTACCCACAACAAGAACACAAGCAAAGGGGACAATATCAATCACGATGCAATGCGCAAACAACATGATGCAAAACATGGCATGATATGAGAGATGTGATATGCAATGCATATGCATGCTCCGGAAGGACAAGGATGAACAAGGCATAATCTTGGCAAACCAAGTATGCCACTGGAAAGGTGAGGTGATTTCGGTTGAAATCAATATAAAGATCACCGGAATCGGATGCACGGTTTGCAAATGACAAGCAAAACAAGAATGACAATAAACTGCCATTAACAGCATGATGCTACTTAGCAAGCAACAAGAAATTAAGCTACTGCACCCAAACATATCAACAAAGCATATGACAGTAATCTACACAAGATGCTTGACAAAAGATGAACACTGAGCTACGGCCAAATCACAACATAACAGGTTCAAACTAGCATGGCAAAAGTGCAAAAGATAACAGGTTCACAGACTTGGTGAAAATAACAACATAGCAGAAATTACCATCAGGATGACATGTTTAGAGGAAGAAAACAACAAGCTACATGATCAGGACATAGCAAAGTAAGGCATGGCATGAATCTGCTAAAAGCACTTAACAGAAGTCCCTTACTGACCATAAGCCAAAAAGGACCAGAAAATCTAATAACACCCATGTCAATTAAGCAAGTTTCGTTACAGGTTTCAGACTTAGCAGAAAACTGGACATGTCAAAAACAGATAACGAGTAGGCATGTTCGTGAGCTCGATGCACTCGCTACAGAGCATTACATGATAATCTAAGCATACATCCATCAAGAAGACATGGCATAGAAGATAGAAATGGCAAGAACAACATCATAGCATGCAAGGATCAACTACAACAAGCTTGGCAAAATCGAATAACATGTAAACAATCTGCCAGAAACATTTTATAGAAAAAGTACAGCTCAATTGACTCAAGCTATGGCACCCCATAATTACAAAAAAAATGCATGGATGGGTAGAGCAAAACCATATGCTCAAAACAACCTTACTAATCATGCTCAAAAGAGGCATAGATATCTCTGAAACAACATGAACACATGGCATAAAAATAACAGCAGGCAGGGACTTGGTGAAATTACTAAGTCTCTGAAATCAGCAACATTATGAACCCTAGTTTGCATGCTTCTGCTAGTAACCACAAAGATCACAAAAATACATGGCATAATTCTCTGGAATGATGGCATGGAATATTACAAAACACATGTAGGACTCAACTTCATAGGATGCACATATCAATCATGGAAAAAATGACAAAAGTGCATGTTCTGATAAGAATCAGAAACTAACATCACATAGCCCTTTTCTAACAGAATTTCGGGCACCAAGATGAGCTCAAATGAAAATGATGCAATGAGATGAAATGGTGTACTCATAGAGATGAACAATTTGACATATTATACGCACGAAACGGAGCAATATACAGCAAGTTATGATGCGATGAAGATGCAACAACTATGCAACAAAATTAGGACTTAGAGGAATTCGCGGAGGGGAAAAGTCAACCCTAGTTCTCAGATCTGGATCCGGCGCGGGCGAGCTCGCCGGAGCTCGCCGCCGGAGAGGAAAGGCCGGCAAGGGGGCGGCGGATCCGGGGCAGAGGAGGCGACGCGCGGGCGCGGGAGCGGCTCGGGGTGGCGGCGGTGGTCGGCGGGAGGCGTCGGGTGAGGCCGGGGCGGCGCTCGCCGGCGCGGTTGGCGGCGGTGGTCGGCGCCGGAGATGGCGTCGCGGGGCGGCGCGACGAGGGCGACGGGGCGCGGGCGGACGCGGGAGGAGGGCGCGGGCGCGGGGGAGCTGCGGGCGGCGGCGGGCCGGGGAGGGCCCCGCGCGGGCCCGAGCGGGCCGGCGGCGGCTAGCGCGGCGAGGTGGGCGCGCCTGCCCACGTGGCAGTGCGTGATTGGCCGCGGACGGCGGCGGACGGCGTCCGGCGCGGCCCAGACACGTCCGGTGGCGGCGGAGGGAAAAAATGCTAGGGTTAGGGTGGTTTGGACCCGGGATTTCGAAGGGGGAGGTATATTTATAGGTAGAGGGGGCTAGGAAGCTCCAAATGGAGTGTGGTTTTCGGCCACATGATCGTGATCGAACGGCGATGGACATGGGAGTGTCTTAGATGGGTTATTGGGCTGTTTTGGAGGGGTTTTGGGCTGCAACACACACGAGGCCTTTACGGTTTCCCGGTTAACCGTTGGAGTATCAAACGACCTCCGAATGACCCGAAACTTGACAGGCGGTCTACCGGTGCTATACCAAGGCCGCTTGACAAACCTCGGTCCATTCCGAGAAGGTTTAATACCAGCTCACGGAAAAAGGTAAAAAGGGACGCCGGGGAACATAGGAGCGCCGGATTGGAAAACGGACAACGGGGAAAATGCTCGGATTCATGAGACGAACACGTATGCGAATGCGATGCACATGATGACATGATATGAAATGCATGACATGACCAAAATGCAAAACGACGGGAAACCCAACCATGGAGGGAATATCATATCACAATGCCGAAAATGGCAAGAGTTGGAGTTACAAATATGGCAAGTTACATCCGGGGCGTTACAACACTCCACCACTACGAGAGGATCTCGTCCCGAGATCTAGGACTGAAAGAACTCTGGATACTCGGAACGTAGGTGGTCCTCGCGCTCCCAGGTGGCTTCCCGGTTTGAATGGTGTGACCACTTCACTTTCAGGAATTTGATTGACTTGTTGCGAGTCTTGCGCTCAGTTTCTTCAAGAATAGCAACGGGATGCTCATGATAGGACAAATCTTCTTGAAGATCAATCTCTTCGAAGTTGATGGTGCGCTCAGGAGTCTTGAAGCACTTGCGAAGCTGTGACACGTGGAAGACATCATGCACATTTGCAAAGTTGGAGGGAAGCTCAAGTTGATAGGCGAGATCGCCTCGTTTGCCGATGATCTTGAAAGGACCCACGTATCTAGGGGCAAGTTTCCCCTTGATACCGAAGCGACGAGTTCCTTTCATTGGAGAGATGCGGAGGTAGACATGGTCTCCGATCTCGAATGCCAAATCACGATGTTTGCTATCGTAATAGCTCTTTTGGCGCGATTGCGCGGCTTTGAGGTTCTCACGAATGACCTTGCACATAGCCTCAGCCTCTGAGATCAAATCGTTGCCAAGCAATTGGTGTTCACCGGTTTCGGACCAATTGAGGGGAGTACGGCACTTTCTGCCATAGAGAATCTCGAATGGGGCTTTGCCCGAGCTGGCTTGAAAGCTGTTGTTGTAAGAGAACTCAGCATAAGGAAGACAATCCTCCCACTTCATGCCGAAAGAGATAACACAAGCTCTGAGCATATCTTCAAGAATTTGGTTGACACGCTCGACTTGTCCACTAGTTTGAGGGTGGAAAGCTGTGCTGAAGCGAATATTTGTGCCCATGGCCTTCTAAAAAGAATCCCAAAACTTGGATGTAAAGATGCTGCCATGGTCTGAAGAGATCAATTGTGGAATGCCATGCAAGGAAACAATTCTGGTGGTGTAAAGCTCTGCCAGCTGCGCTGCTGTGATAGACTCTTTGATAGGAAGAAAATGAGCCACTTTGGTGAGCTTGTCGATGACGACGAAGATAGCATTATTTCCACGCTTGGACTTTGGAAAACCAGTCACGAAGTCCATTTCGATATGATCAAACTTCCATTCTGGAATAGCAAGAGGTTGGAGAAGACCAGCTAGTCGTTGGTGTTCTGCTTTCACCCTTCTGTAGACATCACATTCATTCACGAATTGAGCAATCTCTCGCTTCATTCGAGTCCACCAATACGACTGTTTGAGGTCATGGTACATCTTCGTACTTCCAGGATGAATTAATAGAAGAGAGTTGTGCGCTTTGTTCATAATGACTTTACGAAGATCACCCTTTGGAACCACAATCCGGTCCTCGAAGAAAAGAGTATCTCTGTCATCAACTCGATAGCACTTGTATTTGGAAATGCCCTTGTCAATACCACGTTTCACCTTTTTCACCATGGTATCCATCAGTTGTGCCTCACGAATTTGATCTTCCAAAGTAGGAGAGACGATGAGGTTGGCAAGAAAACCTTGAGGGACAACTTGGAGATTCAACTTGCGGAAAGCTTCACAAAGATCCGGTTGAAAGGGCTTGAGGATTAAGCTGTTGCAGTAAGCCTTCCTGCTCAATGCGTCTGCAATCACATTAGCCTTGCCTGGAGTATATTCAATACTCAGATTATACTCTTGAATCATTTCGACCCATCGAGTTTGCCTGAGGTTGAGGTTGGGCTGAGTGAAGATGTACTTGAGACTCTTGTGATCGGTGAAAATGTCCACTTTCCTTCCCAACAGGAGATGTCTCCATGTTATTAGTGCGTGGACAACTGCCGCCAACTCAAGATCGTGAGTGGGGTAGTTCTTTTCGTTGGGCTTCAACTGACGAGAGGTATAGGCCACAACCTTCTTCTCTTGCATTAACACGGCACCGAGGCCTTGAAGAGAAGCATCACAGAAAACTTCATAAGGCTTGTCTTCGTCAGGAGGAGTCAAAACTGGAGCAGTGACGAGTTTCTCTTTGAGAGTGTTGAAAGCAATGTCACACTCAGGAGACCAGACATACTTCACATGCTTCTGGAGGAGGTTGGAAAGAGGCTTTGCAATCTTTGAGAAATTCTCAACGAATCTTCGGCAATAGCTTGCAAGTCCAAGAAAAATGCGAAGCTGCTTGACATTCCGAGGAGGTTCCCAATTCACAACTGTAGACACCTTCTCAGGATTAACAGCGATGCCCTTGGCAGAGATGATATGGCCAAGATAAAGAACTTCATCAAGCCAGAATTCACATTTGGAGAACTTCGCATATAATTTATACTCTCTGAGCTTGTCGAGCACCAATCGCAAATGTTTGGCATGATCCTCCTTATTCTTGGAGAAGACCAAAATATCATCGAGATAGACCAAGACAAATTCGTTGATGTAGGGGTTGAAGATGAAATTCATCAAGCGAGTGAATGCTGGAGGAGCATTGACAAGGCCGAAAGACATGACAGTATATTCATAAGAACCAAAACTTGTTCTGAATGCTGTCTCGGGAATATCTTCTTCACGAATGCGAATCTGATGATAACCCATACGAAGGTCAAGCTTGGAGAACACTTTAGCACCTTTAAGTTGCTCGAATAGCTCATTGATGTTGGGAAGTGGGTACTTGTTCTTGATAGTCTTCTTGTTCAATGGACGGTAATCGACGCAAAGTCGGTCCGTGCCATCCTTCTTCCGGACAAAAAGAACACCACAACCCCAAGGAGAAGAACTCGGTCTGATCAGACCCAGACGCTCTTGTTTATCGAGTTGTTTCTTCAATTCCTTCAACTCATCTGGTCCAAGATTGTAAGGACGCTTGCAAACGGGTTCTATGCCAGGCTCAAGATCAATAACGAATTCAACTGGCCGGCGGGGAGGCATACCCGGAAGCTCTTCTGGAAAGACATCTTGGTACTCACAAACGACTGGAATCTGAGAGATAGCATCCAATTCACCATTCTCATTGAGAGAAAACAACTGAATGGTATCATCGCGAGAGGCATAGATGATCACATCGTCGGAAGAGTGAGTCAATTGAATTTCCCTGGCAGCACAATCAAGCTGAGCCTTTTGCTTAGAAAGCCAGTCCATCCCGAGAATAAGATCAATATCAGAGTCACCAAGCACCATTGGTTTAGACAAGAATCTATAGTCGCCCATCTTGATAGAAACATTCGGGATCATCGTGGTAGCCCTCATAGGCTTGCCCGGAGAAACAACCCCCATGGGTTTTTCCAACAATTCCGAAATGAAGTCATGCTTTGAAACAAATGATCTCGACATGAAACAATGCGATGCACCAGTATCAAATAAGACTTTTGCAGGAATATCATTAACAGGAAGGTTACCCATGATCACTTCGGAAGAATCCTCCGCTTGAGCTGCATTCATCATGTTCACCTTGGCATGCTTAGGATTATGCTTGACCACTGCATTGCTGGAAGATTTCATAGGAGGAGGAGGCGGAAGGCGCCTTTGGTTGAAGCACTTGTTCGCATAGTGACCCATCTGCTGACATTTGTTGCAAGTCACCTCTGAGAGCGGACGATGATAAGGAGCACTTGGCCTTGGAGCTTGGTTCTGAGACTTGTTCTGATAGCCAGGGTTGGGTGGGTGGGAAGATCCACGACCACCTGAGTTCTTCTGCTGATAAGGCTGACGGAACGGAGGAGGAGGAGGCAACCAGAACTTCTGTTGCTTAGCTGCCACAAGTGAGGCAGAAGAATACTGAACTACCTCTCTGACTCTCTTCTTAGATGCCTCACATTTGAGCTGAGCAGCTTCTTATTTCAGCGCCATGTTGTAGAATTCATCATACTTTAACGGCTCGAAAAGCACGAGAGCAAGTTGCAGATCTTCTCTGAGACCACGCCTGAACTGGTAGATCATACTCTTCTCATCAGGGATGTCTTGCCTCGCAAAACGAGAGAGCTTCTGGAACTGAGTGTTGTATTGATACACAGACAGGTTGCCTTGCTTGAGATTGCGGAATTCCTCACGCTTACTCTCAACAACACTTTCTGGAATGTGGTGAGCTTTGAAGTCACGGCGGAAATCATCCCAGGTAATCACACGACCTCCTCTGGAATCTTTGTATTGCTGGAACCACTCAGCAGCTTGATCCTTGAGTTGAAAAGAGGCAAACTTGACAAAGTCCTCAGGTCTGACATTGCTGCACTCGAAATGCTTGCTGATGTCCACGAGCCAATCATTGGCGTCTGTGGCCTCGACACAGTAGCTGAAGGTCTTTGGTTGATTAGCAAGGAACTGATTGAGTGAAGCGAAGTGCAGCTGATTGTTGCCTTGGCCTTGATTCCCTTGATTACCTTGCCCTTGGTTGCGACCTTGCAAGAGCTGAATCAGAATCTGAGCGTTGGCATTTGTGGCAGTCATCAAGGCTTGCCATGCCTCCGGAGGCGGAGGTGGTGGCGGAGGGTTAGCCTGACTTCCTTCATTGTGTTCTGGATTCTGACGCGTTGGCGGAGCCATCCTGAAGAGGGTGACATCCATTAGCATCTTGAAAGACATAAATTCAAGCTGAATCAAAGGATCGAAATTGCAACATATAGTCTTCACAATAAACATTCGAACGAGAATGAACGAATGAATTCCAAAGTAAAGCATCACACTTCCATAAGCTGAGAAGCCACTTAGAACAAGGTATGGAATAAAATCAACAAGGTACGGATGTGAACAAATACTTGGTAAGGATTACCCAATCACAAACCAAATATTTGCGGAAGAAGTACTAGAGCTACATGAATTCCCACTTATAAACTCCCGAAACTTTCCGGTTATGCAATAAGGTGTTGGGGATACAGGGGACACAAAATATATCACCCAAACTAACAATACCTAGATCCAGCTGTATCCATCCTTCAACACATAACCAAGAAATCCTCGGAAATCATCTACCTCAACCTTCGAAAAGCATCCGTTATACGAGTCATGGCAATACTCCCGCACTCGCCTCAGTACTGGGCTATCAGGGTTATCTCACCAACAACTGTACAAAAGAGATTTTCGATGTCGGCGTACTAAACTCTGAAGAAGCTCAACGTCAAGATGAAGCAGCTCATGCCTACCCGGACTGTGTTCCATGGCAACGTACCCGGCATGTCCTGCGCCCCCATTGGCAAGATCAAGATTGATGTCCTCTTTGGGGACAAGGATCATTTCCACAGGGAGGCCATCTGGTTTGAAGTGGTGGACCTTGAGAGCTCTTACCATGCACTGCTTGGCCGACCTGCCTTGGCCAAGTTCATGGCTGTTCCCCACTATGCTTACCTCAAGATGAAGATGCCGAGCACCAAGGGCATCATCACCATAGTCGGCGATTACAAGAAATCCTCTGAGTGCGCAGCAGCCAGCAGCCAGCTGGCCGAGTCCCTTGTGATTGCGGAAGAGAAGAAGAAGTTGGACCGGGTCGTGGCCATGGCCGGCAAGCAGCCGGCCCTGTCCCCCGATCCCAAAGAATGTGATGCCCAAGGTTCCTTCCAGCCGGCCAAGGAAATGAAGAAGATACCTCTTGACCCCGAGCACCCGGAAAGGTTTGCCGTCATTGGGGAAAACCTAAGCAGCAAATAGGAAGGCGAGCTCGCCGATTTCCTCCGTGAGAATCGGGACATCTTTGCATGGTCCCCCAAGGACATGCCGGGTGTTCCCAAGGATTTCTGTAACGCCCTCGATGCGGCTATATCTCCCACGTGTCGAGGCACGACTTAGAGGCATAACCGCATTGAAAGCAATGTCGCAAGTGAGGTAATCTTCACACAAACCCATGCAATACATAAGGGAAAGAGATACATAGTTGGCTTACAGTCGCCACTTCACACAATACATTAATAAACATCCATCATTCAAATTACACTCAAGGTCCGACTACGGTACCAAAATGAAAGAAGACTACCCCAAATGCTACACAGATCCCCGATCACCCCAATTGGGCTCCACTACTAATCATCTGGAAAAGAAACATAGTAACGGCCACGTTCCTCGTCGAACTCCCAAGTGAGCTCGGTCGCGTCATCTGCATTGTCATCATTGGTACCTGCAACTGTATTGGTAGAACCTGTGAGTCACGGGGACTCAGCAATCTCACACCCGCGAGATCAAGACTATTTAAGCTTATAGGTAGGAAAGGATTGTGAGGTGGAGCTGCAGCAAGCGACTAGCATATATGGTGGCTAACAGCGCAAAAGAGAGCGAGAAGAGAAGAAAAGCACGGTCGTGAAGCTAGAAGTGATCAAGAAGTGATCCTAGAACAACCTACGTCAAACATAACTCCAACACCGTGTTCACTTCCCGGACCCCGCCGAGAAGAGACCATCACGGTTACACACGCGGTTGATGTGTTTTAATTAAGGTTGACTTCGGGTTTTCTACAACCGCACATTAACAAATTCCCATCTGCCTCATAACCGCGGGCACGGCTTTCGAAAGATAATACCCTGCAGGGGTGTCCCAACTTAACCCATTATAAGCTCTCACGGTCAACGAAGGATATTCCTTCTGTTGGAAATATGCCCTAGAGGCAATAATAAAAGCATTATTATTATATTTCCTTATTCATGATGATTGTCTTTATTCGTGCTATAATTGTGTTATCCGGAAATCGTAATACATGTGTGAATAACAGACAACAACATGTCCCTAGTAAGCCTCTAGTTGACTAGCTCGTTGATCGATAGATAGTCATGGTTTCCTGACTATGGACATTGGATGTCATTGATAACGAGATCACATCATTAGGAGAATGATGTGATGGACAAGACCCAATCCTAAACATAGCATAAGATCGCATAGTTCGTTTGCTAGAGTTTTCCAATGTCAAGTATCCTTTCCTTAGACCATGAGATCGTGTAACTCCCGAATACCGTAGGAGTGCTTTGGGTGTGCCAAACGTCACAACGTAACTGGGTGACTATAAAGGTATACTACGGGTATCTCTGAAAGTGTCTGTTGGGTTGACACGGATCAAAACTGGGATTTGTCACTCCGCTTGAGGGAGAGGTATCACCGGGCCCTCTCGGTAGTGCATCATCGTAATGAGCTCAATGTGATCAAAGTGTTTGATCACGGGATCATGCATTACGGTACGAGAAAAGTGACTTGCCAGTAACGAGATTGAACGAGGTATTGGGATACCAACGATCGAATCTCGGGCAAGTAAAATACCGATTGACAAAGGGAATCATATACGGGATTAATTGAATCCTTGACATCGTGGTTCATCTGATGAGATCATCGTGGAGCATGTGGGAGCCAACATGGGTATCCAGATCCCGCTGTTGGTTATTGCCCGAGAGCCGTCTCGGTCATGTCTGCATGTCTCCCGAACCCGTAGGGTCTACACACTTAAGGTTCGGTGACGCTAGGGTTGTGAAGATATGTATATGCAGTAACCCGAATGTTGTTCGGAGTCCCGGATGAGATCCCGGGCGTCACGAGGAGTTTCAGAATGGTCCGGAGGTAAAGAATTATATATAGAAAGTGCTGTTTTGGCCATCGGGACAAGTTTCGGGGATATCGGTATTGTACCGGGACCACCGGAGGGTCCCGGGGGGTCCACCGGGTGGGGCCACCTGCCTCGGGGGGCCACATGGGCTCTAGGGGGTGCGCCTTGTCCTACATGGGCCAAGGGGAACCAGCCCCAAGAGGCCCATGCGCCTAGGGTTACAAAGGGAAGGAGTCCCACAAGGGGAAGGCACCTCCTAGGTGCCTTGGGGGGAGGGAAACCTCCCCTTGGCCGCCGCCCCAAGGAGATTGGATCTCCTAGGGCCGGCGCCCCCCCTTGGCACTCCTATATAAAAGGGGGAGGGGAGGGGGCAGCCGCACCCCTGGTCTTTGGCGCCTCCCTCTCCCTCTCCCACACCTCCTCCTCCTCCGTTGAGCACGGCGAAGCCCTGCCGGAGTACTATAGTTCCACCATCACCACGCCGTCGTGCTGCTGCTGGAGCCTTCTTCCCCAACCTCTCCTTTGCCTTGCTGGATCAAGAAGAAGGAGACGTTACGCTGACCGTACGTGTGTTGAACGCGGAGGTGCCGTGCTTTCGGTGCTAGGATCTCCGGTGATTTGGATCACGGTGTGTACGACTACTTCATCCCCGTTCGTTGAACGCTTCCGCTCGCGATCTACAAAGTGGTATGTAGATGCAATCTCTCTCACCCATGACTCGTTGCTAGATGAACTCATAGATGGATCTTGGTGAAACCGTAGGAAAATTTTTAATTTTCTGCAACGTTCCCCAACACCTTCTACCAGGAAGACCCGGTCAGTCTCGGAATCCCGGACTACAAGACATCTCGGCAGTAATAAAACAAGTCCAGCAAAGCCGCCCGATTGTGCCGACAAATCCTGATAGGAGCGGCACATATCTCGGTCTCAGGGCACATCCGGATAAGCTAAGCGTATAGGTACCAACATAACCCAAGTTGCCAAGGGACGGTCCCGCACGGTGCTCTAGTTTGGACCAGCAATCGAAGGAGAACTGGCTCGGGGGGTTAAAATAAGATGACCCTTGAGTCTGCAGAACCCAAGGGAAAAAGGCTTAGGTGGCAAATGGTAAAACCAATGTTGGGCCTTGCTGGAGGAGTCTTATTCAAAGCGAACTGTCAAGGGGGTCCCATAAATCACCCAACCGTGTAAGGAACGCAAAATCAAGGAACATAACACCGGTATGACGGAAACTAGGGTGGCAAGGGTGGAACAAAACACCAGGCATAAGGCCGAGCCTTCCACCCTTTACCAAGTATATAGATGCATTAATTAAATAAGAGATATTATGATATCCCAACAAGTAAACATGTTCCGACAAGGAACAACATCTCCATGTTCCAACAAGGAACAAACTTCATCTTCACCTGCAACTAACAACGCTATAAGAGGGGCTGAGCAAAGCGGTAACATAGCCAATCAACGGTTTGCTAGGACATGGATGTTTAGGGGCTGACATGGAAATATGGGTGGCATGATATAGCAAGTGGTAGGTATCGCAGCATAGGCATAGCAAAAGAGCGAGCATCTAGCAAGCAAAGATAGAAGTGATTTCGAGGGTATGGTCATCTTGCCTGCAAGGTTCTCAGAGTTGTCGAAAGCTTGGTCCTCGAAAGCGTTCTCAACAGGTTCCTCGTTCACGTACTCGTCTCCCGGCTCTACCCACAACAAGAACACAAGCAAAGGGGACAATATCAATCACGATGCAATGCGCAAACAACATGATGCAAAACATGGCATGATATGAGAGATGTGATATGCAATGCATATGCATGCTCCGGAAGGACAAGGATGAACAAGGCATAATCTTGGCAAACCAAGTATGCCACTGGAAAGGTGAGGTGATTTCGGTTGAAATCAATATAAAGATCACCGGAATCGGATGCACGGTTTGCAAATGACAAGCAAAACAAGAATGACAATAAACTGCCATTAACAGCATGATGCTACTTAGCAAGCAACAATAAATTAAGCTACTGCACACAAACATATCAACAAAGCATATGACAGTAATCTACACAAGATGCTTGACAAAAGATGAACACTGAGCTACGGCTAAATCACATCATAACAGGTTCAAACAAGCATGGCAAAAGTGCAAAAGATAACAGGTTCACAGACTTGGTGAAAATAACAACTAAGCAGAAATTAACATCAGGATGACATGTTTAGAGCAAGCAAACAACAAGCTACAGGATCAGGACATAGCAAAGTAAGGCATGGCGTGAATCTGCTCAAAGCACTTAACAAAAGTCCCTTAATGACAATAAGCCAAAAAGGATCAGAAAATCTAATAACACCCATGTCAATTAAGCAAGTTTCGTTACAGGTTTCAGACTTAGCAGAAAACTGGACATGTCAAAAACAGATAACGAGTAGGCATGTTCGTAGGCTCGATGCACTCGCTACAGAGTATTACATGATAATCTAAGCATTCATCCATCAAGAAGACATGGCATAGAAGATAGACATGGCAAGAACAACATCATAGCATGCAAGGATCAACTACAACAAGCTTGGCAAAATCGAATAACATGCAAACAATCTGCCAGAAACATTTTATAGCAAAAGTAGAGCTCGATTGACTCAAGATATGTCACCCCATAATTACAAAAAAAGGCATGGATGGATAGAAAAAAACCATGTGCTCAAAACACCCTTAATGATCATCCTCAAAATAGGCATAGATCTCTCTGAAACAACATGAACACATGGCATAAAAATAGCAGCAGGCAGGGACTGTGAAATTACTGTCTCTGAAATCAGCAACATTATGAACCCTAGTTTGCATGCTTGTGCTAGTCACCACAAAGATCACAAAAATACATGGCATAGTTCTATGGAAATATAGCATGGCATATTACAAAACACATGTAGGACTCAACTTCATAGGATGCACACATCAATCATGGAAAAAATGACAAAAGTGCATGTTCTGATAAGAATCAGAAACTAACATCACATAGCCCTCTTCTAACAGCATTTCGGGCATCAAGATGAGCTCAAATGAAAATGATGCAATGAGACGAAATGATGTACTCATCGAGACTAACAATTTGACATATTATACGCACGAAACGGAGCAATATACAGCAAGTTATGATGCAATGAAGATGCAATAACTATGCAACAAAATTAGGACTTAGAGGAATTCGGGGAGGGGAAAAGTCAACCCTAGTTCTCATATCTGGATCCGGCGCGGGCGAGCTCGCCGGAGCTCGTCGCTAGAGAGGAAAGGCCGGTGAGGGGGCGGCGGATCCGGGGCGGAGGAGGCGACGCGCGGGCGCGGGAGCGGCTCGGGGCGGCGGCGGTGGTCCGCGGGAGGCGTCGGGTGAGGCCGGGGCGGCGCTCGCCGGCGCGGTTGGCGGCGGTGGTCGGCGCCGGAGATGGCGTCGCGGGGCGGCGTGGCGAGGGCGGCGGGGTGCGGGTGGACGCGGGAGGAGGGCGCGGGCGCGGGGGAGCTGCGGGCGGCGGCGGGCCGGAGAGGGCCCCGCGCGGGCCCGAGCGGGCCGGCGGCGGCTAGCGCGGCGAGGTGGGCGCGCCTGCCCACGTGGCAGCGCGTGATTGGCCGCGGACGGTGGCGGACGGCGTCCGGCGCGGCCCAGACACGTCCGGCGGCGGCGGAGGGGAAAAATGCTAGGGTTAGGGTGGTTTGGACCCGGGATTTCGGAGGGGGAGGTATATTTATAGGTAGAGAGGGCTAGGAAGCTCCAAATGGAGTGCGGTTTTCGGCCACACGATCGTGATCGAACGGAGATGGACATGGGAGTGTCTTAGATGGGTTATTGGGCTGTTTTGGAGGGGTTTTGGGCTACAACACACACGAGGCCTTTACGGTTTCCCGGTTAACCGTTGGAGTATCATACGACCTCCGAATGACCCGAAACTTGACAGGCGGTCTACCGGTGCTATACCAAGGCCGCTTGACAAACCTCGGTCCATTCCGAGAAGGTTCAATACCTGCTCATGGAAAAAGGTAAAAAGGGACGCCAGGGAACACAGGAGCGTCGGATTGGAAAACGGGCAACGGGGAAAATGCTCGGATTCATGAGACGAACACGTATGCGAATGCGATGCACATGATGACATGATATGAAATGCATGACATGACCAAAATGCAAAACGACGGGAAACCCAACCACGGAGGGAATATCATATCACAATGTCGAAAATGGCAAGAGTTGGAGTTACAAATATGGCAAGTTACATCCGGGGCGTTACAATTTCGCCGAGCACAAACTACACGTCCGTGAAGGTGCAAAGCCAGTCAAACAACCCCTCCGCCGACTGTCGGAGGAAAAGAGAAGGATTGTAGGGATAGCCCGGCTTCTGGCTGCCGGCTTCATTATGGAGGTTTTCTTTCCGGAGTGGCTTGCCAACCCGGTCCTCGTGCTGAAGAAGGACAACAAATGGCGCATGTGTATAGACTACAGGAGCCTCAACAAGGCCTGCCCCAAAGATCCTTTCGCCCTGCCAAGGATAGATCAAGTGATAGAATCCACAGCCGGATGCAAGCTGTTGAGTTTCTTGGATGCTTACTCCGGTTACCACCAGATAAAGTTGGACCCGGCCGACCGCCTGAAGACCGCCTTCATCACGCCCTTCAGAGCTTTCTGCTACCTGACTATGACATTCGGCTTGAGAAATGCCGGTGCCACTTTTCAGCGTTGCATGCAGAAGTGCCTCCTCAAGCAGCTTGGCAGAAATGCCCACGTCTACGTGGACGACATTGTGGTGAAGACGGAGAAGCACAGCACCTTGCTGGAAGACCTCAAGGAAACATTCGAGAACCTGCGTCGATTCCGGATCAAGCTCAACCCCGAGAAATGCGTGTTCGGAGTGCCAGCCGGCCAGCTTCTAGGCATCCTGGTCTCCGAACGCGGCATCGAGTGCAACCCAGTGAAGATCAAGGCCATTGAGAGGATGGCGATTCCCACCAAGCTGCGAGACGTCCAGAAGTTCACCGGATGCTTGGCTTCCCTGAACCGCTTCATCAGCCGACTCGGAGAGAAGGCTCTCCCCTCTACCGCCTCATGAAGAAGACCACTCACTTCGAGTGGAACGACCAAGCCGACCAAGCTTTTCACGAGCTGAAGAAGATGCTGACCACGCCACCTGTCCTGGCGGCGCCGACTGAGAAAGAGCCCATGCTCCTTTACATTGCTGCAACCAACCGGGTGGTCAGCACCGTCATCGTAGTCCAGTGCCCAGAAGAGGGCCGAGCCCAGCCGGTCCAGAGGTTGGTGTACTATTTGAGTGAGGTGTTGTCTACCTCGAAGCAGAACTACCCGCACTACCAGAAGATGTGCTACGGCGTGTACTTTGCTGCCAAGAAGCTGAAGCCCTACTTCCAAGAGCACCCCATCACGGTCGTATGCACCGCCCCGCTTGCCGAGATCATAGGCAGCCGGGATGCATCCGCCCGGGTGGCGAAATGGGCCATCGAGCTGGCCCCTTACACGATCTTCTACCAGCCCCGCACCGCCATCAAGTCTCAAGCATTGGCCGACTTCCTCGTCGACTGGGCCGAGACCCGGTACCTGCCGCCGGCTCCCGACTCCACTCACTGGCGCTTGCACTTTGACGGGTCCAAGATGCTCACCGGCTTGGGAGCCGGCGTCATCCTCACCTCTCCTAAAGGCGACAAGCTCAGATACACGCTGCAAATTCACTTTGCCGCCTCCAACAACGTGGCCGAGTATGAGGCGCTCGTACACGGGCTCCGGCTTGCCAAAGAACTCGGCATACGCCAGATCCTATGTTACGGCGACTCAGACTTGATAGTCCAGCAGTCATCCGGCGATTGGGACGCCAATGACGCAAACATGGCAAGCTACCGTTTCCTCGTTCAGCAGATCAACGGGTACTTTGAAGGATGCGAGTTCCTCCACGTACCATGAGCCGACAACGGGCCAGCAGATGCCCTGGCTCGAATAGGCTCTACTCGGCAGGCAATACCAACCGGCGTCTCTCTGCAACGCCTCCTCAAGCCGTCTATCAAGCCGTCTCCAGAGTCCGATTCCATCTTCGTGCTGCCTAGCCCCGATGCAGCCGGATCCGGCTTGAAGAGCCAAGCAGGCGGCCCGGGGACTTCGATAGGCGGCGCGGGGACTTCGATAGGCGGCGCGGGGACTTCAGTAGGCGGCTCGGGGACTTCCGTAGTCGCACCCGACCCGGGGACTTCTGAACCCGGCTCGGGGACTAAGGTAGTCGGCCCGGGGACTGCACCAGCACAGCAGGCGGCGGCCGACTCCAGCATTTCACAACCCAGCCCGCCCACCCTGGTCGCAGTAGCCGCGTTGGCAATAGAAGAAGTCACAGCTCCATCATGGGCTCAGCCCATCCTCAACTTCCTGACAAACCAAGAACTGTCGGCTGATGAGACAGAGGCAAGACAAGTCCAACGCCGAGCCAGAGCATACACAATCGTCAACAGAGAGCTCGTCAGGCGCAGCGTCACTGGAGTCTTCCAGCGATGCGTTGAGCAAGAGAAGGGCATAGCAATCCTCAGAGACATCCAGCAAGGTGAATGCGGCCACCATGCGGCCTCAAGATCACTAGTCGCCAAGGCTTTCCGCCACGGATTCTTTTGGCCGACTGCTTTGCACGACGCCAAGGAATTAGTCAAACATTGCAAAGGGTGCCAAGTCTTCAGCTCCAAGCAACACATGCCGGCTTCGGCACTCAAGACCATTCCCCTCACTTGGCCCTTTGCCGTTTGGGGTCTGGACATGGTGGGCCCATTCAAGACGGCGCGCGGCGGCATGACACATCTGCTCGTCGCTGTGGACAAGTTCACCAAATGGATCGAAGCAAAGCCGATCAAGAAGCTGAATGGGCCGGCTGCCATGACATTCATTGCAGATATAACAACTCGGTACGGCGTGCCGCACAGCATCATCACCGACAACGGCACGAATTTTTCCAAGGGAGCATTGGCACGTTTCTGCGCGACGCAGGGCATCCGACTGGACTTAGCGTCCGTTGCCCACCCGCAGTCAAACGGCCAAGTTGAGCGAGCCAACGGCCTCATCCTTCCCGGCATCAAGCCCCGACTGGTCGTGCCACTGGAGCGTTCGGCCAGCTGTTGGCTCGATGAGCTGCCGGCCGTCCTCTGGAGTCTGCGCACTACCCCAAACAGGTCAACCGGCTTCACTCCTTTCTTCCTCATGTACGGTGCCGAGGCAGTCATCCCAACCGACATCGAGTTCGACTCGCCTCGGGTGACCATGTACACGGAGGCGGAGGCCAAGGAAGCACGAGAAGACGGCATCGACCTACTGGAAGAAAGCCGGCTGTTAGCCCTCAGCCCGTCCGCCATTTACCAGCAGGATCTGCGTTGCTACCACAGCCGGAAGGTCAAGCCAAGATCTTTCCAAGAGGGCGACCTTGTGCTCCGGCTGATCCAGCGAACAGCCGGCCAGCACAAACTCTCAGCCCCTTGGGAAGGCCCCTTCGTCATCAGCAGAGCGCTAGGAAATGACTCCTACTACCTGATCAACGCACAGAAGCCGAAGGCACGAAAGAGAGACGACTCCGGCAAGGAGTCGGAACGACCATGGAACGCCAACCTCCTCTGAAGATTTTATAGTTGAAATGCAGTATGTATCACGCTAACTTTTGTACTAAGTACGAGACAATAGGCCCCCCGAGGAGAACTCGGGGACTGCCATCTTTTATCTATGAATGAAGAGTATCATGCTTATGATTATGTCATTACATTCACTTCTTTCGTCCGGCACCGGGTTCGACTAGTCGGCCCGGGGACTGGCCGCCTTGAGTTATATTAGAAGTCCTACCCGCGGTCAGACAAGTAGTGTGCCGGCACCAAAGCCCTCTCTTGCCAAAAGTCGCAGTACGAAGAATCGGCTGTCCGGCTGGCAAGAGCCAAAGGCAGGAAAGGACGCCCACACGAAAAATGGCTAGGGACTAACGGACTAATATAACAAAAGCCGGCTTTTTCCTACCACCGACCGACTACAAGAGTAGCCGGCCGGCCGGCTTCCACTCACTTCGCTACAATCTAAGAAAGCTCGAGTACTTGCCTTCCCCAAAAAAGATAGCCGAGTCCTTCCTTAGCCATAGACTACAAAGCAGCTGCCGGCTGGGAAGGCAGCAATCAGGGGAAGGCGGCAAAGGAAACAGCCTACGGATAAAAGGCATACGAGAATGGAAGCCAAACACATGCATGATTATATTTACACAAAAGACCTTGAAAAGGCCAACATTCAACATAGTTTGAATACACCCCCAGTGGGTGGAACTGCACAAGCTTAATAAAAATTGTTCAAAGAGCAACAAGCAGGAAAAGCAAGGACGGCAGATCAAGCCAAGGGAACGACTGGCGAATCGGGCAGGTCGGTGGAGACAGCAGCGCCGGCTGGAGGAGTGGCCGGCTGATGAACCTCAGCATGATCACCGCCTCTCGCAGAGGGCGCGCCAGCACGCGCCTCGTTGCTGGAGGCACGGTCATGCTGAGGCTAGCCGGTTGCTTCACCAGCTGGCTCGGCGTCTTCGCTTTCCTCCCCTTCCTCGTCTTCACCTTCATCGCTGGAGGCGATCTCCTCCGCCGAGTCTTCACCCCCCCCGCCGGGTTCAGCCTGAACCACTCCTCCGGTTGGGCGATGCAGTTGTCATCCACCTCAGGAGCGAAGACGCTGGTGTCAGTAAACTCGGCAAGGGCCGAGGCACGCTGGATGATAGACGGACGCACCTCCACCAGCTCTTCGTCAGCCTCCTCCCGCCAAGTCCTCAGCTGTTCCAAGTTCAGCCCATGGTACCAGGCCCGAACGAACTCCAACGCCCGCCTGGCACCGGATCGAGCAGCGGAGGCCTTCCAGGCCTCAAAGCGGTCGACTGCCACCTCCAGCTAGTCGGCAGTCCGGCTCGGGGTGCGAGGAATCGCTTCGCCTGGCCAGAGGGCGGCCAGCACCTGCGCCCCAGTGCGCTGGAGGCGGCGGAGCATGCGGTGTGCCGGCTACAACCGGGCTGGGATCGCCAAGAGCTGCTCCTCAAGTGTTCGGCTCGCGTCCGGCGTGATCTCAACCCCTGCCTGCCGGCGTGCCTCGCGGTGGGCCTCGATGGCCTGGGTAGCAATAACGGAGTGGCCGGGGAAGTATTCTGCGCAAAGAACAAAGAAGCAGCACAAATCAGAAGACGAATCAAAGGGCAAGGGGCGAGCAAGGAGTGAGGAAGGTGGCTTACCGTCGATCAGATCCTCGATCCGGCCGTAACCCTCGCTCAGCGCTTGGTTCGCCTCAGCCCAGCCCGCCGTTTCGGTCTCGAACTCAGCTTTGAGGGCGGCCTCGATATCTTGTGCCTCCTTCAGGGCCGCCTTGTGGCTCTCCTCCTGGTCAGCCAACTTCTTGGCCAGGCGGTCGCGTTCCTGGACTAAGGCGTTGAACTCGGCCTCCTTGGCGCGAAGGGCGGTCTGGGCCCCGCCGAGCTGCTCCCTCAAGTCGGCGTTGGCCCTTGCAAGCATGAAGACAAAGGAAGAAACAATAAGGAAGAAGTCGTCGGGGAAGATCCGACCCGACTGCTCAGTAGTCGGCCCGGATCTCGGGGACTACACCCAGTGGGTGCGCTGACGCGCCCCCGCAGGATATGAACAAAACAGAGCACGCACTCCGACTGTCGGTCAGATCCTCGCTCTTCTGGCGCAGCTCCTGAGCCTGGGAGTCGAAGGCGGCAGCACTCTGGTTATGGTACTCCTGGAAGATCAGACAGGATGCAGGAATAAGATAACTGTCAGAACCTAGTATGTTCCAAGCCGCCTGCTCAGCAGCCGACTCGGAACTTGGTGACTACACCCAGTGGGTGCGCTGACGCGCCCCCACGAAAGAAATCAAAAAAGCAAAACAACCAAGGCCAGAAGACTCACCCGTACGACGGCCCGCGTCGCAAGGAAATCTCGGGTATATCGCTGCAGCACGGTAGCATGAGCCTGAAGCCGGCCCCGGACCTCCTGGACCGCCGCGTTCAGCTCGGCCGGCCCCCCGCTGGGCGTCCACTCGGACGTGCTAGAGCTGGCCGCCTCCAGGGCCTCCGCCATCCGGCTGGCGCTCGCAGCTCTGTCCGGCTCCGGCACGGGGGCAGCTTCCCCCGCGCGCCGGCGTGATGCCGGCTGCACCACCAGGCCGGCTCTTACTGCCGGCTCGCTCCCAGCCGGCTGCTCCAGCGCCGTAGCCAGCTGGCCCCTCTGTCCCGCCCCAGTCGGCGCCGCCCGCGGCACCTCCTCCAAGACAATCACATCATCCTCCCTCCGCTCCGCCTCCGACCGGCCGCGGTTGGCTTCCTCTGACGGAGGCACGGGGACGTCGGGAGCCGCGCTACGGAGGGGAACGACGAGCTGTGGAGGCTGGTTGTGCGAGGCCTCCGCCTCCCTCTCCACGGCCGTCGCCTCCGCCTCGGCCTTGGCCGCCGCGTCGGCCTACTCCTTCGCCGCCTGGGCGGCCCTCCGCTCCGATGCTTCCCGCTCCTCCCGCGCCTCCCGCATGTTCCGCTCCATAGCCTCCATGAGGTCGGCACGGGGATCCACGCGGCGGGAGTTCGAGGACCCTCTGACTGATCCGATCACGGAGCCGGCAGGACCCCGCTCAAGGGAAAGCGGCACCCTGGCAGGTTAGCCAAGAAAAAAATTAGAAGAACTTCAATCAAAGAACACGGCAAGAATACAAGACGCGTAAACACTTACGCCGAAACCGCATGCGGCTGCTTCACGACCTTCTGGAAGCGGGCCGCCCTCGCAGCCGCTTCATCTCGCTTGGTTGCCGCAGCGGCGCCCCTGGCCTTCTTCGGTTGGCTGTCGAAGTAGGTCGACACGGCCCGGCGCTTCGGTGCGCCGCCACGGGCGGCCGACGCGGCAGAAGGGCCTGCGCCTTGATGATCAGGCGCCGGCTGGCGATGCGGGACAACTTCGACCTCATCATCGTTCGCCCAGTCCTCAAGGCCGGCTTCGGGCCCCGCGCCGCCTGCCTTGCCGCCTTCCCCCACAGCGGCATCTTCCATGGCGGCCGCTCCAAGATCCGGATCGTCGACGTCGTCCATCGTACGGTCGGGGAGGAACTGGCGCTCTGCCCCTGCCGTCCCCGCCGCCGGCGAAAGTAGGGGATTCTGCAGAAAACAAGACGGCTGATCAGAGGCCGGTCATATCGAAGCCGGCAATATAAAATAAAGGAAAGAAGAAAGACTTACGGCAGGCGGAGGGTTGGTGCGAGAGTACGGCTCCTTGCCGTATCGCCAATCCTCGGGAAGCTTGCAGTTGGCGATGTAGTTCACCATGTAAGATACCTCGGCATGGGGCATCTCCCTGGTGCTTAGCCGGCATGGGTCGAAGCGGTCGCTCATCTGGCAGATCATGTGCGGCCGGCCTTGGAGCGGGTGTACCCGGCGCTCCATGAAGGCGGCCACGAGGTCGGCTCCGACTAGGCCCTCCGACTGGATCATCACCCGGAGTCGGGCGACGGCGGCGTTCCCAGCCTGAGACAGCGTCCTGGCCCGGAAGCTCCACGAGGGCGGCCTCGAAGCCGGCGGGCCGGCTACGTAAGCCGGCAGGTTGACAAAGTCGCCTTGCGGGGCGACGTTCCTCATGTAGAAGTAGGATTTCTGCCAGAGCTTCACCGACTGGATCAGCGGGATGGACGGGAACGGATTGTTCTCGCCCGTCCGCCTCACGGCGATGAAAGCTCCACATGGGGCGGGCACGCCCGCGACGACGGTGCCAAGCTTACATTGGAAGAACTCTCCCAGAGCTCCAGGGTGGGGAGAACACCAAGAAAACCCTCGCAGAGGGTGACGAAGGCCGACAGCAGTATCACTGTGTTGGGGGTGAGATGATGCGGCTGAAGATGGTAGAATTCGAGGAAGGAGCGAAGGAACCCGCTCGCCGGGAGGCCGAAGCCGTGCAGGTAGTGCGAGCGGAAGACCACCCGCTCGCCCTCCTCCGGTGCCGGCGAGATCTCCCTCTCCGGCGCGCGCCGAACCCGCACGTAGTTCTCGTCGGGCAGACGCCGCGTCCTGCAGAGGAACTCGATGTGCTCGTCAAGGACATTGGAGCCGTCCCATGAGCTCGACAGCGCCATTGGGATGGTGCGGCGAGGAGCAAGGTGCGGCGGCGTCGGAGGCGCGTGCGACCCCGCTACAGCAGAGCAACCGCGAACCAAGAGGCCCGACGGCGGAATGGCGTGGCGGCGAGGCGCTGCGGTGGCGGAGAAGACAAGGATGGAAAGAAAGGTGGGAGCGAGGGAGAGCGTGCGAGCCTTTGCCGCTCCCTCTCCTCCCCCTACTTATAGACCCGCGCGGCGGAGCCGAGGAGGCGTGTTGTGGGGGACGTGGGATTAACTGCGCCCACTCTCCCACGTCCCGCTATAACGGCGCCTTGATGGCATGGCGAAACCGTCGCGGGAAGGAAAACAGCCCGTCTTGGGCCGCAGAAGATCCGCGCCTGGGCCGAGGCCAGGAGTGGCGGGCCCGGGCCTGCGGCGACGTCCCGTCGCGCACGCGCAATGGCAGGCCTTTTCTTCCACGTGACACGTGGGGAGGCGCGCGGTCAGTGCGCGAGTTGGCCCACGTTCCCGTTGACGAGGCCACGGTGCCCTCCCAAGACGGCGCGCATAAGCGGAGCCGGCTCCCAGGTGCCGGTTCCTCAAGATAGGAAGCTGACCGAGCTTCTCGTCCCCCTGCCAACCTCGAACCTCGACCAGCTTCGGGGACTACTATCGGGGTAAATGACCACGGGTAGCCTAGCCGGCTCCCCCTGGCACTTCAGAAAAAATTATGAGCCGATCCGGCCTCCAAGGATCCAAGACATGGGGCCGCCTTCCCTCTGCCGGTTGTCTCTCAGGCCGACTATCGGAAGGCGGCCCGGCCTTAACCCTCATGAAGAAAGCCGCGGGAGGGCCGGCTCCAAGAAGCCGGCCATGAGAAGGCCGACTCCCAGGAGCCGGCTCCCACGACGCGGTCAAGATCGTACCCTTGAAGCCCGCATCCACATAACGGCGATGGGACGGGGCGTGGCTATAGTAAAGCCTGCCACCCCCGAAACCCGGAGCACGCCTGGCACAGTGCGCTATACGGTGTAGCCCTGACCCGTCCGGCGCGGCACTGTTGCCATGTTGACTATGGCGCCATCCACGGCGGGCTATCAGCGCGGCCCACTGGCGGTGGGCCCCTTCGGGCAGAGAGACACCCGAAGGCGGCCAGGCCTCCTCCAGTCGGTCCAAGACATGGCTGGCTTCCCCAAGCCGGCTTGCCCCCTCCCTCGAAGGAGGCGCTCCATTAAGGAGACAAGACGACGAGAGGCTATAGCGATCGCCTGCCAGGCGGCGGCACTGTAGCCATGCTTACCTCGATAAAGCCCTCATCATCAGGATTGAGGCAACAGTAACCAGCCACCGACAGGGCCCTTGGCAGTGGGGCCTGCCTGTCGACCAAGAGGCCGGTAGCCGGCGGGACCCACCAGCCGGCGGGCCCCAGCAGCCGGCGCAGAAGCCGGCAACCGTAGACACTGACGGCTAGGGCCCGCGCCCAGCCGGATTACCATTGTACCCCCGGGGGTAGGCCTATATAAACCCCCGGGGCACCCATGCAAAGGGTGGATCTCATTTGAGTTTAGACACCACATAGAGAGAAGAGTGGAGCTAGCCTTGCCCTTCTTCTTCCTCTCGCCAAACAGCTCGAGGAGCATCTTGTAGCTACTTGTTCATTGAGTGATCATGCGGAGACCCCGCAGAGTAGCAGTAGGGGTGTTATCTCCACAGAGAGCCCCGAAGCTGGGTAAGATTCGCCGGCGTGCATGTCATCGCCTCATCCCGCTTCCAGGCACCGGCGACGTCTTACTGGCTCCCACAAAGATAAACCACCCGTTGGCATATGTCGCACCTACCACCCGACAGCAGGCTTACTAAGGACCCAAAGCCCAAAGGTGGCTTAAGGCCCATAGATATAAACTGCCATATGTATATTACTTGTATTTTAAGGCAAGCGTAGTTAGTCACCGAGCCGGACACGTTGTGTATGAGCCGTACGGGACTCCATGATCCGCGAGGTGTCAACATGTGTATATAAAGGGATGACCCGGCAGTGGTTTAAGGACAAGAAACAAGAGATCGAAAGCTAGGTCAAGCATATTCGCTCCCTGGTAACCGAAACCCAAGCAATACCACCTCAAACTGGATTAGGCCTTTACCTTCATAGCGTGGGGCCGAACCAGTATAAACTCATGTGTCCTTTGCCCCGTTTAACCCCTTTAAGCTAACCTAGTTGCGATGGCTCCACGACTAAGTCCTTCTTCTAGGACATCTGACGTGACAATTCCACGACAATTAATGCATCTTCCTATAAAGAGAGCAAAGTAGTGTATGGCAGGAAAGTGAATGCTCCCTATGGTAGCTTGTGTGATATTTCTAGTTTCTCCAATAGTGATGCTAGCAAGGAAATCATTATATTTAGATGAATTATGAGGCTCACTAAGACTACCCCATTGCGGAGTTTTGCATGCATCACAAAAGTTTTCTAGGTCCACGGTATAAGATTCATTATAAAGATCAAACAAGACAGTATGAGTATTATGCTTAGATGAAAACTCAAACCTCCGAACGAAGGAATAGGTGAGATAATAATACTGTAAGCACCTGTCTGATACGAAATCCTAAAGGCGGGCATTTTGCATGCACGCATAGAACTCATCCTTGAAACCCACACGATCCATAAATTCATCCGACGGCCATTCACATGGCTTCACTTGAGATTCCCTTGGTGGTTCGGGGTCCAATTCACGTATCGCATGCCTTGGTGCTTGCTTCCTTGAAGAACCACCTTGGTACATTCTTCTGGACATTTTTCTTTCTCTGAAATATTTCAGAAATTTTTAGTGACTCAAAATAAAAGTGAACCATACTCAATAAAATTGATAGCAACTACTCCTACAAGTGCCTAGAGGCCATATCATGCATCAAAAACTACTTTAGACCATATAAATTTTACATGCAATCTCAAGAACAAGGTCCCCACAGCAACAAAAATTTGCAATGAATAAAGCACTAGAACAAAAACTAATTGGACCACTGGAGGAGTCACATACCGAAGAACAATCCGCCAAAGCAGTCTTGTGAATGAAGCTTTGAGCAAGGAGATTGAAAATAGTAGCAAAATGAGCAAGAACACGAGTTTGAGCTATGGAGTGATTTTTTCTGGAGGAAGAAGGAGTGGATGGGTGCTGGAATAAGTGGAGGGGGGCATGTGGGGCCCACAAGGTCAGGGGGCGTGCCCCAGGGAGGTGGGCGTGCCCTCCACCCTTGTGGCCAGCTGGCGAGGCCCCATGGTGTGTTCTAAGTGCCAGAATTCTCAAATATTCTATAAAAAATTGTACTAAATTTTCAGGGCAATTGGAGAACTTTTATTTCTGGGACATTTTTATTGCATGGATAATTCAGAAAACAGACAAAAAATACTATTTTTGCTTGATTTAATCTAATTAATAGAAAGTGAAATATGTGTATAGAGAGTTGTGCTTTCTAAGTTCATCCATATCATGCTCATCAAAAGGAATGCAATAACAAGGTTGATCAAGTCTTATTAACAAACTTCTTCCGAATGACATGAAACCGGAGAACTTTTGAATAACACTAGGTTACCTCAACGGGGATATGCATTTCCCCAACAATAAGAATATCATATTTATTTTTGGCAGTGGGAAGAGGAAATTCAAAACATCCGATAGTAATAGTTGAAATTTTTCCAATAGAATTGATACTATGAACTTGAGGTTGTTTCTTCGTGAAGTGTACCGTATGCTCATTACCATTAAGATGAAAAGTGACATTGCCTTTGTTGCAATCAATAACAGCCCCTGTAGTATTCAAAAAGGGTCTACCAAGAATGATCCACATACTGTCGTCCTTGGGAATATCAAGAATAATAAAGACCATTAAGATAGTAACTTTTGCAACCACAACAGGCACATCCTCACAAATACCGATAGGTATGGTAGTTTATTTATCAGCCATTTGCAAAGAGATTTCAATAGGTGTCAACTTATTAAATTCAAGTGTACGATATAAGAGCTTCTCCAGCCACACCCCCAACAGGCCCTCCCTAGGCGTTTTTTCCGCGTCGGCGCCCAAAAATCAGCCCAGTCGCACCCCCAAAAGCCCGTTTTTCGCCGGCTTGGGCCAAAATCGGCACCGGCGGCCCCAGGCCGAACCCGGGGCGCTGGGGGCGTCAAAGCGCCATGGGCCCACTGATTCAGCGGCACGCACCTCGTCTTCCCTAGAACGCCTCGGTTTCCCCCGGGGAATCAATGGCAAGGCTGTTGCCGGTCAGCCTTGCCATTGATTCCTCATGGGCGACGCGTCACGGGCGGGCGGGCGCGGCGGCGCCTCCCTTTCCGCCACGCGTTCGCACGGCCTGGGGCTATAAAACCTGAGGCTTCCCCTCGTCGTTGGCCACACCAGCCCAAGCCGCCGAGCCCAAACCAGCCGCCGTCTCATACGTCTCCAACGTATCTATAACTTCTGATTGTTCCATGCTATTATATATTCTGTTTTGGATGTTTAATGGGATTTATTATACACTTTTATATTATTATTGGGACTAACCTATTAACCCAAGGCCCAGTGCAAATTGCTGTTTTTTGCCTATTTCAGTGTTTCGCAGAAAAGGAATATCAAACAGAGTCCAAACGGAATGAAACCTTCGGGAGCGTGATTTTTGGAACAAACGTGATCCAGAGGACTTGGAGTGGACGTCAAGAAACGAATGAGGAGGCCATGAGGCAGGGGTGCGCCTACCCCCCTGGGCGCGCCCTCCACCCTCATGGGCCCCTCGTGGCTCCACCGACCTACTTCTTTCTCCACCGACGGAGCACCACTAAAACCTAATTCCACCGCCGCAACCTTCTGTACCCGTGAGATCCCATCTTGGGGCCTTTTCTGGCGCTCCGTCGGAGGAGGAGTCGATCACGGAGGGCTTCTACATCAACACCATAGCCTCTCCGATGATGTGTGAGTAGTTTACCACAGAGCTTCGGGTCCATAGTTATTATCTAGATGGCTTCTTCTCTCTCTTTGGATCTCAATACAAAGTTCTCCTCGATCTTCTTGGAGATCTATTTGATGTAACTCTTTTTGCGGTGTGTTTGTCAAGATCCGATGAATTGTGGTTTTATGATCAAGATTATCTATGAACAATATTTGAATCTTTTCTAAATTCTTTTATGTATGATTGGTTATCTTTACAAGTCTCTTCGAATTATCAGTTTGGTTTGGCCTACTAGATTGATCTTTCTTGCAATGGGAGAAGTGCTTAGCTTTGGGTTTAATCTTGCATTGCTCGATCCCAGTGATAGAAAGGGAAACAACACATATTGTATTGTTGCCATCGAGGATAAAAACATGGGGTTTATATCATATTGCTTGAGTTTATCCATCTACATCATGTCATCTTGCCTAATGCGTTACTCTGTTCTTATGAACTTAATACTCTCGATGCATGCTAGATAGCGGTCGATGTGTGGAGTAATAGTAGTAGATGCAGGCAGGAGTCGGTCTACTTGTCATGGACGTGATGCCTATATACATGATCATGCCTAGATATTCTCATAATTATGCACTTTTCTATCAATTGCTCGATAGTAATTTGTTCACCCACCGTAATACTTATGCTATCTTGAGAGAAGCCACTAGTGAAACCTATGGCCCCCAGGTCTATTTTCCATCACATTAATCTCCCGTCAACTAGCTATTTCTGGCACCGTTTATTTTGCAATCTTTACTTTTAATCTTTATCATAAAAGTACCCAAAATATTATCTTATCATCTCTATCAGATCTCACTTTTGCAAGTGGCCGTGAAGGGATTGACAACCCCTTTATCGCGTTGGTTGCAAGGTTCTTATTTGTATGTGTAGGTACGAGGGACTTGCGTGTGGCCTCCTACTGGATTAATACCTTGGTTCTCAAAAACCGAGGGAAATACTTACGCTACTTTGCTGCATCACCCTTTCCTCTTCAAGGAAAAAACCAACACATGCTCAAGAGGTAGCAAGAAGGATTTCTGGCGCCGTTGCCGGGGAGTCTACGCACAAGTCAAGACATACCAAGTACCCATCACAAACTCTTATCCCTCGCATTACATTATTTCCCATTTGCCCCTCGTTTTCCTCTCCCCCACTTCACCTTTGCCGTTTTATTTGCCCTCTTTTTCCGTTCGCCTCTTTTTCGCTTGCTTCTTGTGTCCCGTGTGTCATCATGCCCAGTCCTTTATCTACTCCTTTGTCTCCCGAGTTTGAAGTTCTTCACTTCAAACAAAGACAATGAGAAAACTTAAAAGATGCTTGGTTTAGGATGATGGAATCTTATCGTAATTGCACCCTAGAGGTGAATTTTAGAATTTTGCTTCGCAATTTTTATGTTGTACTAAATATGTCCCATAGACAACTCTTAGATTGCGTTGCCAAAGGAAATTTTATCGAAATTGATCCCAGTATTGCGCTTGAAATTATAGAGGGAATAGTGGGAACACTACCTCAATAAAAGGGGTCGCATCATACCCAGGAAGAAACACAAGTTTTGAGAAAATTTGTGAAGTAACGAAAATTTTACAAAAATCTCTTGAACCTCTTAAGAGTGTTAGCAGGAACCTTCACCGCATGAATATGTTGATCACTCTTTGTAATAAGCGGCTGGATTATTTAGATCTAAAAATTTCTGAATATGAAGGGAAACGTAAAGAACCTCCCGGATTCGAGCATGACTCCGCTAAAAAAATAAAATCCAAAGATGATAATACCTAGATCTATTCTTGCCTTTAGGCCTAGCTAGGGGCGTTAAACGATAGCGCTTGTTGGAAGGAAACCCAATTTTATTTTTGTTTTTTGCTTTTTGGTTCTCTTTAGTAATAAAAAATCCATCTAGCTTATGTTTATATGTGGTTTTATGTTTTAATTAGTGTTTGTGCCAAGTAGAACCTTTGGGAAGACTTGGGTGAAGTCTTTTTTATCTTGCTGTAAAAAACAGAAACTTTAGCGCTCACGAGATTAGCTACAAATTTTTACTGGAGAGTGCTATTTAGTTGATTATTTTTGCAGATGATTAATAGATAAATTCCTCACGTCTAGAAATTTATTCTAGAATTTTTGGAGTTCCAGAAGTATGCGTTTGATACAGATTACTACAGACTGTTCTGTTTTTGACAGATTCTGTTTTTCGTGTGTTGTTTGCTTATTTTCTTGAACCTATGGCTAGTAATGGAGTTTATGAACCATAGAGAAGTTGGAATACAGTGGGTTTAACACCAATATAAATAAATAATGAGTTCATTACAGTACCTTGAATTGGTGTTTTGTTTTCTTTCGCTAACGGAGCTCACGAGATTTTCTGTTAAGTTTTGTGTTGTGAAGTTTTCAAGTTTTGGGTAAAGATTTGATGGATTATGGAACAAGGAGTGGCAAGAGCCTAAACTTGGGGATGATCAAGGCACCCCAAGGTAAAATACAAGGTAAAACCAAAAGCCTAAGCTTGGGGATGCCCCGGAAGGCATCCCCTCTTTTGTCTTCGTCCATCGGTAACTTTACTTGGAGCTATATTTTTATTCGCCACATGATATGTGTTTTGCTTGGAGCGTCTTGTATGATTTGAGTCTTTGATTTTAGTTTCACCACAATCATCCTTGCTGTACACATCTTTTGAGATAGACACACATTAATCGGAATTTATTAGAATACTCTATGTGCTTCACTTATATCTTTTGAGCTAAACAATTTTGCTCTAGTGCTTCACTTATATCTTTTAGAGCACGGTGGTAGTTTTATTTTATAGAAATTATTGATCTCTCATGCTTCACTTATATTATTTTGAAAGTCCTTTAGAACAGCATGGTAATTTTCTTTGGTCATAAAATTGATCCTAGTATGATAGGCATCCAAGATGGATATAATAAAAACTTCCATATAAGTGCATTGAATACTAGGAGAAGTTTGATACTTGATGATTGTTTTGAGATATGGAGATAGTGATATTAAATTTGTGCTAGTTGAGTAGTTGTAAATTTGAGATATACTTGTGTTGAAGTTTGCAAGTCCCGTAGCATGCACGTATGGTAACGTTGTGTAACAAATTTGAAACATGAGGTGTTCTTTAATTGTCATCCTTATGAGTGGCGGTTGGGGACGAGCGATCGTCTTTTCCTACCAATCTATCCCCCTAGGAGCATGCGCGTAGTGCTTAGTTTTTGATGACTTGTAGATTTTTGCAATAAGTATGTGAGTTCTTTATGACTAATGTTGAGTCCATGGATTATACGCACTCTCAACCTTCCATCATTGCTAGCCTCTTCGGTACCGTGCATTGCCCTTTCTCACCTTGAGAGTTGGTGCAAACTTCGCCGGTGCATCCAAACCCCGTGATACGATACGCTCTATCACACATAAACCTCCTTATATCTTCCTCAAAATATCCACCATACCTACCTAATATGGCATTTCCATAGCCATTCCGAGATATATTGCCATGCAACTTTCCATCGTTTTGTTTATTATGACACGTTTCATCATTGTCATATTGCCTTGCATGATCATGTAGTTGACATCGTATTTGTAACAAAGCCACCATGCATATTATTTCATACATGTCACTCTTTATTCATTGCTCATCCCGGTACACCGCCGGAGGCATTCATATAGAGTCATATTTTGTTCTAAGTATAGTTGTAATCATTGAGTTGTAAATAAATAGAAGTGTGATGATCATCATTAATAGAGCATTGTCCAAAAAAAGAAAGGCCAAATAAAAAAGAGAAAGGCCAAAAAAAGAGAAATAAAAAGGGACAATGCTGCTATCCTTTTTTTCCACACTTGTGCTTCAAAGTATCACCATGATCTTGATGATAGAGAGTCTCTAGTTTTGTCGCTTTCATTTACTAGTGGGAATTCTTCATTACAGAAATTGGCTTGTATATTCCAACGATGGGCTTCCTCAAATGCCCTAGGTCTTCGTGAGCAAGCAAGTTGGATGCACACCAACTTATTTTATTTTGTTGAGCTTTCATACATTTTTAGCTCTAGTGCATCCGTTGTATGGCAATCCCTACTCCTTGCATTGACATCAATTGATGGGCATCTCCCTAGCCTGTTGATTAGCCGCGTCAATGTAAGACTTTCTCCTTTTTTCTTGTCTTCTCCACACAACCCCCATCATCATTATTCTATTCCACCCATAGTGCTATATCCATGGCTCACGCTCATGTATTGCGTGAAAGTTGAAAAAAGTTTGAGATTACTAAAGTATGAAACAATTGCTTGGCTTGTCATCGGGGTTGTGCAAGATGAGAGAATTCTTGTGTGACGAAAATGAAGCATAGCCAAACTATATGATTTTGTAGGGATGAGCTTTCTTTGGCCATGTTATTTTGAGAAGACATAATTGCTTGGTTAGTATGCTTGAAGTATTATTATTTTTATGTCAATATTAAACTTTTATCTTGAATCTTTCGGATCTGAACATTCATGCCACAATAAAGAAAATTACATTGAGAAATATGCTAGGTAGCATTCCACATCAAATATTCTGTTTTTATCATTTACCTACTCGAGGACGAGCAGGAATTAAGCTTGGGGATGCTTGATACGTCTCCAACGTATCTATAATTTTTTATTGTTCCATGCTATTACATATTCTGTTTTGGATGTTTAATGGGCTTTATTATACACTTTTATATTATTTTTGGGACTAACCAATTAACCCAAGGCCCAGTGCAAATTGCCTTTTTTGCTTATTTTAGTGTTTCGCAGAAAAGGAATATCAAACGGAGTCCAAACGGAATGAAACCTTTGGGAGCGTGATTTTTGGAACAAACGTGATCCAGAGGACTTGGATTGGACGTCAAGAAACGAACGACGAGGCCACGAGGCAGGGGGCGCGCCCTCCACCCTCGTGGGCCCCTCGTGGCTCCACCGACCTACTTCTTCCTCCTATATATACCTACGTAACCCGAAACCATCGAGGAGCACCACGAAAACCTAATTCCACCGCCGCAACCTTCTGTACCCGTGAGATCCCATCTTGAGGCCTTTTCTGGCATTCAGCCGGAGGGGGAATCGATCACGGAGGGATTCCACATCAACACCATAGCCTCTCCGATGATGTGTGAGTAGTTTACCACAGACCTTTGGGTCCATAGTTATTAGCTAGATGGCTTCTTCTCTCTCTTTGGATCTCAATACAGAGTTCTCCTCGATCTTCTTGGAGATCTATTTGATGTAACTCTTTTTGCGGTGTGTTCATCGAGATTTGATGAATTGTGGGTTTATGATCAAGATTATCTATGAACAATATTTGAATCTTTTCTAAATTCTTTTATGTATGATTGGTTATCTTTGCAAGTCTCTTCGAATTATCAGTTTGATTTGGCCTACTAGATTGATCTTTCTTGCAATGGGAGAAGTGCTTAGCTTTGGGTTCAATCTTGCGTTGCTCGATCCCAGTGACAGAAAGGGAAACGACACATATTGTATTGTTGCCATCGAGGATAAAAAGATGGGGTTTATATCATATTGCTTGAGTTTATCCCTCTACATCATGTCATCTTGCCTAATGCATTACTCTGTCTTGTGAACTTAATACTCTAGATGCATGCTGGATAGTGGTCGATGTGTAGAGTAATAGTAGTAGATGCAAGCAGGAGTCGGTCTACTTGTCATGGACGTGATGCCTATATACATGATCATGCCTAGATATTCTCATAATTATGCACTTTTCTATCAATTGCTCGACAGTAATTTGTTCACCCACCGTAATACTTATGCTATCTTGAGACAAGCCACTAGTGAAACCTATGGCCCCCGGGTCTATTTTCCATCATATTAATCTCCCGTAAACTAGCTATTTCTGGCACCATTTACTTTGCAATCTTTACTTTTAATCTTTATCATAAAAGTACCAAAAATATTATCTTATCATCTCTATCAGATCTCACTTTACAAGTGGTCGGGAAGGGATTGACAACCCCTTTATCGCGTTGGTTGCAAGGTTCTTATTTGTTTGTGTAGGTACGAGGGACTTGCGTGTGGCCTCCTACTAGATTGATACCTTGGTTCTCAAAAACTGAGGGAAATACTTACGCTACTTTGCTGCATCACCCTTTCCTCTTCAAGAGAAAAACCAACGCATGTTCAAGAGGTAGCACCATCCCACCCGTCCGCCGCCGAGCTCTGCCATCTCCCCTTCCCTCCCATTCCCCTTTCCTCCTCTCCATGGCCGAACGCTTCCCCGGCGATGCCGTGGCGGCCAACGGCTTCGGCCGCCGCTCGCTCCACGAGTGGGAGGCATGGCTGCTATTCGAGGCCAACATCCCAGCACCGCCGGACATGCGCTCCGGGCCGAAGGGATGGAAGCTCAGCAACGGGGGTGTCCCAATCCCCCCGTTGCCCGACGCCAACGTGCACCGCGGCATCTTCGCTGCCGAGGTCGACCACGTGCGTTCGTACTTGATGGACGAGCAGCGCGCCCTCCCCCAATACGCCGTCGACAACCGCACAGCGCGGGTGGACTACTTCCAGCGTCGGCAGGCGCAGCGGCTGGCATCCACCAACGGGGCGTCGGTGCTGGTCGGCCTCAAGAACAGTGACGGTCGTCGCGTCTGGTGGGGCGTCCCCAGCCGCACACTCCACGAGGTGCTGGCGTACCTCGAGGGCGACAACGACCCGCCGCTCGCATACCCTGTCGCCGCGGCCGTGGGCGCCACCCCTCCCCCCCCCCCCCCCCCCGCCGGAGCGCCGAGCCATGGGCGCCCAGGAGGTTCGGCGCCTCCTCCTCGTCCTCCCGCTCCTCCTCCCACTCTTCCGGCTCACTGGCGCTGTTCCACGTCAAGGCCGAGCCCGCGGCGGAAATGCCGCTCAGTCGGCGCACCCGCATCGCCGGCATCGTCATCAACGAGGGTGGCAGGCGTGCCCCCTCCTCGGCTCCTCCGCGCTCCGTCAAGCCAAAGATGGAGCTGGGGCTCGCTGCCGTCAAGACAGAGCCGGGGCTCCCCGCCATGAAGACGGAGCCCGGACTCGCCGGCGGCGTCCAGGAGGAGGAGCTCGACGACGCGGCGGCCCTGAAGTGGGCGCGCGATGATTAGGCACAGACGGAGCTGCAGCGCCAGCGCCTCGCCTTTGAGGCCTTCGAAGCTCGGCGCCGAGGTCGGGACGAGGGAGGCGTGGTCGTCCTCGGCGACAGCGACGACGAGGACGTGTCGCCGTCCCCGGTCCGCCATGGAGACGCCGGGCAGGGGTCCAGCAGGGGCGGCCGCGCCATCAAGAAGGAGGAGGCCGCCGACGACAACGATGAGGACGACGACGACGTAGGTGACTTCGCCGCGCTCAGCGACTTCTTCGCCCATAGTTGTTTTTTAAATAACTTATGTAAACGTCGAACATGTCCAATATTTATGTTAAGTTTGCCGAATTCAGCCGAATTTTGTTTTTTCCAAAATAAAAATCCGCGCCTGGGGGGCGACCCTGGGGTGAGCGGGTTCCCACCCGCTCGCCCCCGCACCGATTTTAGTGCCGGCTCGCCCCCAGGGGGCATTTAAAATCGCTGCCTGGGGGGCCAACGGCTGGAGATGCCCTAAGGAGAAAGGCATAACACTAACACCGGCTCCAAGATCACATAAAGTAGTTTTTACATAGTTTCTTTTAATGGAGCATGGTATAGTTGGTTCTCTTGGATCTCCAAGTTTCTTTGGTATTCCACCCTTAAAAGTATAATTAGCAAGCATGGTGGAAATTTCAGCTTTGGTATCTTTCTTTTATTAGTAACAATATCTTTCATATATTTAGCATAAGGAGGCATTTTAAGCATATCAGTCAATGCATACGCAAAAAGATAGGTCTAATCATTTCAGCAAAGCGCTCAAAATCCTCTTCATCCTTTTTATTGGATGGCTTAGGAGGAAAGGGCATGGGTTTCTGTACCCATGGTTCTCTTTCTTTACCATGTTTCTAGCAACGAAGTCTCTTTTATCATAATGTTGATTCTTTGATTGTGGGTTATCAAGATCAACAACAGGTTCTATCTCTATATCATTATCATTACTAGGTTGAGTATTAACATGAACAACATTATTAACATTATCACTAGGTTCATGTTCATCACTAGATTGTGTCTCAGCATCAGAAATAGAAATATCACTAGGGTTCTCAGGTGTGTCTATAGCAGGTTCACTAGCATGCAAAGTCCTATCAGTTTTCTTTTTCTTCTTCTTAGAAGGACTGGGTGTATCAACATTAGTTCTCTGAGAATCTGGCACAACTCTCTTAGGGTGGCCCTCGGGATACAAAGGTTCCTGGGTCATTTTACCACCTCTAGTCAAAACCCTAACAACATTATCATTGTTTTTACTATTCAACTCATTAAGCAAATCATCCCGAGCTTTAAGTACTTGTTCTACTTGAGTTGTAACCATGGAAGCATGTTTACTAATAAGCTTAAGATCATTAATAGTTCTACTCATATAATCACCCAAGTGGTCAAGCATGTAAGCATTACGTTTCAATTGTCTACTAACATAAGCATTGAAATTTTCTTGTTTAACAATAAAATTATCAAACCCATCCAAGCATTGTCTAGCAGACTTATTATGAAGAATATCACCTTCATCAAATCTACGGAGAGAGTTTACCTCTACTACCTGTGTCGGGTTATCAAGATCATGTATTTATTCAATAGGTGGTAGATTCTTAACATCTTCAGCTTTAATACCTTTTTCTTACATAGATTTCTTTGCCTCTTGCATATCTTCAGGACTGAGAAATAGAATACCCCTTTTCTTCGGAGTTGGCTTCAAAGTTGGTTCAGGAAGTGTCCAATCATTATCATTACCCAATATATTATTCAATAGCAATTCAGCTTGCTCAAAAGTTCTTTCCCTGAAAACAAAACCAGCACAACTATCTAGGTGGTCTCTAGAAGCATTGGTTAGTCCATTATAAAAGATATCAAGTATTTCATTTTTCTTGAGAGGATGATCAGGCAAAGCATTAAGTAATTGGAGAAGCCTCCCCCAAGCTTGTGGGAGACTCTCTTCTTCAATTTGCACAAAGTTAAATATTTCCTTTTAAGCAGCTTTGTTCTTATGAGTAGGGAAATATTTTGCAGAGAAGTAGTATATCATGTCCCGGGGACTACGCACACAACCAGGAGCAAGAGAATAAACCATATATTAGCATCACCCTTTAATGAGAAAGGAAACAATTTGAGAGTATAGTAATAGCAATTTTTTTCCTATTGAGCAAACAGGGTAGCTATATCATTTAATTTAGTAAGATGTGCCACAACTGTTTCAGATTCAAAACCATGAAAAGGATCAGATTCAACCAAAGTAATTAGATCAAGATCAACAGAGAATTCATAATCCTTATCAGTAACAAATATAGGTGAAGTAGCAAAAGCAGGATCATATTTCATTCCAGCATTCAAGGATTTTTCTTTCAGCTTAGCTAACAATTTCTTAAGATCCTCTCTATCATTGCAAGCAAAGAAGTCTCTAGCAGTTTTTGCATCCATAACATAACCCTCATGTACAACAGGCAATTCATATCTAGGGGAGAATCATAATCATCAGTTTCAATAATATCATCAGTTTCAGTAATTTCATTCTCTCTAACCCTAGCAATTTGTTCATCAAGAAATTCACCTAGTGGCACAGTATAATCAAGAAGAGAAGTAGTTTCATCATAAGCATCATGCATAGCAGAAGTGGCATCATCAATAACATGCGACATATCAGAATCAATAGTAGGTGTAGGTGTCACAAGTTTACTCAAAACAGAAGGAGAATCAAGTGCAGAGCTAGATGGTAGTTCCTTACCTCCCCTCGTAGTTGAGGGGAAAATCTTGGTTCTGTCATCTTTCAAATTCCTCATAATGATCAACAGATATAAATCCCAAGTGACTCAGAGAATAGAGCTATGCTCACTGGCAACAATGCTAGAAAAAGGTCTTGATAACCCACAAGAATAGGGGATTGCAACAATTTTCGAGGGTAGAGTATTCAACCCAAATTTATTGATTGGACACAAGGGAAGCCAAAGAATATTCTCAAGTATTAGCAACTGACTTGTCAATTCAACCACACTTGAAAGACTTAATATCTGCACCAAAATATTTAGTAGCAAAGTAGTATGGAAGTAATGGTAACAGTGGCAAAAGTAACAGTAGTAGTTTCGTAGCAATCGTAACAGTGCCAATGGAAAAGTAACGAAGCAAATATCAATATGAAACGAGCTCGTAGGCAATGGATCAATGATGGGTAATTATGTCGGATGGCATTCATCATGCAACGGTTATAACATAGGGTGACACAGAACTAGCTCCAGTTCATCAATATAATGTAGGCATGTATTCCGAATATAGTCATACGTGCTTATGGAAAAGAACTTGCATGGCATCTTTTGTCCTACCCTCCCATGGCAGCGGGGTCCTATTGGAAACTAAAGGATATTAAGGCCTCCTTTTAATAGAGTACCGGACCAAAGCATTAGCACTTAGTGAATACATGAACTCCTGAAACTACGGTCATCACCGGGAGTGGTGCCAACTATTGTCACTCCGAGGTTGCCGGATCATAACACGTAGTAGGTGACTATTGACTTGCAAGATAGGATCAAAAACACAAATATATTCATGAGAACATAATAGGTTCAGATCTGAAATCATGGCACTCGGGCCCTAGTAACAAGCATTAAGCATAGCAAAGTCATAGCAACATAAATCTCAGAACATAGTGGATACTAGGGATCAAACCCTAACAAAACTAACTCGATTACATGGTAAATCTCATCCAACCCATCATGGTCCAGCAAGCCTACGATGGAATTACTCACGCATGGCGGTGAACATCATGAAATTGGTGATGGAGGATGGTTGATGATGACGATGGCGACGGATTCCCCTCTCTGGAGCCCCGAACGGACTCCAGATCCGCCCACCCGAGGAAGAACAGGGCTTGGCGGTGGCTTCGTATCGTAAAACGCGATGAATCCTTCTCTCTCATTTTTTTCTCCCCGAACGTGAATATATGGAGTTGGAGTTGAGGTCAGTGGACGTCCAGGGGGGCCACAAGGTCGGAGGGCGCACCCAGGGGGTGGGGCGTGCCCCCCACCCCCACCCTTGTGGCCTAGGTGTGGGCCCCTTCGGTTGATTCTTTCGCTAATATTTTTTATTAATTCTAGAACTTATCTCCGTGAAGTTTCAGGTCATTCCGAGAACTTTTTATTCTGCACAAAAATAAACAAGGCAATTCTGCTGAAAACAGCATCAGTCCAGGTTAGTTTCATTCAAATCATGCAAGTTAGAGTTCAAACAGGGGCAAACGAGTTTGGAAAAATAGATACGATGAAGACGTATCACTCTCCACGCCGTCCTCGAGCACCTCGAGGGCGGCAACGAGCCGCCGCTCGAGTACCCGACGCCCCCGGTGGCAGGCTCCTCCTCCTCCCGCTCCTCTGGCGCGACGCCGCTCGCCACCGTCAAGGTCGAGCCCATGGAGACGTCGGAGCGTCGGCGCAGCCGTGGGGGTGACCTCATCATAAACGAGGGTCACCGCTAGCCTTCCCCTCCTCCCTGTGGCCATCTTCGGCTGGTCAGGCCGAAGAGGGAGCCGGGGATGCCGTCCGTCATCGTGAGACAGGAACACATCGACATCGCCGCCGCTGCCGAGACCGCCCTCAAATGGGCGCGGGACGACTACGTCCGCGAGGAGATGGAACGCCAACCTTGTGCCCTCGAGGAAATCGCCGCTCGGCGCCGCGACCACGACGAGGGTGGCATCATCGTCCTCGAGGACAGCGACGACGAGGCACTGCCGCCCACCAAGCCCATCCGCCAAGGCGACCCAGGGCAGGGCTGCAGCAAGGACGATGGCAGCATGGAGAGCGGCAGCGGCGACGGCGGCGACTACACCGCCTTCTACAATCTCCTTGGCATGTAGAAGGCTGGGGACGGCGGGCGGCGGTGTAGTTTTAGACTTTTTTTACGTTATGTCTTTCAAATTATGTACAAATATGAATGAATTTCGTCCAATTTCACCCAAATTTCATCCAAATTCAGTCGAACTAACTTTCAAAAAAAGGCGTCTGGTCGCCAACTTGGGCGGTGAGTGGGAACCCGACCGCCCCCACGGTGAAAATAACGCCGGCTCGCCCCTAGGAGGCACTATTTCAGTCCCTGGGGGCACCGAACGAGTGGAGATGCTCTAAGACGTTGCAAAACTTGTTTCAGCGGTGCTATTTTTGCGGGAAGTTCACTATGCCCCCCTCCTCCAAAAAAAATCTTCAATCAACTCTGACGACGCATGTGGTCTCTCTCACTAAGAATCAAATGATGGAACAAGTGAAGACACATCACCGTGTTGAGTGGGAGTATCTTCAAGGAGTCATTCTTCAATTGATCTTCTCACAAGATTGGGTTTCTCTGGTCACTACTAGGAAAAGGCCTACTAGTGGTGCACCTGTTTTGCCTACTAATGGCGCACTACAGGTGCGCCACTAGCACCATGCCATTAGAATTTCTTACTAATGGCGCACCACTGGTGCTCCATTAGTATCTGGTATACTAAAGCGCACCACGCAGTGCGCCATTAGTATAGCCCACGGTGCGCCATTAGTATGCCTTCCAGGGGGTCATATTTACCCATGTGCTTTGGCATACTAATGGCGCACTAGTGGATGATGCGCCATTAGTGTGCTCTGGCTTACTAATGGCACACTATGTGGTGGTGCGCCACTAGTATGAATATTAGGGATTTTTTTCTTTTCTCATATTTGGACGTGTTACAAAATATATTACTGGACAGAATATAGACAGCACCACACAGCAACAGCAGATTCATCGAATACAATAGAAGATTAGTCTCCGAATACAATTCATCATATTAGTCTCCGAATTCAAAAGACCGAACAAAGATAGAACATTACAAGTCTCGAGACCGCGAGTAGCGAGTTTGTCGAAAGTAATACTAATCCTAACAAGTCCTACTAATCATCATCATACAACTTCTACTCGTTATTAATAACAAGTCATACGATCATCATCTTGATAGTCATCGAACCAACCCTACTTAATTGTTCTTAGCACATGATCATCAGTATTAGGCAGGACCTAAATACCCTATTTAAGGTAAAATAGCATAAAACAATATAGACCCTGACTCTCCATTATGAAGAATGGAGATCATCCTGTCTCCAATTCTTGCGCTTCGCTTCCTTTTGCTTCCAAGAACCTGCTTACGATTGTCCATACATTTTTCCCATTCTTTGATTTTCATGTCTCCAGTTCTTTTAGAAATCCGGTATGGACAGTTGAGATTCGTAGGATGACCTGGATATATGTTCAAAACATGAAGGCTGTCATTCTGATACATCAAATGAGGCACACAATCCTCTGGGATTCTCTGTTGAAAAACATAGTAATAACTACATAGTTAGCAATGATGTACTAGTTTTAGAAGTATGCAAAAGATGCACGAATGTCGTAACAGTAGAAAATCTTACCAGGGTATCTCCATGCTAGTTACCATAGTTCAACACGTGCACTAGTGGCACGTATTGACCATAATGTTGAGGAGTTTTACAATAGATATTGTAATTCTCAAGATCAGTACAAAATTCGACCAGATGATTTTTCTCCTGATAAGTTAACTCAGAGCCATTGGTGTAGTGGGTTTTGTTTAACATGTTTCGCACATTGTTTGAACAATCAAAATAAGTTGTCAATGGAAATATGCTATCAATTATTTTGAAATGAATAATATAAATTAGTTAATAATTAACTATGTTTTAGAAACTCACATAGCGGTAGAACTGGAGGCGTATCAACAAGGACCCAAATGTCCATATTGTCTTGGTCGATGTCAGGATCACGAAGATCCATGGTGACAAGCATACCCTCATCAAAACCATACATCTTGCAAACTGCTCCCCAATTTTTGCAACCAAAATGGGTTACGCTCCCAGAATTATACAGATTTACTTCAAAATCCACATCATGATGAGTCCTTAGGTGAATTTTCTTTGTTTCATAATTTTCATGGTCTTCAAAATCCATCCTCTCCAAGACATAGGGTTTTGCATGGCATGGGATAAGCTATACTCGAATTGTAAAAGATGAAAATTACACGTTGAAATAGTTGAAGTCATGCTTAATTATAAAAAAACAATTGTCGTCATTGCGTACCGTTTCAACTTTGAAGGTCTTCTCGAGCTTAATGCTGAAGCGTCGATCATCGTCCAGGTGAAGCCTGTCGCACAGACCTCGATCGTCGTGGCACCAGCCGCACTTGTTGGAAATATGCCCTAGAGGCAATAATAAAAGCATTATTATTATATTTCCTTATTCATGATAATTGTCTTTATTCGTGCTATAATTGTGTTATCCGGAAATCGTAATACATGTGTGAATAACAAACAACAATATGTCCCTAGTGAGCCTCTGTTTGACTAGCTCGTTGATCGACAGATGGTCATGGTTTCCTGACTATGGACATTGGAAGTCATCGATAACGGGATCACATCATTAGGAGAATGATGTGATGGACAAGACCCAATCCTAAACATAGCATAAGATCGCATAGTTCGTTTGCTAGAGTTTTCCAATGTCAAGTATCCTTTCCTTAGACCATGAGATCGTGTAACTCCCGGATACCGTAGGAGTGCTTTGGGTGTGCCAAACGTCACAACGTAACTGGGTGACTATAAAGGTATACTACGGGTATCTCTGAAAGTGTCTGTTGGGTTGACATGGATCGAGACTGGGATTTGTCACTCCGCTTGACGGAGAGGTATCACCGGGCCCTCTCGGTAATGCATCATCATAATGAGCTCAATGTGATCAAAGTGTTTGATCACGGGATCATGCATTACGGTACGAGAAAAGTGACTTGCCGGTAACGAGATTGAACGAGGTACTGGGATACCGACGATCGAATCTCGGGCAAGTAAAATACCGATTGACAAAGGGAATCGTATACGGGATTAATTGAATCCTCGACATCGTGGTTCATCCGATGAGATCATCGTGGAGCATGTGGGAGCCAACATGGGTATCCAGATCCCGCTGTTGGTTATTGCCCGAGAGCCGTCTCGGTCATGTCTGCATGTCTCCCGAACCCGTAGGGTCTACACACTTAAGGTTCGGTGACGCTAGGGTTGTGAAGATATATATGTGCAGTAACCCGAATGTTGTTCGGAGTCCCGGATGAGATCCCGGACGTCACGAGGAGTTCCGGAATGGTCCGGAGGTAAAGAATTATATATAGGAAGTGCTATTTCGGCCATCGGGACAAGTTTCGGTGTTATCGGTATTGTACCGGGACCACCGGAGGGGTCCCGGGGGTCCACCAGGTGGGGCCACCTGCCCCGGTGGGCCACATGGGCCTTAGGGGGTGCGCCTTGGCCTGCTTGGGACAAGGGGAACCATCCCCAAAGGGCCCATGCGCCTAGGGTTCCATCTAGGAGGAGTCCTAGTGGTGGAAGGCACCTCCTAGATGGCTTGGGGGGGAGGGAAACCTCCCTGGCCGCCGCCCCCCTTGGGAGATTAGGTCTCCCAGGGCCGGCGCCCCCCCAGAGGCCTATATAAAGTGGGGAGGGGAGGGGGCTGCGCACCCATAAGCCCTGGCGCCTCCCTCCTCCCTGCAACACCTCCTCCTCCTCCCGTAGTTGCTTAGCGAAGCCCTGCCGGAGTTCTGCTGCATCCACCACCACGCCGTCGTGCTGCTGGATCTTCATCAACCTCTCCTTCCCCCTTGCTGGATCAAGAAGGAGGAGACGTCACTCTTTCTGTACGTGTGTTGAACACGGAGGTGCCGTCCGTTCGGCACTAGATCATCGGTGAATTGGATCACGGCGAGTACGACTACCTCATCCACGTTCACTCGAACGCTTCCGTTGCAATCTACAAAGTGGTATGCAGATGCTATCTAATCTGAATACTCGTTGCTAGATGAACTCATAGATGGATCTTGGTGAAACCGTAGGAAAATTTTTAATTTTCTGCAACGTTCCCCAACAGTGGCATCATGAGCTAGATCTATGCGTAGTTCTTCTTGCGCGAGTAGAACACAATTTGTTGTGGGCGTAGATGTTGTCAACTCTTCTTGCCGCTACTAGTCTTATCTTGCTTCAGCGGTATTGTGGGATGAAGCGGCCCGGACCAACCTTACACGTACGCTTACGTGAGACCGGTTCCACCGACTAACATGCACTAGTTGCATAAGGTGGCTGGCGGGTGTCTGTCTCTCCCACTTTAGTTGGAGCGGATTCGATGAAAAGGGTCCTTATGAAGGGTAAATAGAAGTTGAAAAATCACGTTGTGGCTTTTACGTAGGTAAGAAAACGTTCTTGCTAGAACCCTAATTCAGCCACGTAAAACTTGCAACAACAATTAGAGGACGTCTAACTTGTTTTTGCAGCAAGTGCTTTGTGATATGATATGGCCAAAGTTGTGATGAACGATGAATGATCTATATGTGATGTATGAGATGTTCATGCTATTGTAATAGGAATCACGACTTGCATGTCGATGAGTATGACAATCGGCAGGAGCCATAGGAGTTGTCTTTATTTTTTGTATGACCTGCGTGTCATTGAGAATCGCCATGTAAATTACTTTACTTTATTGCTAAACGCGTTAGCTATAGTAGTAGAAGTAATAGTTGGCGAGCAACTTCATGGAGACACGATGATGAAGATCATGATGATGAAGATCATGGTGTCAAGCCGGTGACAAGATGATCATGGAGCCCCAAGATGGAGATCGAAGGAGCTATGTGATATTGGCCATATCATGTCACGTTTATTATTTGATTGCATGTGATGTTTATCATGTTTTGCATCTTGTTTACTTAGAACGACGGTAGTAAATAAGATGATCCCTCATAATAATTTCAAGAAAGTGTTCTCCCTAACTGTGCACCGTTGCGACAGTTCGTTGTTTCGAAGCACCACGTGATGATCGGGTGTGATAGATTCTAACGTTCACATACAACGGGTGTAAGACAGATTTACACACGCGAAACACTTAGGTTGACTTGACGAGCCTAGCATGTACAGACATGGCCTCGGAACACAGAAGACCGAAAGGTCGAGCATGAGTCGTATAGAAGATACGATCAACATGAAGATGTTCACCGATGTTGACTAGTCCGTCTCACGTGATGATCGGACACGGCCTAGTTGACTCGGATCATGTAATACTTAGATGACTAGAAGAGGGATGTTTATCTAAGTGGGAGTTCATTAAATAATTTGATTAAATGAACTTTATTATCATGAACTTAGTCTAAATATTTACAATATGTCTTGTAGATCAAATGGCCAACGTAGTCCTCAACTTCAACGCGTTCCTAGAGAAAACCAAGCTGAAAGACGATGGTAGCAACTATACGGACTGGGTCCGGAACCTGAGGATCATCCTCATAGCTGCCAAGAAAGATTATGTCCTACGAGCACCGTTGGGTGACGCACCTATTCTCCCTGCAGAACAAGACGTTATGAACGCTTGGCAGTCACGCTGCGATGATTACTCCCTCGTTTAGTGCGGCATGCTTTACAGCTTAGAGCCGGGGCTCCAAAAGCGTTTTGAGAGACATGGAGCATATGAGATGTTCGAAGAGCTGAAAATGGTTTTCCAAGCTCATGCTCGGGTCGAGAGATATGAAGTCTCCGACAAATTCTTTAGCTGTAAGATGGAGGAAAATGGCTCTGTCAGTGAACACATACTCAAAATGTCTGGGTTGCACAACCGCTTGACTCAACTGGAAGTTAATCTCCCGGATGAAGCGGTCATTGACAGAATCCTCCAGTCGCTTCCACCTAGCTACAAGAGCTTTGTGATGAACTACAATATGCAGGGGATGGTAAAGACCATTCCTGAGGTATATGCTATGCTGAAATCAGCAGAGGTAGAAATCAAGAAGGAGCATCAAGTGTTGATGGTGAATAAAACCACTAAGTTCAAGAAGGGCAAGGGTAAAAAGAACTTCAAGAATGACGGTAAGGAAGTTGCCGCGCCCGGTAAGCAAGTTGCCGGGAAGAAGCCAAAGCATGGACCCAAGCCCGAGACTGAGTGTTTTTATTGCAAGGGAAGTGGTCACTGGAAGCGGAACTGCCCCAAATACTTAGCGGACAAGAAGGCCGGCAAAACCAAAGGTATATGTGATATACATGTAATTGATGTGTACCTTACCAGTACTCGTAGTAGCTCTTGGGTATTTGATACCGGTGCAGTTGCTCACATTTGTAACTCAAAGCAGGAGCTGCGGAATAAACGGAGACTGGCAAAGGACGAGGTGACGATGCGCGTCGGGAATGGTTCCAAGGTTGATGTGATCGCCGTCGGCACGCTGCCTCTACATTTACCTACGGGATTAGTTTTAAACCTCAATAATTGTTATTTAGTGCCAAGTTTGAGCATGAACATTGTGTCTGGATCTCGCTTAATTCGAGATGGCTACTCATTTAAATCCGAGAATAATGGTTGTTCTATTTATATGAGAGATATGTTTTATGGTCATGCTCCGATGGTTAATGGTTTATTCTTAATGAATCTCGTACGTGATGATACACATATTCATAGTGTGAGTACCAAAAGAGTTAAACTTGATAACAATAGTCCCACATATTTGTGGCACTGCCGCCTTGGTCACATAGGTGTCAAACGCATGAAGAAGCTCCATGCAGATGGACTTTTAGAGTCTCTTGATTATGAATCATTTGACACGTGCGAACCATGCCTCATGGGTAAAATGACCAAGACTCCGTTCTCAGGAACAATGGAGCGAGCAACCAACTTATTGGAAATCATACATACCGATGTGTGTGGTCCAATGAGTGTTGAGGCTCGCGGTGGCTATCGTTATGTTCTCACCCTCACTGATGACTTGAGTAGATATGGGTATGTCTACTTAATGAAACACAAGTCTGAGACCTTTGAGAAGTTCAAGGAATTTCAGAGTGAGGTTGAAAATCAACGTGAGAAAAAGATCAAGTTTCTACGATCAGATCGTGGAGGAGAATACTTGAGTCACGAATTTGGCACACACTTAAGAAAATGTGGAATAGTTTCACAACTCACGCCGCCTGGAACACCTCAGCGTAATGGTGTGTCCGAACGTCGTAATCGCACTCTATTAGATATGGTGCGATCTATGATGTCTCTTACCGACTTACCGCTATCTTTTTGGGGCTATGCTTTAGAGACTGCCGCATTCACTTTAAATAGGGCTCCGTCGAAATCCGTTGAGACGACACCGTATGAATTATGGTTTGGGAAGAAACCTAAGCTGTCGTTTCTAAAAGTTTGGGGATGCGATGCTTATGTCAAGAAACTTCAACCTGAAAAGCTCGAACCCAAATCGGAAAAATGCGTCTTCATAGGATACCCTAAAGAAACTGTTGGGTATACCTTCTACCTCAGATCCGAAGGCAAGATCTTTGTTGCCAAGAATGGATCCTTTCTAGAGAAAGAGTTTCTCTCGAAAGAAGTAAGTGGGAGGAAAGTAGAACTTGATGAAGTGTTACCTCTTGAACCGGAAAATGGCGAAACTCAAGAAATCGTTCCTGAGGTGCCTGCACCGACTAGAGAGGAAATTAATGATTATGATCAAGATACTTCTAATCAAGCTCCTACTGAAATTCGAAGGTCCACAAGGACACGTTCCGCACCAGAGTGGTACGGCAACCCTGTCTTGGAAATCATGTTGTTAGACAACGGTGAACCTTCGAACTATGAGGAAGCAATGGCGGGCCCGGATTCTGACAAATGGCTGGAAGCCATGAAATCCAAGATAGGATCCATGTATGAAAACGAAGTATGGACTTTGACTGACTTGCCCGTTGAACGGCGAGCCATAGAAAATAAATGGATCTTTAAGAAGAAGACAGACGCGGATGGTAATGTGACCATCTATAAAGCTCGGCGTGTCGCTAAGGGTTATCGACAAGTTCAAGGGGTTGACTACGATGAGACTTTCTCACCGGTAGCGAAGCTGAAGTCCGTCCGAATCATGTTAGCAATTGCCGCATACTATGATTATGAGATATGGCAAATGGACGTCAAAACGGCATTCCTTAATGGTTTCCTTAAGGAAGAATTGTATATGATGCAGCCGGAAGGTTTTGTCGATCCTAAGAATGCTGACAAGGTGTGCAAGCTCCAATGCTCGATTTATGGGCTGGTGCAAGCATCTCGGAGTTGGAACATTCGCTTTGATGAGATGATCAAAGCGTTTGGGTTTACACAGACTTATGGAGAAGCCTGTGTTTACAAGAAAGTGAGTGGGAGCTCTGTAGCATTTCTCATATTATATGTAGACGACATACTTTTGATGGGAAATGATATAGAACTCTTGGACAGCATTAAGGCCTACTTGAATAAGAGTTTTTCAATGAAGGACCTTGGAGAAGCTGCTTATATATTAGGCATCAAGATCTATAGAGATAGATCGAGACGCCTCATAGGTCTTTCACAAAGCACATACCTTGATAAAATATTGAAGAAGTTCAATATGGATCAATCTAATAAAGGGTTCTTACCTGTGTTACAAGGTGTGAAATTGAGCTCAGCTCAATGTCCGACCACGGCAGAAGATATAGAAGAGATGAGTGTCATCCCCTATGCCTCAGCCATAGGTTCTATTATGTATGCCATGTTGTGTACCAGACCTGATGTAAACCTTGCCGTAAGTTTGGTAGGTAGGTACCAAAGTAATCCCGGCAAGGAACACTGGACAGCGGTCAAGAATATCCTGAAGTACCTGAAAAGGACCAAGGAAATGTTTCTCGTTTATGGAGGTGACGAAGAGCTCGTCGTAAAAGGTTACGTCGACGCTAGCTTCGACACAGATCTGGATGACTCTAAGTCACAAACCGGATACGTGTATATTTTGAATGGTGGGGCAGTAAGCTGGTGCAGTTGCAAGCAAAGCGTCGTGGCGGGATCTACATGTGAAGCGGAGTACATGGCAGCCTCGGAGGCAGCGCATGAAGCAATTTGGGTGAAGGAGTTCATCACCGACCTCGGAGTCATACCCAATGCGTCGGGGCCAATCAAGATCTTCTGTGACAACACTGGAGCTATTGCACTTGCAAAGGAGCCCAGGTTTCGCAAGAAGACCAGGCACATCAAGCGTCGCTTCAACTCCATTCGTGAAAATGTTCAAGATGGAGACATAGAGATTTGTAAAGTGCACACGGATCTGAATGTCGCAGATCCGTTGACTAAACCTCTCCCTAAGGCAAAACATGATCAACACCAGAACTCTATGGGTGTTCGATTCATCACAATGTAACTAGATTATTGACTCTAGTGCAAGTGGGAGACTGTTGGAAATATGCCCTAGAGGCAATAATAAAAGCATTATTATTATATTTCCTTATTCATGATAATTGTCTTTATTCGTGCTATAATTGTGTTATCCGGAAATCGTAATACATGTGTGAATAACAAACAACAATATGTCCCTAGTGAGCCTCTAGTTGACTAGCTCGTTGATCGACAGATGGTCATGGTTTCCTGACTATGGACATTGGAAGTCATCGATAACGGGATCACATCATTAGGAGAATGATGTGATGGACAAGACCCAATCCTAAACATAGCATAAGATCGCATAGTTCGTTTGCTAGAGTTTTCCAATGTCAAGTATCCTTTCCTTAGACCATGAGATCGTGTAACTCCCGGATACCGTAGGAGTGCTTTGGGTGTGCCAAACGTCACAACGTAACTGGGTGACTATAAAGGTATACTATGGGTATCTCTGAAAGTGTCTGTTGGGTTGACATGGATCGAGAATGGGATTTGTCACTCCGCTTGACGGAGAGGTATCACCGGGCCCTCTCGGTAATGCATCATCATAATGAGCTCAATGTGATCAAAGTGTTTGATCACGGGATCATGCATTACGGTACGAGAAAAGTGACTTGCCGGTAACGAGATTGAATGAGGTACTGGGATACCGACGATCGAATCTCGGGCAAGTAAAATACCGATTGACAAAGGGAATCGTATACGGGATTAATTGAATCCTCGACATCGTGGTTCATCCGATGAGATCATCGTGGAGCATGTGGGAGCCAACATGGGTATCCAGATCCCGCTGTTGGTTATTGCCCGAGAGCCGTCTCGGTCATGTCTGCATGTCTCCCGAACCCGTAGGGTCTACACACTTAAGGTTCGGTGACGCTAGGGTTGTGAAGATATATATGTGCAGTAACCCGAATGTTGTTCGGAGTCCGGGATGAGATCCCGGACGTCACGAGGAGTTCCCGAATGGTCCGGAGGTAAAGAATTATATATAGGAAGTGCTATTTCGGCCATCGGGACAAGTTTCGGTGTTATCGGTATTGTACCGGGACCACCGGAGGGGTCCCGGGGGTCCACCAGGTGGGGCCACCTGCCCCGGTGGGCCACATGGGCCTTAGGGGGTGCGCCTTGGCCTGCTTGGGCCAAGGGGAACCAGCCCCAAAGGGCCCATGCGCCTAGGGTTCCATCTAGGAGGAGTCCTAGTGGTGGAAGGCACCTCCTAGATGGCTTGGGGGGGAGGGAAACCTCCCTGGCCGCCGCCCCCCTTGGGAGATTAGATCTCCCAGGGCCGGAGCCCCCCCCCAGAGGCCTATATAAAGTGGGGAGGGGAGGGGGGGCTGCGCACCCATAAGCCCTGGCGCCTCCCTCCTCCCTGCAACACCTCCTCCTCCTCCCGTAGTTGCTTAGCGAAGCCCTGCCGGAGTTCTGCTGCATCCACCACCACACCGTCGTGCTGCTGGATCTTCATCAACCTCTCCTTCCCCCTTGCTGGATCAAGAAGGAGGAGACGTCACGCTTTCTGTACGTGTGTTGAACACGGAGGTGCCGTCCGTTCGGCACTAGATCATCGGTGAATTGGATCACGGCGAGTACGACTACCTCATTCACGTTCACTCGAACGCTTCCGTTGCAATCTACAAAGTGGTATGTAGATGCTATCTAATCTGAATACTCGTTGCTAGATGAACTCATAGATGGATCTTGGTGAAACCGTAGGAAAATTTTTAATTTTCTGCAACGTTCCCCAACAGCACTCCCCCGGGAGACTTTCGTCGTCCGATGACGACATTTCCTACTTTCATAATTCAAAACTACATCATCTTTGTTGGGTCCAATAAGATAATCCATAGTGTGGTGAAAACACGCCCTTCGAACTAGTTTGAGCAATTGGTGAATGGAGATGGTCTAAGATTTTCAGTAGTAAGAAGTGAAGTGGTAATTTTGAGAGCAGATGGTTAGGATGAGTGGTTCCTCTTCCAGATTAGGGTTTATCGATGACGAGCAACTGGCATTAGTAATAACTATGATTTGATATCACACTTCTATATGTATAACACAAGAGGCGGTTGATCCTACTTAATTAAGTACTAAGATACCCCGGCCCATGCATTTGTCGCAAGTACCCCATATGTCCTATTTTTAGCAAAATCATGCTAAAATTCACGAAAAATTTCAGCATGACCTTTACTAAAAATAGGACATATGGAGTACTCGAATTTGCCGGAACGGAAGTTAATCGACATTCCGGCAAACTCAAGGGCCTCTCGGGGTACCTGCAAAATCATCACGACACGATGGTCGGAGACAAAACCCAGCAAACTCCTTCCCTTCACTCGGGGTACAAGAATATATCTTCTAGCTATGAAAAATAATACCAACTAGGATCGGTATGACCTTCGTTTTTCATTTTCTGTATGATCAATTAAATCTTCTGCAAGCTTATATGAAAAGGTTCAGCAACTTGAAATTTTTGAGAGAAACACCCACTTTTCCATTCTGATCCATTTTCAGTTTACAACTACAACCCTATTTCCCCTAGCTCCTAAAAATCTACAAAATTATCCCAACACAAGAACAGTATCTACACTCCTTTTTCCCAAACATCTCCTGATCACAAGTTCTAAATTTTCAATAGGCCACATGGATTTGCTGAATCAGCATAAACCTTTCAAGTACCGAAAATGCAGCATTTTCTTGGCACGACCAAGCTACTTCACGGTAATTCATATTTTAAGAATTCTCACATTTCATATATCTTCTTTTTCAAAACAAAAAAAGAGTATCTATGGGGGCTGCAGCTGCATGTTGTGTATCAATGTACCTTATATATATCACGAACATATATATATATCACAGGTACAGGTACATAGGTTATACAGAGACTACAAATTGAACTAGCACGGTTATGCAGCAAGTGCAGTACACAACTTACAAAATTTAACTAATTCTCCCATGAAAGAACATAGTAACAAATTCAGTTTTACAGATCAACACATAATCACTAGACAAACACGAATCTAAACTAAACAATTAATAGGTTGCAAGAATATATAAAATCTGAACATTACACAATTCTGAACAGTACACTTCTCAAATTCATAGAAATTTGACAGAGAGAGAGGGAGACAGCAAGGATTCAGATTCAGAGAAGTGCAGCAGGAGGGAAGTGGAGAGGAGAGGCAGCAACAGTTTTGAGGTTTCGGAGAAGAGCAGCGGCAAGACGTTGAGAGGAGGAGCAGCAGGAGTAAAGCAAGAGGGAGGAGCAGCAACAAGGTGAGGGAAGAAACACGACCGACAGAGGGCGAGCGCGGCCGTGGGCGGCAACACACAAGTGTGTGTGTGCGCGGGCGCGGCCGACTACAGCGACAACGCAGCAACGAGGCAACGCAGGAGCTTGACAATGGCGGCTACGGCAACGAACCCGGCGGGGGAAGGGGGAGATCGGTCAAGGGCCTCACCGAGGTGCTCGACGATGATCTCGGGAGGTCGGGGGTGGCCGGGGTGGAGCGATGTGACGAGGTGGATGAGGGAGGCCGAGGTTGGGGAAGACGGCGATGGCGACGATACGGTGCAGCTCCGGTCGATTGAGAACCCGTAGATGAAGAAGCAGTCAACGGCGGTCCTCCTGGACGTCTCCGTGGGGCGCGGGGTGATTGGTGGCGGCGCAGTGGGTCGGGGCGGCGGCGGAGCAGCAGGTCGAGGGCTCGGGGGATTGGGGATTTGGGGATTGGGGATTTGGGGATTGGGGATTGGGCTCGGGGAGGAGGCGGCGCTCGGGGGATAGGGATAGAGGGGGAAAGGTTAGCAATGGCGCACCTCCAAGGGGTGCGCCATAAGTAACTTTTTTTATTGATAACAATGGCGCACCCTCTCCTGGTGCGCCATTAGTAACTTTTTTTAATTTTTTTATTGATAAAAATTATTACACTATATAGAGGATATGAGTAGAGGAGGGAGGGAGGGAGGGAGCATTTACATTTGTTGACGAGGCGGTGGTTGGCGTCGGTGTTCGTTGTCAGCCGTCGATGGACTGCGAGTAGCCCCGCCGAAGTCTCCACCTCCGGGCGGGGGAGGGTGCGGGGGGTCGTCGACGGCGGTGGAGCGGGGGAGGGTGCGGGGGGTCGGCGGCGGCGAGGGGGGTCGAGATGAAGGGGGATCTGGCACAGGGGGCCGCGAGGGGGATCTGGCGAGGGGGGATAGCGATCGAGATGGAGGGGGATCGAGATCGAGTGTCCTCATGAATATTCAATATTTTTTTCATATTGAATATGAAAAAATATCATCAAATTTGAAAAAGTATTCATGAATTCAAAAAGTGCCCATGAATTAAATTTAAGAATATTCATGAGTTCGAAAAATAAAAATGATAGTAGTTTTGCAAAAAAATGATAGTAGTGGCGCACGAGGTGAGTGGTGCGCCATTACTAGTTAAAACTAGTAATGGCGCACTGTGCCCTGGTGCGCCATTATATTTTTGAAAAAATTAAAAAAATGTTAGTAGTGGCGCACCACACCAACACATGGTGCGTCACTGCTATATAATAGTGACGCACCACATGTCTGATGCGTTATTAGTGGCCATATCATGTATAGCCCTTTTCCTAGTAGTGGGTGACGAATTGTGTTAATTCAGTGAATTTACAGATGAAGGTTAATGGGAATTGTTCCGTCGGCAAGACCGTAGATTTTTTTCGTCCCTTTCTGTGCCGTTCTGGTAGCCGGTGGCGGGGAGGGGAATTTCGTTCCCTTCAGCTAGCATGTTAGGTTAGAGTTTTTTAGTCCACACAGGGGCAACGTCCACGCGGATGGTGGGGCTTCATCTTCAAGTTGATCTTTCATGCTCTGAGCCTCGGGTTCGTCCCTTGGGACAGTCGATGGAGCTCCTATGCAGATTCTTGCCGTCTCTTTGGGACGATGAGGTCAGGGTTTATCGTCATGGGTACACAATGGCGAGATCTTAGACGCTTCAGATTGATTCAAGAGTTTGACGGCAATGACTGTGACTCCAGGGCGCTAGCTCCATTAGAGGCACGTGCACAAAGACTTCTTGTATATCACCGACAAGGTCAGAGTGGCTTCGGTAGGGGAGTAATGAGTAATAACAATAGCGCGTCGATGACTCGCTCTGGTGGTAGTGGCCGTACATAGTCCAGGAATATCAATGTATATTTCATTATAGTTAGGGTGCTTTGTACTTTTGATGAACTTTTATACTAATAGGTTTAGTTTTTTTTTCAAAAAAAAGACTAACCTCACCTTTAAAATTTACCGAGCCTGATATAGCTAAGATAGTTGTTTGGTACGTACACTATTCGGTTGTGTTAAGCACTATCAATTAGCAGCCATAAGCAAAAATCAACCTGCGCTTTGATGGTTATGAGTGTAGTGGTACCTCAGCCATCAGGGGTCAAACCTCGGGTTTGGCTCCTTGGTATCTCAAAAAGAAGGAATATTCTTTCATTGAGAGCTAATGTTTTCGTCCATAGTGAGGCGCTTGTAATGGCTTCATCAGTCTCAAAACGTGTCGACTCAGTCTCTTGGAGATACTTATATAGGAATAAAATATGCGTGTGTACGTTCAGATAAGGGAGTGTATGTACTTCCTCCGTTCCTAAATATTTGTCTTTCTAGACATTTCAAATGACTACTACATACGGATGTATGTAGACATAGAGTGTAGATTCACTCATTTTGCTCCGTATGTAGTCACTTGTTGAAATGACTAGAAAGACAAGTATTTAGGAACGGAGGGAGTACCTGTTTGTGAGCGTTTGCTCGTGTGTACCGTGTTTCTCAAAGAAAGATTAGCGGCCGTCACAGAATAGCGTAGGCCACAAAATAATAATAAAATTTGAAGAAAAAAAACGTTACACCGACGGACCGTAGGCCACAAAGAAAGTTGGGCCAACATACAGCCCATCCAGAAAAAGTAGGAAAGAAGAAGATGCAGCCCAGTTCATTGTGTTGTTCCACCTTTTCTGTTTTGGCCTTTATTACTTGTCTGCCCGTGGGCCCTGGGGCACTGTCACGCTCAGCACCGCGTTCACACGACAGTTGTTTCCTCCACTCGCCATGGGCGGCCCCTCCGCGAGCTCTCGCGCCTCCGCGATCTAGCGCGGCGGGCTCGCGCTCTGCCGTTGGCGGCGCCGCCCAGGCTGCAGTTTCCGCATGCTGGTTTCTGCCGTGGGGCGCGACCTGATAACCGCGCGGCATGGGGAGGAAGCCTGATCCGGCGAAGCCACACTACGGCGGCGGCTCCGCCTCGCCGAAGACGGCGAGGAGGGCTCAGCCCTCCCCAGTGTTCCTGGGCACGGCTCTATTCGTCCTAGGCTTCGTATCGCTCTTCACCGGACACATCGTCACCGACGCCGACTGGTCGCGGATCCGGAGCCGGTGGCGGTCAAATCAGGTGACTGATTGAAACTTTGCCTGTTTTACTCCATAGTAATAATTCGACAGAATTGTGGATAAGTTTTGGTTTACGCGGTTTGTTGAGTGTGATTTCTCTAGAAAGAGTTTGATTCTGGTCAGTGAAAATTCAGTACCAGTGGCTGCCCCTGTCACATCGTAACCTATAAATAAACTTGATGAACTGAGTGAAAAGCTCTCGCCGTTTTCCTTGTAATCTAGCCAATCGAAAATTTTAATTGTCGGTTTGAAAGATTACTAAGTCGCTTTCTTGCCTGTTCATGTGTAATCCATCGCAAAGTCCCCCTGGCATTCTCGATTGATATTGCTCTATGATGCTCATAATGTGCAGGTTCGAAACACCGAACCCATTGATATTTGGAAATCAAGGTACTCCAACTTGTACTACGGATGCAGCGGGAGGGGCCCAAAATTAAGATGTTAGTCTACTCGATCAGTCAAGTCTGTCCCTTTTAAACTAGATTGTGAAGAGCGACAAAATTTACAATCTTGAGGTTTCTCTGTGTTCATCTTTCAGCTGCTGTGCCGGAGAACAGTTCTACCGGCTACTTGCTGATTGCTACTAGCGGGGGACTGAACCAACAACGCATAGGGGTATAATCTTTTTTCAACTTGTATAATTGATTTGTTTCTCTTATCCATTATATTACCATTATGATCTTCAGTTTCCAGATAACAGATGCTGTTGTTGTTGCCTGGATTTTGAATGCCACACTTGTTGTGCCCGAGTTAGACCACCGCTCATTCTGGAAGGATGACAGGTGATTTAAGAACTTGAGATTACATGGCATATTCTATGGTTGTTTGCTCCTCACAGGTACTTATCCTCATACTGTGTTTGTTATTTGCAGCGAATTCTCTGATATTTTTGACACGGACTGGTTCATATCGTACCTATCAAAGGATGTAACTGTTGTTAAAAGGATCCCTTATGAAGTTATGATATCAATGGATAAACTTCCATGGACTATGCGGGCACCTAGAAAATCCATGCCTGAGTTTTACATTGATGAAGTTTTGCCTATTCTGATGCGAAGGAGAGTAAGTAAGCCAAACAAGCGCATTGGTTTGGAACTTGTTGCATATTACTCCGTATTTATCGAGTACATGCTACTATTTATTGCTTCTATCCTTGTCAAGCATGTCATCATGTACAAACAGAAGTTATTTCATTTAGCAGTCTTTCTGCTTATTACTTTGTTTAATTTCAAGATAACCTGAGCATCTGGTTGTCTAATTACTTACTGTGGCATGGTCAGCTTGGTAGCCTCATTTGTTGGTTAAGAGAATACATCCTGATTTCTCTTTTATTAAGAGGTATATTAAATGCTGTACTACTTGGCAGCATATGTAAAATCATTATATATGGTAAAGCTGCTGCCTTGTGACCATGAGGTCACGGGTTCAAGTCCTGGAAACAGCCTCTTACAGAAATGTAGGGAAAGGCTGCGTACAATAGACCAAAAGTGGTCGGACCCTTCCCCGGACCCTGCGCAAGCGGGAGCTACATGCACCGGGCTGCCCTTTTTATATATAGAATCATTATAGGATATGTGAGTCATCTGTTCTGATGAAGTGAGGAATATATGAATACAGCTACATTTTCCTATTAGCTCAGCTGTCGAAAATTTTGCAGGCTTTGCAGCTAACTAAGTTTGATTATCGGCTCACCAATGATCTTGATGAAGAATTGCAGAAGTTACGGTGTCGAGTCAACTTTCATGCATTAAGATTCAAAAAGCCCATACAAACTCTGGGTAAAAAATTGGTGCGAAGGTTGAGAGTCATGAGCTCACGATATGTCGCCATTCACTTGAGGTATGTTCCCTAAATGGAATTTATGAACATTTCCCTGAAAGTACGCATATTTTACTAAACATCAATTTTGGGCTATGTCATTAGGTTTGAACCTGACATGCTTGCATTTTCTGGCTGTTACTATGGTGGTGGTGAAAAAGAAAGAAAGGAACTGGCTGAAATTAGGAAACGGTGGGATACATTACCTGTAAGACTCTGAAACTTGGTGAGATAATGAGGTTGTCCTATCGAATAATTTTCAACAGATGGGTCCATAACTATAATTATCACTTTTTACTTCCTTTATTGTTGGCTCTTTGTTTGGGTTTTGTCTTTCTCTTTTGCACCTACAAGAATTATGTCGAGTATGATTTCCCCAAAAGAACACACTGTTTGAGATGATGATTTTACTTTAAGTTATGATATTTGCGGTGATTGGATTTTGGTCAGTTGGTGTCATTTAGTGTAAACTTTAAATGGTGAAATAATTTTAGATTGATTATTACTAGCAGGACTTGAGTGCTGAGGATGAGCGCACTAGGGGAAAATGTCCATTAACTCCTCACGAAATTGGTTTAATGCTGCGAGCTCTTGGTTTTGGCAATGAAACTTACCTGTATGTTGCTTCTGGAGAAATATATGGCGGAGAAGAAACTCTCCGTCCTCTGCGCGAACTATTTCCAAACTTCTACACCAAGGAGATGCTTGCTGGGGATGATCTGAAACCATTCCTTCCTTTTTCTTCACAATTGGCTGCTGTTGACTTCGTTGTATGTGATGAGAGTGATGTTTTTGTTACCAATAATAATGGAAACATGGCCAAGGTGTTAGCTGGACGCAGGTATATACATCCCTCTTTTTTTCTGGATATGTTTGGATATTTTTAGAATATACTACTTTTGTAGAATATATTGCAATAAATGCAAAGAAGTGAATTGGGGTACGGTCCATAGTGCCCATGCACCCTAGTTGTCTTATCCCTATTCCCTAATGCTATATATGGTGTCTTTGTCTGTTGGTAGTTTATTTATACTCGTTTGATTCTACATTTAATATGCTAATGGTCTTCATGTCGTATCAAATCTGTAGGCGATACATGGGCCATAAGAGAACTATTCGCCCAAACACGAGAAAGCTCAATGTATTATTTCAGACACGGAATCAAACAGGTTGGGGTACATTTTCACGGAAGGTAAAGAAAATCCAGCGGGGCCTTATGGGGGAACCAGATGATCCCAGACATGGACGAGATGATTTCCATGAAATGCCATCATCTTGTATCTGCCAAAGAGTGTCAGTGAACAGATCGGCAACGATACAAACTCGAAACTTGTTATCTCAAGTGAGGTAGACAACGAGAATTCTTGGAGATCAATTGAGCCTGGCCTTGATGCAAAGGGAAAGTACATATTTGGCAAGTTAAGAGGATGATGGAACTACAGATGCTGACGGCAGAGGTAAATCCTTGGCACGTCAGCTCATGATGTTCTGGTGGTTGGCACTTGGCAGGGATGACAAACTATTTGCATACTGTCAGCTCTAGTTTAGTTCTGTTAATATGTTAGCTGAATCGAAGAAACTGCCACGGTAAGGAGCATGCCTAATATCTCGTATAACTAAATTAAAGAAACCACCACGGTAAGGAGCTATACGTACTAACTGGATATATGTCATGCCTGTAACTGTGATTGTAATGTGTACATGAATGACTACGGTGTGCTGTCAATTACAACATTGGTTCGTTGTTTTTTTGCTTACATGTAGCTTCTTTCTTTTTGCCCTCTTTCTTTCTATCTTGGCAGAGTAGTTTGTTCTTCTGACAGGGTGTGCTCTTGTAATTACTGAGCTTGGGCAACCGTACTGCTACTTTTTTTCTCGTGTGTGTGTGTGTGTGTGTGTGGAAGGCAATAGTGCTTGGAATCCTTATTGTCTGGTAATGCAACAAGGCCTAACTGAACATGCATCTACTTGAGCCGCCTCCAACTTGGTGCGTTCAAAGTCGCCAATCTGTCTGTAACCTTTTACCTTGGACATGTCTTTTCCCATCAGAATACTAGCAACTCTAAAAATCTGTCGTAAGGCACGTATGCCATGTTGCACGGATGTCGGCTTTGTTAGAAAACTGGTGTCTTACACATTAACTATGCAAGTTATGTTTTTATGCTGGTACCGATCTTTTTTGATTGAGTAAATACCCAATTCTTCATTCATTAGGATCGAATTACTTCTACATAGTTTCTGTTGCTTTCTACATGATTCTTCTTCAGAGAACCTAAGTGACCCCTATAAGTACTAAGTACAAACACTGATAGGTTTAGTTGAAAATAAAAACACTGATAGTTTAATCATATGTTAGTCCAGATAAAAACATAGGAAGCATGAAATTTTTGGTCTAAAATCAACCAGAATGTAGATAATAAAACTGTTCAAGGGTGCTGACCCAGATATCCGATATATTCTATATATAAGCATGCTGTTTTAACAAAAAGAGCATTTTATTTTCAACTTTTGGAAACAAACATATCATATCCAGGGTTTGGGCTCTGTCTCAGCACTTCAATCGACTTTAATTTTTTGCTACTGCATTGGAAAACATCTGTGCAAACAGAGCGAAGTCACACTGTTGTGGAATCATCACATTGTAAAATATACCAAACAAAAGTAAAATTAAAACGGCTGTAGCAGGTACTACTTCTTTAGCTTTCAAAAATATAATTATCAGTCTGTTTACATCCAAAAAATGGCCCTATATATTTCTAAAAAAAACTAGAACTACATGCAAACGTTCTCTTGCTACCAAAGAGTCTGAGGCGGAAAAATTTCACCATCGGTAGCCGATGCCTTTCGAATATTTGGAGAGCAAAGCGTTTATCTGATTAGATCCTTGATTCCAACTCAGCCCAATCAAATCTGGGGTGTTGGTTTCTTGGTCATGACAAGATAGAGGGGGCTTTCCTCAACGTCCGAGGGAGATGCGTGGGGGTTGAAGGCCCAGATCCGGACGACGTCGTCGAAGGCGAAGCTGCACTCGCTGATGAAATCGAGATACCCCGGCCCCCTGAGGGTCGTGCTGTGGGCGCCGCGCGACAGCCGCAGCTCAATGAGTCCGGCGCGGGGGTCGACCACCAGCACGGGCAACCCGCCGGCGCGGTGCCTCCTCTCCCCGGTCGTCCTTTGCTCCTGCGCGTTGTCGTCCTCGTGCCGCAGGTTGGCAGCCTGGAGCTCCCCGGCGGTGAGGATGGGGCGCAGGTTGTGTATGACGCCGTAGGACGGGAGGCTGAACCGACACTGCCGCGGGTCGAAGTCGGTGCCGGTGACGGCCTTCTCGGCGACGAAGTGCACCGGCAGGTCCGCCGGGAGCCCGAGGTGCGGGAGCAGGTCCCGGCGGAGCCACGACGGCTCGGCTGGGGCGCACATGGACATGGTGGGCGACGTCGGACGCTACTTCGTTACGTCGGAATCAACAAGGGGACTCGTGGCTGAATTATTCAGGTGCTTGTTATGTCCCGGGATTATATAGACGAATCGCAAGTAGTGTTGGGATCGGAGTCTAGGTTGGACTCAGAGTCGTGGAGACGAAGGACGAACGCGGCTTATGAACTGGACGCATTTAATGCTGGGGTCCGACTCGAATTTTTTTTGTTGGATCCTGCTAGCTGGCGAACGTTCGCCAGCTAGGGTGACAGTTGCGAAAAATGCCAGCCATCGGATGTATATCGTGCGGTTCGGGAGGGGTTCCCTGGCAAAATGTCCCTGGCTGACGTTCGCCGGATAATGATACCCTTTTTAAAAAACATAGGGACCGACTCTAGTTCATCCTTTATCTAGGCTCTGTCCAAACGTGCGAGCCTTCTTTTTCCTTACTGCGGACATAACTCTTTGGTTCATGCAGAATGTCCTGTGGTACTACTACAGAGTACGGACCTCATTGATTCAAGGGATTGCTAAAAGAATTTCGGAGGATTCTAATTCTTAGGATCTTTTCTATGTAAATTGTTTGATTACAATATATATAGTTTTCCTGGACATTTACATACTCCTGTAGTATTCAAGGTGGCTTGAGATTATATTCTTTTATTTTCCTCTGTTTTAGAATACCTACGAATCACAGAGACCATACAAAGGAGATTGGAACCAGACATGTTGGCCAATCGGCAGGGCCGGCCCTGGCATTGTAGAGGCCCTAGTGCAATTGAGGCATAATAAACATTAACATTAATGACATATATATTTTCAACAATATATATCGTATATCATGAAAAATAAAAAGGCTTTAACATAAAAACATAATTTTAGTTGGCTAATAAAGTCTCAATACACCATCTATACGTGATTATATGATGCAAATAGTAATTATAATGTACTCTACTATAAATTACTATTGAATAAATATAATGTGGTGAAGTGCGTCGATGAGGAAGGCATATGCCCCATGTCCGTGTTGACTTTTTTTTCTGTAAATCAATTATTTTGTAATTTATTCAAATATGTAGATATATTAGGCTCTTATTTAAGATGGGCCCTAGGCCGCCACACCTTTTGCCATGGCCTAGGCCAACCATGAAGTTATTGTTTATAATAGAGTAAAATAGTACCTAATGATATGCTTGCAACTTCAGACAAAAAAAGTAACAGAAGTATCTAAATCAGTACATTCAACAACTTTACATTAAGGCTGATGCTGCATTCAGAATATTATAACATGACATAACTCAATACATAGAAAAACAGAAGTAGACATGCTTCCTCGCTCTAGACCTTGCAGCTCATTTCCTGTTTTTTTATCATTCTCTTTTGCCTTCTTTCTACGACCTTATCAAATACTCCCTCCGATTCTTTTTTCCCTACGCATAAGGCTAGACCCGCATACTAAGGAGAGTCTCGCTGGATTTTTTTTTTTGTGACTAATTTGCCCATGCGCTCGCATGGATCAGAAGCTGGCTGTTTTAATGTGCATGCAGCCCATTGGTCCTCCTCATCTGCCTCTGTATTTTACTCCCCACTTAGCGCACCTTCCTAGTATCTCTGCATGCGAATCATCATGAGTTGTTGCATGCAAAGAGAAAAGATAGGGGCATAACCGGAAACCACCGCACCATCACGCAGAGTATTGAGGGAAAAAATGAAAAAGTTATGCGCGGAGAAAATTGGGTCAGAGGGAGTACACATCTGAGGTATCACGCTTGCGCCTAGGTGTCTAAGTAGGGCTGGCCCTAGCATTATGGAGGCCCTAGTACCACTGGGGCACAATGAACATTAATATCAGTAACATATATACTTTCTATATCGTATATCATGAAAAATAGAAAGGTATTAACATAAAAACATAATTTTAGTTGGCAAATAAAGTTTCAATACACTCTCTATATGTGATTATATGATGCAAATAATAATTATAATATACTCAACTATAAATAACTATTGAATAAACACAACATGGTGAAGTGGGTCAAGGAGGGGGGGGGCATATGCCCCCTGTCCATGTTGGTTTTTTTGTCCATGTTTGTTTTTTGTTCTATAAATCAATTTTTGTTTGTAATTTATTTAAATGTGTAGATATATTGGGTTGTACCCTACGATGGGTGCTGCAACCCGCACCCGTCGGAGCTTGGGACGGCGTCGGAGCTCCGGACGGCGTCGAATCTCGGGACGATGTCCACAAGTGCTGCAACCAGCAACTGCCAACCACCAGAATTAGAATGAATTGTTGTTTGTACGACGGCTAGTAAATGGTGATGCTGTTGGAAATATGCCCTAGAGGCAATAATAAAAGCATTATTATTATATTTCCTTATTCATGATAATTGTCTTTATTCGTGCTATAATTGTGTTATCCGGAAATCGTAATACATGTGTGAATAACAGACAACAAACATGTCCCTAGTGAGCCTCTAGTTGACTAGCTCGTTGATCGACAGATAGTCATGGTTTCCTGACTATGGACATTGGATGTCATCGATAACGGGATCACATCATTAGGAGAATGATGTGATGGACAAGACCCAATCCTAAACATAGCATAACATCGCATAGTTCGTTTGCTAGAGTTTTCCAATGTCAAGTATCCTTTCCTTAGACCATGAGATCGTGTAACTCCCGGATACCGTAGGAGTGCTTTGGGTGTGCCAAACGTCACAACGTAACTGGGTGACTATAAAGGTATACTACGGGTATCTCTGAAAGTGTCTGTTGGGTTGACATGGATCGAGACTGGGATTTGTCACTCCGCTTGACGGAGAGGTATCACCGGGCCCTCTCGGTAATGCATCATCATAATGAGCTCAATGTGATCAAAGTGTTTGATCATGGGATCATGCATTACGGAACGAGAAAAGTGACTTGCCGGTAACGAGATTGAACGAGGTATTGGGATACCGACGATCGAATCTCGGGCAAGTAAAATACCGATTGACAAAGGGAATCGTATACGGGATTAATTGAATCCTCGACATCGTGGTTCATCCGATGAGATCATCGTGGAGCATGTGGGAGCCAACATGGGTATCCAGATCCCGCTGTTGGTTATTGCCCGAGAGTCGTCTCGGTCATGTCTGCATGTCTCCCGAACCCGTAGGGTCTACACACTTAAGGTTCGGTGACGCTAGGGTTGTGAAGATATGTATATGCAGTAACCCGAATGTTGTTCGGAGTCCCGGATGAGATCCCGGACGTCACGAGGAGTTCCGGAATGGTCCGGAGGTAAAGAATTATATATAGGAAGTGCTATTTCGGCCATCGGGACAAGTTTCGGTGTTATCGGTATTGTACCGGGACCACCGGAGGGGTCCCGGGGGTCCACCAGGTGGGGCCACCTGCCCCGGTGGGCCACATGGGCCTTAGGGGGTGCGCCTTGGCCTGCATGGGCCAAGGGGAACCAGCCCCAAAGGGGCCCATGCGCCTAGGGTTCCAAGAGGGAGGAGTCCTAGTGGTGGAAGGCACCTCCTAGATGGCTTGGGGGGAGGGAAACCTCCCTGGCCGCCGCCCCCCTTGGGAGATCAGATCTCCCAGGGCCGACGCCACCCCCCAAAGGCCTATATAAAGGGGGGAGGGGAGGGGAGGCTGCGGACCCTATGCCCTGGCGCCTCCCTCTCCCTCTCCAACACCTCCTCCTCCTCCGTAAGAGCCCGGCGAAGCCCTGTCGGAGTACTGCAGCTCCACCATCACCACGCCGTCGTGCTGCTGCTGAAGTCTTCTTCCCCAACCTCTACTTTGCCTTGCTGGATCAAGAAGAAGGAGACGTTACGCTGACCGTACGTGTGTTGAACGCGGAGGTGCCGTGCTTTCGGTGCTAGGATCTCCGGTGATTTGGATCACGGTGTGTACGACTACTTCATCCCCGTTCGTTGAACGCTTCCGCTCGCGATCTACAAAGTGGTATGTAGATGCAATCTCTCTCTCCCATGACTCGTTGCTAGATGAACTCATAGATGGATCTTGGTGAAACCGTAGGAAAAATTTTAATTTTCTGCAACGTTCCCCAACAGTGGCATCATGAGATAGGTCTATGCGTAGTTCTCTATTGCACGAGTAGAACACAATTTGTTGTGGGCGTAGATGTTGTCAACTCTTCTTGCCGCTACTAGTCTTATCTTGCTTCAGCGGTATTGTGGGATGAAGCGGCCCGGACCAACCTTACACGTACGCTTACGTGAGACCGGTTCCACCGACTAACATGCACTAGTTGCATAAGGTGGCTGGCGGGTGTCTGTCTCTCCCACTTTAGTTGGAGCGGATTCGATGAAAAGGGTCCTTATGAAGGGTAAATAGAAGTTGACAAATCACGTTGTGGTTTTCACGTAGGTAAGAAAACGTTCTTGCTAGAACCCTAATTCAGCCACGTAAAATCTTGCAACAACAATTAGAGGACGTCTAACTTGTTTTTGCAGCAAGTGCTTTGTGATATGATATGGCCAAAGTTGTGATGAATGATGAATGATCTATATGTGATGTATGAGATGTTCATGCTATTGTAATAGGAATCACGACTTGCATGTCGATGAGTATGACAACCGGCAGGAGCCATAGGAGTTGTCTTTATTTTTGTATGACCTGCGTGTCATTGAGAAACGCCATGTAAATTACTTTACTTTATTGCTAAACGCGTTAGCCATAGTAGTAGAAGTAATAGTTGGCGAGCAACTTCATGGAGACACGATGATGAAGATCATGATGATGAAGATCATGGTGTCAAGCCGGTGACAAGATGATCATGGAGCCCCAAGATGGAGATCGAAGGAGCTATGTGATATTGGCCATATCATGTCACGTTTATTATTTGATTGCATGTGATGTTTATCATGTTTTGCATCTTGTTTACTTAGAACGACAGTAGTAAATAAGATGATCCCTCATAATAATTTCAAGAAAGTGTTCTCCCTAACTGTGCACCGTTGCGACAGTTCGTTGTTTCGAAGCACCACGTGATGATCGGGTGTGATAGATTCTAACGTTCACATACAACGGGTGTAAGACAGATTTACACACGCGAAACACTTAGGTTGACTTGACGAGCCTAGCATGTACAGACATGGCCTCGGAACACAGAAGACCGAAAGGTCGAGCATGAGTCGTATAGAAGATACGATCAACATGAAGATGTTCACCGATGTTGACTAGTCCGTCTCACGTGATGATCGGACATGGCCTAGTTGACTCGGATCATGTAATACTTAGATGACTAGAAGAGGGATGTCTATCTAAGTGGGAGTTCATTAAATAATTTGATTAAATGAACTTTATTATCATGAACTTAGTCTAAATATTTACAATATGTCTTGTAGATCAAATGGCCAACGTAGTCCTCAACTTCAACGCGTTCCTAGAGAAAACCAAGCTGATAGACGATGGTAGCAACTATACGGACTGGGTCCGGAACCTGAGGATCATCCTCATAGCTGCCAAGAAAGATTATGTCCTACGAGCACCGCTGGGTGACGCACCTATTCTCCCTGCAGAACAAGACGTTATGAACGCTTGGCAGTCACGCTGCGATGATTACTCCCTCGTTCAGTGCGGCATGCTTTACAGCTTAGAGCCGGGGCTCCAAAAACGTTTTGAGAGACATGGAGCATATGAGATGTTCGAGGAGTTGAAGATGGTTTTCCAAGCTCATGCCCGGGTCGAGAGATATGAAGTCTTCGACAAATTCTTTAGCTGTAAGATGGAGGAAAATGGCTCTGTCAGTGAACACATAGTCAAGATGTCTGGGTTGCACAACCGCTTGACTCAACTGGAAGTTAATCTCCCGGATGAAGCGGTCATTGACAGAATCCTCCAATCGCTTCCACCTAGCTACAAGAGCTTTGTGATGAACTACAATATGCAGGGGATGGTAAAGACCATTCCTGAGGTATATGCTATGCTGAAATCAGCAGAGGTAGAAATCAAGAAGGAGCATCAAGTGTTGATGGTGAATAAAACCACTAAGTTCAAGAAGGGCAAGGGTAAAAAGAACTTCAAGAAGGACGGCAAGGAAGTTGCCGCGCCCGGTAAGCAAGTTGCCGGGAAGAAGCCAAAGAATGGACCCAAGCTCGAGACTGAGTGTTTTTATTGCAAGGGAAGTGGTCACTGGAAGCGGAACTGCCCCAAATACTTAGCGGACAAGAAGGCCGGCAAAACCAAAGGTATATGTGATATACATGTAATTGATGTGTACCTTACCAGTACTCGTAGTAGCTCTTGGGTATTTGATACCGGTGCAGTTGCTCATATTTGTAACTCAAAACAGGAGCTGCGGAATAAACGGAGACTGGCGAAGGACGAGGTGACGATGCGCGTCGGGAATGGTTCCAAGGTCGATGTGATCGCCGTCGGCACGCTACCTCTACATTTACCTACGGGATTAGTTTTAAACCTCAATAATTGTTATTTAGTGCCAAGTTTGAGCATGAACATTGTGTCTGGATCTCGTTTAATACGAGAGGGCTACTCATTTAAATCCGAGAATAATGGTTGTTCTATTTATATGAGAGATATGTTTTATGGTCATGCTCCGATGGTTAATGGTTTATTATTAATGAATCTCGTACGTGTTGATACACATATTCATAGTGTGAATACCAAAAGAGTTAAAGTTGATAACAATAGTCCCACATATTTGTGGCACTGCCGCCTTGGTCACATAGGTGTCAAACGCATGAAGAAGCTCCATGCAGATGGACTTTTAGAGTCTCTTGATTATGAATCATTTGACACGTGCGAACCATGCCTCATGGGTAAAATGACCAAGACTCCGTTCTCAGGAACAATGGAGCGAGCAACCAACTTATTGGAAATCATACATACCGATGTGTGCGGTCCAATGAGTGTTGAGGCTCGCGGTGGCTATCGTTATGTTCTCACCCTCTGATGACTTGAGTAGATATGGGTATGTCTACTTAATGAAACACAAGTCTGAGACTTTTGAAAAGTTCAAGGAATTTCAGAGTGAGGTTGAAAATCAACGTAAAAGAAAGATCAAGTTTCTACGATCAGATCGTGGAGGAGAATACTTGAGTCACGAATTTGGCACACACTTAAGAAAATGTGGAATAGTTTCACAACTCACGCCGCCTGGAACACCTCAGCGTAATGGTGTGTCCGAACGTCGTAATCGCACGCTATTAGATATGGTGCGATCTATGATGTCTCTTACCGACTTACCGCTATCTTTTTGGGGCTATGCTTTAGAAACTGCCGCATTCACTTTAAATAGGGCTCCGTCGAAATCCGTTGAGACGACACCGTATGAATTATGGTTTGGGAAGAAACGTAAGCTGTCGTTTCTAAAAGTTTGGGGATGCGATGCTTATGTCAAGAAACTTCAACCTGAGAAGCTCGAACCCAAGTCGGAAAAATGCGTCTTCATAGGATACCCGAAAGAAACTGTTGGGTATACCTTCTACCTCAGATCCGAAGGCAAGATCTTTGTTGCCAAGAATGGATCCTTTCTAGAGAAAGAGTTTCTCTCGAAAGAAGTAAGTGGGAGGAAAGTAGAACTTGATGAAGTGTTACCTCTTGAACCGGAAAACGGCGAAACTCAAGAAAACGTTTCTGAGGTGCCTGCACCGACTAGAGAGGAAATTAATGATGATGATCAAGATACTTCTAATCAAGCTCCTACTGAAATTCGAAGGTCCACAAGGACACGTTCCGCACCAGAGTGGTACGGCAACCCTGTCTTGGAAATCATGTTGTTAGACAACGGTGAACCTTCGAACTATGAGGAAGCAATGGCGGGCCCGGATTCCGACAAATGGCTGGAAGCCATGAAATCCGAGATAGGATCCATGTATGAAAATGAAGTATGGACTTTGACTGACTTGCCCGTTGAGCGGCGAGCCATAGAAAATAAATGGATCTTTAAGAAAAAGACAGACGCGGATGGTAATGTGACCATCTATAAAGCTCGGCTTGTCGCTAAGGGTTATCGACAAGTTCAAGGGATTGACTACGATGAGACTTTCTCACCGGTAGCGAAGCTGAAGTCCGTCCGAATAATGTTAGCAATTGCCGCATTCTACGATTATGAAATATGGCAAATGGACGTCAAAACGGCATTCCTTAATGGTTTCCTTAAGGAAGAATTGTATATGATGCAGCCGGAAGGTTTTGTCGATCCTAAGAATGCTGACAAGGTGTGCAAGCTCCAACGCTCGATTTATGGGCTGGTGCAAGCATCTCGGAGTTGGAACATTCGCTTTGATGAGATGATCAAAGCGTTTGGGTTTACACAGACTTATGGAGAAGCCTGTGTTTACAAGAAAGTGAGTGGGAGCTCTGTAGCATTTCTCATACTATATGTAGATGACATACTTTTGATGGGAAATGATATAGAACTCTTGGACAGCATTAAGGCCTACTTGAATAAGAGTTTTTCAATGAAGGACCTTGGAGAAGCTGCTTATATATTAGGCATCAAGATCTATAGAGATAGATCGAGACGCCTCATAGGTCTTTCACAAAGCACATACCTTGATAAAATATTGAAGAAGTTCAATATGGATCAATCTAAGAAAGGGTTCTTACCTGTGTTACAAGGTGTGAAATTGAGCTCAGCTCAATGTCCGACCACGGCAGAAGATATAGAAGAGATGAGCGTCATCCCCTATGCCTCAGCCATAGGTTCTATTATGTATGCTATGCTGTGTACCAGACCTGATGTAAACCTTGCCGTAAGTTTGGTAGGTAGGTACCAAAGTAATCCCGGCAAGGAACACTGGACAGTGGTCAAGAATATCCTGAAGTACCTGAAAAGGACTAAGGAAATGTTTCTCGTTTATGGAGGTGACGAAGAGCTCGTCGTAAAAGGTTACGTCGACGCTAGCTTCGACACAGATCTGGATGACTCTAAGTCACAAACCGGATACGTGTATATTTTGAATGGTGGGGCAGTAAGCTGGTGCAGTTGCAAGCAAAGCGTCGTGGCGGGATCTACATGTGAAGCGGAGTACATGGCAGCCTCGGAGGCAGCACATGAAGCAATTTGGGTGAAGGAGTTCATCACCGACCTCGGAGTCATACCCAATGCGTCGGGGCCAATCAAGCTCTTCTGTGACAACACTAGAGCTATTGCACTTGCAAAGGAGCCCAGGTTTCATAAGAAGACCAGGCACATCAAGCGTCGCTTCAACTCCATTCGTGAAAATGTTCAAGATGGAGACATAGAGATTTGTAAAGTGCACACGGATCTGAATGTCGCAGATCCGTTGACTAAACCTCTCCCTAAGGCAAAACATGATCAGCACCAGAACTCTATGGGTGTTCGATTCATCACAATGTAACTAGATTATTGACTCTAGTGCAAGTGGGAGACTGTTGGAAATATGCCCTAGAGGCAATAATAAAAGCATTATTATTATATTTCCTTATTCATGATAATTGTCTTTATTCGTGCTATAATTGTGTTATCCGGAAATCGTAATACATGTGTGAATAACAGACAACAAACATGTCCCTAGTGAGCCTCTAGTTGACTAGCTCATTGATCGACAGATAGTCATGGTTTCCTGACTATGGACATTGGATGTCATCAATAACGGGATCACATCATTAGGAGAATGATGTGATGGACAAGACCCAATCCTAAACATAGCATAAGATCGCATAGTTCGTTTGCTAGAGTTTTCCAATGTCAAGTATCCTTTCCTTAGACCATGAGATCGTGTAACTCCCGGATACCGTAGGAGTGCTTTGGGTGTGCCAAACGTCACAACGTAACTGGGTGACTATAAAGGTATACTACGGGTATCTCTGAAAGTGTCTGTTGGGTTGACATGGATCGAGACTGGGATTTGTCACTCCGCTTGACGGAGAGGTATCACCGGGCCCTCTCGGTAATGCATCATCATAATGAGCTCAATGTGATCAAAGTGTTTGATCATGGGATCATGCATTACGGAACGAGAAAAGTGACTTGCCGGTAACGAGATTGAACGAGGTATTGGGATACCGACGATCGAATCTCGGGCAAGTAAAATACCGATTGACAAAGGGAATCGTATACGGGATTAATTGAATCCTCGACATCGTGGTTCATCCGATGAGATCATCGTGGAGCATGTGGGAGCCAACATGGGTATCCAGATCCCGCTGTTGGTTATTGCCCGAGAGTCGTCTCGGTCATGTCTGCATGTCTCCCGAACCCGTAGGGTCTACACACTTAAGGTTCGGTGACGCTAGGGTTGTGAAGATATGTATATGCAGTAACCCGAATGTTGTTCGGAGTCCCGGATGAGATCCCGGACGTCACGAGGAGTTACGGAATGTTCCGGAGGTAAAGAATTATATATAGGAAGTGCTATTTCGGCCATCGGGACAAGTTTCGGTGTTATCGGTGTTATACCGGGACCACCGGAGGGGTCCCGGGGGTCCACCAGGTGGGGCCACCTGCCCCGGTGGGCCACATGGGCCTTAGGGGGTGCGCCTTGGCCTGCATGGGCCAAGGGGAACCAGCCCCAAAGGGGCCCATGCGCCTAGGGTTCCAAGAGGGAGGAGTCCTAGTGGTGGAAGGCACCTCCTAGATGGCTTGGGGGGAGGGAAACCTCCCTGGCCGCCGCCCCCCTTGGGAGATCAGATCTCCCAGGGCCGGCGCCCCCCCAGAGGCCTATATAAAGGGGGGAGGGGAGGGGGGCTGCGGACCCTATGCCCTGGCGCCTCCCTCTCCCTCTCCAACACCTCCTCCTCCTCCGTAAGAGCCCGGCGAAGCCCTGTCGGAGTACTGCAGCTCCACCATCACCACGCCGTCGTGCTGCTGCTGGAATCTTCCCCAACCTCTCCTTTGCCTTGCTGGATCAAGAAGAAGGAGACGTTACGCTGACCGTACGTGTGTTGAACGCGGAGGTGTCGTGCTTTCAGTGCTAGGATCTCCGGTGATTTGGATCACGGTGTGTACGACTACTTCATCCCCGTTCGTTGAACGCTTCCGCTCGCGATCTACAAAGTGGTATGTAGATGCAATCTCTCTCTCCCATGACTCGTTGCTAGATGAACTCATAGATGGATCTTGGTGAAACCGTAGGAAATTTTTTAATTTTCTTCAACGTTCCCCAACAGATGCCATCGACATCTGAGAAAGCTACAACTAGTAAGGACAAAGGTTCAATCGGAGGAACTATGAAAGCTGGAGTCGGCCACCGCATAACCGCGGAAGTTGCAACAGGTGTTTGAGAAAGCTACAATCAGCGACGCCGATAGCTTCAACCAGAGACGACGAAAGTGGGGTCGGGCACGGCGCAACCCGTGAAAGATGCAACCGGTAATGGGAAAAGCTTCAACCGGTGACGAAAAAGCTTCAACCAATGACAATGGTGCGAGTAGTGACATCGGGAGCGGCAGGCGATGCACAGTGGTGTGGCGATCAGTCGGCGGAGAAGCTACGACCAGCCAGCGAGAAGTTACACCCCAAACCATCAAGCGGTAGGCAAGCACGAGCGACCTAGAGGCGAGCGTGGGTGGCACGGGCTGCCGGCGAGCATGGGTGGCCGGCAAGCGCATACAGTCGAGGACAAGCACAGAGTCCACCATGACGGCGGCAAGCTGCGAGCTGCGGCGAGGGTGGTGGCCAGAGGGAGGGTGATGGGGCAAGGGGCGTTGACCATGTTGAGTGAGCGTTGAGGCCCATGTTGTGTTGAACCAAATCTTCGAGTGGAGTAGCGTAGTAAGGGCATCTCCAATGCCGACTTGTAAATTTCTCCGGTATATGTCCGTTTTTATGCCCGAACATGGTCCGCGGACATGATATGTGAAGGAGCAAATTCAATACTAATTACAAAGTATCCGACTGGAAGGAAAAAAGTATGTGAAGACCATGCATGTGGTGGGATATTTGTGGTTTAGTATCCGGTTGGGAGGAGAGAGAGAGAAGAGGGAGACCATGCATCTACGGATGGGAGGAGAGATAGAAGAGAGGGACCATGCATGTGATTGAAGGGACCATGCATGTGATTGGTCAATTGCATGTCCGGACTCCGGCAAATCTCTCCCACCTTTGTCTCTAAAATGCCGGAATTTGGACGCCCGGACAGCTTCACGGATGGATACAGGTCTTCATTGAATTGCAAAAGTAAACAAAAGTTCTCAGGACACCACATGCAGGAGTTTTGCGGGTCTCCGTTGGAGATGCCCTAAACACTACGAATTCTATTATGGGGTTCAACACATATGCCTTGTAACCGGTTCTATCTATCCTGTCTTAATGGTGATTTTTGTTCCAGCTACACCGTTATGATAACCAAATCAGAGGGCTCGCTATCAAAATCTTTTAAAATTCAACAACAAAATCAATTAAACTAGGTTTTGTCAGACATAAAGCTGACTGGCTGAAGGTCAGCTAAAGAAAGCAAGCTCCAAAGCATTCCATGATCCATCACAGCCAAGCAGGCCCCAACAAGCAATCATTGTTAGAACGTTCATCCCTACGAAGATGAGTTCTCTTTGGCAGCTCACACAGTCGGACACAAGTGATCATAAGACCCCAAAATAGCAACATGCGTTTCTAGACACTCAACATTCATCAGGAATCCATCACAGGCAAGCAACAACAACGGAAGCTCCTAACATTGCAACATGCGTTTGGAAAGAAGGAGAGTTCACTCATTGAGGTTTCCAAACAGGACAGCCAGCATTCATCATAAATCCATGAACAGTACAAATCTTCTCAATTTCCTCTCTTGAAAAATAAATCTTCGCAGCTCTGTTTCCTTTCAGAACATTACAAGCATAATTGAAACCTGCATGAGTGAATGGCAAAGTTCATTGACTTGATGAGGGACTGGAGCACATGAATTATCATTGCTATGGCTTCAGTCAAAGTTCTAATTGACACACAGAATTCATGGTTCACATCTTTATGACCTCATTCATGGTACCACAAGCAAACATGATTATCTTCATGACAGAGGGTTGCCAAATATTCAAACAATTAGGTGCATTATAAGAGACAGCAAAATAATCCAAGATAACCAAGACAAGTTATCTTGCAAAACCATCAACACAGATTTATGTTAGACAGCTACATCATGCCCATAATCAAGCTTTGATTGGTACGTTTCCAAATAATCAAAGAAAGTTGGAAAGACCAGCAGACCACATCTTCTTACCTTTAGCTGAGGCTGGAACCTGTGCACACAAAATTTGAACTTGTAAAAGTATTCAAACAACACAATCAACTCGGAACGTCGTTATCGAAAAATATGGGATATTTTGCAGAATATAATAGTTCATTTCGACCATCAGACAGCTTTTACATAAAAATGGAAAGTTTTCATGGACAAGGGCACCCATACACTACAGAGCAGGAACCATAGCTCAAGTGAAGAACAAGATATTCAGACGTTAGTTTTCATAAGTGGAATCCGAATGGCAACAAATTCAATCAAAATGAGTGTCAATATTGTAAATTAACCCAAACTGATATGGTACAATTTTGGACAGGTTTTACCAGTTAGATAAATGTACTACACTGTTTTTCACGAATGTAGTTTCTATGTTTCTTCCACATACATTCAAATAAATAATTAGTTATTTTCAGTTTGAGGTTCTCTTTTGCCCCGTTTATAAGTAAAACTACACTGTTTTTCGCGAATGTAGTTTCTATGTTTCTTCCACATACATTCAAATAAATAATTAGTTATTTTAAGTTTGAGGTTCTCTTTTGCCCCGTTTATAAGTAAAACATGCAGAGGAAAATAGCGTAAACAGAAGAAGTATACAGAGTTCGATACTTTTAACTCACATCCAGGTCAGGAACTTGTATTGGCTTTACGGATATTGACTTTTTCCAGTGATATGCCACAAGCACTCAGGATGTTGAGAATTTTGTTAATTCTTCCATCAACCTTTAAATATTTGATTTCAACCACTTTAAGATGGTCAGATGAAAATGTTCCTTCCAACAAATTGTTATCTCCTTCTGTCACCATTGAAGAATCAAATTCCTACAACAGACAAATCATACTGAGTCAAACAGCCATGTGACGTAATTTTGGTAACACACAGCTATCCATCCACAAAAGATATACCTCAACAAATTTAAGAGTAACCTTCTCAAGATTTGGCGAGTGTTGGATAAAATGAATCACAGCACTGAGGTCAGCATGCAAACACCAGTCGTCGAGTATCAAAGTCTTTAACATGGGAAATGTAGGGCGCCACTTCAAATCTCTTTGAAAAATGAACTACACAACATGCAAATAATCGAGATCGAGTAAGCCTGCTAGTTCCTTTATGTACAGAATGAGACCAATCACTTCGGTAGAGAACTAGAGATTGAAATTTCCATAGTAACTAGAAGCAAATAATGGAAAAGATTTGTAGCATGAATATATTTTGTGTGTCAAAGAAATGTCTATATATTTGTCATAGTAAAGGTACCATTTTGGAATTAGTACTCCCTCCGTCCCATAATGTAAGACGTTTTTTTGACACTACACCAGTGTCAAAAAACGTCCTATATTATGGGACGGAGGGAGTATAAGTTAGTGACAATTATCAAATAACAAAAAGGTCAGATCATGAGGGGATTCCTGAACCAGTTTCGAGTAACTACATAGATTGAAGACAATGAATGTGACTGCACTAAAATTGACTGAATTATAATGTTGGTTGATAATTTCTGGTACGGAAATAAGTATGACAGTTCGAGAGCATAAACTGGGTACATGCATGTTAGTTGATGGTATAGTTCTTGATATAACATTAGAAGACAAAATAAAGGGGTTGCAAGCATACATACCGCATCATCATAGGAAGCTAACAACTCTAAGTGTTTGGCTCGAGACAAACCCTGGAAGAAGTAGCTACTTCCGCGTTGAGCAATGAACTCAAAATGAAAACAACAATCAAAGCATGGATCGTCTTCAAGACAGCCTGACGCAGGACACCGATCCTCAGAAAACTCCCCAAGATCAACAACCGCCGTTTCCAATGATGGCAAGCTTTCAAGTAATGGAAGTCTACCAGCACAATTAATTAATTCCAAGCGAACAAGATTCGGTAAGGTTACTTGAGTACGATGCCACATGGAGAGTTCACAGCAGACCATACTCAGCTGTCGCAGGGATGGAGACAACATTTCATCAGCATGTGTAACGCACTGCTCCATCTTAAGGTCCACTAGCACTGGACAGCCCGAAAAATCAAGAGCGCAGCGGATGCAATGGAGCTCTAGCCTAGTGAGGTGCTGGGAGAGTAGAGGCTCTGGATATTCAGATAGTTGCTCGGGGAACATGCGGAAGTTGGGGTTGGTGTCCGTGAAACTGCACCGAAGGACCCGGACATTGCAGTCTAAAGCAGACTGCAGGCTCCAGCGATACACATGCTGAAAGGACGAGATGGAGTTGAAATCAAACTCCCTGTCGTCCAGATCGAACTCACATGACTCCAGTGGGCAGTTTGAGTGGCGTCGGAGGAAGAGCAGGCGGTCTACGAACTGATTGAACTTGTCGGCGCTCCCGAAGTCCCCGACGGCGGTGATGCGGAGACCGGGCGCAGAGGTCCAAAAGTGGCGCCAGCGTGGGGAGAGCACGCACGTCCGCACAGCCTCGTGCGCCGGCAGGAACGAGATGACGATGGGAAGTACGTCGTCCAGGAGGTCGCCCATCTTCGCCGCGGGCGGCGCTTCGCTGTTCTTGAGCTGCTTCCTAGGGGAGCATTCCGTCGAGCAGGTGGGGTGCGTCCTCGCTACAGAACACGGACAGCCAAGGCAAAAGGTTGAGATAAGTGGATGGCCGGAAGATGGAGGTGCCGGAGAGCGAGGTAGTCAGACAGGAGAGGAAGGGAGGAGCCGGTCACCTGCGTCGCGTTAGTTCGCCGGTTCGCTCGCCGGAGGATGGCAGACTAGAATCGCGACGAGGTCCTCGGATCCGTCGGAGAGAGAGGAGGGACTGTGAATGGATGGGCCTGTAGGCCGATGTTAGTCTGCGTTGGGCTAGCCAGGATTTGCCGGCATTGTGAGGCTGTTTTCTCCACACACACACACACACACAAAAAGAGGTAATTCTTCTAAAAAAAGTGGTAGTTTTTTTCCCAATTTTTATTGCTTTTTAATTCATCAATTTTTTTGCTAAAAATCTGATGTCAGGTTTTAAGCATAGAAAATTAAATGTTTTTATGGCAAATTTAGTTGGCATAAGGTGTTGAAAATATTAGCACCTTTTTCTATTAATCCATATAAGGCGTAGGCAAAAGGTTGAGATAAGTGGAACTGTGGAAGGCCGGAAGATGGAGGTGCCGGAAAGTCAGACAGGAGAGGAATGGAGGAGTCGGTCACCTGCGTCACGTTGGTCGTCACCGGTTCGCTCGCCAGAGGATGGCAGACGAGAAAGGCGACGGGGTCCTCTGGTCCGTCGAAGAGAGGAGGACTGTGAAAGACGAGGCGAATGGATGGGCCTGTAGCCGATGTTCGTCTGCGTTGGGCTAGTCAAAGATTTGCCGACATTCTGCAGTTGGTTTTTCCCAAAAAAAATGAGGTAGTTTTTTCCAATTTTTATTGCTTCTTGATTGATCTTTTAGAAACAAAAGAAATATAATAATACTCTCTCCGATTCATAGTAAGTGTTGAAGTTTTAGTTCAATTTAAACTAAAACCACGGCTTTAGTTCAATATGAACTAAAACCACAAACTTATTATGGATCGGAGGGAGTAATAATTACTAAATTTATTGTACAATACTATAACTTCAAGTAATCATCTACTCCATCAAGTGGAACAGGGAATATCAATATTTGTATGGTGGTATAAGAAATTATTGTACTTTTGGTAATAAACGCATGATTTAAAAATAAAGCTATATTTTAGTGTTTTTAATTTGAGTGTGTTAAGAGTCCTACTAAAAAATAGTTAGAATAATGGCGTTGTAGTTTATATACACATAATCATTTATATCTCATTTTACACACAATGCTTGTCAATGTAATTGTAACAGATCTTTGCAACTGGCATGGCGGTACATGGTGATTATGAGGACACAAAGATGGAGTCAATCGCCAATACTTTTGGAGCCGGAGAAGCTCACAAGGCAGTGACACCATCTTTATGACAAAAGAGGGACGACGACACATGGGTACACATGAGCGAGGGGTGTGGAGTTTGGAAAGGGGAATTATATGCGACCAGAGGGAAGAGGTAGGTCGACACTAACAGTGGGTCTCACATGCCTGCTAGAGCCGCGGTTGGCCAGGGAGGGCCCTTTCTAGAGAGCTTAGTAGTTGTAAAGATGAATAATTTGACATGCCTCTGTGCCAAAAAGAGAGAGAGAGAAACCCACATACATCGCAACGAATAATACATGGGAACACATTTTACTTGTTTTGTCTCTGCACTTTCTAAATACACTAGTTCTATTGCTGAAACCTACACCTGCACAAAAACGATTGATGTCACTAAACAACACATATTGAAAAACTTGAGATGATCCCTTATAAATAAGCACCTTTTAAGGCTTTCACGTCCAAGTGACAACAATGTATCCATATACACGCCGTTAGGTCTGGCACGCCTCATTTTAGTAGATTTTTCGAGAGTTTCTGGAAATTAGGCAAGACATTGGTTCATGCTATACACATGGTTAAGTCCGTTCTTATAACATGTTCTCCGTCGACTGCAAAGCGTCTACGATGACTTCATTAATCTTAAGATGCTATATCAATTCAGTCTTTCGGAGGTGCTCATAGGGGTAAGGTGTACGTGCGCGCATTCATAGGGATGAGTGTATGTCATATATGCGAGCGACTCCGATTATACTGTGTTCAAAAAAATATGTGCTTACAACGTTAGATATCGAAACATCGGCTTGTCAAGTTAACGTGGCGCTTGAGGGTGGCGGCCGACCAGTTGTGTAACTGGCCGCCTGATCTAAAACTATTTTTAACAGACCACATTATATTAATTAATAAATAGAAGTACAACTGAACATAGGTGAGAAAGGCTATGGCCTGCAAGTTGTCTAGAAATTTTGCAGAAAGAACCTCAAATAAAAAAATTATTATAAATAAGTCCCTTGGGTCCCTTCAATAAACCAGATCTGGAACCATCGTCGACCGCCTGCGCCGCCGAGACACACATCAGAGGAGGATACGGAACACCATAGCCTTGAAGGCGTTGAGGGCCAAAGACCAGACCCACGGAATAAGCACTTAGCGGTGTGGCGTGTTGGCCGAGAACGTTCCCATGCTGACGTAGATCCAGATTTGACGCATCCCACCACTGTTGTCGGGGAAGAATGCTAGATCCGTTGCCATGCCACCAACCTTGAACATGTACCGACATATCCCACTAGTCAGCGCTGCCATGAATGGAAACAACCGCCAGGCACATGAAAACATAAATCCCACCACTCTGAATGAACAATGAGCAAACGAGGCCATCAGCTCAGCAATGTCGCTTTAGAGAATGTCACTGTGGTGAGAAAGAGACCGAAGACGCCTTATTCGAGCAGCATCAACCTCACCAAACGGACACTACTAGACAAAGACGAGACCCTAAATCTATGGACCAGTTAGAAGTGAAATGCAAGCCCACCCCCCTCCACCAGTCAACAGAGTGGCGAATAAAGAGGTGTGGAGATCACCTCCTCGCCGGCGTTGAAAGGAGGGTAGAAACTGCCACTTCTATCGCCAAGGAAAGAGAGCGAAGCAGTCCGTGCCCGATCTGTAACCTTTTCCTTATAGGAACCACAACATCCAGAAAAACATAAAAGTAACATTCACAAGTTTACGGTCAAAGTACGAGGCCTCCTCCTCCCCACGAGCGATTGCGGCAACTAGGATTTTCACACCCCCGCCGGCGACCTGCCTCGCCTCTTGTGGCTTTATGGCCAGGAGGGCCAGTGGATCCCATCCCTTGCTGGTGGGAGGGCTCTTGCTCTATTTTTAGGAGTTTTTTTAGTTTGTTTAGGGTTTGTATCCTACTCATGAAGGCGATGCGATGTCGGCTACCTAAATATGGAATAAGGTTCTTCCCAGCAAGCCTCTGCCCTGGCAGTGCGTCATCGTCGGAGGGCGTATGGAGGTGTGTCTCCAACGAATCCTGTGGGATTCGGTAGACGTTTATCTTCGGTGGATTTGCATGGACCAATATTCATTCATCTATGTTCTTGTGTCTACAGGTTGGATCATTCTGATACACGCGCCTCTTCATCGGCGACAAATTGTTGTTTTGGTGTGCTGGTCCTTTGGGGACTTAGCACAATAACTTCCCGTCTGTCTACTATAATAAGATTTGCCTAGCTCCGATGCGGGAGGGAAGATGATAGCAACACGTCTTCGGCTCGCTCCACTGTTTGTAGTCGTCGCTAGGTGGTCATGAACCTGGATGTAAGGTTTCTCTTACATCTATTGTTCTTTGTACTGAGATGATGCTTGATGAACAGATCAAAAGAAATCCTGAAAAAAAGAAGCATTCGCAAGTTTAAATCATTAAAATGATCTCACCTAATTTCAATAGACGCAAGGACACAACCTTACATAGAAAACAGTTCATCAGCCGTGCCGATGCACCGCCAATAATTTGTTTAGGGCAGGGCCTTCCTTCTCCACACTGTCTTGTGGTGTATCATAACGTGGCTCCTGCCTAAACAATTGCAACAAACACAAAGTTTAGCAAAGCTGAGTGGTTGGTCGGCCGAAATCAACAACAAAATAACATTAATGCTTACATCATTAAACTTGTGGTGATCATTTAGCACCGCCCATGATATTGTAATGCGTGTTTTAGGCAGGGCATATGGGGCCATCAGTGCCATCTCACGTGTATAAAAAGAGCGCCAAATTAGAAGGCAGGCCATCCATCAGTAGCACTGTGATCAGAGCAGAGTTCGAACTCTTTAGCCTGAAGACCTCGCTGAGAACACAGTCGAGTGCAAGATGGTGAAGCTTGCATTTGGAAGCTTCGGCGACTCGTTCAGCGCCACGTCCGTCAGATCCTATGTCGCGGAGTTCATCGCCACCCTCCTCTTCGTGTTCGCCGGCGTCGGGTCCGCCATTTCCTACGGTGAGCCTCTCCTGCTACCTGGTGATCTGTCCTGCGGTTCTGGCGTACTCCATCGCTAACCAGGAAAATTCTTCTTGTGCAGGGCAACTGACGCAGGGTGGCGCGCTAGACCCGGCTGGCCTTGTGGCGATCGCCATCGCCCATGCCTTCGCCCTCTTCGTCGGTGTGGCCATGGCGGCCAACATCTCCGGCGGCCACCTGAACCCCGCCGTCACGTTCGGCCTCGCCGTCGGCGGCCACGTCACCATCCTCACCGGGCTCTTCTACTGGGTCGCCCAGCTGCTCGGCGCCACCGTGGCATGCCTCCTCCTGCAGTTTGTCACCCACGGCCAGGTTGACGCTCAACTCAGTAACCTTTTCACGAACCACGTGTGCAACAAGTCTTTGGCACGTCGCTCTGAATGTCTGAAGTAGAGTACCAAGCAGAACACAGCGTGAAAAGTACTAACTGGTTCTTATGTACGTGCAGGCTATGCCGACGCACGCCGTGTCCGGGATCAGCGAGGTCGAGGGCGTGGTGATGGAGATCGTGATCACCTTCGCGCTGGTGTACACGGTGTATGCCACGGCGGCCGACCCCAAGAAGGGCTCCCTCGGCACCATCGCGCCCATGGCGATCGGCTTCATCGTGGGCGCCAACATCCTCGCCGCCGGGCCCTTCAGCGGCGGCTCCATGAACCCGGCGCGCTCCTTCGGCCCGGCCGTGGCGGCCGGCAACTTCTCCGGCCACTGGGTGTACTGGGTCGGGCCACTCATCGGCGGCGGCCTCGCCGGGCTCGTCTACGGCGACGTGTTCATCGCCTCTTACCAGCCTGTCGGCCACCAGGAGTACCCGTGAAGCGCACGGACCCGAACCTAGCTTCCTTGGCCCGTTGCTGCTTCCCCTTGTGTGAATTTCCCTTTTCGATTTTAATTCAATCCACCTCAAAAATGTAAAAATGTAAGACGGCCACTGATCTTACATGAACGATTCTGCGTTTTCCGAAATCTTTGTGACAAATTCGTTGAGGCCCGTCACGCTTCTGACGGTTGCTTGTGAACTTGGAGCCCGTTGCCAATGGAGCGGGCGCGCGGCGGCAACCGCCGGAAACTCCCGTGGCGCGGGGGCGCCTGTTCGCTGCACGGTCGCGTCCCTCTCGCTCTTTTATAAACTCTGAAACTTACTCCTCTGCGATCCATCAGTGCAAATTCCCCTGTGTTTTCACCGCGTCGAGAGTCTCGAGACGCTCGAACTTGTGGCAATGGCGTCCAACCTCAGCATGCACTTGAAGCACTGCTTCTCGCCGCCGTCCCTCCGGTCCTACTTCGCCGAGTTCATCTCCACCTTCCTCTTCGTGTTCACCGCCATCGGCTCCGCCATCTCCGCCAGTACGTCGACCGACTTCAGCCGTGTGAGTTGATGCTCTCTTCCGTACGCGCTCATGGTTTACTAACCGCGCGTTTCTTTTGGGGAATGTGTCTGCCAGGGATGCTCACGCCCGACGTCACGTCCGACGCCTCGTCCCTGGTGGCCACCGCCGTCGCGCAGTCGTTCGGGCTCTTCGCCGCGGTGTTCATCGCCGCCGACGTCTCCGGCGGCCACGTCAACCCGGCCGTCACGTTCGCCTTCGCCCTCGGCGGCCACATCGGTGTCCCGACCGCCATCTTCTACTGGACGTGCCAACTGCTCGGCTCCACGCTCGCCTGCCTCGTCCTCCACTTCCTCTCCGCCGGCCAGGTACGTGCATTACCGTCGATCGATCACTTCCACTATTCCTAGTCATACATCTCAGAATGCTCGCGCCTATCTGTGTGTCTGCAGGCCGTGCCGACGACGAGGATCGCGGTGGAGATGACCGGGTTCGGCGCGTCGATCGTGGAGGGAGTCATGACGTTCTTGCTCGTGTACACTGTGCACGTCGCCGGCGACCCTCGCGCGCCCGGCAGGAAGGGGCTCGCGACGACGGCGCTGGGCGCACTGGTGGTCGGGTTCGTGACAGGCGCCTGCGTGCTGGCGGCGGGCTCCCTCACGGGCGCGTCCATGAACCCCGCGCGGTCGTTCGGGCCGGCGGTTGTCACCGGCGACTTCAAGAACCAGGCCGTGTACTGGGCCGGCCCCATGATCGGCGCGGCCGTGGCGGCGCTCGTGCATCAGAACCTGGTGTTCCCGTCCGCGCCGGAGCCGCTCCCGCACGAGTCGCGCCATGGGAGCGTGGAGACGGTGGTGGTGTGATTTCTGACCTCCGTATTTGCTTTTTTTTAGGATAGACCTCCGTATTTGCTTAACAGTAGTGTTAGTGTGTTAATTGTTTCAGGATCAGGACTAATGTGTGTTTGTAATGGTTATTATATGTGTAATGTTCGTGCAATAATCGAAGCATGGATGTAAATTATCTGTAGCTTTGTGAGTAGCATTATCATAATGTGTGTTTGTAGCTTTGCAATGATCGAAGCATGCTTCTAAATTACTCCCTCCGTTCGGAATTACTTGTCGCAGAAATGGATGTATCTAGATGTATTTTAGTTCTAGATACATCCATTTTCGAGACAAGTAATTCCGAACGGAGGGAGTATGTTAGCATGTTCCATGGAAGCACTACTTTGAGCACATTCCACCAAAAGAAAAAATATAAAAGCAAAAACCAGATAACTTGAGTTCAATTGAAAAAAATGTTAAAAAAATTGACGTCAGCTTTTTTAAGGATATACTAAGCGAACACCCTCATTCAGGTCAGATCCCGTGCACAAATGTTCCCTTCGAACACACCCTCTGAATGAACTATGAGATGATGGCAGTAATGGTTCGTTTAGGATGGCAATATGAACAAACACATTTGGGGATGGCACTTCTGTTATAAGAGCATGTCAATTTTTACCTTTCTCCATTGACGTAGCATGATAATTTCATTCAATCAGCATGGCAATTTTCACTAATTTTTTTTAGGCCGGCAATTCTCCATGCAACAATCGACTAAACCCTGAAAACGCATGGCAATTACTCGGCTGCAACATTGGAAATTTCTGATAATTGTTTATACAACATGACAAGTTTACTTTAGAATATGCTAAACCCTTATATAACAGCATGACGAATTTATCTGTTCTCGCATGACAATTTTGGAGCGTTTGCTAGGAGTATTTTTTAGCGAGCGAAAACACTTGTTCGTTCCTACTTGGTTGGGGGAACAATATTTTGCTCAAGTGACCTCCCTAAGGGACCGCCATCATGTTATTGGGGGTAAAAAGAACTATTTTCAGTATGGTCGATCAAATTTAGTGGTTGTCAGGGCCTAATATATCTGTATGCCTAAGAAAGTACCAACGGCTAAATTATAGTTTTCCCTTCCTTAAAATGTTGTGCATAATAAGTAATGTGGTTTTCTTGCCCTGATTACCTCGATCAACAAAGGGAAAATATTCCAAGAAATCCCTTTGATTAATATAAGGGGTATAAAATATAATATTTAATGATATACCTATTGCCATTACTGTATAATAATAAATACATGTTTCACATGTTTAAGATTAAATGTGGTTATAGTAAGAGCATCACCAACAATTCGCTTCTCCCGTAAAATTTTCTAGCTTAGGGGGAGTTGGGGAAAAAAGTGCTCCAACAAGTTCCCAAAAGAAGCAAAAAATAATAATAAAGGACCCCATATAATCAGCCCAACACCATTCATTGAGGGGAGACGACCCTTTTCGTAACATTTCCGTAAAAATGGACTGATGCGCCACCGTTGCCGACGACGACCACAGTCGTCGCACCGCCTGCTCGATAGCCCCTCGCACACCACCGGTGCCACCTCTGACCATTGTCGTCACGATGGCCCGCCGCTGCTGACCACCGTGATCCACTGTCCGCCGCTGCCGTAGCCTCCTGTCGCCATCGTGCCACCGCCAAATACCATTATTAGGGAAAGATATTGATGCGGAGCATCCCTCGCTCATCCCCATGGACTCTACTACAACTCATCAAGCACCTCGAGGACCAATAACAAGAGCACGTGCATGCACCGTCGAAACCGAGGTTAACTCTTTCCTCTTCGAGTTTCATTCGGATTCACACGAGAGTCGGGTTCCACCTCAAATGGATACATTGTGCATTCTTAGGTACCAAGGAAGTGATCGTGAAGAAACTAGGAGGGAGCCACAAGCAACCGAGAAGAAGGAGAATGAGGGAGAGTGACCGAAGCGCGAAGACACGGAGGCGTTGGACCCCCCGGGTGCCCGGGCCTTCGGCCGCTGCCTGGGTGGCGCCCCTGAGCACCCCGGTGCCCGGCCCCTCGCTGGGAGCTGCCACCGCCGGCCTGGGTGCCCGGGCCACCAACCCCCGGGTGCCCGTCCCCTTCTCAAGCCGGCCCCTTGCTCGGCCCCGGGTGCCCGGCCCCTCCCGCACCTGCCTCCAGCGCCACCCGGGTGCCCGGGGCTTGGACCCCCGGGTGCCCGGCCTCGACCGCCCAGCCCCCTGCGTCTACCCCGGGTGCCCGGGCCTAGGACCCCCGGGGTGCCCGGACCCACCCGAGGGCCTGCGTGCCTTTTTGGGTTTTTTGCCCTTGTACCCATCTCCCCCTCTTATTTCGCCCCTAGACTATAAGTACCCCCCCCCATAGCTCATCTAAAGGGATAACAAAGTATTTGATAGACAAAGAGAGAGCTTTGCTCATCTTCCTCCTCATGGAGATCATGACCTCCTAAGGGAGAAGATCCACTTGTTGATATCAAGGCCTCCTCTTGGAGAAGGATCTGTTGGGAACGAAGTAATTTCAAAAAAATTCCTACGCACACGCAAGATCATGGTGATGCATAGCAACGAGAGGGGAGAGTGTTGTCCACGTACCCTCGTAGACCGAAAACGGAAGCGTTATGACAACGCGGTTGATGTAGTCGTACGTCTTCACGTCCCGACCGATCAAGCACCGAAACTACGACACCTCCGAGTTCTAGCACACGTTCAACTCGATGACGATCCCCGGACTCCAATCTAGCAAAGTGTCGGGGATGAGTTTCGTCAGCACGACGGCGTGGTGATGATCTTGATGTTCTACCGTTGCAGGGCTTCGCCTAAGCACCGCTACAATATTATCGAGGATTATGGTGGAGGGGGGCACCGCACACGGCTAAGAGAACGATCACGAAGATCAACTTGTGTGTCTAAAGGTACCCCCCCCGCCCCCGTATATAAAGGAGCAAGGGGGGTGCGGCCGACCCTAGGAGGAGGCGCGCCGGAGGAGTCCTACTCCTACCGGGAGTAGGACTCCCCCCTTTCCCTAATTGGATTAGGACTTGGGGGGAAGGAGGAGAGGGGGGAAAGGAAAGGGGGGGCGCCCCCCTCCTTGTCCAATTCGGACTTGGGGGGGAGGGGCGCGCGGCAGCCCCTAGGCCTCCTCTCCTCTTCCTACACTAGGCCCATTAAGGCCCATTAGGTTACCGGGGGGTTCCGGTAACCTCCCGGTACTCTGGTAAAATGCCGATTTCACCCGGAACACTTCCGATGTCCAAACATAGGCTTCCAATGCATCAATCTTCATGTCTCGACCATTCCGAATGTCCTCGTCATGTCTGTGATTTCATCCGGGACTCCGAACAACCTTCGGTACATCAAAATATATAAACTCATAATGAAACTGTCATCGTAACGTTAAGCGTGCGGACCCTACGGGTTCGAGAACAATGTAGACATGACCGTGACACGTCTCCGGTCAATAACCAATAGCGGAACCTAGATGCTCATATTGGCTCCCACATATTCTATGAAGATCTTTATCGGTCAGACCGCATAACAACATACGTTGTTCCCTTTGTCATCGGTATGTTACTTGCCCGAGATTCGATCGTCGGTATCTCAATACCTAGTTCAATCTCGTTACCGGCAAGTCTCTTTACTCGTTCCGTAATACATCATCTCGCAACTAACTCATTAGTTGCATTGCTTGCAAGGCTTAAGTGATGTGCATTACCGAGAGGGCCCAGAGATACCTCTCCGACAATCGGAGTGACAAATCCTAATCTTGAAATACGCCAACCCAACATGTACCTTTGGAGACACCTGTAGAGCACCTTTACAATCATCCAGTTACGTTGTGACGTTTGGTAGCACACAAAGTGTTCCTCCGGCAAACGGGAGTTGCATAATCTCATAGTCATAGGAACATGTATAAGTCATCAAGAAAGCAATAGCAACATACTAAACGATTGGGTGCTAAGCTAATGGAATGGGTCATGTCAATCACATCATTCTCCTAATGATGTGATCCCGTTAATCAAATGACAACACATGTCTATGGTTAGGAAACATAACCATATCAACGAGCTAGTCAAGTAGAGGCATACTAGTGACGTTTAGTTTGTCTATGTATTCACACAAGTATTATGTTTCCGGTTAATACAATTCTAGCATGAATAATAAACATTTATCATGATATAAGGAAATAAATAATAACTTTATTATTGCCTCCAGGGCATATTTCCTTCAGTCTACCACTTGCACTAGAGCCAATAATCTAGATTACACAGTAATGATTCTAACACCCATGGAGCTTTGGTGTTGATCATGTTTTTCTCGTGGTAGAGGCTTAGTCAACGGGTCTGCTACATTCAGATCCGTATGTATCTTGCAAATCTCTATGTCTCCCACCTGGACTAGATCCCGGATGGAATTGAAGCGTCTCTTGATGTGCTTGGTTCTCTTGTGAAATCTGGATTCCTTTGCCAAGGCAATTGCACCAGTATTGTCACAAAAGATTTTCATTGGACCCGATGCACTAGGTATGACACCTAGATCGGATATGAACTCCTTCATCCAGACTCCTTCATTTGCTGCTTCCGAAGCAGCTATATACTCCGCTTCACATGTAGATCCCGCCACGACGCTTTGTTTAGAACTGCACCAACTGACAACTCCACCGTTTAATGTAAACACGTATCTGGTTTGCGATTTAGAATCGTCCGGATCAGTGTCAAAGCTTGCATCAATGTAACCATTTACGATGAGCTATTTGTCACCTCCATATACGAGAAACATATCATTAGTCCTTTTCAGGTATTTCAGGATGTTCTTGACCGTTGTCCAGTGATCCACTCCTGGATTACTTTGGTACCTCCCTGCTAGACTTATAGCAAGGCACACATCAGGTCTGGTACATAGCATTGCATACATGATAGAGCCTATGGCTGAAGCATAGGGAACATCTTTCATTTTCTCTCTATCTTCTCCAGTGGTCGGGCATTGAGTCTTACTCAACTTCACACCTTGTAACACGTGCAAGAATCCTTTCTTTGCCTGATCCATTTTGAACTTCTTCAAAGCTTTGTTAAGGTATGTGCTTTGTGAAAGTCTAATAAGCGTCTTGATCTATCTCTATAGATCTTAATGCCCAATATGTAAGCAGCTTCACCGAGGTCTTTCATTGAAAAACTCTTATTCAAGTATCCCTTTATGCTATCCAGGAATTCTATATCATTTCCGATTAGTAATATGTCATCCACATATAATATCAGAAATGCTACAGAGCTCCCACCCACTTTCTTGTAAATACAGGCTTCTCCAAAAGTCTGTATAAAACCAAATGCTTTGATCACACTATCAAAGCGTTTATTCCAACTCCGAGAGGCTTGCACCAGTCCATAAATGGATCGCTGGAGCTTGCACACTTTTGTTAGCTCCCTTTGGATCGACAAAACCTTCTGGCTGCATTATATACAACTCTTCTTCTAGAAATCCATTCAGGAATGCAGTTTTGACATCCATCTGCCAAATTTCATAATCATAAAATGCGGCAATTGCTAACATGATTCGGACAGACTTAAGCATCGCTACGGGTGAGAAGGTCTCATCGTAGTCAATCCCTTGAACTTGTCGAAAACCTTTTGCGACAAGTCGAGCTTTGTAGACAGTAACATTACCGTCAACGTCACTCTTCTTCTTGAAGATCCATTTATTCTCAATTGCTTGCCGATCATTGGGCAAGTCAACCAAAGTCCACACTTTGTTCTCATACATGGATCCCGTCTCAGATTTCATGGCTTCAAGCCATTTTGCGGAATCTGGGCTCACCATCGCTTCTTCATAGTTTGTAGGTTCATCATGATCTAGTAGCATGACTTCCAGAACAGGATTACCGTACCACTCTGGCGCGGATCTTACTCTGGTTGATCTACGAAGTTCAGTAGCAACTTGTTCTGAAGTTTCGTGATCATCATCATTAGCTTCCTCACTAATTGGTGTAGGTGTCACAGAAACCGTTTTCAGTGATGTACTACTTTCCAATAAGGGAGCAGGTACAGTTACCTCATCAAGTTCTACTTTCCTCCCACTCACTTCTTTCGAAAGAAACTCCTCTAGAAAGGATCCATTCTTAGCAACAAATGTCTTACCTTCGGATCTGTGATAGAAGGTGTACCAAATAGTCTCCTTTGGGTATCCTATGAAGACACATTTCTCCGATTTGGGTTCGAGCTTATCAGGTTGAAGCTTTTTCACATAAGCATCGCAGCCCCAAACTTTCAGAAACGACAACTTTGGTTTCTTGCCAAACCACAGTTCATAAGGCGTCGTCTCAACGGATTTTGATGGTGCCCTATTTAACGTGAATGCGGCCATCTCTAAAGCATAACCCCAAAACGATAGCGGTAAATCTGTAAGAGACATCATAGATCGCACCATATCAAGTAAAGTATGATTACGACGTTCGGACACACCATTACGCTGTGGTGTTCCGGGTGGCGTTAGTTGCAAAACTATTCCGCATTGTTTCAAATGTAGACCAAACTCGTAACTCAAATATTCTCCTCCATGATCAGATCGTAGAAACTTTATTTTCTTGTTACGATGATTTTTAACTTCACTCTGAAATTCGTTGAACTTTTCAAATGTTTCATACTTATGTTTCATTAAGTAGATATACCCATATCTGCTTAAATCATCTGTGAAGGTGAGAAAATAACGATATCTGCCACGAGCTTCAAGATTCATTGGACCACATACATCTGTATGTATGATTTCCAACAAATCTGTTGCTCTCTCCATAATACCGGAGAACGGCGTTTTAGTCATCTTGCCCATGAGGCACGGTTCGCAAGTACCAAGTGATTCATAATCAAGTGGTTCCAAAAGTCCATCAGTATGGAGTTTCTTCATGCGCTTTACACCGATATGACCTAAACGGCAGTGCCACAAATAAGTTGCACTATCATTATCAACTCTGCATCTTTTGGCTTCAACATTATGAATATGTGTATCACTACTATCGAGATTCATCAAAAATAGACCACTCTTCAAGGGTGCATGACCATAAAATATATTACTCATATAAATAGAACAACCATTATTCTTTGATTTAAATGAATAACCGTCTCGCATCAAACAAGATCCAGATATAATGTTCATGCTCAACGCTGGTACCAAATAACAATTATTTAGGTCTAATACTAATCCCGAAGGTAGATGTAGAGGTAGCGTGCCGACCGCGATCACATCGACTTTGGAACCATTTCCCACGCGCATCGTCACCTTGTCCTTGGCCAGTGTTCTCTTAATCCGTAGTCCCTGTTTCGAGTTGCAAATATTAGCAACAGAACCAGTATCAAATACCCAGGTGCTACTGCAAGCTCTAGTAAGGTACACATCAATAACATGTATATCACATATACCTTTGTTCACCTTGCCATGCTTCTTATCCGCCAAATACTTGGGGCAGTTCCGCTTCCAGTGACCAGTCTGCTTGTAGTATAAGCACTCAGTTTCAGGCTTAGGTCCAGATTTGGGTTTCTTCTCCTGAGCAACAACTTGCTTGTTGTTCTTCTTGAAGTTCCCCTTCTTCTTCCCTTTGCCCTTTTTCTTGAAACTAGTGGTCTTGTTAACCATCAACACTTGATACTTCTTGATTTCTACTTCCGCAGCCTTTAGCATTGCGAAGAGCTTGGGAATTGTCTTGTCCATCCCTTGCATATTATAGTTCATCACGAAGCTCTTGTAGCTTGGTGGCAGTGATTGGAGAATTCTGTCAATGATGCAATCATTTGGAAGATTAACTCCCAGTTGAATCAAGTGATTATTATACCCCAGACATTTTGAGTATATGCTCACTAACAGAACTGTTCTCCTCCATCTTGCAGCTATAGAACTTATTGGAGACTTCATATCTCTCAATACGGGCATTTGCTTGAAATATTAACTTCAACTCCTGGAACATCTCATATGCTCCATGATGTACAAAACGTCGATGAAGACCCAGTTCTAAGCCATAAATCATGGCACATTGAACTATCGAGTAATCATCAGCTTTGCTCTGCCAGACGTTCTTAACATCGTCAGTTGCATCAGCATCAGGCCTAGCACCCAGCGGTGCTTCCAGGACGTAATTCTTCTATGCAGCAATGAGGATAATCCTCAAGTTACGGACCCATTCCGTGTAATTGCTACCATCATCTTTCAACTTTGCTTTCTCAAGGAACGCATTAAGATTCAACGGAACAACAACACGGGCCATCTATCTACAATCAAACATAAACAAGCAAGATACTATCAGGTACTAAGTTCATGATAAATTTAAGTTCAATTAATCATATTACTTAAGAACTCCCACTTAGAAAGACATCCCTCTAATCTTCTAAGTGATCATGTGATCCAAATCAACCAAACCATAACCGATCATCACGTGAAATGGAGTAGTTTTCAATGGTGAACATTACTATGTTGATCATATCTACTATATGATTCACGCTCGACCTTTTGGTCTCAGTGTTCCGAGGCCATATCTGCATATGCTAGGCTCGTCAAGTTTAACCTGAGTATTCTGCGTGTGCAAAACTGGCTTGCACTCGTTGTAGATGGACGTAGAGCTTATCACACCCGATCATGTGGTGTCTGGGCACGACGAACTTTGGCAACGGTGCATACTCAGGGAGAACACTTTTACCTTGAAATTTAGTGAGAGATCATCTTATAATGCTACCGTCAATCAAAGCAAGATAAGATGCATAAAACATAAACATCACATGCAATCAATATAAGTGATATGATATGGCCATCATCATCTTGTGCTTGTGATCTCCATCTCCGAAGCATCGTCATGATCACCATCGTCACCGACGCGACACCTTGATCTCCATCATAAAATTGTTGTCGTCTCGCCAAACTTATGCTTCTACGACTATCGCTACCGCTTAGTGATAAAGTAAAGCATTACAGGGCGATTGCATTGCATACAATAAAGCAACAACCATATGGCTCCTCCCAGTTGCCGATAACTCGGTTACAAAACATGATCATCTCATACAATAAAATTTAGCATCATGCCTTGACCGTATCACATCACAACATGCCCTGCAAAAACAAGTTAGACGTCCTCTACTTTGTTGTTGCAAGTTTTACGTGGCTGCTACGGGCTGAGCAAGAACCAATCTTACCTACGTATCAAAACCACAACGATAGTTTGTCAAGTTGGTGCTGTTTTAACCTTCGCAAGGACCGGGCGTAGCCACACTCGGTTCAACTAAAGTTGGAGAAACTGACACCCGCCAGCCACCTGTGTGCAAAGCACGTCGGTAGAACTAGTCTCGCGTAAGCGTACGCGTAATGTCGGTCCGGGCCGCTTCATCCAACAATACCGCCGAACCAAATTATGACATGCTGGTAAGCAGTATGACTTATATCGCCCACAACTCACTTGTGTTCTACTCGTGCATATAAAATCAACACATAAAACCTGGCTCTGATACCACTGTTAGGAACGAAGTAATTTCAAAAAAAAATTCTACGCACACGCAAGATCATGGTGATGCATAGCAACGAGAGGGGAGAGTGTTGTCCACACACCCTCGTAGACCGAAAGCGGAAGCGTTATAACAACGCGGTTGATGTACTCGTACGTCTTCACGGCCTGACCGAACAAGCACCGAAACTACGACACCTTCGAGTTCTAGCACACGTTCAGCTCGATGACGATCCCCGGACTCCGATCCAGCAAAGTGTCGGGGATGAGTTTCGTCAGCATGACGACGTGGTGACGATCTTGATGTTCTACCGTTGCAGGGCTTCGCCTAAGCACCGCTACAATATTATCGAGGATTATGGTGGAGGGGGGCACCGCACACGGCTAAGAGAACGATCACGAAGATCAACTTGTGTGTCTAGAGGTGCCCCCTGCCCCCGTTTATAAAGGAGCAAGGGGGGGGGGTGCGGCCGGCCCTAGGAGAAGGTGCGTCGGAGGAGTCCTACTCCTACCCGGAGTAGGACTCCCCCCTTTCCCTAGCTGGATTAGGACTTGGGGGAAGGAGGAGAGGGGGGAAAGGAAAGGGGGGGGGGCGCCGCCCCCCTCCTTGTCCAATTCGGACTGGGGGGAGAGGGGCGCGCGGTAGCCCCTAGGCCTCCTCTCCTCTTCCTCCACTAGGTCCATTAAGGCCCATTAGGTTACCGGGGGGTTCCGGTAACCTCCCGGTACTCCGGTAAAATGCCGATTTCACCCGGAACATTTCCGATGTCCAAACATAGGCTTCCAATATATAAATCTTCATGTCTCGACCATTCCGAGACTCCTCGTCATGTCCGTGATCTCATCCGGGACTCCGAACAACCTTCGGTACATCAAAATATATAAACTCATAATGAAACTGTCATCGTAACGTTAAGCGTGCGGACCCTACGGGTTCGAGAACAATGTAGACATGACCGAGACACGTCTCCGGTCAATAACCAATAGCGGAACCTGGATGCTTATATTGGCTCCCACATATTATACGAAGATCTTTATCGGTCAGACCGCATAACAACATACGTTGTTCCCTTTGTCATCGGTATGTTACTTGCCCGAGATTCGATCGTCGGTATCTCAATACCTAGTTCAATCTTGTTACCGCAAGTCTCTTTACTCGTTCCGTAATACATCATCTCGCAACTAACTCATTAGTTGCATTGCTTGCAGGGCTTAAGTGATGTGCATTACCGAGAGGGCCCAGAGATACCTCCCCGACAATCGGAGTGACAAATCCTAATCTCGAAATACGCCAACCCAACATGTACCTTTGGAGACACCTGTAGAGCACCTTTATAATCACCCAGTTACGTTGTGACATTTGGTAGCACACAAAGTGTTTCTCCGGCAAACGGGAGTTGCATAATCTCATAGTCATAGGAACATGTATAAGTCATGAAGAAAGCAATAGCAACATACTAAACGATCGGGTGCTAAGCTAATGGAATGGGTCATGTCAATGAAATCATTCTCCTAATGATGTGATCCCGTTAATCAAATGACAACACATGTCTATGGTTAGGAAACATAACCATCTTTGATCAACAAGCTAGTCAAGTAGAGGCATACTAGTGACGTTTAGTTTGTCTATGTATTCACACAAGTATTATGTTTCCGGTTAATACAATTCTAGCATGAATAATAAACATTTATCATGATATAAGGAAATAAATAATAACTTTATTATTGCCTCTAGGGCATATTTCCTTCAGGATCCCCATCACAGGATCATCAAGACCTCTCTCCTCATAGGATTGGGATGAACTAGTTCCTTGTATCTTTCCTTTATTGTCTTTGAATCATTGTGAACTCTTGTATGTTCTTGGATCTAGCATATGTGTGATTGGATCTAGTCAATTTGAGTGTTTCCCCTCTCTTGTGTTCTTCGTGTTCTTGGGGATTTCCTCTCCAATTCGTGAAAGATCTCCATCTAGGATTCCACCCTACAACATCTTGGTATCATGAGCCACGTTTACCATGAATTTGGAGTCCCTCCCACCGTTTTCTAGCCTTGTTTTGCTTGATTTCGTCCCAAAATCCGAAAATCCCCACCAAAAACAGCCCCAATTATTTTTTGTGATTTGTTGGTTTGATGAGGTTTTGTTGGATTTGATCCATGGATTTGCTTGGTTTCAAGTGGATCTAGAATTCCCCCATCCATCTCCACCTTTCTCTCCATGAAATCCACCAATTTCTTACATCTTCCCACGAATTTCCGCCCAAATCCGTCATCCCTGGGCACCCGGACCTCAAACCCCAGGCACCCAGACCCCCCGCGCATCTCCGTTGACCACCTCAGGTGCCCGCACCCCGAGCTGTTTGCCCCGGACCACCCCGGGTGCCCGCACCTCTTTCCCCCGGGCACCCAGACCCCCGGGCCTCTTCTTCAGCCCAACCTCGCTGACCACCCCAGGTGCCCGCACCCCTAAACCCCGGGCACCCGCACCCCCCCCCCCCCGAATTAGCCCACCAACAGTTACCATTTCGGCCATAACTTTTGCTCCCGGAGTCCGATTTTGACGTTCTTTAGCTCGCTGAGTAGCTATTAACACCCCCATCCATCTAGATAGGTTCCAACACCATTTGACTCCATAAAAAATTTGGCATTTTGGCATCTTTGCATAGGCCATCCACCATATCATCCGCCAAACCACCATAGCTTTCCGCAACCTAACCCAATTTTGATCCATATAGCATTTGTGGTTGCTTGAGTGGTGACTTGTGTCTCCTAAGGTGTTTAGGCTACTTAGTTTCTTTGTCATCAACCACCACCACCACTTCCGCATTGCTAACTCCGGAACCACCTATGCTTTCCGCTACCAGCATTTGACATTTTCCTTTGAGATTTTGAGTTCGCGGCTTTTCCGTTTCCTAGGGTGTTTCGGCTGCTAACTAGGAACGGTTTGAGATTGACAACACCGCTGCTCACCTTCGACAAGGACTCAACTTCGACCACTTCACCATTTTGACACCCTATCCATAAGCAAGAACTGTAACCTCTATATCATCTTGGTATCGTGGTATCTCATTGTACATTCTTGCCATTACTTTGTTAACCCCTTAGCCCATTTTGTGTCACTTGCCCATCGAGACTAGCCTTTGAGTACTGCCGGCAACGTTACTTGTGCACATTAGTGATCCGTACCACCCATTGCATACATACCATATCATTCTGGTATCATCTTGGTATCATCATATCATCCCTTGTGTCACACGATCGTTCCCGCATATACACAATTGCTATCTTGGTTTTGTGCATTTCGCATAAGTGGCCATATAAAAAAAAGAATAAGCTTTTAAGCAAAAGAAAAAGAGAGCAAAAGAAGCTTGTGAGCAAGAGCCGTAGCATCATACCACATTGCACATAAGATTGTCACATCCGATCATCTTGGATCATCTTGAGAAGAACACCGAGAACATCATACACATAGCATACTTGGGATAGAAGGCTCATACATTTTGCATCTTATAGGTTGTGCACAAGTGTCATATCCGCCTATTGAGCAATCATGCTAGCGTATCTCTTGAGTTGTGCAACACGAGCGTTTTCCGTGGATTCCACATTTTGTGCTCATTCCTTGGTTGCACGACCCCATTTATCTATCCGTGTGTGTGTTTCCGTGTGCCACATATTGCTATTGGTCTACTTGTTGCCCTTGCGAATTTGTGAATCTTTTCCAACATTATTGACTCTTGCTAACATTTTGCATCAACTTTTTGTGCCACTATCCTCACCGAGCTCCACCATAAGCCTTATGTGTGTAGGTGTGAGAATTGACAAGATCCGGTACCAATTGTGCTATTTCCTTGTTACATTATTGAGTGATCATTGATCCATCTTCAACATTGGATAAGGTACATTGGTCTAGTTCTTTCCTTTCTTCCACTTACATTTGCTCGAGTCTTGTGATGGATAGGCAAGGCATTTCATCTCCGGTCTTCCACGATAACGACGACCCAAACATCTACATCACCAAAACACCCATCTTCGGACTACAACGAGCAATGTGAGGCATTGAGCGACTCACCGTCAAAATTCACCAAGGCGAAGCACGGACAAGGGACTACATCGACACCAAGTTGGCTGCACAATTGGATGACATCCGACATGTGTGGGCCAACTACAAGTCCTCTTCCTCTTCGTCATCTTCAAGGCAGAGACGCTCAAGTCGCAAGTCTTCGGAATGGCCACACGATGAGAGTACCACGCGGCACCGTCATCATCTTCGAGACGACCGCAAGATCAAGGTGTATGACGATGCAGAGCGCCATCGACTACAACAACATCGTCACCAAAAATATAGAGCTACGACTACTAACACCACTTCGACATCTTCGCCACGTGTTATCAAGGCATCTTCGCCTTTGGACGTACGCCATCTTCGCCTACCTCCGACGAGTACGCCTACATCGGCCTTCATCCACGGCGACGGTGACGAGATGATCGAGCATGGGATTTTCCCTTCGGTCATGGAGGAGAGCGATGATGTGCCATCTTCGGCCTTCATCCACGGCAACGACAATGAGATGGTCGAGCATGGGATTTTCCCTTCGACACGGTGACGTATGATGACTTGAGTGACTTGTGCCACCATATTGAGAGTGAGAGTGACTTCACCACTAGCCCCATATATGATGAGTTGCCACAATTCCCATGTGAGAGCCACAACCCCCACCACTTGAGTGAGATGAGTAACTCCACCATATGTGACATTGAGTGCACCTATTTTGAGGGAGTGAGTGAGTCACCACCACATAGAGAGAGTGTGATAGTTGATAGTGAAGGAAATATGCCCTAGAGGCAGTAATAAAGTTATTATTTATTTCCTTATTTCATGATAAATGTTTATTATTCATGCTAGAATTGTATTAACCGGAAACATAATACATGTGTGAATACATAGACAAACATAGTGTCACTAGTATGCCTCTACTTGACTATCTCGTTAATCAAAGATGGTTAAGTTTCCTAACCATAGACATGAGTTGTCATTTGATTAACGGGATCACATCATTAGGAGAATGATGTGATTGACTTGACCCATTCCGTTAGCTTAGCACTCGATCATTTAGTATGTTGCTATTGCTTTCTTCATGACTTATACATGTTCCTATGACTATGAGATTATGCAACTCCCGTTTACCGGAGGAACACTTTGTGTGCTACCAAACGTCACAACGTAATTGGGTGATTATAAAGGTGCTCTACAGGTGTCTCCGAAGGTACTTGTTGGGTTGGCGTATTTCGAGATTAGGATTTGTCACTCCGGTTGTCGGAGAGGTATCTCTGGGCCCTCTCGGTAATACACATCACTTAAGCCTTGCAAGCAATGCAACTAATGAGTTAGTTGCGAGATGATGTATTACGGAACGAGTAAAGAGACTTGCCGGTAACGAGATTGAACTAGGTATTGAGATACCGACGATCGAATCTCGGGCAAGTAACATACCGATGACAAAGGGAACAACGTATGTTGTTATGCGGTTTCTACGATAAAGATCTTCGTAGAATATGTAGGAGCCAATATGAGCATCCAGGTTCCGCTATTGGTTATTGACCGGATACATGTCTCGGTCATGTCTACATTGTTCTCGAACCCGTAGGGTCCGCACGCTTAATGTTACGATGACAATTTCATTATGAGTTTATATGTTTTGATGTACCTAAGGTTGTTCGGAGTCCCGGATGTGATCACGGACATGACGAGGAGTCTCGAAATGGTCGAGACATGAAGATTGATATATTGGAAGCCTATGTTTGGACATCGAAAGTGTACCGGGTGAAATCGGCATTTTACCGGAGTACCGGGGGTTACCGGAACCACCCGGTAACCTAATGGGCCTTAATGGGCCTAGTGGAGGAAGAGGAGAGGAGGCCAAGGGGCAGCCGCGCGCCCCTCCTCCCAAGTCCGAATTGGACAAGGAGGGGGGCGGCGCCCCCCTTTTCTTTCCCCCCCTCTCTCTCCTTCCCCCCAAGTCCTAGTCCAACATGGAAAAGGGGGGAGTCCTACTCCCGGTAGGAGTAGTACTCCTCCTGGCGCGCCCCTTGCCTGGCCGCACCTCCTCCCCCTTGCTCCTTTATATACGGGGGCAGGGGGCACCCTAGAGACACAACAATTGATCACTGATCTCTTAGCCGTGTGCGGTACCCCCCTCCACCATAATCCTCGATAATATTGTAGTGGTGCTTAGGCGAAGCCCTACGACGGTAGAACATCAAGATCGTCACCATGCCGTCGTACTGACGGAACTCTTCCCCGACATTCTAATGGATCGGAGTCCGGGGATCGTCATCGAGCTGAACGTGTGCTAGAACTCGGAGGTGCCGTAGTTTCGGTGCTTCATCGGTCGGGCCGTGAAGACGTACGACTACATCAACCGCGTTGTTATAACGCTTCCGCTTTCGGTCTACGAGGGTACGTGGACAACACTCTCCCCTCTCGTTGCTATGCATCACCATGATCTTGCGTGTGCGTAGGAATTTTTTTTAAATTACTACGTTCCCCAACAGTGGCATCCGAGCCTGGTTTTATGCGTTGATGTTATATGCACGAGTAGAACACAAGTGAGTTGTGGGTGATATAAGTCATACTGCTTACCAGCATGTCATACTTTGGTTCGGAGGTATTGTTGGATGAAGCGGCCCGGACCGACATTACGCGTACGCTTACGCGAGACTGGTTCTACCGACGTGCTTTGCACATAGGTGGCTGGCGGGTGTCAGTTTCTCCAACTTCAGTTGAACCGAGTGTGGCTACGCTCGGTCCTTGCGAAGGTTAAAACAACACCAACTTGACAAACTATCGTTGTGGTTTTGATGCGTAGGTAAGAACGGTTCTTGCTAAGCCCGTAACAGCCACATAAAACTTGCAACAACAAAGTAGAGGACGTCTAACTTGTTTTTGCAGGGCATGTTCTGATGTGATATGGTCAAACCAAATATCTGCGGAAGAAATACTTGGTAAGGATTACCCAATCACAAACCAAATATCTGCGGAAGAAATACTAAAGCTACAAGAATTCCCACTTATAAACTCCCGAAACTTTCTGGTTATGCAATCAGGTGTTGGGGATACAGGGGAAGCATAATATCTCACCCAAACTAGCAAATCCTACAACCAGATGTATCCATCCTTCAACACATAACCAAGAAACCTTCGGAAATCGTCTACCTCAACCTTCGAAAAGCATCCGTTATACAAGTCATGGCAATACTCCTGCACTCGCCACAGTACTGGGCTATCAGGGTTATCTCACCAACAACTGTACAAAAGAGATTTTCGATGTCGGTCGTACTAAACTCAGATATTCCAAAACCGCAACGATAAGATTATGACAACAACACCTCGGAGCTCAACTCCCCGGGACACTGCCACAACCCCTAAATGTCAGGAGGCAACCAAGACAATGTTGTCATCATAAAACCATCGGAACGATTGTAATATACCCGCGTGATCCTAATTTTTTTTAGTGAAATTTGAGAAGAGAAGAGTCAAACTCTACGTCAGGAAGCCTTACCAGAAGGTCGAAGGGACTGGGGAGTAAAAAGAATTCCTAAACTCTCCGATATATAATTCCTAAATGACTCAAAACATTTTTCTAGACACAACTCGGCCACTAAAGACAATCAAACAGTGGGGGCTCCTAAGGTCGGGAAAAGGCTCTGATTACCAACTTGTAACGCCCTCGATGCGGCTATATCTCCCACGTGTCGAGGCACGACTTAGAGGCATAACCGCATTGAAAGCAGTGTCGCAAGTGAGGTAATCTTCACACAATCCATGTAATAAATAAAGGGAAAAAATACATAGTTGGCTTACAATCGCCACTTCACACAAGTACATAAATAACAACCATCAAACAGATTACACTCAAGGTCCGACTACGGTACCAAAATGAAAGAAGACTACCCCAAATGCTAAACAGATCCCCGGATCACCCAACTGGGCTCCACTACTGATCATCTGGAAAAGAAACATAGTAACGGCCACGTTCCTCGTCGAACTCCCAAGTGAGCTCGGTCGCGTCATCAGCACTGACATCGTTGGTACCTGCAACTGTGGTGATAATATCTGTGAGTCACGGGGACTCAGCAATCTCACACCCGCGAGATCAAGACTATTTAAGCTTAAAGGTGGGAAAGGGGTTTGTGAGGTGGAGCTGCAGCAAGCGACTAGCATATGGTGGCTACAGCGCAAAAGAGAGCGAGAAGAGAAGGCAAAGCACGGTCGTGAAGCTAGAAGTGATCAAGAAGTGATCCTGAAACAACCTACGTCAGGCATAACTCCAACAACCGTGTTCACTTCCCGGACCCCGCCGAGAAGAGACCATCACGGTTACACACGCGGTTGATGTGTTTTAGTTAGGGTCAACTTCGGGTTTTCTACAACCGGACATCAACAAATTCCCATCTGCCTCATAACCGCGGGCACGGCTTTCGAAAGATAATACCCTGCAGGGGTGTCCCAACTTAGCCCATGATAAGCTCTCACGGTCAACGAAGGATATTCCTTCTACCGGGAAGACCCGATCAATCTCGGAATCCCGGACTACAAGACATTTCAACAGCAATAAAACAAGTCCAGCAAAGCCGCCCGATTGTGCCGACAAATCCTGATAGGAGCTGCACATATCTCGGTCTCAGGGCACATCCGGATAAGCTAAGCGTACAGGAGCCAACATAACCCAAGTTGCCAAGGGACGGCCCTGCACGGTGCTCTAGTTTGGACCAGCAATCGAAGGAGAACTGGCCCGGGGGGGGGGGGGTTAAAATAAGATGACCCTTGAGTCTGCAGAACCCAAGGGAAAAAAGGCTAGGTGGCAAATGGTAAAACCAATGTTGGGCCTTGCTGGAAAAGTCTTATTCAAAGCGAACTGTCAAGGGGGTCCCATAAATCACCCAACCGTGTAAGGAACGCAAACTCCGGGAACATAACATCGGTATGACGGAAACTAGGGTGGCAAGAGTGGAACAAAACACCAGGCATAAGGCCGAGCCTTCCACCCTTTACCAAGTATATAGATGCATTAATTAACTAAGAGGTATTGTGATATCCCAACAAGTAAACATGTTCCAACAAGGAACAACAAGTCCATGTTCCAACAAGGAACAAACTTCACCTTCACCTGCAACTAGCAACGCTATAAGAGGGGCTGAGCAAAGCAGTAACATAGCCAAACAACGGTTTGCTAGGACATGGATGGTTAGGGGCTGACATGGCAATATAGGAGGCATGATATAGCAAGTGGTGGGTATCGCAGCATAGGCATGGCAAAAGAGCGAGCAATCTAGCAAGCAAAGATAGAAGTGATTTCGAGGGTATGGTCATCTTGCCTGCAAGGTTCTCAGAGTTGTCGAAAGCTTGGTCCTCGAAAGCGTTCTCAACGGAATCCTCGTTCACGTACTCACCTCCCGGCTCTACCCAAGACAAGAGAACAAGCAAAGGAACCAATATCAACCACGATGCAATGCGCAAGCAACATGATGCAAAACATGGCATGATATGCGAGAGGTGATATGCAATGCGTATGCATGCTCCGGAAGGACAAGGATGAACAGGGCATAATCTTGGCAAACCAAGCATGCCACTGGATAGATGAGGTGATTTCGGTTGAAATCGATATAAAGATCACCGGAATCGGATGCACGGTTAGCAAATGGCAAGCAAAACAAGAATGACACGAATCTGCCATAAACAGCATGATGCTACTTAGCAAGCAACAAATAATTAAGCTACTGCACCCAAACATGGCAACAAAGCATACGACAGTAATCTACTCGAGATGCTCGACAAAAGATGAACACTGAGCTACGGCCAAATCACATCATAACAGGTCCAAACAATCATGGCAAAAGTGCAAACGATAACAAGTTCACAGACTTAGAGAAAATATCAACAAGCAGAAACTAACATCAGGATGACATGTTCAGAGCAATGAAACAACATGCTACAGGTTTAGAACATAGCAAAGTAAGGCATGGCATGAATCTACTCATAGCACTTGACAAAAGTCCCTTACTGACTATAAGCCAAAAAGGATCAGAGAATATGATTACACCCATGACAATTAAGCAAGTTTCGTTACAGGTTTCAGACTTAGCAGAAAACTGGACATGTCAAAAACAGATAACGACTAGGCATGTTCGTGAGCTCGATGCACTCGCTACAGAGCATTGCATGATAAACTAAGCATACATACATCAAGAAGACATGGCATAGTAACAAAGCATGGCAAGAATAACATCATATCATGCGAGGATCAACTACACCAAGCTTGGCAAAATCGAATAACATGTAAACATTCTGCCAGAAAACGATATCAAGCAAAAGTAGAGCTCGATTGACTCAAGCTAATGCACTCCAAAAATACCAACAAGGGCAGGAATGGATAGAGGACATCCATAATCCCAAATGATCCTTACTGATCATGCTCAAAATATGCATGGATCTCTTGTAAACAACATGAACATATGGCATGAAAATAACAGCAGTCAGGGACTTAGTGAAATCACTGTCTCTGAAATCAGCAACATCAAGATACCTAGTTTGCATTCTTGTGCTAGCCACCACATAGATCACAAAAATACATGGCAAAATCCTCTGTAAAGGTAACATGGCATATTACAAAACTCATGTAGGACTCAGCTTCATAGGAGGTACACATCAATCATAGCAAAAATGACAAAAGTGCATGTTCAGATAAGATCCAGCAATTAACGACAACCAGCCCTCTTCTAACAGAATTTCGGGCATCAATATGACTTCAAATGAAAATGATGCAATGGAAGAAAATGATGTACTCTTCGACACGAACAATTTGACATATTATACGCGCGAAACGGAGCTACGGATGCAGAGTTATGACATGATGAAGATGCGATGATGATGATGAAATTACAGGACTTGGAGAAAAATCGGGCTCGGGGAAGTCAACCCTCACGGCACGCGGCCCGAGGTTCACCGGGCGGATCTCGCCGGCGGGAGGCGAGAGACGGCGAGAGGGCAGCGGATCCGGCCGGATCTCACCGGATCCGGGCGCGGACGGCGAGGGGGCGGCGGTGGCGGCGCGCGCAGCCGCGGCGGAGGCCGGCGACGTCGCGGGAGGGCGCGGGCGGCGGCCGGGAGGGCGGCGGCGCGCGTGGGAGCAGGCGGAGGCGGGCGGCGCGGGCCGGGAGGGCCGGCCCCGGGCCCGGGCGGGCCGGTGGCGGCTGGCGGCGGGGAGGCCACGTGGCGCGCGCCCACTGGCCAGGGCGCGCCGGCGGCGGGACAGGTGGCGGCGGAGCACTGTGCGGGCGCGGATTTCGAGGAGGGATTAGGGTTTCAGGGTGCCTCTCCTAGATTTGGACGGGGGAGGCATTTTTATAGATAGGAGGAGCTAGGAGGCTCCAAACGGAGTGCGGTTTTCGCCCACGCGATCGTGATCGAACGGCGGAGGACATGGGAGTGACTTAGATGGGTTATGGGGCTGTTATGAAGGGTTTTTGGGCTGCAACACACACACGAGGCCTTCACGGTTACCCGGTTAACCGTTGGAGTACCAAACGAACTCCGATTGACCCGAAACTTGACAGGCGGTCTTCCGGTGCTATACCGAGGCCGCATGTCAAACCTCGGTCCATTCCGAGAATGTTTAATAACCGCTCACGAAGAAATGTAAAAGGGGACGCCGGGAGACATAGGAGCGCCGGATTGCAAAACAGACAACGGGAAAGATGCTCGGATTTATGAGACGAACACGTATGCAAATGCGATGCACATGATGACATGATATGAAATGCATGACATGAACAAAATGCAAAACGGAGAGAACCCAACCACGGAGGGAATATATCATAACACATCGCCGAAAATGGCAAGAGTTGGATTACAAATATGGCAAGTTACATCTAGGGCGTTACAACACACCACCACTACGAGAGGATCTCGTCCCGAGATCTAGGACTGAAAGAACTCCGGATACTCGGAACGTAGGTGGTCTTCACGCTCCCAGGTGGCTTCTCGGTCTGAATGATGTGACCATTTCTGTTGGGGATATTGCTATCTGGGGTAAACCGGCCTGCAGGGCCCGGGTTACCTCCGTCAATAGACCCGAGATGTTAAAGCCCAAGGAGAAATAGAAGGGCCCAAGGCCTATAATCGGTTTAAAGGTTTATGGTGTAAACCGGCCTGGGGGAAACTTGTATTGTAAGTTAGGAATAGAGAGACCGACCCAGGCACGTTTATAAGCCGGAGGTCGGGACTTTGCAGACGGACGGGCGTCACCCGTGTATATAAGGGGACGACCCGACGGCGGTTTGGGACAGAGAAGAAGAACTCGAGGTTTAGGCGAAGCTTATCGCTCCCTAAGCCCTCGAAACCCATTAATCCCATCACAACTAGACGTAGGCTTTTACCTTCATCGAAGGGGCCGAACTAGTATAAAAACCGTGTCCTTGTGTCCACTTTTAACCCCTTCAAACTAACCCGTTGCGATGGCTCCACGACTAAGTCCTCTCACTAGGACATCTGCCGTGACAAATCCACGACAGTTGGCGCCCACCGTGGGGCTATCGCGAGATGGTTTCAAGTTTTTGGAGGGCCGCTTTGAAGGACTCGAGGGTTACGCTGTGGGACGGATGACCAAGAGCCGCCGCGGAAAACTCTACATCGACAGCACAGGCTGGGGCCCCGACGCCGGCTCGATCGAGTACGGGTACCGGGTCCCCTTTGGCGGCATCCATGTTTTCATCGGCAAGATCGGAGAACCGGGCCCCGAGTTAGGCGTCTGCGCCGACCTCGTCGAGACAGCTCAGTGCACGAGATCGACCCTGGCTAAACCGACCAGGAAGCACGCCTTCGTGGGAGTCATCCACGGAGGAAGCTACGAGGAAGGATCCGAATCTGGTGACGAAACCGCCATCTACTCCGGCGATGAAACGTCGACCGGGGAGACCGAATCTCTTTACCAGCTACAAGATGATCGGATTGGGGGCGGCTCCGATGGCAACAGTATTCCGGACCCCTCTGATCTGCCCTATCGGGTTGGGATCTTCATGGCTGGAACACAGGCGGCGCCACGATCATCAACTGCAGCAGCAGCGATCTCCGGATCGGCAGCAGCAACGGCTGCGCGGGCGGGAGGCCCTACGGGTTCACCAGCCCAAGTTTTGTCAGACCTGTTTGACGCACTGGCAGCGCTCATGGCGGAAGCCAACCCGGTGGATCAGGAGGTTCATAATGCTGAGATTGCCAAAGTGAGAGAGCAGATCACTCAAGCTAAAGCGGAGCTGGCAGCAGAAGAGATCAGGATGAAGGCGGAGCGCGCCGCTTTGGATGCACAGGCTTACAGGCTCATGATGGACCAGAATGCGTCTCAGGAAGTCCTGAAGAGGAAATCCCGATCTCGATTGCCTGCAGCCCTCGACGCCCGAAATCTCTTCAACACCCCGGGGGTAAACCGTGCGGAGGCAACAGTTGGCGCCCCAGTTCAGCACCGGATAATAAGCCTGCCTCGTCACAACACTGGTACACCACCGGCCGTGCCAACACCGTCAGGTCATTATTCCAACCCGATGGATAACCTCGTCGCGGCGGCAGCTCGGCTGGAAGCCATTCCGGTCGAAGGCGATTCACCGCAGGACGTAGAGACACGCCGGGTCAAGGAGCTCCTTAGGACCGCGTTGGCCCAACAAGAAGCATATTCACAAAGCCGTGATCGGATTCACTCCACCCCTCGCCCCAGCAGGAGCCATAGTAGGCGTATGGAGGAGCCGGCTATTTCAAGCAATGCCAGGCGTGAAGCGCTCCGTGGCAACAACCCGGCAGGCGTCGACAATGCTCAGGAGAGTGTGGATCGCACCCGTGCGCGGGAGGCCGGAATAGCAGCGCAGCATCAGGCTCGTCAGCTTACACCTATCTTCCCAGCGGCTATGGTTGAACCGGGGGTGGTCTCCAGTTCTTTGGGAGTACCGTGCCTTGTTCCCGCTTTACGCAACGTACGCCTGCCCAAAGACTTCAAAGGCCCCCGCAAGGTACCAAACTACACGGCAGATCAGCCTCCGGAGACATGGGTGGAGAGCTATGAAATGGCTATGGAGATGCTGGATGTGGATGACACGGCGTGTGCCAAGTATTTTACTATGATGTTAGAAGGAACGGCCCGGACTTGGCTAAAGAGCTTACCGCCTAATTCAATTAGTTCATGGGCCCAATTGCGCGCCCGGTTTATCAAGAATTTCAAGGACACGTGCAAACAGCCAATGTCGATAGTTGACCTAGCAGCCTGCGTTCAGCAAGAAGGGGAATCAACTACCCATTGGGTACGGCGGGTATCAGAAGTTTTGCACTCGTCAGATCGCATCAACGCAGACACCGCCGTGGTGCTGTTGGAAAGCAACTGTCGGTTTTGCCCTTTGAAGCTAAAGCTGGGCCGGATGAAGCGTGATTGTACAGATATAGGAACGCTCATGACCGCTTTAGTGAAGTATGCGGATTCTGACAGTACCAAGGATCCTGACTCTGGTGATGACAAAGCAGGGAAGGGAAAGAAGAATAGCAACACCAAAGGCCAGCAACATCGGCCGGCAGGTAATGGAGGCGGAGGTAAGCGTAAACCGGACGGGAGTATGGACTTGGTGGCCAGCACAAGTGCACAGAATAAAGGCCAGCGGCGTAAGGGGAAACAGCCAAGTTTCCGCGCATATCCCGGTCCTAATCCGGAGCGTTTGAACTTTTTCTTAAACCAGCCCTGTCCGAAGCACGGAACAAAAGAGGAACCAGCAACCCATCTTTGGAAGGATTGTTATATCATGAAGGAATTCAAAAGCTCAAACACTTTCCAATATGATCACAGCTCCGGCGATGGTTCAGGTTCCGGATCAGGATACGGTGGCGGAAATTCCGGTCCAGGGTTCCAGGGTAATCCGGGCGGACAGGACAGCCGAAATAATCAAAGTAATCAAAGTGGTTACGAACAGCAGCAATCAGGTTATCAGAACAACCCGAAACAGTTGAGTGGTGGACAGTATCATGTCTTTACTACAAGCTTGGATAAACGAGATAGAAAGCTTCAGAGGCGGGCAGTCAGTGCTGTCGAACCGGCCACGCCTCACTATCTGCGTTGGTCGGAACAGCCTATCATATGGAGCCGAGAAGATCATCCTCCCAGGGTTTATAATCCGGGTCAGTTAGCACTGGTGGTAGCGCCTCAGGTGGGAGGTTATAAGCTCACCAAGGTGCTCATGGACGGAGGGAGCAGCATTAACATCTTGTATTATGAGACCTTCCGTCGCATGGGACTGGTGGATAAGGATCTCAAACCGACCCATACCGTGTTCCACGGGGTGGTGCCTGGCAAGTCTGCATATCCGGTCGGTAAGATAGCCCTTGAAGTGGTCTTTGGCGATAGTCACGATTCCAGATCAGAGACGCTGACGTTCGAAGTGGTTAAAATCCAAAGTCCGTACCACGCTTTGTTCGGACGGCCAGCCTATGTGAAATTTATGGCACGGCCCTGCTACGTGTATCTGCAACTTAAGATGCCGGGTTACAAGGGCACTATAACGGTTCATGGTAGCCGTCGAATCGCTTTGGAATGCGAGGAAGGAGATGCGACTTATGCAGAATCGGTTTGTGCTACGGAGGAGCTAAAGCAGTACAAAGACAGTGTTGATCCGGAGGATATGACTTCATTAAAAAAGCCAACTACGGACCACGATCCGGCCTTGAAGTTCAAGTCAGCGGCCGAAACTAAGCTTGTTGACTTCGTGCCTGGCGATTCATCCAAGCAGTTCAGCATCAGTGCAAACTTGGATCCAAAATAGGAAAGCGCGCTCATCGAGTTCATCCGTGAGAATCGGGACATCTTTGCATGGAAGCCGTCTGACATGCCTGGTGTACCGAGGCAACTCGCTGAGCACACCCTTAATGTGGATCCTAAGTATAAGCCGGTAAAGCAGTTCTTACGACGGTTTAACGAAGAAAGACGTAAAGCGATTGGTGAGGAAGTGGCCAGGCTCCTGGCAGCTGGTTTTATTATTGAGGTTTTTCATCCCGAATGGCTTGCTAATCCGGTGCTGGTTCTTAAGAAAAACGGCACCTGGCGCATGTGTGTGGATTACACAGACTTGAATAAAGCTTGTCCAGCGGATCCTTTTGCTCTCCCCCGGATTGATCAAATCATTGATGCAACAGCAGGTTGCGAGCGTTTGAGTTTTTTGGATGCCTATTCGGGTTATCACCAGATCAAGATGGCAGTTAAGGACCAGGAGAAGACGGCGTTCATTACTCCCTTTGGAGCCTTCTGCTATGTGTCTATGCCCTTCGGGCTTAAGAGTGCGCAGGCTACTTATCAACGGTGTGTGCAAAATTGCCTCCACAAGCAGATTGGTCGTAATGTGCATGCTTATGTGGATGATATTGTGGTCAAGTCACGAAAGAAGGAGACCCTGGTTGACGATTTGAAGGAGACTTTCGATAACTTGAGAGTGTACCAAATGATGCTCAACCCGGCGAAATGTGTTTTTGGTGTGCCTGCAGGCAAGTTGTTGGGGTTTTTAGTATCCCATAGAGGAATTGAGGCTAATCCGGAAAAGATCACAGCCATCACCTCCCTGGCCAAACCGAAATGCGTCAATGATGTTCAGCGCATGGCCGGACGGATTGCAGCGTTAAGCCGGTTCATCAGTCGCCTCGGAGAAAAGGCGATCCCCTTGTATCAAATGCTCAAGAAGACGGATCAATTTGTCTGGAGTGCGGAGGCGGATAAAGCGTTTGAGGACTTGAAGCGGCAGCTAGTCAATCCGCCAGTTTTGGCAGCCCTGTAGATAAAGAGCCACTCCTGTTATATGTTGCTGCGAATGCCAGAGCGGTTAGTGTGGCGATGGTGGTAGAACGAAAGGAGGCTGGAAAGGAACATCCGGTTCAGCGACCGGTTTACTATATCAGTGAAGTACTTATCGAGTCCAAACAAAGGTATCCGCATTGGCAGAAGCTGGTATATGGTGTTTTTATGGCAAGCCGAAAGCTGAGGCAATATTTTCAAGGACACCCCATCACGGTGGTCAGTTCTGCTCCTTTGGGTGACATCATACAGAACCGGGAGGCGACCGGTCGGATTGCTAAGTGGGCTATCGAGCTTGGGCTGCACGGTTTAAGATACGTGCCCCGGACGGCTATAAAGTCACAAGCACTTGTCGACTTCATAAACGATTGGACAGAGTTACAAGCGCCTGAGGAGAAGCTAGATAACACCTATTGGACTATTCATTTTGACGGGTCCAGGCAATTGGAAGGCTCGGGGGCTGGAGTCGTTTTAACTTCCCCACGAGGAGATAAGTTTTGTTATGTCCTCCGTTTAATGTTCCCCTGTACAAATAATGCGGCTGAGTATGAAGCTTTGCTTCATGGTCTTCGGATGGCTAAAGAGATGAATCTGAGTAGAGTTAGGTGCTTTGGTGATTCGGATCTGGTGGCTCAGCAGGTATCTGGCACCTGGGATTCTAAGGATCCGCTCATGGCTGCATACCGACGTGAAGTAGATATGGTGGCTGGGCATTTCAAAGGCTATCAAGTGGATCATGTGGACCGCAGAAAGAATGAGGCAGCGGACGCTTTAAGCCGCTTGGGTTCTCAGCGTAAACCGGTCCCACCCAATGTTTTCTTGGATGTATTGTATCACCCATCGGTACAGCTGCCCGGTGAGCTGGAGTTGGCTGTTCCTGATCCGGAGGCTCAATTAGTGGCGGCTCTTCACATCACCCCGGATTGGACGCTCCCTTATCTGGCATATATGAACCGGGGTGAGTTGCCAGAAGATGAAAGCTTGGCTCGACAGATAGTACGACGGTCCAAGTCTATGACCATTTTCAAAGGAGAGTTACATCATCGCAGCGTGTCAGGAGCGCTGCAACGGTGCATATCCCCTAAGGAGGGGTGCGAGATATTACGAGAAATACATGAAGGGGATTGCGGCCACCACGCCGGTTCAAAATCATTGGTGGCTAAAGCGTTCCGCCACGGTTTCTACTGGTTAACTGCTCATGCTGATGCAGAAGACCTGGTCAGGTTATGTGATGGTTGCCAGAAATTTTCCAGACGAGCACACATACCGGCTCAAGAATTGAGGATGATTCCAATCACTTGGCCGTTTGCGACTTGGGGGCTTGATATGGTTGGGCCTTTTAAGCGTTCCAAAGATAAGAAGACCCACCTACTGGTGGCGGTTGACAAATTTACAAAGTGGGTGGAGGCAGAACCTGTCAGCAAGTGTGATGCTGCCACGGCGGTTCGGTTTATAAAGAAGGTGATCTTCCGGTTTGGCTTTCCACACAGCATCATCACAGATAATGGTACCAATCTATCCAAGGGGGCCATGAAAGAGTTCTGTGCACGGGAGCATATACGACTTGATGTTTCTTCGGTAGCGCACCCACAGTCTAATGGTCAGGCAGAACGAGCGAACCAAGAGATCTTGAGAGGTATCAAACCCCGGCTTCTGGTCCCTTTGCAAAGGACGCCGGGTTGTTGGGTGGAGGGGCTACCGTCTGTATTATGGAGCATCAACACCACGCCTAACAGATCCACGGGGTTTACGCCGTTTTTTATGGTCTATGGAGCAGAGGCGGTTCTCCCAAGTGATATACGACATGACTCACCTCGCGTGGCAGCATATGTTGAAGCGGACAATGAGCAGGCACGGCAGAACGCTCTTGACTTGTTGGATGAGGAGCGTGACTTGGCAGCTGCCCGTTCAGCGATTTACCAGCAAGATCTTCGCCGTTACCACAGCCGTCGGGTTAGGACCAGAACCTTTCAGGAGGGGGATTTGGTGCTTCGGCTCATCCAGGATCAGTCTGATCAGCATAAATTATCCCCGCCTTGGGAGGGACCTTTTGTGGTCAGCAAGAATCTGAATAATGGGTCATATTACCTGATTGATATTCGAGAGCGCAAGGATTCACGCACATCAGAGGAGGAGACCAGCAGGCCGTGGAACATAGCTCATCTTCGACCTTATTATACATGAGCCTTGGGCTCTGTTTATGTACATATCATGACCATGTATATATTATGATTAATACAATAAACCGGAGCCTCGAGTAAAGCGGGGTCTCTGCTGTTCTTCACATCATGTGTGTTTACCCCTGGAGGTCGCTTCACAGAAGTTCAGATTATAGATTCCGGTTTAAAAGCCGGTTCAAGGGAAGATGTCTCCTACAAGGCTGTGAAGCTCTTAATATCCGGTTCAATATCCCGGTTCAAGCATGAGGCTTCCTGTTCAAACATAGGTCGTATTCGAACCAAAGAGAACATAGCTATTCAAACACGGGGCTTCCTGTTCAAACATAGGTCGTATTCGAACCAAAGAGAACATAGCTATCCCTATAAAGTCAGTTGGGGACCTAGTCGGCCTGAACCATAGCTACACCTCCGGGGGGCTTGGTCATGTCTGGACGACGGTAATGCCTTCTGGCTGGCACATTTGCCATTGAATCAGTTGGGGACCTAATCGACTTGAACCGAAGATTACGCCTTATGGGAACTCGGTCATGTCTTGATGATGGTAATGCCTTCTGGTCGGCTTTTTAGCCAATGAATCATTTGGGGGCTTGGTCGTGTCCGAACCAACGCAGTGCCACTTGATCGGCCCTTGGCCACTGAGTCACTTGGGGGCTTGGTCGAATCCGAACCAATGCAATGCCATTTGACCGGCATATCTACCACGATTCAGTTAGGAACCTAGTCGACCTAAACCGTAGCTACACCTCTTGGGGGCTTGGTTTATTTTGTCTTGACGATGGTCACGCCTTCTGAACGGTTCATAGCAACCACTATTTGCATGCGTTTTACTATCGCGTTGCCTTTTCATATTTGGTTTTTGTTTTCTGCCTTTATTGTGGTGTTTTTTGTTCTTTGGAACGTCAAGTATTTTTAAACCGATTCAGCTGACATAGCCTGGTCCGTTTTTTTTAACCCGGAGGCAAGTTGCCCGGTTTGGCAAAGGCGCAGCACGGTTCATAGGGTCGAAAGATCTTGTGTACTCAGTAAAGACAGGAAACAAAGTTGGAAAACGTCATGGGAAAGAGCATCAGTACCCGTGCGCGAAGGCACATTCAAATGCAGAGGTATTAAACTATCTTATTACAAGGCAACGTAGTGCCTGAGTATATTGTTCGTTGACGGATTAAACGTCACCAATTAAGGTGAACCGGAGCGTTGATTACGCCTGTTCGCCGCCTCGGTTCGAAGGCTGGGGATCATCTTGCGCCGCCTCCTCTTGGCTACCCATTGGCTGGAAATCAGCAGTGGTCCAGTCGATGCCCATTAGCGCTTGAAAGACAGCTTCTTCGTGAATCAGCAAAGACGGTTCAATGTCAGGGGCATAGGTATGCTTACGGATTGGAGGAATAAGATTTTCTGCTTCAGGGACCGGGGCAGCTACTCGCTTATTCTGGTTATCATACTGGGCTTGGTAATGTGACAGATCTGCTTCCTCAGCCAATTGACAAGCTAGGGGGCGCACCGCCCGGTTTATCGCCCTCAAATCGTCTTCACCAAAGTCTGAACCGTCTTCCTTCAAGCTGGGGTATCCTTGGGCCGCTTCGACAGGATCGAAATCTGGTACCCACGCTTTGGCCCGGATCAAGGCAGTGATGGCTCCAGTTCGAGCAGCTGATCTTTTCAACTCTTCAATCCGGGCTGGAAGCATGGACATCCTCTTTAACGTGTCTTGAATCAGAGACGGCGCAGGGTTGTTATGCGATACAGTGGTGATAGCTCTTTGTGCTCCGGTGTACAACTGTTCAATCAGAGTATAAGCAGCTTTGAGTTTCATCCGCACATCAGAACCCAAGTGTCCAATACGTGAGCCTGCAGTGTTTCAAGATGGATTACAAACCGGACATAGGATGTAGCAGACAAGGTACAAATTGGAAGAAGGGCGTCGAAAAGTTTACCAAAGACGGCAGAGGTCATGGAGTGTATTTGTCGCTTCACGGTGGATAATTCATCGACCACCGGTTTAAGAGCAGCTTCGGCATTTTCAGCCCTCTTCGTCAAAAGAGCTCTCTCAGTAGCCCAATCAGCTTGTTCTTTTTTGCGGCTTTCTTTCAGCTGTTCCATAACGGTTAAGGCATTGGCCAATTCATCCTTCGCTTTTTCAGTTTCAGCCTGTTGGGTTTTTAAGATTTCCTGAAGGTCCGAGACTTGTTTCGCTTTGGTCTTCAGATCCCCCTGCAGCAGGTCGTCAGCAGTGTTCAGAAAATATTGCACGGTTTGGAAGTATCAACCACACAAGCAAGTTATGTGCTCGATACTTGGGGGCTAATGCATACTTGATTTTAACGCAAGTTTTCCATTACAAAAAGTCCCAAGATTAATACAAGTATTTAAACTTGGCACTTGGGGGCTAATGGTTATCTGATGATGTTTTCTGGTTATGACCTATGTTGAAGCCTTGGATTTTCTAAACCGGACCTTAATTGTCAAGGCAGCCTGATCCGGTTTACCATCTCGGTTTGGAAATATTGATAAGCTAAGTTGCAATGGAATGAAGCACAAGGGAGTTACCTCAAGTTTCTCCTTCATCATCTTGATCATGCCAGCTTCATAATCCCGACTGGTGTACAGTCGGTTCAGGTACCCAGAATAAAGATCCGGGGCGCTTAAAGCGGCGTACGTAGAGGAGTCAAGGTCCCATTTGCCCTTTATGGCCGAGATTTCGTCCTTGGCAGTATGCTTGGCTAAAGTAGCAGTGTTCCCCGGTTCAGAGTGACCGATGCCGGTAATCACAACATCATCATCCTTGGAATCGCTGCTCTGCAGTGGCCCTGTCGGTTTATCAACAGTTCCAGAAGGGGGGATGGATTCCTCAACCCGAACAGGACTGGCAGGCGGATCAGTACGGCTGGCAGGTTCGATAGTCCTTTCTTCAGCGCAGGTGTCATCTTGCGGAGATAGATAATTCTGAGTATCTTCACGACCCAGAGCGTCAGCACCAGGAGTTTTCTCCGGTTCAGGAGCGGCAGTTCCTTCAGCCGGGTTATCCAGACGAGCCTTCTTGCTCGGTCTAGGTTTAGCCCTGGAAAAAGCCCAAAGATTGAAAAAACGGTATAAGATGGATTAAGAGACCCATACAGAGATATGTTGTGATCGGTCCAACTTACCCAATAACTGTCTTCAACGGTGGCAGTTGAGTGGCTGAAGATTCACCGGAAGATGAATGGGAAGTGACCTGATAATCGGAGTCAGATGGATTTAGAGGCTGACGAGTTAAACCTGCTTTAGGAGGAAAGCTAGCGCGTAAATCGGAGACCTCTGAGCGGCGTTTCCGAACCGGGCTGTTCGGTAAACCGGCGGAGGTGACTACCTGGCCGCTATGCCGGGTGGTGCGTCGAGCTTCATGTTGCTGGGTCTTCACAAGAAATTTGGGATCCAAGTAAGCAAGAGGGTGAGAAAATTTAATTTTCCGGTTTGCTTGGCGAGGTTTTTTCAAAGGCAAAGGAACGGCATCAGAAGAAAGAATAGTTACCTCTGGGCCTTCGGCATGGCTCGCTTCAGCGTCGTCCTGACAAATATCATCATCAATAAGACGTATAAAAAGCAAACCAACTGAATCGAGGTCTACCCCGAGGTCCGGATTACCCACATCATCCTCCTCTAAATCCGGAGTAGAGGAAGCGGTGTTCCTTTTCCTCTGAGCGGGCTTCTTCACCCTCGTCTTGGGTCGGGTTACCTTTTCGGTCGGCTCTTGAAACTTCTTGCTCCAAAATGGATCATCTCCCTGTCTCAGGAAGGACTGGAGTTAGCAATATGTGTATAAGGAGATCATAAGTTCTATAACAAACAGAGGGGAGATACTTACAGCAGGTGGTTTGTTTGTGGCACAAAATGGAAGCAGGCCGGTTCGGGCGCAAGCATACTCCGGTTCATTCAGCATCTTTTTCACAGCTTCAGTGACTTCGTCCTCAGTCAGCTGAATGTTGCAGTGCCTCAAAGGATCATCAACCCGGCCCGTGTATTGGCACATTAAACCGGAGCGGATGCTAAGAGGCAGGATGCTCCATGAAATCCAGCAACGGGCAAGATCTACCCCCGTTAAACCGTTAGCCATGAAGGCTCTGAGCTTGGACAGCTGAGGGGCATATTTACTCCTCTCTTTGGCGGTTAGCCTTTGAGGGAAGGGGTGTGTATTGCTAAGTCTCTCTGGACGGAAGCCGGGCAGTGGATTTTCTTCAGCAGGGGAAGTATCCTTGCAATAGAACCAAGTGTGATTCCATTCTTGCGGATGACTATGCAACTTGGCGTGAGGATAAGTCACCTCTTTCCTCTTTTGAATCGTCACACCACCCAGTTCCATATTAGGGCCGTCGGTGAATTCAGTACGTCGGTTCAAATGAAAGCAGTCCCGGAACAGCTCTACAGTAGGTTCCTCCTGGAAGTACGCCTCGCAAAGCACTTGAAAATGGCAGATATTCGTGACTGAGTTTGGACCAACATCTTGTGGGCGCAACCTAAAGTTAGCCAGGACGTCCCGATAAAATTTTGAACCGGGTGGATTAAAACCCCGGGCCAGGTGATCCGCAAACACCACCACTTCTCCATTCTGTGGGGAAGGAGGACATTCGTTTCCTGGAACCCTCCAATGAATGGCATTTTTGCTGTTCAAAGCGCCAGTCAGAACTAAGTTGTTCAGTTGGGTCTCAGTGATGCGAGAGGGAACCCAGTTGCATTCGTACACCTGTTTTGCCATGAGAAAATCTACAAGACAAAGGTGTTCCGGTTTAAGAACAAGTGTGAGTGTAAACCGAAGATGCTCTTATATAGAGTCAGGTTATCTACAATGATATCAACCAGCGGTTCATCAAGGGGACTAATGGATGTGTGGATCGGTTTGTCCGCTTTGCTAAGAGTTAAACCGACCAGATCTAACAGTTGTAAATATGCAAGCAGAAACAGATCCCGTATGGATTCTTTCAAAGCAATGGATCTACAGCTAGGGCGAAAAAGAAATAAAAATATGAAGTTTGGCTCACAGCAGAACAACGTAAGTTCGACAAGCAGGAAAAAGAGTGAGATCTAAGGAGATGAGTACAGATTTATGGCGACTGCTGAGAGGGACTACAAATCACGATACAGGTATCATCATCTGTTCGCAAAAGCTGCTATGGGGGTGAACAAGAAACAGTAACAGGATGACGAACCCTAGAACAGATCTAAAAGCAGAAGAACAGAGGCCTTACCGAGATCCAAACGGATGTGGAAGGTCGCCGCGGTGCTCTGGACCGATCAGGTTGATGCAGCGGCCGGAGTTGATGCGGTGGCTGACGGCGGCGGCGGAGCTCCGAGGTCTGGGTCGCGAGGAAGACGAAGAAGGAGACGAAAGGGAGGAAAGGAAGATGGCCTTCAAGTCCTATTTATAAGGCGCGGCGCGCGTGTCAGGCGCGCGAATCCAGGGGCCGGAGATTTCGGGAGCCCAGCCGTCGCCCTGATTCTTGCGGATTAGCAAAAGGAGACGATAACTTCGCACTGACGTCATATCGGTTCACCGCAGTAAAAGGAGACGAAGAAAACGGCGGTTCAACAGTTACTGGAAGACATTTGAAAGACAGAAATTTTTTATTAAGGATTGACATGAACCTGTTCAAATCAATCTGGGGCCTAATGTTGGGGATATTGCTATCTGGGGTAAACCGGCCTGCAGGGCCCGGGTTACCTCCGTCAATAGACCCGAGATGTTAAAGCCCAAGGAGAAATAGAAGGGCCCAAGGCCTATAATCGGTTTAAAGGTTTATGGTGTAAACCGGCCTGGGGGAAACTTGTATTGTAAGTTAGGAATAGAGAGACCGACCCGGGCACGTTTATAAGCCGGAGGTCGGGACTTTGTAGACGGACGGGCGTCACCCGTGTATATAAGGGGACGACCCGACGGCGGTTTGGGACAGAGAAGAAGAACTCGAGGTTTAGGCGAAGCTTATCGCTCCCTAAGCCCTCGAAACCCATTAATCCCATCACAACTAGACGTAGGCTTTTACCTTCATCGAAGGGGCCGAACTAGTATAAAAACCGTGTCCTTGTGTCCACTTTTAACCCCTTCAAACTAACCCGTTGCGATGGCTCCACGACTAAGTCCTCTCACTAGGACATCTGCCGTGACAAATCCACGACAATTTCACTTTGAGGAATTTGATTGACTTGTTGCGAGTCTTGCGCTCAGTTGTTTCAAGAATAGCAACTGGATGCTCATGATAGGACAAATCTTCTTGAAGATCAATCTCTTCGAAGTTGATGGTGCGCTCAGGCGTCTTGAAACACTTGCGAAGCTGTGACACATGGAAGACATCGTGCACATTTGCAAAGTTGGAGGGGAGCTCAAGTTGATAGGCTAGATCACCTCGTTTGCCGATGATCTTGAAGGGACCGACATATCGCGGGGCAAGTTTCCCCTTGATACCGAAGCGACGAGTCCCTTTCATTGGAGAGACGCGGAGGTAGACATGGTCTCCGATCTCGAATGCCACATCTCGGTGTTTGCTGTCGTAATAGCTCTTCTGGCGCGACAGCGCGGCTTTGAGGTTCTCACGAATCACCTTGCACATAGCCTCAGCCTCTGAGATCAAATCATTGCCGAGCAATTGACGTTCACCGGTTTCAGACCAGTTGAGAGGAGTACGGCACTTTCTGCCATAGAGGATCTCGAATGGGGCTTTGCCCGAGCTGGCTTGAAAACTGTTGTTGTAAGAGAACTCAGCATAAGGAAGACAATCCTCCCACTTCATGCCGAAAGAGATAACACAGGCTCTGAGCATATCTTCAAGAATTTGATTGACACGCTCGACTTGTCCACTAGTCTGAGGGTGGAAAGCTGTGCTGAAGCGGATGTTGGTGCCCATGGCCGACTGAAAAGAATCCCAAAATTTGGAGGTAAAGATGCTGCCACGGTCTGAAGAGATCAATTGCGGAATGCCGTGCAAAGAGACAATTCTAAAGGTGTAGAGCTCTGCCAGCTGCGCTGCTGTGATAGACTCTTTGATAGGAAGAAAATGAGCCACTTTGGTGAGCTTGTCGATGACGACGAAGATAGCATCATTTCCATGCTTAGACTTAGGAAAACCAGTCACGAAGTCCATTTCGATATGATCAAACTTCCATTCTGGAATAGCAAGAGGTTGGAGAAGACCAGCTGGTCGTTGGTGTTCTGCTTTCACCCTTCTGCAGACATCACACTCATTCACGAATTGAGCGATCTCACGCTTCATTCGAGTCCACCAATACGACTGCTTGAGGTCATGGTACATCTTTGAACTTCCAGGATGAATTGACAGGAGAGAGTTGTGCGCTTCGTTCATAATGACTTTACGAAGATCACCCTTTGGAACCACGATCCGGTCCTCGAAGAAAAGAGTATCTCTGTCATCAACTCGATAACACTTGTATTTGGGGATGCTCTTTTCAATACCACGTTTCACCTTCTTCACCATGGTATCCAACAATTGAGCCTCACGAATCTGATCTTCCAAAGTAGGAGAGACAATGAGGTTGGCAAGAACACCTTGAGGAACAACTTGGAGATTCAACTTGCGAAAAGCCTCACAGAGATCCGGTTGAAAGGGCTTGAGGATTAAGCTGTTGCAGTAAGCCTTTCTGCTCAAAGCGTCTGCAACCACATTAGCCTTGCCTGGAGTGTATTCAATACTTGGATTATACTCTTGAATCATTTCGACCCATCGAGTTTGCCTGAGGTTGAGATGAGGCTGAGTGAAGATATACTTGAGACTCTTGTGATCTGTGAATATGTCCACTTTCCTTCCCAACAGGAGATGTCTCCATGTTATTAGAGCGTGGACCACTGCCGCCAACTCAAGATCGTGAGTGGGGTAGTTCCTTTCATTGGGCTTCAACTGGAGAGAGGTATAGGCAACAACCTTCTTCTCTTGCATTAAGACAGCACCGAGGCCCTGGAGAGAAGCATCATAGAATACTTCATAAGGCTTGGATTCATCAGGAGGAGTCAGAACTGGAGCTGTGACAAGTTTCTCTTTGAGAGTGTTGAAAGCAACGTCACACTCAGGAGACCAGACATATTTCACATGCTTCTGGAGGAGGTTGGAAAGAGGCTTGGCAATCTTGGAGAAATTCTCAACGAATCTTCGGCAATAGCTTGCAAGTCCAAGAAAACTGTGAAGCTGCTTGACATTCTGAGGAGGATTCCAATTCAAAACTGCAGACACCCTCTCTGGATTAACAGCGATGCCCTTGGCAGAGATGATATGACCAAGATAAAGAACTTCATCAAGCCAGAATTCACATTTGGAGAACTTCGCATATAATTGATACTCTCTGAGCTTGTCGAGTACCAATCGCAAATGTTCGGCATGATCCTTCTTATTCTTGGAGAAGACCAAAATATCATCGAGATAGACCAAGACAAATTCGTTGATGTAGGGGTTGAAGATGAAATTCATCAAGCGAGTGCAATACGGAGGAGCATTGACGAGGCCGAAAGACATGACAGTATATTCATAAGAACCAAAGCTTGTTCTGAATGCTGTCTTGGGAATATCTTCTTCACGAATGCGAATCTGATGATAACCCATACGAAGGTCAAGCTTGGAGAACACCTTAGCACCTTTGAGTTGCTCAAATAGCTCATTGATGTTGGGAAGTGGGTACTTGTTCTTGATAGTCTTCTTGTTCAATGGACGGTAATCGACGCAAAGTCGGTCCGTGCCATCCTTCTTCTTGACAAAAAGAACACCACAACCCCAAGGAGAAGAACTCGGTCTGATCAGACCCAGACATTCTTGTTTATCGAGTTGAATCTTCAATTCCTTGAGCTCATCTGGTCCAAGCTTGTAAGGACGCTTGCAAACGGGTTCCGTGCCAGGCTCAAGCTCAATAACGAATTCAACTGGCCGACGGGGAGGCATACTCGGAAGCTCTTCTGGAAAAACATCTTGGTACTCACAAACGACTGGAATCTGAGAGATAGCCTCCATTTCACCCATCTCATTGAGAGAAAACAACCGAATGGTATCATCACGAGAAGCATAGATGATCACATCGTTAGAAGTGTGAGTCAATTTGATTTCCCTGGCAGCACACTCAAGCTGAGCCTTGTGCTTAGAAAGCCAGTCCATCCCGAGAATAAGATCAATATCAAAATCACCAAGCACCATTGGAGAAGATAGAAATTTATAGTCACCCATCTTGATAGAGACATTCAGAATCATTGTTGTGGCCCTCATAGGCTTGGCCGGAGAAACAACCCCCAAGGATTTAGCCAATAATTCAGAAACGAAGTCATGCTTTGAAACAAATGATCTGGACATGAAACAATGCGATGCACCAGTATCAAATAAGACTTTGGCAGGAATATCATTAACAGGAAAATTACCCATGATCACTTCAGAAGAATCCTCTGCTTGAGCTGCATTCAACATGTTCACCTTGACGTGCTTAGGATTATGCTTGACCACTGCATTGCTGGAAGATTTCACAGGAGGAGGAGGCGGAAGGCGCCTCTGGTTGAAGCACTTGTTCGCATAGTGACCCTTCTGCTGACATTTGTTACAAGTCACTTCTGAGAGCGGACGATGATAAGGAGCACTTGGCCTTGGAGCTTGATTCTGAGACTTGTTCTGAAAGCCAGGGTTGGGTGGGTGGGAAGATCCACGGCCACTTGAGTTCTTCTGCTGATAAGGCTGACGGAACGGAGGAGGAGGAGGCAACCAGAACTTCTGTTGCTTAGCTGCCACAAGTGAGGAAGAAGAAGACTGAACTGCGTCTCTGACTCTCTTCTTAGAAGCCTCACACTTGAGCTGAGCAGCTTCTTGTTTCAGCGCCATGTTGTAGAATTCATCATACTTTAATGGCTCGAAAAGCACGAGAGCAAGCTGCAGATCTTCTCTGAGACCACGCCTGAATTGGTAGATCATACTCTTCTCATCAGGAATGTCTTGCCTTGCAAAACGAGAGAGCTTCTGGAACTGAGTGTTGTATTGATAGACAGACATGGTGCCTTGCTTGAGATTGCGGAATTCCTCACGCTTAAGCTCAACAACACTTTCTGGAATGTGGTGCGCTTTGAAGTCACGACGGAAATCATCCCAAGTGATCACACGACCTCCTCTGGAATCTTTGTATTGATGGAACCACTCAGCAGCTTGATCTTTGAGTTGAAAAGAGGCAAACTTGACAAAGTCCTCAGGTCTCACATTGCTGCACTCGAAATGCTTGCTGATGTCCACAAGCCAATCATCGGCGTCTGTGGCCTCGACACAGTAGCTGAAGGTCTTTGGCTGATTAGCAAGGAACTAGTTCAGTGAAGCGAAGTGCGGCTGATTGTTGCCTTGGCCTTGATTCTCTTGATTAGCTTGACCCTGGTTGCGATCTTGCAAGAGCTGAATCAGAATCTGAGCATTGGCATTTGTGGCAGTCATCAAGGCTTGCCATGCTTCCGGAGGCGGAGGTGGTGGCGGAGGGTTAGCCTGATTCCCGTCATTGCGTTCCGGATTCTGACGCGTTGGTGGAGCCATCCTGAAGAGGGTGACATCCATTAGCATCTTGACAGAGATATAATGAAGCTGAATCAAAGGAACGAAATTGCAACATATAATCTTCACAATTAACATTCGAACGAGAATGAACGAATGAATTCCAATGTAAAACATCACACTTCCAAAGCTGAGAAGCCACTTAGGACATGGTAAGGAATAAAATCAACAAGGTACGGAAGTGAACAAATACTTGGTAAGGATTACCCAATCACAAACCAAATATCTGCGGAAGAAATACTAAAGCTACAAGAATTCCCACTTATAAACTCCCGAAACTTTCTGGTTATGCAATCAGGTGTTGGGGATACAGGGGAAGCATAATATCTCACCCAAACTAGCAAATCCTACAACCAGATGTATCCATCCTTCAACACATAACCAAGAAACCTTCGGAAATCGTCTACCTCAACCTTCGAAAAGCATCCGTTATACAAGTCATGGCAATACTCCAGCACTCGCCACAGTACTGGGCTATCAGGGTTATCTCACCAACAACTGTACAAAAGAGATTTTCGATGTCGGTCGTACTAAACTCAGATATTCCAAAACCGCAACGATAAGATTATGACAACAACACCTCGGAGCTCAACTCCCCGGGACACTGCCACAACCCCTAAATGTCAGGAGGCAACCAAGACAATGTTGTCATCATAAAACCATCGGAACGATTGTAATATACCCGCGTGATCCTAATTTTTTTTAGTGAAATTTGAGAAGAGAAGAGTCAAACTCTACGTCAGGAAGCCTTACCAGAAGGTCGAAGGGACTGGGGAGTAAAAAGAATTCCTAAACTCTCCGATATATAATTCCTAAATGACTCAAAACATTTTTCTAGACACAACTCGGCCACTAAAGACAATCAAACAGTGGGGGCTCCTAAGGTCGGGAAAAGGCTCTGATTACCAACTTGTAACGCCCTCGATGCGGCTATATCTCCCACGTGTCGAGGCACGACTTAGAGGCATAACCGCATTGAAAGCAGTGTCGCAAGTGAGGTAATCTTCACACAATCCATGTAATAAATAAAGGGAAAAAATACATAGTTGGCTTACAATCGCCACTTCACACAAGTACATAAATAACAACCATCAAACAGATTACACTCAAGGTCCGACTACGGTACCAAAATGAAAGAAGACTACCCCAAATGCTAAACAGATCCCCGGATCACCCAACTGGGCTCCACTACTGATCATCTGGAAAAGAAACATAGTAACGGCCACGTTCCTCGTCGAACTCCCAAGTGAGCTCGGTCGCGTCATCAGCACTGACATCGTTGGTACCTGCAACTGTGGTGATAATATCTGTGAGTCACGGGGACTCAGCAATCTCACACCCGCGAGATCAAGACTATTTAAGCTTAAAGGTGGGAAAGGGGTTTGTGAGGTGGAGCTGCAGCAAGCGACTAGCATATGGTGGCTACAGCGCAAAAGAGAGCGAGAAGAGAAGGCAAAGCACGGTCGTGAAGCTAGAAGTGATCAAGAAGTGATCCTGAAACAACCTACGTCAGGCATAACTCCAACAACCGTGTTCACTTCCCGGACCCCGCCGAGAAGAGACCATCACGGTTACACACGCGGTTGATGTGTTTTAGTTAGGGTCAACTTCGGGTTTTCTACAACCAGACATCAACAAATTCCCATCTGCCTCATAACCGCGGGCACGGCTTTCGAAAGATAATACCCTGCAGGGGTGTCCCAACTTAGCCCATGATAAGCTCTCACGGTCAACGAAGGATATTCCTTCTACCGGGAAGACCCGATCAATCTCGGAATCCCGGACTACAAGACATTTCAACAGCAATAAAACAAGTCCAGCAAAGCCGCACGATTGTGCCGACAAATCCTGATAGGAGCTGCACATATCTCGGTCTCAGGGCACATCCGGATAAGCTAAGCATACAGGAGCCAACATAACCCAAGTTGCCAAGGGACGGCCCTGCACGGTGCTCTAGTTTGGACCAGCAATCGAAGGAGAACTGGCCCGGGGGGGGGTTAAAATAAGATGACCCTTGAGTCTGCAGAACCCAAGGGAAAAAAGGCTAGGTGGCAAATGGTAAAACCAATGTTGGGCCTTGCTGAAAAAGTCTTATTCAAAGCGAACTGTCAAGGGGGTCCCATAAATCACCCAACCGTGTAAGGAACGCAAACTCCGGGAACATAACATCGGTATGACGGAAACTAGGGTGGCAAGAGTGGAACAAAACACCAGGCATAAGGCCGAGCCTTCCACCCTTTACCAAGTATATAGATGCATTAATTAACTAAGAGGTATTGTGATATCCCAACAAGTAAACATGTTTCAACAAGGAACAACAAGTCCATGTTCCAACAAGGAACAAACTTCACCTTCACCTGCAACTAGCAACGCTATAAGAGGGGCTGAGCAAAGCAGTAACATAGCCAAACAACGGTTTGCTAGGACATGGATGGTTAGGGGCTGACATGGCAATATAGGAGGCATGATATAGCAAGTGGTGGGTATCACAGCATAGGCATGGCAAAAGAGCGAGCAATCTAGCAAGCAAAGATAGAAGTGATTTCGAGGGTATGGTCATCTTGCCTGCAAGGTTCTCAGAGTTGTCGAAAGCTTGGTCCTCGAAAGCGTTCTCAACGGAATCCTCGTTCACGTACTCACCTCCCGGCTCTACCCAAGACAAGAGAACAAGCAAAGGAACCAATATCAACCACGATGCAATGCGCAAGCAACATGATGCAAAACATGGCATGATATGCGAGAGGTGATATGCAATGCGTATGCATGCTCCGGAAGGACAAGGATGAACGGGGCATAATCTTGGCAAACCAAGCATGCCACTGGATAGATGAGGTGATTTCGGTTGAAATCGATATAAAGATCACCGGAATCGGATGCACGGTTAGCAAATGGCAAGCAAAACAAGAATGACACGAATCTGCCATAAACAGCATGATGCTACTTAGCAAGCAACAAATAATTAAGCTACTGCACCCAACCATGGCAACAAAGCATATGCCAGTAATCTACTCGAGATGCTCGACAAAAGATGAACACTGAGCTACGGCTAAATCACATCATAACAGGTCCAAACAATCATGGCAAAAGTGCAAACGATAACAAGTTCACAGACTTAGAGAAAATATCAACAAGCAGAAACTAACATCAGGATGACATGTTCAGAGCAATGAAACAACATGCTACAGGTTTAGAACATAGCAAAGTAAGGCATGGCATGAATCTACTCATAGCACTTGACAAAAGTCCCTTACTGACTATAAGCCAAAAAGGATCAGAGAATATGATTACACCCATGACAATTAAGCAAGTTTCGTTACAGGTTTCAGACTTAGCAGAAAACTGGACATGTCAAAAACAGATAACGACTAGGCATGTTCGTGAGCTCGATGCACTCGCTACAGAGCATTGCATGATAAACTAAGCATACATACATCAATAAGACATGGCATAGTAACAAAGCATGGCAAGAATCACATCATATCATGCGAGGATCAACTACACCAAGCTTGGCAAAATCGAATAACATGTAAACATTCTGCCAGAAAACGATATCAAGCAAAAGTAGAGCTCGATTGACTCAAGCTAATGCACTCCAAAAATACCAACAAGGGCAGGAATGGATAGAGGACATCCATAATCCCAAATGATCCTTACTGATCATGCTCAAAATATGCATGGATCTCTTGTAAACAACATGAACATATGGCATGAAAATAACAGCAGTCAGGGACTTAGTGAAATCACTGTCTCTGAAATCAGCAACATCAAGATACCTAGTTTGCATGCTTGTGCTAGCCACCACATAGATCACAAAAATACATGGCAAAATCCTCTGGACAGGTAACATGGCATATTACAAAACTCATGTAGGACTCAACTTCATAGGAGGTACACATCAATCATGGCAAAAATGACAAAAGTGCATGTTCAGATAAGATCCAGCAACTAACGACAACCAGCCCTCTTCTAACAGCATTTAGGGCATCAAGATGACTTCAAATGAAAATGATGAAATGGAACAAAATGTTGTACTCTTCGAGGCGAACAATTTGACATATTATACGCGCGAAACGGAGCTACGGATGCAGAGTTATGACATGATGAAGATGCGATGATGATGATGAAATTACAGGACTTGGAGAAAAATCGGGCTCGTGGAAGTCAACCCTCACGGCACGCGGCCCGAGGTTCACCGGGCGGATCTCGCCGGCGGGAGGCGAGGGACGGCGAGAGGGCAGCGGATCCGGCCGGATCTCGCCGGATCCGGGCGCGGACGGCGAGGGGGCGGCGGTGGCGGCGCGCGCAGCCGCGGCGGAGGCCGGCGACGTCGCGGGAGGGCGCGGGCGGCGGCCGGGAGGGCGGCGGCGCGCGTGGGAGCAGGCGGAGGCGGGCGGCGCGGGCCGGGAGGGCCGGTGGCGGCTGGCGGCGGGGAGGCCACGTGGCGCGCGCCCACTGGCCAGGGCGCGCCGGCGGCGGGACAGGTGGCGGCGGAGCACTGTGCGGGCGCGGATTTCGAGGAGGGATTAGGGTTTCGGGGTGCCTCTCCTAGATTTGGACGGGGGAGGCATTTTTATAGATAGGAGGAGCTAGGAGGCTCCAAACGGAGTGCGGTTTTCGCCCACGCGATCGTGATCGAACGGCGGAGGACATGGGAGTGACTTAGATGGGTTATGGGGCTGTTATGAAGGGGTTTTGGGCTGCAACACACACACGAGGCCTTCACGGTTACTCGGTTAACCGTTGGAGTACCAAACGAACTCCGATTGACCCGAAACTTGACAGGCGGTCTTCCGGTGCTATACCGAGGCCGCATGTCAAACCTCGGTCCATTCCGAGAATGTTTAATACCCGCTCACGAAGAAATGTAAAAGGGGACGCCGGGAGACATAGGAGCGCCGGATTGCAAAACAGACAACGGGAAAGATGCTCGGATTTATGAGACGAACACGTATGCAAATGCGATGCACATGATGGCATGATATGAAATGCATGACATGAACAAAATGCAAAACGGAGAGAACCCAACCACGGAGGGAATATATCATAACACATCGCCGAAAATGGCAAGAGTTGGATTACAAATATGGCAAGTTACATCTGGGGCGTTACATGTATGCAATGCAATCGCCTTGTAATGCTTTACTTTATCACTAAGCGGTAGCGATAGTCGTAGAAGCATAAGATTGGCGAGACGACAATGATGCTATGATGGAGATCAAGGTGTCGCGCTGGTAACGATGGTGATCATGACGGTCCTTCGGAGATGGAGATCACAAGCACAAGATGATGATGGCCATATCATATCACATATATTGATTGCATGTGATGTTTATCTTTTATGCATCTTATCTTGCTTTGATTGACGGTAGCATTTTAAGATGATCTCTCACTAAATTTCAAGATAAAAGTGTTCTCCCTGAGTATGCACCGTTGCCAAAGTTTGTCGTGCCCAGACACCACGTGATGATCGGGTGTGATAAGCTCTACGTCCATCTACAACGGGTGCAAGCCAGTTTTGCACAAGCAGAATACTCAGGTTAAACTTGAGCCTAGCATATGCAGATATGGCCTCGGAACACTGAGACCGAAAGGTCGAGCGTGAATCATATAGTAGATATGATTAACATAGTGATGTTCACCATTGAAAGCTACTCGATTTCACATGATGATCGGTTATGGTTTAGTTGATTTGGATCATGTGATCACTTAGATGATTAGAGAGATGTCTATCTAAGTGGGAGTTCTTAAGTAATATGATTAACTGAACTTTAATTTATCATGAACTTAGTCCTGGTAGTATTTGCATGTCTATGTTATAGATCAATTGCTCGCATTTAGCTCCCCTGTTTTATTTTTGATATGTTCCTAGAGAAAACTAAGTTGAAAGATGTTAGTAGCAATGATACGGATTGGATCCGTGATCTGAGGATTTTCCTCATTGCTGCATAGAAGAATTACGTCCTGGAAGCACCGCTGGGTGCCAGGCCTGCTGCTGATGCAACTGACGATGTTAAGAACGTCTTGCAGAGCAAAGCTGATGACTACTCGATAGTTCAATGTGCCATGCTTTACGGCTTAGAACCGGGACTTCAACGATGTTTTGAACGTCATGGAGCATATGATATGTTCCAGGAGTTGAAGTTAATATTTCAAGCAAATGCCCGGACTGAGAGATATGAAGTCTCCAATAAGTTCTATAGCTGCAAGATGGAGGAGAACGGTTCTGTTAGTGAGCATATACTCAAGGTGTCTGGGTATAATAATCACTTGATTCAACTGGGAATTAATCTTCCGGATGATAGCGTCATTGACAGAATTCTCCAATCACTTTCACCAAGCTACAAGAGCTTCGTGATGAACTATAGTATGCAAGGGATGACGAAAACGATTCCCGAGCTTTTCATGATGATGAAATCGATGTAGGTAGAAATCAAGAAGGAGCATCAAGTGTTGATGGTCAATAAGACCACCAGTTTCAAGAAAAAGGGCAAAGGGAAGAAGAACGGGAACTTCAAGAAGAACAGCAAGCAAGTTGCTGCTCAGGCGAAGAAACCCAAGTCTGGACCTAAGCCTGAGACTGAGTGCTTCTACTGCAAGCAAACTGGTCACTGGAAGCGGAACGGCCCCAAGTATTTGGCGGATAAGAAGGATGGCAAGGTGAACAAAGGTATATGTGATATACATGTTATTGATGTGTACCTTACTAGAGCTCGCAGTAGCACCTGGGTATTTGATACTGGTTCTGTTGCTAATATTTGCAACTCGAAACAGGGACTACGGATTAAGCGAACACTGGCCAAGGACGAGGTGACGATGCGCGTGGGAAATGGTTCGAAAGTCGATGTGATCGCGGTCGGCACGCTACCTCTACATCTACCTTCGGGATTAGTATTAGACCTAAATAATTGTTATTTGGTGCCAGCGTTGAGCATGAACATTATATTTGGATCTTGTTTGATGCGAGACGGTTATTCATTTAAATCAGAGAATAATGGTTGTTCTATTTATATGAGTAATATCTTTTATGGTCATGCACCCTTGAAGAGTGGTCTATTTTTGATGAATCTCGATAGTAGTGATACACATATTCATAATGTTGAAGCCAAAAGATGCAGAGTTGATAATGATAGTGCAACTTATTTGTGGCACTGCTGTTTAGGTCATATCGGTGTAAAGCGCATGAAGAAACTCCATACTGATGGACTTTTGGAGCCACTTGATTATGAATCACTTGGTACTTGCGAACCGTGCCTCATGGGCAAGATGACTAAAACACCGTTCTCCGGTACTATGGAGAGAGCAACAGATTTGTTGGAAATCATACATACAGATGTTTGTGGTCCAATGAATGCTGAGGCTCGTGGCGGATATCGTTATTTTCTAACCTTCACAGATGATTTAAGAAGATATGGGTATATCTAATTAATGAAGCATAAGTCTGAAACATTTGAAAAGTTCAAAGAATTTCATAATGAAGTTGAAAATCATCGTAACAAGAAAATAAAGTTTCTACGATCTGATCGCGGAGACAATTATTTGAGTTACGAGTTTGGTCTTCAATTAAAACAATGTGGAATAGTTTCACAAATTCGTGCCACCTGGAACACCACAGCATAATGGTGTGTTCGAACGTCATAACCGTACTTTATTGGATATCGTACAATCTATGATGTTTCTTATCGATTTACCACTATAGTTTTGGGGTTATGCATTAGAGACAGCTGCATTCACGTTAAAAAGGGGCACCATCTAAATCCGTTGAAACGACACTGTATGAACTGTGGTTTGGCAAGAAACCAAAGTTGTCGTTTCTTAAAGTTTGGGGTTGCGATGCTTATGTGAAAAAAGTTTCATCCTGATTAGCTCAAACCCAAACCGGAGAAATATGTCTTCATAGAATACCCAAAGGAAACTGTTGGGTACACCTTCTATCACAGATCCAAAGGCAAGATATTCGTTGCTAAGAATGGATCCTTTCTAGAGAAGGAGTTTCTCTCGAAAGAAGTGAGTGGGAGGAAAGTAGAACTTGATGAGGTAACTGTACCTGCTCCCTTATTGGAAAGTAGTTCATCACAGAAAACGGTTTCTGTGACACCTACACCAATTAGTGAGGAAGTTAATGATGATGATCATGAAACTTTAGATCAAGTTATTATTGAACCTCGTAGATCAACCAGAGTAAGATCCGCACCAGAATGGTATGGTAATCCTGTTCTGGAAGTCATGCTACTAGATCATGATGAACCTATGAACTATGAAGAAGCGATGGTGAGCCCAGATTCCGCAAAATGGCTTGAGGCCATGAAATCTGAGATGGGATCCATGTATGAGAACAAAGTACGGACTTTGATTGACTTGCCCAATGATCGGCGAGCCATTGAGAATAAATGGATCTTCAAGAGGAAGACTGACGCTAATAGTAGTGTTACTATCTACAAAGCTAGAATTGTCGCAAAAGGTTTTCGACAAGTTCAAGGTGTTGACTACAATGAGAGTTTCTCACTCGTATCTATGCTTAAGTCTGTCCGAATCATGTTAGAAATTGCCGCATTTTATGAAATATGGCAAATGGATAAATAAAACTGCAATCCTTAATGGATTTATTAAAGAAGAGTTGTATATGATGCAACCATAAGGTTTTGTAAATCCTAAATGTGCTAACAAAATATGCAAGCTCCAGCGATCCATCTATGGACTGGTGCAAGCATCTCGGAGTTGGAATATACGCTTTGATAAGTTGATCAAAGCATATAGTTTTATACAGACTTGTGGTGAAGCCTGTATTTACAAGAAAGTGAGTGGGAGCACTACGGCATTTCTGATAAGTATATGTGATTGACATATTGTTGATCGAAAATAATGTAGAATTATTCTGCAAAGCATAAAGGAGTGTTTGAAAGGTGTTTTTCAAAGAAAGACCTCGGTGAAGCTGCTTACATATTGAGCATCAAGATCTATAGAGATAGATCAAGACACTTGATAATTTTTTTCAATGAGTACATACCTTGACAAGATTTTGAAGTAGTTCAAAATGGAACAGTCAAAGAAAGAGTTCTTGTCTATGTTACAAGGTGTGAAATTGAGTAAGACTCAAAGCCCGACCATGACAGAAGACAGAAAGAGAGTGAAAGTCATTCCCTATGCCTCAGCCATAGGTTTTATAAAGTATGGCATGCTGAGTACCATATCTATTGTATACCCTACACTGATTTTGGCAAGGGAGTACAATAGTGATCTAGGAGTAGATCACTAGACAACGGTTAAAATTATTGTTAGTGGAATAAGGATATGTTACTCGATTATGGAGGTGTCAAAAGGTTCGTCGTAAAGAGTTACGTTGATGCAAGCTTTGACACCAATCTGGATGACTCTAAGTCTCGATCTAGATACATACTGAAAGTGGGAGCAATTAGCTAGAGTAGCTCCATGCAGAGCATTGTAGACATAGAAAATTGCAAAATTCATAACGGATCTAAATGTGAAAACTCGTTGACTAAGATTCTCTCACAAGCAAAACATGATCACACCTTAGTACTCTTTGGGTGTTAATCACACAACGATGTGAACTAGATTACTATGGGTGTTGGTCACATGGCGATGTGAACTATGGGTGTTAATCACATGATGATGTGAACTATCGATGTTAATCACATGGTGATGTGATCTAGATTATTGACTCTAGTGCAAGTGGGAGACTGAAGGAAATATGCCCTAGAGGCAATAATAAAGTTATTATTTATTTCCTTATTTCATGATAAATGTTTATTATTCATGCTAGAATTGTATTAACCGGAAACATAATACATGTGTGAATACATAGACAAACATAGTGTCACTAGTATGCCTCTACTTGAATAGCTCGTTAATCAAAGATGGTTAAGTTTCCTAACCATAGACATGAGTTGTCATTTGATTAACGGGATCACATCATTAGGAGAATGATGTGATTGACTTGACCCATTCCATTAGCTTAGCACTCGATCGTTTAGTATGTTGCTATTGTTTTCTTCATGACTTATACATGTTCCTATGGCTATGAGATTATGCAACTCCCGTTTACCGGAGGAACACTTTGTGTGCTACCAAACGTCACAACGTAACTGGGTGATTATAAAGGTGCTCTACAGGTGTCTCCGAAGGTACTTGTTGGGTTGGCGTATTTCGAGATTAGCATTTGTCACTCCGATTGTTGGAGAGGTATCTCTGGGCCCTCTCGGCAATACACATCACTTAAGCCTTGCAAGCAATGCAACTAATGAGTTAGTTGCGAGATGATGTATTACGGAACGAGTAAAAAGACTTGCCGGTAACGAGATTGAACTAGGTATTGAGATACCGACGATCGAATCTCGGGCAAGTAACATACCGATGACAAAGGGAACAACGTATGTTGTTATGCAGTTTGACCGATAAAGATCTTCGTAGAATATGTAGGACACAATATGAGCATCCAGGTTCCGCTATTGGTTATTGACCAGAGACATGTCTCGATCATGTCTACATTATTCTCGAACCCGTAGGGTCCGCACGCTTAACGTTACGATGACAGTTTCATTATGAGTTTATATGTTTTGATGTACCGAAGGTTGTTCGGAGTCCCGGATGTGAACACGGACATGACGAGGAGTCTCGAAATGGTTGAGACATGAATATTGATATATTGGAAGCCTATGTTTGGACATTGGAAGTGTACCGGGTAAAATCGGCATTTTACCGGAGTACCGGGGGTTACCGGAACCCCCCGGTAACCTAATGGGCCTTAATGGGCCTAGTGGAGGAAGAGGAGAGGAGGCCAAGGGGCAGCCGCGCGCCCCTGCCCCCCCAAGTCCGAATTGTACAAGGAGGGGGGTGGCCCCCCCTTTCCTTTCCCCTCTCTCTCTCCTTCCCCCAAGTCCTAGTCCAACATGGAAAAGGGGGGGAGTCCTACTCCCGGTAGGAGTAGGACTCCTCCTGGCACACCCCTTGCCTGGCCGCACCTCCTCCCCCTTGCTCCTTTATATACGGGGGCAGGGGGCACCCTAGAGACACAACAATTGATCATTGGTCTCTTAGCCGTGTGCGGTGCAGCCCTCCACCATAATCCTCGATAATATTGTAGCGGTGCTTAGGGGAAGCCCTGCGACGGTAGAACATCAAGATCGTCACCACGCCGTTGTACTGACGGAACTCTTTCCCGACATTCTGCTGGATCGGAGTCCGGGGATCGTCATCGAGCTGAACATGTGCTAGAACTCGGAGGTGCCGTAGTTTCTGTGCTTCATCGGTCGGGCCGTGAAGACGTACGACTACATCAACCGCGTTGTTATAACGCTTTCACTTTCGGTCTATGAGGGTACATGGACAACACTCTCCCCTCTTGTTGCTATGCATCACCATGATCTTGCGTGTGCGTAGGATTTTTTTTTTGAAATTACTACGTTCCCCAACAGATAGGGCATGTGAGGCCATTTCGATTTCTGACAACTTAACCTCTACCTCTATTTTGTCTTCTCATTTGGTGCTAGGTCCCATTTATGATGATGCGCCGATCCTCGACGACTTCGTCCTTCCTTTGGACAAGACGATGGCCATGGTGGAATATGATGCACCCCCCACATGGTTCCATCAAGTTGATGATGATGACCACCATTTGGTCTTTGCCACCTCACCTACACCACTTGAGTGGAACGAACAAGGTAATATATGTGAAGATGATGCTCTAGTCCCACTAGTGGACATTCTCGACATTGATTGCTTGCATGATGTTGATCCACCTATTGTCATGCTTCATGCTAGTTCGACTTCCCCATGCGATGATTTACCCATTTATGATGAGTTTGATTATTGCCATGTGGAGTCTATTAGTTGTGATGCCATGTTACATAAGATTTCTTGTGATAATTCTCTTGGTCACATCATGTTTGACAATCTGCTTGACTTGTCATATGCTATGCATGAGATCAACAATATGTCATATATGCAATCTCATTGTAGTGACTATGCATATGCCATCAACATAAACCCAATTTGCACATATGGCATAGATGACGAGCCCATGGTTATTGGCACTTGTTTTTCTTGTGATGATGTTGATATAGTTCCTTTGCATCATTCATCTACTATGCAATGCCATGATCACATTGTTCCAAATATGCATTGTTTTGGATGTTGTAAATATTCTCCATGTGATGTTTCCATTAATGCTCATGAGGATACCCCCATAGTCTCCTCATACATTTTAGGAGATTTTGATTCATCCTATCCATTGCATGATCCCACTACTAGTGTGCACCATATGCTCCCCATGACTAAACATGCTAGTGATGTGACATATACTTGCTTTCTCAATTTGTGCCCCCATCGTGTCATACATAACAACTATTCTTGCATGATGGATGACATGTTCTTATACCATGCATCAAATTTCTTTAAGTGATGATTATCTTGTGCTAACTCACACATGCACATACACATCATGATGGATGATGTGTACATTTACCACGCACACACTTTCTTTGGTTTGTGTCTCTTTTGTGTAGGTACACATGAATACTTGTTAACCTCGCAATCCCACGAGTTGACAAAATGAGCTCTAGAGAGCAATGATGACTTGGGATCCCATGGGTTGCCTTTCCCACCGCCCTCTTCACGCAAAGACTTCACGCATTTCTTCTACATGGCCCTCACTTGGTTATGGGTTATATACCACTACATATTATATGCCCATAATGCCATGTTTACTTTGCATGATATGCTCTTTCCTATGTCTTTGCCATGCATTTATGACCCATGCTTAGCATTACACATGATGATTGATTCTCATACGTGTATGTGTATTTGCATGCTTGGTGGAGATATTGCTTGTTATTGCCATGTTTGCTATGTGCCCCATGCCTATGATGATACTATGATCTTGTTTTGTGCTCGTGCTCGCAATATGTCTTGTGCATTCCCTATATCTATTATTTGCTCACATGACATGATTGCCATGATTTCCTCTAGTGTGTTGCATTTTCGCTCCACTAGTTTGCACGACTTGATTTCTATGCTTTCTCATGTTGCATTCGATTCTTGGATTTCTTGCTCCTATCATATGTTTGGTTGCAACAATGTCATTACTTCACATATGCCATGTCCCATTGCTTGTCACTTGCTTGACTTGATTGCCTCACACATGATGAACAATTGCTCTTTCCATTGTGTTGAGTGCCACACTATTTTCACTATACCATATGCACATTATGCTCGGATTGTCTTGCACTTACCCCATGTGTTTAGACATCTTCTCTTATTTGGTGTTGTGAATGGTTCTTATGCATACCATAGACCGTTCATTGAGAGTCTTATGCATGATTGCTATGAGCTTGAGGTAGATGCTTATTCTCATGAAACAGATAGTTGCATCACTACCTCACATTTGCATGCTTGTTTCCATGATGTCCTTGATTTTGCTCCATTTATGCGCTTACATGCCATGACACACTTCTTTGTCAAACCGTATGGTATGCTTGATGACAACACTTGTTGGGCGAATCACCTCTTGAATGCTTGGTTTTGCTTTAATGCAAACAACATTTGTTTTTCCAAGTGCTTGTTATCTTTGCTCCTTTTGAAGGAATTACAAGACGGTGCGACATTGGAGAGTGACCATTTCGAGCTTCCACATGACAAGTGCTTGGTGGATGTCCATTTCTACACGGCGACGCCATCTTGTTACCATGGTGATGAAGATCACGATTTGTGGATGAATCTCTCCCAAGGGGGGGGGGGGATGATGCGGAGCATCCCTCGCTCATCCCTATGGACTCTACTACAACTCATCAAGCACCTTGAGGACCAATGACAAGAGCACGTGCACGCACCGTCGAAACCGAGGTTAACTCTTTCCTCTTCGAGGTTCATTTGGGTTCACACGAGAGTCGGGTTCCACCTCAAATGGATACATTGTGCATTCTTGGGTACCAAGGAAGTGATCGTGAAGAAGCTAGGAGGGAGCCACAAGCAACCGAGAAGAAGGAGAAGGAGGGAGAGTGGCCGAAGCGCGAAGACACGGAGGCGCTGGACCCCCCGGGTACCCGACCCTTCATGCCTCGGGTGCCCGGGTCTTTGGCCGCTGCCTGGGTGGCGCCCCTGAGTACCCCGGGTGCGTGGGCCACCAACCCCCGGGTGCCCGACCCCTCCTCCAGCCGGCCTCCTGCTCGGCCCCGGGTGCCCGACCCCTCCCGCGCCTGCCTCCAGCGCCACCCGGGTGCCCGGGGCTTGGACGCCCGGGTGCCCGGCCTCGACCGCCCACCCCCCTACGTCTACCCCGGGTGCCCGGGCCTAGGACCCCCAGGTGCCCGGACCCATCCGAGGGCCTGTGTGCCTTTTTGGGCTTTTTGCCCTTGTACCTATCTCCCCCTCTTATTTCGCCCCTATACTATAAGTACCCCCCAGATAGCTCATTTAGAGGGATAGCAAAGTATTTGATAGACAAAGAGAGAGCTTTGCTCATCTTCCTCCTCATGGAGATCATGACCTCCTAAGGGAGAAGATCCACTTGTGGATATCAAGGCCTCCTCTTGGAGAAGGATCCCCATCATAGGATCATCAAGACCTCTCTCCTCATAGGATTGGGATGAACTAGTACCTTGTATCTTTCCTTTGTTGTCTTTGAATCATTGTGAACTCTTGTATGTTCTTGATATAGCATATGTGTGATTGGATCTAGTCAATTTGAGTGTTTCCCCTCTCTTGTGTTCTTCCTGTTCTTGGGGATTTCCCCTCCATTTCGTGAAAGATCTCCATCTAAGGTTCCACCCTACAACAGATATTTTACAGGAACTACCAAAGAGGCACATGTTTCAACCCCGTTGGTGATGCTCTAAGTTAGAAAATGTGCCAACATACCTTTGACAAGAGAAACCATCAGTAAACCAACTGTCTTTTGTTATGTTTATTTTGTATATAGTGAAAATTTGGTCAGCTCCATACACATGAGTCGCAACATAAAAGGTTCACACCATGAGTCACAAACACAAATTTACTTCACAGATTATGGCATATATACTTTATGAACCATGTCAAATTTACTTTTAAACCATAGAAAAATTCTTTTTGGACCATGGAAAATGTATTGCAAATCCAAGGTAGTTTTTTCTTTATTATGTCTTTAACAATCCATAGCAAATTTATTGAACAATTCATGGTAAATTTCTTTTTTTAGACCATGGCAAATAGTTTTTTGTTGTCTATTATGGCAAATTTATATATTTGGCCATGGAAATTTAAGTTTGGTACGGTGGCAAATTTAATTTTTTGAGCATGCATTTTTTAACAAACTATTGTTAATTCATTTTTGTACACCATGGCAAATTTTTTCGAACATTTCCATGGCAAATTTGTTTCATGAGACTTGTTTTTTTTAAATTCAATTTTTGCCGTCATCTTTTACAAAATACCGTCAATTTATGTTCAAAGATAGTTGTTAATTGTTTTTAATGTTTTAAAGCTAGGTGACATTTAGTTCCCATGCATGACAATTTTAAAATTTCATGCATGGCATTTACTACGCATGTTCCTAAATAGTTGTCTTTCTATAAATTTCAACAAGTGACTACATACAGAGCAAAATGAGTGAATCTACATACTAAAATATGTCTATATACGTCCGTATGTGATAGTCCATTTGAAATCTCTAAAAAGACAAATATTTATGAACGGAGGGAGTAGATTAAGGCAAACTTATGTTCAAACATACCCCCACTATCAGGTCAAACTTACACCATTTTAAGTTTATTTTTTGTTTTGATCTATATCATGGCAATTTTTGCACAAGGTTTTCGTCGCTCTGCATCCGCATCAATGCATGGCATTTTTTACTATGCATGATTTTTTCGGTAATGTATTAGACGCGGGCAATTTTCCATGGTAATAGTGACTGCATGCCATTGTGAATTTTCTGTTTTTGTATACCAGTGTCAAAAGGCGTCAACATTGGGAATTTTTTGTGCAAATGGAATTTGTGTTGGGCCACAAGTTCTAAGAAAAGAAATGCATACTCGTGTATTCTCATCAAATGTTTTCGTTCGGGCAAGAGGTTTCGTCCTAGCGAATCATTAAAGCCCCTCCCCGTCATATTCGTATTGGAGTTCGGGAGGTATTTTCTTTTGTCGGTAACCAAATTAATACGAAAAAAAGTCAAAATTGAAATAGATAAAAAGTATTTCCGAATATACCTATATTTCCTCAACTAGCGAGCGGTTTTCTGCGGGTCAAAGCCACCTTCGGCCAGGGGTTAGTTTCCGGGTCGGTCCGGAAGAGTCGAGAAACTCGAGATACCTTGCCGGCTGCCGCAGCCTGCCCCCGTCGTCTTTCTTCCGTTCCGTGCGCCGAAACAGGGTCGACAGGTCCACCCAAGAGCGAGAGGGGGACAAGGAAGAAATCTCGGGAGAGGGGGAGAGCGAGAGAGAGACGCATCGCGATGTCGGCGGAGACGGAGACGAGCGCCGCCGCGCCCGCGCCCGCGCCCATGCGGTGCCAGCGCATAGGCTGCGACGCCATGTTCACCGACGACGACAACCCCGACGGCTCCTGCCACTACCACCCCTCGGTAAGCTCACTCCCCCTCCCCCCACTCGAAAAAATCGCATCGTTTCGCTCCTTCGAGCCCCTGTAGACCCTGGAGGTAGAAGCCTTCCTTGTAGCCCCTAAGCTCGCTTCTCGGATCTCGCTTTGGTACTCATATGCTATAAGGATCTGGGTGTAGTTGGGAGTCGAGGGTTTAGATCCTGTACGTCCACGGAAGGCACCACTCGGGATAGCTGCTGTGTCGTAGAAATTGTAAAATTGTAATCTCCCAAAATCTTGAAGACAGTCAATTAAGCATGTAATCTTATTATGTTGTTGGCATTAACATTGAATCGATCGATATGGCGGTAATTGGTAGCATGTTCCTGCTAATTGCATTATTCAGTCAGCGAGAAGCAGCGGTTGATTGCATTGACGAAACAGGCTACAAGTAAATGCAGGCGCACTTTTGGGGAACATTGTTTTGTGGGTTGCAGACAGACCTGGAAGTTGCCTGTTGACGAGGCCTTGTGCGCAATATGTGTGACGACCATGTTATATTATGTTTGTTTAGAGTTCAGTCACGTGCCCATTTATTTTAGCCTTTTAGGACATAAAAACTTGGCACCCTAAACAAAACAAAAATGGAAAGGGGTGAAGGGACCTTTGCTTGGTTTGATGTTATGATTGAAGTGTGATCTTGCATTTATGTTCTACAAAGCAATTTGCTAGGAAAGACTGAATTCCAGGAAGCTACAAGTTTAATATACGATCTATCACTAAGCTACAGATTGAAGAACAAATATTACAACTACAGATTCGAGTGAACACCATGTAGTTTTGTGGTGTAATTGCCAAATTGGTCTCTGAATCTGCAGCTCTTTGAAGTTGGTCAAATCTGTAGCTTTATTATACAATTGGTCCACAAATCTGTGTGTGAAGTTTCTTTAAATACGTAATTTTGAACCTGTAGTTTTGCTAAATTTACCGCAGGAAAAATAGCAATTTAAACACTTATTTCACTGTTACTCTAGTTATTCCGCAATGTTTGATACCAATGCATCAAGTAACTGGCGCCAAGGAATCTTTAAGTAATTCACTTTTTGAAGTTGGTCAAATCTTTAGTTGTATTATACAATGGGTCCATACATCTGTGTGTGAAGTTTATTTAAATTAGTAATTTCGTGATAGTTTCTACACTGAACATGTAGTTGTACGAAATTTACTCCAGGAAAAAATATATATTTAAACACCTATTTCACTGATGCAGATGTTTGATACCAATACAAGAAGTAACTGGCACTAAGGAATCTTCATATATTTCTGTTTTTGTCTTTTCGAAAAGTACGAGAACTGCTCAACAATAAGCACTACTCTGTAGGCAATCCCAAATTCGATTGTGATATTCACCAGTTGAACTACTGTAATTGATCTTAAACATTTTTGAAAGTACACTAATAAGGCGCGTTCAGGATATCAGTTATAGATATGAGATCGAATAGTTAAATATTGGAAAATTAAGTTATGAATCAATTAGGACATGATAATAACTTAGCATGCATTTCTATCTTTCTGACCAGCGAAAATCCTTTTCTTTTTGTTTTCATGAAGTGTTTCAGAAAATTATAAATTCACAGCATCCATTTCCATTTTTTAGCTATTAACAGTTCTCCCCCTTTTTTGTCTTTTTGCAGGGAGTAAGTTCGTTTGCTGCACTTGTGGGATTATTTCTGTTTTTGATAAAACCATAGGTTCTCTAATATATTATTTCCAGCCTATGTTTCATGATGGCATGAAAGAGTGGAGCTGTTGCAAGCAAAGAAGCCATGATTTTAGCTTATTTTTGGCTATTCCTGGGTAAGGATCCTCTCTCCTCCCATGGCAGGCAGTGGCAGAATAGTTACGTATGTCTTGTTGTGCATGGTGTCATAGATACAAATTATGTTTGCAAATAATCTAAATTATTAGCGAGTCCAGCTCTCTATGCATTGCAATTAGTAAGTTTGATTTGCACCATCTATGGCTGATTTGTGATGGAACAGAAGGGCGTTTGAGATTTCTTTGGTCACCGATTAGGAATTAGCACTATGATCAACCATTCTCATTTCCTTCTTCATTTGTTGCCTAGGACTTACGCTTGTCTAATTTATAGCTTGATTGATCGTGGGGGGTCACTTGTCTACATACCTTTTTAAATCCACGTCGTTTGTTTCTGTAAGGTACTACTACTGTCTGATAAGGAGAACCCTGTATGCATTTATTTGGATTCGCTCGAAGTTTAGTACAGTTTCTTTCTTAATGTCATGTTATAATGGGTCTTTGGTAAGCTCTGTAATTTAACTTGTTTGGCCCAGTCAATATCATTGCGCTACATCGCTACATGGCCGAACAAACATATGCTTGCTGTTCAGAGTTTAGACTGAACAGGTTCTCAGTTATCTTATTGGTTCATTTTACTGAGTAAGCGCAGCATAATGTACAGAAGATATTTGTATGTTAGTGCTTTGGCTACTAAACCACCCTCTAGTAAATCAGCTTGAATTGGCTAAAGAAAGTTATTCCACTTTTCAGGGAGCTCCAGTGATATGGCTCCAATTTGCTGGCAAATAAACCTGAAAACGATGCCTTATGTCTCGATTCTTACAGTACTATTTTTGTAACGTAATCAATGTTCCAGCTTTAACCATTGCCTTCTCTCATTCTAGACCAGACTGTCCTTGCTTTAAATATCAATACCCATGACCTGTTATATTTAGGGAAACTAGACATAACTGACCGCATTCTCTACCGTGGTGTAGATGTGCTACAGGGAAGCATACAACTGAGAAACCAGTCACAAAAGCTGTTTCTCTTAAATCAAAGGCAACCCCACCAAAGTCAGCCCCAATCCAGTCTTCTAAGCAGGGTGTGGAAACCGAGGCCTGCTCCAGGTGCCGTCAGGGTTTCTTTTGCTCCGACCATGGTGAGTTTGTGTCTTTGAACGCTTCGCTTCAATGTGACAATGCATAACTTCAAAAAATTGGTTGATTTTTTTCTTTTATTGAAAAAGTTATTGTATGAACCATGCATCAATGTATTTTTAGGATCACAGCCCAAGGCACAAAAACCAATTGCTGTAAATGGTACAAATACGGAACCTGTTGAGAAAGGCTCAGTTGCACAGCCCAAGAAAAAAGTTGTTAATATAAATGAGCCTAGGGTTTGTAAGAATAAAGGATGTGGTAAAACCTACAAGGAGAAGGATAACCATGATGCTGCATGCGAATACCACCCAGGTCCTGCAGTTTTCCATGACAGGAATAGAGGGGTATGTATTTTCTCTCTTGTTATCTTTGTGTTCATGTATGTTCTCCTTGATTCTTATCATCAGTGTATACTGCATCTGCTCTTGCAGTGGAAGTGTTGTGATGTCCATGTCAAGGAGTTTGACGAATTTATGGAAATACCTCCATGCACAAAGGGGTGGCACAATGCCGATGCCGTGTGAGTTCACACCATGACTCTTGCATTAAGAGTTCTTTGTTGTAGTATCTCCTAGTGCATAAGGTTGGCATCTTGTCGCTATTTCTGGAGAACTATGCTTGGAAGTGTGTGACCTGATATTCAAGAATGGGCCTGCTTGAGTGTGCGCTGAGTAATTACCGTCGAAATCTCATGTGATGTTTCATGTAATCTGGAATCGGAACTTGAAACCATATGTGGACACTTATGATTTAGTAATTTAACTACGCCATTTTGAAGTTAAATGTGCTGCCGCTTGAGTGAGCTCTGAGTAATTTCCTCAAAAATCTAAATCTCATGTGATGTTTCATATAATCTGGAATTGGTACTTGAAACCATATATGTGGACGCTCAATTTAGTAGTTGAACTATGCCATTTTGGAGTTAAATGTGCTGCTGCTAGAAGCACTTGTGCTGTATTCTTGTTGCTTCTTGGTTTTGGGTGGGGGCAGAGCTTGCACCATGCTATTTCCCAGTCTGTTGTATTGCTTGTCCGCATTTGGATCCGGAAACAATAGTACTCCCTCCCTCTGGAAATACTTGTCATCAAAATGAATAAAAAGAGATATGTCTAGATGTATTTTAGTTCTAAATACATCTTTTTTTTGTTTATTTTGATGACAAGTATTTTCGGACGGAGGGAGTACCGAACTAATTCAGTGCTATCACACTAAAGAATGAGAAGAATATTTGGACGCAACATGCTGCATTCAATGCATCGAATCAGCGCAAGAGAAAGAGGTAACGTTCACTTCTGTATTATGAAACAAATACTCTCAGTCACATTATTGATCGTTGTTCATACATAAGGTGACCTCACTGACATGGATGGCTAAGGATTACTGCAAACTTGGTTGAAAGAAAATAACAAAATACTCAGCGGCTACGTTCATTTTAGGGTATGCCAATGATTGGGATGAAAGGGAAGACGTAGATGAGAGGGATGCCCAGGCCGTAGGGTGGGCTGCTGCGTCCAAAGAGCGGCGGCAGGCTGGGCGAGGGCAACCGTGGAGCAAGCCTCGGGGGTGACGTCTGGCCGCCGCCGCCACCGGCGGACATCGTCGCGACGGCTCCTCCGCACCTTGTGAAGACGGCGAGGCGGGATCCCAACATGTACGAGCCAGGCCGCCCGACAACGACGACACGCGCGACGGTAAGCCTCCGCGGCGCGCAGAGCTGCTCCGTACCGCCGAGGACCCTCGCGGCACACCGTGAGGCCGGGACCGACTCCGGCACGGCCACGCTGAAGTTGCCGCCGCCGTCCGTCCGCACCACAACGCGCAGGCCCGTGCCGCCGCCGTCAACGCCGCTGCATTCCACCGTCACGACCACACCTGGTAGATGTACATTTGTGCAAAGTGTCACCACGATCAGACGATGCATGTCACGCGCGCGCGCGCGCATTTTATTCGTTTGTTGCACGCACGTACGTTACGTACGTACCGGAGAGGTGGCGGCCCGCGGGGCAGTCGAGGCAGGCAACGGAGCCGCGGAGGGTCTGGCACGAGAGCGCGCCGAGCTGGGAGAGCACGACGGCGAGAAGGAGGAGGCGGCGGCCACGAGCCCAGAGCAGAGGGAGACGAGGAGCCATGACCACTCGCTGCAAAGCTGCCGTGTCAGTGTACAGGGCCAGTGGCGCCTCTGCGTGCGTTATTTGTACTGGTACGTTGAGCATTGAGTGCACGCACGCTGGGGCAGATGGGAATGTTTTTTCGCGAATACTCAAACCTTGTGTATCATTGCATTGATAGAAGAAGTTAGAATGAATACAGGAGATGATACAACACATGACACAGACGCAAGGATGTGAACATGGTGCCCGAAGCGGAGAGAAGAGATATAAGATACTCGACCCAAACAAAGAAGAACACAGCCAAACTCGCCGACCAGAGAAGCAAACCAAACAACAACAAGACGACCAAAACTCCGTAGCCGGCACCAGGGACGCCACAGACAACCAAGACAACACCTTCATGAAGGATAACAACACCGAGACGCCGTCGTTGTCCGATCTGGAGACCTGGACCCAGGGTTTCCCCTGATGCTCGAAGAGGGTCGCAGAACGGCCATGGCAGCGCCCCCAGGAATGGAACGACACCCGCAGGTGTCGCCGCTACTAGCATAAAATGCAAGGATTTCGCCCCGACCAATTCCAAACGAACCCAAGCCGTTGGAATACGAGTCGAAGAGGAGGTCGTCGGGCGTTGGCCAGAGCTGCGACTGTGGGGAGGGGAGCCACACGCTATGCCAAAGAAGGCGTCGTGCATCGCCGGGCGCACGAACAACGGAGGAGGGCGAGGGTGCGTGACTGCACAGAATGGGAGGCGGCGGGGATGGGATGGTGACCATAGCCCGGGCGAGCCAAGATCTGGAAGGAAGGGCGGATCGGGCCGCTGGGATCGGAGCAGCAGGGGATGGATGGCCAACGCCCAGAGCGTGCCAGATACGAAGATGCACCGGCATGGATGGCCAACGAAGGGACCACAGGGTCGTGGAGGAGCGGACGCAGATGGGAATCCGATGGGGCGAGATATGGAAATCCATTTTGTTTCGTTTGCGTAAGTTTCTTTTTGAAAAGGAGGATGTACCCTCGGCCTGCATCTGAGCGATGCATGCTATCATTTTATTAATTATTCACAAAGTCTTTACAAGGTAATACATCAGTAAGCCTGAAGCCACCATCTTAGCAACACATGCGCTACTCCTATCCCTGTGATGAAGAGGTGTCGAATGTCCGAGCCTAATACCAAGAAGACATCGCAGTCGCACCAACACCTAACATGTAATACCGGATGCCCCATCCAAGCCACAATACCTGAACTGGGTTACACACCGGTTAGGCGCATTTTTAATGGGCACCACATGCGCCTTCAAATCGCTTCGTTTGCGTAAGTACGCCGCTCTTCTGTTTTGGTTGATCTCACAAACTCAAAGATTGATTGAAACCCTGGCATGGGCCTTTGTTTCCAACCAACTTTTCGGCCGACGCACGGGCACATCAATCCACCACGGCCGGGAAGAGAAAGGCCTCATTCTGCCTTTTGTGCTGTACTCATGCAGTTATGTACAACACGAGCACTTCTTGGCCAGGAAGCATGGGTCACTGGGTCCTCTACGTAATACAGGTCTGCACGCACGCACACATACTCACCAGTTCCTCGCGAGGTCATTTTAAGCGGACCCGTACCTACCAGAGTGGGCCGGGCGAATGTCTTGCCGTAAGCTGGCTAACGTATGCGAACAAAGCCCAGCTCAGATGATTAGTATTTTGTTTGTATGGAATCAACTCATTGGGATTCAAGTCTTAGACTACACATATGCATTTATTTCAAGTTCTCCGGTGCTATTCGTGTAGTGCTATGCAATGGCGGAGCTACACTAGGAAACATGGGCGGGCCGGAACAAAGGAAGGCTGGCTATTTTTATTCCAATGGCCCAATTTACTGTCTGTCTCCACTGCATCTCCTGTTGGTTGGGCGGGCCACGGCCGTTTTTGCTAACACGTAGCTCCGCCAGTGGTGCTATGGTGTGCCCATTGACTACAAGGTGTCTGTGACGATTTCACCAATCTAAAAAAATGTCAGCCCAGTCTCTTGAATGAAGGTGCTCATAGGACTAGGGTTGCGTTTGTATGTCCATAGGGGGAAGTAAGTGTGTGTGTGTGTATGTGTGTGTGTGTGTGTGTGTGTGTGTGTGTGTGTGTGTGTGTGTGTGTGTTATGAGCATATATGCATATGTGTATGTAATGTGTTTTAAGAAAAGACATAGGGGTAAAATGTATCGACAAATTTCGGTCATAGAAGTACGACCCGCTCCGTAGAAGGAGTGGACTGGGCCCTCTGGGCACTTCTTTGACGGTTTCGACACTACTCGTGACGAATATTCGACCATAATCGAAGTAGGTCACATCTATGACATGTTTTGTCATAGAGGTAAGACAATTTCACCTCGTTTTCTGGACTACTTTGGTCAATTTCACCTCGTTGACCATTGCCAAAGTAGTTTTCATCTAGTGGTCCCAGGATGTCGACCTCTCAATACATGGAACCAAGTGCTATGTGCTCCCTCTGTTTGTTTTTACTCTGCATACGATTTGTTTGAAGTCAAACTTTGTAAAGTTTGATTGACTTTATAGAAATAATATCAACATTCACAATACGAAATCAATATCACTAGATGCATCATGAAATCAATTTTCATATTGTATAATTTTATTATTAAAGATGTTGATATTTTTTAATATAAATTTGGTCAAACTATATGAAGTTTGACTTCAGACAAATCTTATACGTAGAGTAGAAAGAAACACATGAAGTATGTTAGCCCATGAGGACAAGCCCACGGTCAAACTCGGTGGGTCCCCGTTGTCGGCTTCACAGTGCAATGGGTGAGGGAGTCCCGGACTAAGGGTTCCTCGGGCTACCGGTCTATCTCATGGGCCGGACAGGTGGGCCGCTCTTGATCCGTCATTGGAAGGCCGAGCTATAGGCGACTCCGTGTTCAGGAAGGAAACCTCCGAAGCCTTGGTGTATCCTCCAAGTCAAGATAATGAAGACAGAATATTTATCCCCTGACGATACTTGATCACATGTAACCCTAGGTTCCTCTGGTGTCTATATAAACCAGAGGGTTTAGACCGTAGGGGGGAAGATGATACCCACCTAGGATTTAGTTCATCCGATCTTGTGGTAGATCAACTCTGTAATTGTCATACAAACACATGAATACAATCAAGCAGGACGTAGGGTTTTACCTCTTCGAGAGGGCTCGAACCTGGGTAAACACTGTCTCTACGCCCCTTGTTACCCATCGATCCAAGATCCATAGCTCGGGACCCCTTACCCGAGATCCGCTAGTTTTGACACCGACATTGGTGTTTCATTGAGAGTTCCGCCGTGGAATCGTCAAAGGATAGATGACTCATTTAGTAATCAGTGATGGCATCCGCACCGGGGACATCTTCGTTCCCAGCCAGCTCTTCGCATTCGGCGGCACCGTTCTACATGCCAACTCGACCGGTCACCTCGACCAGATCGGCAGCTTCGCCCCTGAACAGGAAACCAGGTTCGGCAACCTAGAGTATGTCACCGACGCTTGAGGCGATCTGATCTTTACTGGGCTCTTAGCTTTACCCGAGGAGCCCGCAAATCCCGAAGCTTCAATTTCGTACCTTCTTCCCGACCCCATCTCTGGGTCAGCCTTTACCTCGGATCTGACTTTGAGCTCAGATCCGACCTTAGCGTCCGAGAACCAGGGGTGAGCCCAAGCTGGCCATGTTGGAAATATGCCCTAGAGGCAATAATACAGTGATTATTATTATATTTCCTTAATCATGATAAAGGTTTATTATTCATGCTATAATTGTGTTGATCGGAAACTTAAATACATGTGTGAATACATAAACAAATAACGAGTACATAGTAAGCCTCTACTAGACTAGCTCATTGATCAAAAGATGGTTAAGATTTCCTGACCATAGATATGAGTTGTCGTTTGATAACGGGATCACATAATTAGGAGAATGATGTGATGGACAAGACCCATTCGTTAGCATAGCATATGATCATTCAGTTTATTTATACTTCTTTCTTAATGTCAAATACATGTTCTTTCGACCATGAGATCATGCAACTCCTGGACTCCGGAGGAATGCCTTGTGTGTGTGTGTGTGTGTCAAACATCACTTCGTAACTGGGTGATCATAAAGGTGCTCTACAGATATCTCCGAAGGTGTCTGTTGAGTTGGCATGGGTCGAGATTGGGATTTGTCATTTCGTATGATGGAAAGGTGTCTTTGTAAGTGCATCTAGTGCCCCTTAGTGATTTTGGTGTAAGACTTATAGGTTAAGGGACTAATGCGTTTGTGGGTGTACACAGGTCTATAACTCTATGAGGAGTTTGATATTTACATAGAAAGTCGACCCCTAAAAATGAATGTATTCAACTGAAGACTTTGGCTTTCTGAAGACTTTGAAAGTGAAGAAATTGGTGTGACCGTGAAGACTTGATATCCATGCGAGGAACATGAAGCGTGAAGACTTTTGTTTTCGTAGTTTCATTTTCTCTTTCTTGAGTCATAGGAAACACCGTACCGTTAAAGGGGTCGAGGTAAAACTAAGGAAAAGTTTCCAAGTGATGCTCATCTCAAAATCCTACACCTACCAATCCTTTCGAGTGAAGCCATTGGAAATCTCATACAGTCCAGTCAATTTCTTCAGTGACAGAGACAAAGATCTTCTGTTCTTTGAGGAATTCGTTCTGACTGAGGAGTTAGGAATTCGCTAGTGCAGATTGCCTACAAGTGAGGAACATGATAGCCCTGAGGAATTTGATAGCTCAAATATCCGATCGTTGCTGTGCTATGCGCCAGCTGTGCCAAAATATCTATCCACCTAACGGTCATATCATTGAAGGGCATTTATGTCTTATCATGTCGGGTTGTTCCCTAGGCTATAAATAGCCGCCCCCTACAACCACTAGCTGGTTGGCTGCTCCGAGAGAAACTGACACTTGTCATTGAGAGCATCGCATCCTCTGAGGACTTTGAGCGAAAATCATCAAGTGAGGAAAACCCAAACCCAAACACCTACAAACCCAAAGTGATTGAGCATCACTGAAGAGATTGTTCCTGTGTGGAACCGACACTTGTTACCTTTGAAGACTATGCATCTTCCAGACGGTTAGGCGTCATGGTCTAGAGCATCCAAGAGGGAATTGTGGATAGCTGAGTGATCGAGTTTGTGAAGGTTTGGAAGTCACCTGAAGACTTACCTCGAGTGATTGGGCGAGGTCTGTGTGACCTTAGCTCAAGGAGAATACGGTGAGGACTGTGTGTCCTCAGGTTTAAATACCTAGCCGCTCCAACCAGACGTACGACTGTCACAACAGTTGGAACTGGTCTACCAAATCACTGTCTTCACTGAGCTAACTAGTTCTATTTCCTCAACCCCTTCATTTCCTCATTCTGTGTTGTTGTACCTGATCGTTACTATTTAAAGACTTTGACTGAAGACTTTCTCAATTTCCTCACTTCAATTTCTTCAGTCAGTTTGTCTTCAGCCTGCTTATCCTGTGTTTACGCTTCCTGTACTCATTGCTTGTTTTCATTTCATCATGTTGACTATGCTACTGCTTTGTTATGCTTAGTTCTGAATACTTATTCCGCTGCTAGTTGTTCGTGACTTAGGAATTTCCTCACCCTGAAATTCCTCAGTTGCAAATTTGTAAAAATCGCCTATTCACCCCCCTCTAGTCGATACAACGCACTTTCAATTGGTATCAGAGCAAGGTTTAACCGCCTGGAGTTTTTGTCGGATGTGGGGTTCCGACAAAACCCTTAAGGTTCGAACTCTGGGGTGCGCACAAAGTTCTTTCCCTCCTACCGATCTATGCCCTAACTCGCTAAGATCTCGCGGACGAACTCGACGAACTCACAACGCAGAAAGACACGAGATTTGTAATGGTTCGGGCCACTGTTGTGATGTAATACCCTACTCCAGTGTGTGGTGGTGGATTGCCTCTTGGGCTAATGAAGAACAGTACAAGGGGAAGAACATCCTCCTGAGGTTTAGGTGTTCTTGTGCCCTGTGGACTTGTGGATGAGAATTCCCTCTTTTCCTACTGTGGTGGCTAGCTCTACTTATATAGGCCCTGGTCCTCTTCCCAAATATTGAGCGGGAAGGGAGCCAACAACGGCGGGTGAATTTGAAAGGGGACAACTAGTACAAGCTATCCTGACAAAAGCGGTCTTCGCCTGCAAAAGGCTCTGGTGGTGACGCCATCTTGGGCTCCACGGTGACCTCCGTCTTGCCGTCCCGCTGGTCTTGGTCTTGTTGCACCGATATGGCAACCTTTGCTTGATGCCTCGATACTCCGTGCTTGCGCCTGCCTCCTTTGCACCAAAGAGGAAACAAGGACGCTGCATGCGCTGGCGCCCGCCTGGTGCCGGTCGTCATGGCTCACTTCACGAGAGCCTCGCGAGGTTTGCCCCACCTTGATATCTCTACTCCTCGCGAGCCTGCTTGGAGAGGTCGCTCCTGAGGAGGTCTTGCACCGTCCGTCTCGCGAGGCTTGGCCCCTTGCGAGGGTCTTGAATGCTTTGTTGACGAAGATGGGCCGTACAGGCCCGCTTGTATAGCCATGCCGTGGGCCACAGGCAGGCAAGTCTGGGGACCCCCGTTCCTAGAACGCCGACAGTAGCCCCCGGGTCCAAGGTGCACTCGGGCTTGGCTTCGCGGTGAAGCCAAGGGTCAAGTGTAGAGCGCCGCGGGCCCCCAAAGCATGCGGCCTCGATCGACGTGTGGCGGTTGATTGGACGTGGGCATCTCCACTTCCCCATGCTGCCTCGGCAACTGCCCGTCCTGTCAAAAGGCTGTCGCAGACAGTGTTTGCCTTCATCGTTTCTTCCTCACCTTGCTTCAGATCCCCTTTCTCACTCATTGCCACCGGTACCTCCAGATCTACTCCAATCTTGCTCCGCATCTGCGTCCCATGGTGCCGCGCAAAACCAAGACCTCCTCGGCGCCGGCTTGGTATGAGCCAGCTCTTGAAGCGCCCACCATCATGGAAAAGAGCCTCGCTTCCGTGCGCCTGCTGACGGCGGGGGAGAGCAACGAAGGGGGGAAGACGGAGCTCCGGCTTGCCTCCAACATGCCGGAGCCTGAGGGAAGCACCTTCTTCCCCTTCTTCTCGAGCAACATCGTCGTCGGGTTGGTTCCTCCTTCTCCGATTTCTTTTTTGAGGTCCTTGACCACTACGGGTTGCAAGCGTTGCACCTCCACCCCAACTCTATCCTCCTCCTGTCCATCTTCGCCTACTACTGTGAGGCGTACCTGGGCGTGATGCCATCCGTGGCGATTCTACGCCACTTCTTCTTCCTTCGCGTCAGCGAGGGACACATCTCTGGGTGCGCCGATTTCATCGCATCTGGCAAGGCCAACTCAATCTTGAGCACCGGTAAGAGGGCCGACAATATCAGGGCAAAATGGGTCATGATGGACGCCAAGCGCGCCTGAAAGTGCAACTATCCCTGGGTGGTTTTGGTAATGCCTAACAACATATAGCTCATTGAGCTAACATTATTCCAAGATGAATATTTCAGAAAAGCTCAATGGATGGCATGGCATGGATGAGGAAAGTGGATCCCTCAAAATTATAAGGACATAGGATTGGCTCAAGCTTCAAGAACAAGACTCTACATTTTATATTTTAGTGATCCAAGATCACATTGAGTCCATAGGAAAAGCCAATAATATTAAGAAGGGATGAGGTGTTGCTTAATGAGCCTCTTCTTCATGTGCTTAGTGATATGCTCCAAAATCCTCAACTACCTTTCCATATCCACATATGACCCAAACCTAAAGTCAAACTCGGCCACACCGATTCTTTCTATCCGGAGCCACCGAGTTTCACATGTCATAGCCACTGCCACAAACCCTAGCAAATTGGTCTCACCGATAGGGATCTCGGTCTCACCGAGATGGGATTGCAATTTCTTTGTTTCCCTTCATAACGTTTTGGTCCAACCGAAGTGAGCGATCGGTCCCACCGAGATTGCAATGTAAACTCTCTGTTTCCCTTTCGTAAAATTTCGGTCTCACCGAAAAGAGCGGATCGGTCCCACCGAGTTTACCTGACCAACTCTCTGGTTAGCTTATTACCAAAATCGGTCTCACCGAGTTTGTGTAATCGGTCACACCGAGATTACGTTATGCCCTAACCCTAACCATATCGGTCCTACCGAGTTGCATCTCAGTCCCACCGAAAATCCTAACGGTCACTAGGTTTGCTGAATCGGTCCGACCGAGTTTAATGATTCGGTCCCACCGAGTTTATCAGATTGTGTGTAACGGTTAGATTTTGTGTGGAGGCTATATATACCCCTCCACCCACTCTTAATTCGTGGAGAAAGCCATCAGAACAGATCGTCACTTCCAATACACATTTTCTGAGAGAGAACCACCTACACTTGTGTTGAGCTCAAGATATTCCATTCCTACCATATGAATCTTGATCTCTAGCCTTCCCCAAGTTGCTTTCCACTCAAATCTTCTTTCCACCAAATCCAAATCCTATGAGAGAGAGAGTTGAGTGTTGGGGAGACTATCATTTGAAGCACAAGAGCAAGGAGTTCATCATCAACACACCATTTGTTACTTCTTGGAGAGTGGTGTCTCCTAGATTGGCTAGGTGTCACTTGGGAGCCTCCGACAAGATTGTGGAGTTGAACCAAGGAGTTTGTAAGGGCAAGGAGATCGCCTACTTCGTGAAGATCTACCGCTAGTGAGGCAAGTCCTTCGTGGGCGACGGCCATGATGGAATAGACAAGGTTGCTTCTTCGTGGACCCTTCGTGGGTGGAGCCCTCCGTGGACTCGCGCAACCGTTACCCTCCGTGGGTTGAAGTCTCCATCAATGTGGATGTACGATAGCACCACCTATCGGAACCACGCCAAAACATCCGTGTCTCCAATTGCGTTTGAATCCTCCAAATCCTTCCCTTTACATTCTTGCAAGTTGTATGCTTTACTTTCCGCTGCTCATAAACTCTTTTGCATGCTTGCTTGAATCGTGTGAGATTGCTTGACTTATGTTGAAATTGCCAAAATCTGCCAAGAACTAAAATTGGGAAAAGGATAGATTTTTATTTGGTCAAGTAGTCTAATCACCCCCCTCTAGACATACTTCCGATCCTACAAGTGGTATCAGAGATTTGGTCTCCATTTGCTTTGATTTCCATAGCTTTTGGTGGTCATACCCTTGGTTTCACAACCTAGGAGAGTATGGCGTCTAGCGAGGGAAATTATCACCGTAGAGGTCCTTACTTTGATGGTACTAATTTTGCTAGTTGGAAGCATAAAATGAAAATGCATATTCTTGGACATAACCCCGCCGTTTGGGCTATTGTGTGTGTTGGTTTGCAAGGTGACTTCTTCGATGGGAAAGAACCAAACCGTGAAGCTACCGCGGAAGAGTTGAAGATGCTACAATACAACGCTCAAGCTTGTGATATTCTCTTCAACGGATTGTGCCCCGAAGAATTCAACAAAATCAGCGTCTTGAGAATGCAAAGGAAATTTGGGATACTTTGATTGATATGCACGAAGGTACCGACTCCGTCAAGGAATCCAAATTGGATGTGCTTCAAAGTCAACTTGACAAGTTCAAAATGAAGGATGCTGAAGGTGTCGCTGAAATGTACTCTAGGCTTGCTCTTATCACAAATGAGATTGCCGGCTTAGGGAGTGAAGAGATGACCGATAGATTCATCATCAAGAAGATCCTAAGAGCCTTGGATGGAAAATATGATACCGTGTGCACATTGATCCAAGTGATGCCCAATTACAAAGATCTCAAGCCAACGGAAGTCATTGGAAGAATTGTTGCTCATGAGATGTCACTCAAGGATAAAGAGGAACTTCACAACAAATCAAGTGGTGCTTACAAAGCCTCATGTGAATCCCCCACCTCATCAAGTGAGAAGCAAACCTTCAATGAAGAATTGAGCTTAATGGTGAAGAACTTCAACAAGTTCTACAAAAGTAGAAGCAAAGATAGAAGCTCCAAGTCAAGGTCCTACAATGACAAAAGATCTTCTAGTCGAGAGCGAAACTGCTACAATTGTGGAAGACCCGGACACTATTCCAATGAGTGTACGTCTCCCTACAAGAAAAGAGAAGACTCTCCCAAAAGAAGAAGCCGAAGAGAGGAATCACCATCTAGAGAAAGAAGGAGTAGAGATGATCGTTATGAACGAAGATACTCACGGAGAAGCAAGGATTCGGAAAGAAAGGAAAAGTCATCAAGGAGCTACACAAAACGAAGACATCAAGCTCATGTTGGTGAATGGGTATCCGACTCCGACTCCGACAACTACTCTGAAAGAAGTTATCACTCTGATTCCGAATATACTCAAGATGAAGGTGTTGCCGGTCTAGCACTTGTGTCAACCAACTCCTACGACATATTTGACTCACCAAATGAAGTAGTTGGAACATGCTTCATGGCTAAAGGCCCAAAGGTATTACACCCCGAGTATGTTGATTTCAATAGTGATGAAGATGACTTGTTAGGTGATGATGATTTACTTGTTGACAACTCTAGTGATGAATACTATGATGAAACGTCAATTAATCATGCTAATCAAGATAAAATGAATGACAATGATAAGGAGAAGATTGAGGCTCTAACTAAAGAACTAAACACTCTTAAGTTAGCTCATGAAACTATCTTAGGAGATCATCAAGAACTTTTAAGAACACATGAGAAATTATGCTTTGAAAAGCTCAACCTTGAGCAAGAGCATGAGTTCTTAAAAGCTATCAATGATGATCTTCGTAAGAAAAGTTCTTCTTACATTGCCAAGCGTTTACTCTTATCCACTTACATGCCTCAAGTCAAGTCTAGTAACAAGAACAAAAAGGATTCTTCCTCTAGTAGTAACAATGATCATGTTAAATCCAATATTGTTGCTTCCAGTAGTTCTCTTGATTCCACTAATGATTCTCTTAGCCAAGTTACACTTGAGCAAGAAAATAGCCTATTTAAGGTAATTATAGAGAAAGGAGTGTACAAGAGCCTTGCCGGAAGTAAGCAATTCGAGGAAATTGTACGCAAGCAAGGAAGGCACCGGAAGAATCAAGGTGTTGGTTTTGAGCGAAAGTTCAATGCCAATGGAGTTGAGTGGGAAGAAGATCAATACCCCAAGACAAAGTTTGTTCCTCAACAAGAGAAGTATGATCCTACTTCTTTCAAAGGGACACAAGCTCAAGATGATCTTCCACCACAAGACTACGGGCAAAAAGGCAAGGACAAGCTTCAAGAGGAAATTGATGCATTTGAAGAAGCTCCTAAGACCTTAGTCAAGTGGATTCCCAAGACTACTTCAAGTTCCACTTCATCAAGTACGACTACAACTCCAAGGATTCCCATCAAAATGGTGTGGATCCAAAAGAAGAAGAACTAGAGAGTTCTTGAGGGTGACTCCGCCAACATACTTCACCTTTATCATTTTGGCAAGAACAAGTGCAATCAACTTCCACATCTTGCACTAGTTCAAGGAGTCACAAACCCTCTTGTTGGTAAGTCAAGGGACAAGGTAACCTAAAAGCTTTCATAGACATCATCTTGTGTGTGCATCACTCTATGTCTATGGATATCCTTGTTTGTTCCTTGTGGGACTAACCCATGTAGGTATTGAAAGTGCAATTCACTCCAATGGATAGCTCCAATTGATCTACATCAACATTGAGCATCCACATCTTCAACATCTACATGAAGTCATCATCGACAAAACCCAAGGTTAGTTCATCCCTCTTAGGGGGGATATCACATCTAGGGGGAGCTTTACTCTAAAAATTAAGCTAAAGCAACTCTAATGATGTGAACACAACAATGCTTTATGTAAAAGTGGTAACCCCACTTGTGCTTAAACGATGAGTATGACCTATGATCAAATGTTCTCATTTGACTTCTAAGTCAATATACTCATATATAGATGACCTAGTCATCGCCAATTGCTTGATAGATGCTAGATTGGTTGTGCATGCTTTGCCACATACTTCAATTGCCATTTTATTGTGTGAGCATGTTGATTGCATATTTTACTCATTCGAGGACATCCACTTGTTGTTTTGATTGATTGGTTTTCTTTTCTTTTGCCAAGTGGATGGACAAGAATGCCTAAGAACCTTCTCTAGCTATCTATGCTTTTCTCGTATCAAACTCTATTCATGCTACATCACAAAATTTGATCAAGTCAGATTCAAACCACTCTGTGTGAGGAGCACTCAGTGTCCCCGATTTGTCATAGACTTAAACTTCCAAAACTTCTTTGTCCTTTTCGGTCTGACCGATTCCTCCATTTCGGTCATACCGAGATCACTAAGTCGATCTAGGTTTTCACCTCGGTGCAACTGATTTGAACTTTTCGGTCACACCGAGTTGCTATAACTGTCAACAGTTATGCATCTCGGTGCCACCGAGTTGTCCCCCACTCGGTCACGCCGACAGGGTCGGGCTATATATTCTCACGGGGAAATTTTTGGAAATTTCTCTGAAACCTCTTCGCCCGCGCATAGCTCGCTTTGCCTCCTGGGTCTCCGGATCATCCTCCTCGTCACCAGCCGCCTCCAGTTGCTAGTCTCTGCCGCCGTCAACGGAACTTCGTCTCCGCCGTTGCCGCTGTAGCGAGTCCGCCGCCGAACTAGGGTATGGACTCGATCACAGTGCTATTCCCCGTCCAATTCCTAGCACATTGTGTTCTTTATGAATCTTGCTACGATCGAAACACTCCTATCCAGTCAAAACAATCCTTAGAATAGTTGACATTCGAAAATTTAGGTTTAGGTTTCCGCCGAAACCATCTCGGACCCACCGGGTTGCGGAACTCGGTTCCACCGATTCGGCCACGGACATTGCACATGTGGTTCTCGGTCTGACCGAGAATTACAAATCGATGAGACCGAGTTCAGGACTTTGTGAAACCCTAGTAGTCTCGGTGCCACCGAACTATGACTCGGTCTAACCGAGTTCACTAGTTTTGGTTCCAACAGCTGCTTCGGTATCACCCAGTTTGCAAATCGGTCGATCCGAAATGCTTTCTGTGAAAAACTAAAACTAACTTTTTGACTCATTCTTTTTCAAAAATCTCTGCATTTTGTGATGCTCATCCACTCTATCTCATATGTAAACTATTCACAGGGTCAGCAGTCTGAACTTCAACATGTCTGATCAGAGTGATAGCCAGAACAGATCTGAGGAGCAGGCTCATTTGAGTGAGGGCACTAGTCCCTCTAGCAGTTCTGATGAGGGTAGCAGGAGCACCCCAAGCAATCTGCCTAAAGCTGCCACTAGAGTAAGCAAGAAGAGAACCTCTGAATCAGAGGATGAGGACTATGTGGCAGAAGAGGAAGCCACATCCAAGAGAAAGGTGCTCAAGAAAGAGTATGGCTCAGCTGCAGCCATCAAACCTGGACTGCAGAAAAAGGCACCTGCAATAAGAGTTCCTACCTCTAAGCCTAGGAAGGCTGTACTTGAAGAAACCATGAAGCTCACCATGGAATCAGAAGAGGAAGCAAGTGGCCAAGATAAGAAGAAGAAGAGAGTCAGGACTACCACTGCCAGATATGTTGGTAAACCCTCTATGAGGAGAGACTCAGATGAGGAAGAGGAAGAAGAGGTTGTTGCACCAGCACCTAAGGCACATAAACTCATGGGAGATGCCATAAGGTCAGGGGCTACTGCATCCAAGCCCAAGGAAGCACCCAAATCTGCATCTAAGCCCAAGAGTGCACCAAAGAGAAACACCAGAAACATATCTGCTGCTGAAAAGAACAAGGCCCCAGTGCCTGACATTGCTGAAGAAGAAGAAGGTCAAGTGCTCAGAAAGCTTAAGCCCAAGATCCCAGACTACAATGATGCTCATCCTGTGGCTGAGGACATGAAAATTAGAAGAGATTCAGGGCTAAGGAAGTGGAGAGAAGCAGATCCATATGCTTCAAGGAGAAGAACTGCTGTGGATTACAGGTTTCACACCAAGGAACAACATGATTTCTATGAGACAATGCTGCTAGATAAGAAGCCCATAGTATGTGACATGAGATGGGTAGATTGGGAATACATCAAGGAAAATGAAGAGCACTATCCTGGAGTGTATGACAGCTTCAAGGGTTGTGGAGTTGCAGACTTTGTTGGGCAGAAGCTCACAAAGTGGAATGAAGAGCTAATCATGCAATTCTACTCCACAGCACACTTCTATCCAGATGGCAGGATTGTGTGGATGTCAGAAGGAACCAGATACCAGTCAACAGTTGCTGAGTGGGCACAGCTCATCAATGCCCCAGAAGAGCAGGAAGATGACCTGGACATATATGCCAAAAAGAAGATGGATCACAATTCCATGTCCAACATGTACAAGGAGATCCCAAACAAGGCACTTGATACTTTCAAGTTTGGCTCAGTGCATTATCTTCTATCAGGGCTACCCACTATTAATTGGATTCTGAGGCATACCCTATTGCCCAAGTCAGGTGATCACAAGATGATCCGAGGCCATGCAATAAATTTGCTTCACATATTTGATGTGCCACAGAAATTCAAGGTGATGAGCCTCATGCTAGACACCATTAAGAGGACATCAGCTGATCAGAAGAGGAGCTGTGGATATGTGTCACATCCCTAGTTCTGGTATGCTCAAGACTAGCTAGTCATGTGTGCATCATGTTTAAATTCTTTTAAATTTGAATTGGGGATTTGTAAAACCCTCAGAAATCATTTCTGGAAATGACCCAGATAAAAAGTGCTCCAAAAAGGTCCAAGAAAATGTTCATGTTACTCTCTAAAAATATTGGACAGAGATAAAAATCAAACCAATATTTTTAGAAGCTCATCAATATTTATTTTGGGCATTTGGAATTAATGCAATAATTATTTGCATTGGATATATAAATGATATATATGTTTTATATATCCAAAAATTGTGCCATTTGTTGGGGAGCTCTGGAATACTACCATTAGCCCCTACAAAAATTGGCATAATAAAATTAATTGATTTAGTATTTTTATTAAATCAAAACAAATGTCAGAAAATTAGAAAAGAAAACAAAAAAGTAGAAAAGAGCTTACCTGGCACTGTGCAGCCCACCGGCCCAGCTGTGCGGCCCAGCTGGCCGGCCCAGCCGACTGGCTGACGCCAGTCGTCCTCCACCTCCCGCCAGGAGGCCAGGGGCGTGTGGCGACGCGTGCGCATCGCCGCGCCACCTCCTCCCTCCCTGCCTGCCTGTCCTCCCCCTCGACGATTCGGATGCTCCACGCGCCACCCCGCGCCGCCCCGGTCCTCTCCACTCTCTCTCCCTCCTCCCCTGGACTTCTCCCTCTCTCCGTGCCGAAGCGCTGCCGCCGCCGCAGCTCACCGCCGATGCGCTCCCCGCCGTCCCCTCGTCCCTCCGTAGAGCCCAGGAGCTCCGCCTCCTCCCTCTGAAGCTCTCCGCCAAGCCACGCGCCTCGGGAGGCCCTGGAGAGGCGCCTTCGCCGCCGTCTTCATCTCCGGTCGCCGGAGATCGTCTTCGCCGCCCCGCCGACTCTAGGGCGTCCTCGAGCTCGCCGTCAAGCCCATCGAGATCGCTGTGAGCTGCTGCTCCTCCTCCCCCTCTCCATTCTCGCCCTCGCATACCGCAGCCGCATCGCCGCTCGCGCCCGAACACCGGCCGCCGCCCCGAGCTTCGCTCCGGCGAGCTCCGGCCGCCCCGCAGCCTCCCGTGTGTTCCACTGGATGCGCGCGAGTCTGGGCATCGCGTAGATGGTCTCCGCCGTCCAAATGGTCGCCGGAGACGCGGTCCCGAGCCCCTCCGCCGCGTTCGCCTCGCCGGCGGCTAAACGCCGGCGGGGTTGACCGGGTCTAACCCCCCTGTTGACCCAGCTTTGACCCGTGTGGGTCAATGACACGTGGGCCCCGCCGCTGACTTAATTAGTTTAGGCTAATTACCCCTGCTGACACTGCCAGTGGGCCCCAGCGCCACTAATCCTTTAATTAAGATTAACTAACCCCTGTTTTAATCCCCTGTCACTGACGTGTGGACCCCACACGTCGGGTTTGACCCAGTCAGCGCGGTTGACTTGCTGACGCAAGCATGACGCAGTGCTGACGCAATTATTTATTTTCTGGATTTAATTTTAAACAGGAAATTCCAGAAAATGTTTCAAACTTCAAAAATTCATATCAAATCAACCGTAGCTCAGATTGAAACAAGTTATATATGAAAAATCATCAGAAAAATGCAAGGAACCCATTTATGCTAGTTTCATGCATGAAAAACCAACTTATACTTGCTGTATAAGTGAAAACGTAATAATGGCATGTTATATACTTCACTTGGGGTTTGCATATGAACCCTTGGTTCATATGAACTTCAACCAAATAAACTCTAGCTGCATTAGCTCAAACAACATCACATTCTCATGCCATGTTCATGCATCATATTGTTGCATGTGATTGTGTATTGATTGTTGGCACCGTTCCTTCTCGATAGGTCCTGCTCCGGAGACCATTCCAGAGTACCTGTCTGTGAAGCAGTGCCTCCCTTGTTGATCTACCAGGCAAGCAAACCCCCCCTTGTTCATTCCGATATGATCCCACTCTCGCTCCTGCTCTCTTTTATTGCATTAGGACAACAGCGAATCAACTGCTACTTTATGCTGCGGTAGTTGAACCCATTCCTCTGCATGACCTGTCATTGCCACAGTAAATAGTTGAAACCCACTAGCATGTGTAGGAGTTGATTGAGCCATGTTGTGCTTCTACCATGCCATGCCTGCTATTGCTTAGAGTTGTGTCAGGTCTGATTCATTGGGAATGGATTGGAGTGATATGATATGTTCTGATGCTGAGAGTTAAGTGTGTGAACACGATTTGGTAAAGGTAGCGGTGAGAGGCCATGTAGGAGTACATGGTGGGTTGTCTCACTGGAACCGTCCTTAAGCACTGAGTTCTGTGTATGTTGTCTAATGACTAGCTACTACCACACATTGGAATGCTTAAGTGCCCCTCTCGACTTATTAACCAACTCGATCTCTGTCCAGGAGTTGCAACTAGTTTCTGGTGTTGTAGGCAGTGTTATTTTTCTACCAAGTGGCACCCGGCAGGGTGGGCTTGGGACAGACTAGGCACACGTGGCCCGGTGTACCGAGTGGCACCCGGTTGGTGGGCTCGGGAACCCTGTACACATCGTTCGGGGCCGTGAGCGACACCCCGGCCGGATCTCCTTGCGGATGGAACCCGAATAGGCGATAAACCTGGATTAGAGTCTTGTGTGGTTAGTCAGGTCGTGGCCGACTCCCTCGCCCGGCTTCCGCTTGAAGGTTGCCGAGGTACATGACGTGTACAGGGCGATAAGTGGCGAGAGCGTGTGTGAAGAAGTACACCCCTGCAGGGTTATCATGATCTATTCGAATAGCCGCGTCCTCGGTTATGGACTTCTTGGATGCTTACGTGGTACATAGACAACTTGAAGTGGATACTCTAAAATACTCAAGATAAGTGTGAGTGCTATGGATGGCCTTCTCGTAGTGAGACGGGGATGAATCCATAGTAGTGTATTGATGTGGTGATTAGTGGACTCGTGTGCGCCTTTTCAAAAGAGTTACCAACAGTCGTGGAACAGGATAGCCACAGAGTCAAAGCTGGCTTGCTGCAACTAAACCCCACATTACCTCCTTGATACTAATGCATGTATGATAGGATCTGATGTAAGTCTTGCTGAGTACCTTGTACTCATGTTTGCTTTATTTATGTTTTGCAGCGGAGACTTCGGTCTTTCTAGTAATTCCGCTTGGACTTCGACGAGTAGCTTGCTACCTCAGCTACGATCTTGTACCCTTGGGAGGGTCTTGTAGATAGTCAGGCTTTTCAGCCTTTTTCTTTTGTAGTTGTCTGTACTCAGACATGTAATGCTTCCGCTTGTTGCTTGTATGCTCTGAATGATGGGTCATGTGACCCCTGTTTGTATTTAATGCTATGTGGCTCTTCTGGGCCTTTATCTATATGAGTTTGCGTTATGTTGTGATGCCATGTTGTACAGCACATACTTGCATGTTATGCGTACGTGTAACGTGTATTGCTATGTGTGGGATCCGACTATCTAGTTGTTTATCCTTGGCAGCCTTTCATATGGGGAAATGTAAGTCTAGTGCTTCTGAGCGATAGTAGTCCGCTACAGCCCGGTTCACCGGAGTCCTGCTAGCCCAGCACTACTGCTCGGAACACTTGACTGGCCGGCGTGTGTTTCACGTCGTTCCTGTGTCTGTCCCTTCGGGGAAATGTCACGCGGTGTTATCCGGAGTCCTGCCTAGCCTGCTACAGCCCGGGTTACCGGAGTCCTGTTAGCCCAGTGCTACAGCCCGGATAAATACATTGATGACCGACATGCTCGATGTGATTCATGTATGCCTTTCCTCATAGGTTGGCGCCGCCTTGGGTTCACGACTAGCCATGTCGGCCCGGGTTCTCTGTCATATGGATGCTAGCGACACTATCATATACGTGAGCCAAAAGGCGCAAACGGTCCCGGGCCAGGTAAGGTGGCACCCGTGGGAGTACCGTGCGTGAGGCCGCAAAGTGATATGATGTGTTACATGCTGGATCGATGTGGCTTAGGATCGGGGTCCCGACAGCTTTGGTATCAGAGCCTGACTGCCTGTAGGATTTCCAAGCCATCCAAGTCGAAGTTGAGTCTAGTAATTCTTTAGTTATATAAGGGAATTGATTGTGGAAGGGAACGTAAGGCTCTTTTTACTCCTTATATCTCATGCCCTTCTGATCTGAGTCATCCTATCTTTCCAACGGGGTTAAGGAACTAGGCTTCCTCTTCTATCTATCAGGATCACGTGTTACTACTCCGTAGTCTCTTAGGATTGGTTGATGAGAGTCATATCCCAGTTCAAGTACCTCCGGTGTAGTCTGTTTAGTAATATTTCAGAACCTTGTGTGATGATGCTGATTATGGTGCTACCCCGTCTTTTGCAGAATGTCTCATATTGAGCATTTTACTGCCGTTATGCTGCCGGAATTATCCTAGGAGTTTGAGAGATACTAAATTCTTGTGCTACCTTCTGCATCCTATAGTTGATGTTGAATCCATCCTTGTTTTCCTTGGTTTCGTTCCTTAGGATGTTGCCAGTTAACCGAAGTTCTGTTGCTCGTTGCCTGAACCACGGAGGTGGTAGGGATGAGGATCCTCCCGATCGGTCTTCGTTGGCAGAGTTCATGTTAGAAATGGAGAAGAACAAGCGTGAGTCTAACCGCTTGTTGGCACGTATTGAGGAGAACACCGCACATCAATGCAAAGGGTCTGCAACCATTCATGACTTCATTCGCTTGCACCCACCCACTTTTCATCATTCTATTGAGCCACTCGATGCAGATGACTGGCTCCGTAGTATCACTCACAAGCTCCGTTCCGCGAACGTGGCTGAAGGAGACAAGGTCATCTATGCTGCATACCACCTGGAAGGTCCTGCTAGCCTTTGGTGGCAGAACTATGAGGCTATGCTTCCAGCTGGTCAGATACCTACCTGGAGAGATTTCACTGAAGCTTTTCGCGAGCATCACATTCCTGAAGCCCTCATCGATCGCAAGAGAGAAGAGTTCTGTTGTTTCACCTAGGGTAAGATGGCTGTTGATGCTTACAGTAGAGAGTTTGAGAACCTCGCCCGCTATGCTACAGAAGAAGTGTCCACGGACGCCAAGAAGCAGGCTAGGTTCCGGAAAGGTCTCAACCCCAAGTTGCGTCGTGATCTCCACTTGCACCAATGCAATACATTCCAGGCTCTTGTGAACAAGGCCATTAACGCAGAGACAGCTCAGCTCACTTACGAGGAGTCTCGTAAGCACAACCGTGATTTGGTTTCTCCCTCCGGTTCTAGTTCGCAGAAGCGTCGGATTTGGATTCCGAACTCCGCTCTTCCACCCGGTTATACCCCGAGGCCATCTTGTGTGGCACCTCACCCAGTTCAGCAGTATGCTCCACCCAGACCTATTGGTAGACCGCTTGTCAATGCAGGTCCACGTCCAACTTCAGGGACTTGCTTCACATGCGGAGAACCAGGACACTATGCACGTGACTGCTCTCAAACCAGCTACGCTCCACCCCCGCCCGAGAAGTCTGTTGGTAGTGATAAGCCATCACGCAAGATGATCAGTGTCAAGACAGTTCCCACTGAACATGGACGGGTGCATCACGTCTCGGCTGAAGACGCTCATGATGATCCCGATGTCGTTCTTGGTACACTCCTTGTCAATTGCCATCCAGCTTCGGTTCTTTTCGATACCGGAGCATCTCACTCTTTCATTTCTGAGGGCTATGCTCGGTTGCACGACATGTCATTTTGTGATATGCCAACTCCACTTGAAATCCAAACTCCAGGGTCTAGATGGCAAACTACCAGAATAAGCCATGGTAATGAAATCCTTGTCGATAGACTTGTATTCCTTGCATCACTTATAGCCCTCAAGTCTACAGATATTAACATCATCTTGGGTATGGACTGGATGAAAGCTCATTATGCCAAGATTGATTGTTACACCAGGTCTGTTCAGCTTACACACCCATCTGGCAAGATAGTCACTGTCTCTACTAGAGTTGCAAAGCGTCAACTCTATTCTCTTAATGCCAGCCCTCTTCCAGACCTTGAAGATATCCCGGTAGTCCATGACTTTCCGGATGTCTTTCCAGAAGAACTGCCAGGTATTCCACCTGACAGGGATGTAGAATTTGTCATAGATCTTCTCCCAGGAACTGCTCCAATCTCTAGGAGACCTTACAAAATGGCACCCTTAGAACTAGCCGAGCTTAAGAAACAACTCGATGAGTCCTTGCAAAAGGGTTTCATCCGCCCTAGTTCTTCTCCTTGGGCTTGCCCTGTCCTCTTCGTCAAGAAGAAGGATGGTACGGACCGGATGGTTGTAGATTATCGTCCCGTTAATTTGGTCACGGTAAAGAACAAGTATCCGCTTCCCAGGATCAACGACCTGTATGATCAGCTCGCTGGATCCTCAGTCTTCTCCAAGATGGATTTGAGGTTAGGCTACCATCAAATCAAGATCAGAAACGGGGACATTCCTAAGACGGCTTTTGTCACTCGTTATGGCCAGTACGAGTACACCGTCATGTCCTTTGGTCTAACTAATGCTCCAGCTACCTTCTCCCGCTTGATGAACTCGATCTTCATGGAGTACTTAGATAAGTTCGTCGTGGTTTACCTCGATGATATCCTTATTTACTCGAAGAACGAGGAAGAGCATGCCGAACATCTTAGACTTGTGCTAGAAAAACTCAGAGAGCACCGCCTTTATGCCAAGTTCTCCAAGTGCAAATTTTGGTTGCCAGAAGTGACCTACCTGGGCCACGTGATCTCTGGTAAGGGCATTGCTGTCAATCCCGAAAGAGTTCAGGACGTTCTTGATTGGACTCCACCTGAGACAGTTAAACAAGTTAGGAGTTTCCTTGGTCTAGCCAGTTATTGTCGCCGCTTCGTTGAAAACTTCTCCAAAGTCGCCAAACCTCTCACGGAACTTCTCAAGAAAGATAAAAAGTTTGAGTGGTCCCCACAGTGTGAGTACAGTTTTCAGGAACTGAAAAGACGCCTGACTTCTGCTCCCATACTTGTGCCACCAGATTTCACTAAAGACTTTGTTATCTACTGCGACGCCTCACGACAGGGACTAGGTTGCATTCTTATGCAAGATCGTCATGTGATTGCCTATGCATCTCGACAGTTGCATCCACATGAGGAGAATTATCCTACACATGATCTAGAGCTTGCAGCCGTAGTCTATGCACTTAAGACCTGGCGACATTACCTTCTTGGTAAACGTTGCGAGATATACACCGACCACCAGAGTCTCAAGTATATCTTCACCCAACCAGATTTGAACCTTAGGCAAAGACGTTGGTTGGAGTTGATCTCAGATTACGACTTAGGGATTACCTACACCCCAGGCAAGGGCAATGTCATGGCTGATGCGCTAAGTCGTAAGTCCTATTGCAACAATCTCATGTTGCAGCAGGGCCAACCACTTCTCCATGAGGAATTCTGTAAGCTTAACCTTCACATTGCTCCTCACGGATTCCTTTCTACCTTGGTGGCGAAACCTACCCTTGAAGATCAGATCATTTCTAACCAGAAGTTTGATAGGGGTGTTATCCGCATGAAGAGAAACATTAAGAAGGGAGTTGGTGGATGTTTCTCCATGGATGATCGAGGTGTTGTTTTCTTTGAGAATCGCTTGGTGGTTCCCAAGAATCAACATCTGCGACAATTGATTCTTAAGGAGGCGCATGAATCTCCTCTCACGATTCATCCCGGTAGTACAAAGATGTATCAGGACCTACGCCAGAGGTTCTGGTGGACTAGGATGAAGAGAGAAAGCGCTCAGTTCATTGCTAATTGTGACGTTTGTCGTCGCGTTAAGGCAGAGCATCAAAGGCCTGCTGGCACCCTTCAGCCTTTAGCTATTCCTGAATGGAAATGGGATAAGGTTGGTATGGACTTCATCACCGGCTTTCCCAGGACCAAGAAAGGGAATAATGCTATCTTCGTAGTCATTGATCGTCTTTCCAAAGTGGCTCACTTCCTACCTGTTCGAGAGAATATCACCGCTAGCTAGCTCACTGACTTATATATTTCTCGAATAGTTTCACTTCATGGTGTCCCACTAGAGATCAATTCAGACCGTGGTAGTCTTTTCACTTCTCATTTCTGGGAGAGTTTCCAAACTGCCATGGGCACCCATCTTTCCTTCAGTACCGCTTTCCACCCTCAATCAAGTGGTCAGGTGGAAAGGGTCAACCAAATCCTCGAAGACATGCTTAGAGCTTGCGTTATCTCATTCGGTATGGATTGGGAGAAGTGCCTTCCTTTCGCCGAGTTTGCTTATAACAATAGCTACCAATCCAGTCTCAAGAAAGCTCCTTTTGAGATTCTGTATGGACGAAGATGTCGAACACCTTTGAACTGGTCAGAAACCGGTGAAAGACAATTCTTTGGACCGGACATGATCCAGGAGGCAGAAGAGCAAGTTCGCATCATTCGTGAGAATTTGAAAACAGCTCAATCTCGTCAAAAGAGCCAGTATGACCGTCGTCATAAGGAAGTGGCTTATGAAGTTGGCGACAAGGCTTACCTTCGGGTTACTCCTTTGAAGGGTACCCATCGTTTCGGTATCAAGGGCAAGTTGGCCCCTCGTTACATTGGTCCTTTTCGCATTCTCGCTAAGCGAGGAGAGGTTGCCTACCAGTTGGAACTACCGCCACACCTTTCTCGAGTACATGATGTCTTCCACGTCTCTCAACTCAGGCGTTGCTTCTCGGATCCCATCCGCGGAGTGGACCACGAAACGCTTGATCTCCAAGATAACCTTACATATCGAGAGTACCCTGTTCGCATTCTTGATCAAGCAGAACGTGTTACTCGACGTCAGAACATCAAGTTTCTCAAAGTTCAGTGGTCCCATCATTCCGAGAGAGAAGCTACTTGGGAGCGAGAAGATCGTCTTCGACTGGAGTACCCCACCTTCTTTCCGTCGACCCCTGAATCTCGGGACGAGATTTTTTCGAGTGGGGGCGAGTTGTCACATCCCTAGTTCTGGTATGCTCAAGACTAGCTAGTCATGTGTGCATCATGTTTAAATTCTTTTAAATTTGAATTGGGGATTTGTAAAACCCTCAGAAATCATTTCTGGAAATGACCCAGATAAAAAGTGCTCCAAAAAGGTCCAAGAAAATGTTCATGTTACTCTCTAAAAATATTGGACAGAGATAAAAATCAAACCAATATTTTTAGAAGCTCATCAATATTTATTTTGGGCATTTGGAATTAATGCAATAATTATTTGCATTGGATATATAAATGATATATATGTTTTATATATCCAAAAATTGTGCCATTTGTTGGGGAGCTCTGGAATACTACCATTAGCCCCTACAAAAATTGGCATAATAAAATTAATTGATTTAGTATTTTTATTAAATCAAAACAAATGTCAGAAAATTAGAAAAGAAAACAAAAAAATAGAAAAGAGCTTACCTGGCACTGTGCAGCCCACCGGCCCAGCTGTGCGGCCCAGCTGGCCGGCCCAGCCGACTGGCCGACGCTAGTCGTCCTCCACCTCCCGCCAGGAGGCCAGGGGCGTGTGGCGACGCGTGCGCATCGCCGCGCCACCTCCTCCCTCCCTGCCTGCCTGTCCTCCCCCTCGACGATTCGGATGCTCCACGCGCCACCCCACGCCGCCCCGGTCCTCTCCACTCTCTCTCCCTCCTCCCCTGGACTTCTCCCTCTCTCCGCGCCGAAGCGCTGCCGCCGCCGCAGCTCACCGCCGACGCGCTCCCCGCCGTCCCCTCGTCCCTCCATAGAGCCCAGGAGCTCCGCCTCCTCCCTCTGAAGCTCTCCGCCAAGCCACGCGCCTCGGGAGGCCCTGGAGAGGCGCCTTCGCCGCCGTCTTCATCTCCGGTCGCCGGAGATCGTCTTCGCCGCCCCGCCGACTCCAGCGCGTCCTCGAGCTCGCCGTCAAGCCCATCGAGATCGCTGTGAGCTGCTGCTCCTCCTCCCCCTCTCCGTTCTCGCCCTCGCATACCTCAGCCGCATCGCCGCTCGCGCCCGAACACCGGCCGCCGCCCCGAGCTTCGCTCCGGCGAGCTCCGGCCGCCCCGCAGCCTCCCGTGTGTTCCACTGGATGCGCGGGAGTCTGGGCATCGCGTAGATGGTCTCCGCCGTCCAAATGGTCGCCGGAGACGCGGTCCCGAGCCCCTCCGCCGCGTTCGCCTCGCCGGCGGCTAAACGCCGGCGGGTTTGACCGGGTCTAACCCCCCTGTTGACCCAGCTTTGACCCGTGTGGGTCAATGACACGTGGGCCCCGCCGCTGACTTAATTAGTTTAGGCTAATTACCCCTGCTGACACTGCCAGTGGGCCCCAGCGCCACTAATCCTTTAATTAAGATTAACTAACCCCTGTTTTAATCCCCTGTCACTGACGTGTGGACCCCACACGTCGGGTTTGACCCAGTCAGCGCGGTTGACTTGCTGACGCAAGCATGACGCAGTGCTGACGCAATTATTTATTTTCTGGATTTAATTTTAAACAGGAAATTCCAGAAAATGTTTCAAACTTCAAAAATTCATATCAAATCAACCGTAGCTCAGATTGAAACAAGTTATATATGAAAAATCATCAGAAAAATGCAAGGAACCCATTTATGCTAGTTTCATGCATGAAAAACCAACTTATACTTGCTGTATAAGTGAAAACGTAATAATGGCATGTTATATACTTCACTTGGGGTTTGCATATGAACCCTTGGTTCATATGAACTTCAACCAAATAAACTCTAGCTGCATTAGCTCAAACAACATCACATTCTCATGCCATGTTCATGCATCATATTGTTGCATGTGATTGTGTATTGATTGTTGGCACCGTTCCTTCTCGATAGGTCCTGCTCCGGAGACCGTTCCAGAGTACCTGTCTGTGAAGCAGTGCCTCCCTTGTTGATCTACCAGGCAAGCAAACCCCCCCTTGTTCATTCCGATATGATCCCACTCTCGCTCCTGCTCTCTTTTATTGCATTAGGACAACAACGAATCAACTGCTACTTTATGCTGCGGTAGTTGAACCCATTCCTCTGCATGACCTGTCATTGCCACAGTAAATAGTTGAAACCCACTAGCATGTGTAGGAGTTGATTGAGCCATGTTGTGCTTCTACCATGCCATGCCTGCTATTGCTTAGAGTTGTGTCAGGTCTGATTCATTGGGAATGGATTGGAGTGATATGATATGTTCTGATGCTGAGAGTTAAGTGTGTGAACACGATTTGGTAAAGGTAGCGGTGAGAGGCCATGTAGGAGTACATGGTGGGTTGTCTCACTGGAACCGTCCTTAAGCACTGAGTTCTGTGTATGTTGTCCAATGACTAGCTACTACCACACATTGGAATGCTTAAGTGCCCCTCTCGACTTATTAACCAACTCGATCTCTGTCCAGGAGTTGCAACTAGTTTCTGGTGTTGTAGGCAGTGTTATTTTTCTACCAAGTGGCACCCGGCAGGGTGGGCTTGGGACAGACTAGGCACATGTGGCCCGGTGTACCGAGTGGCACCCGGTTGGTGGGCTCGGGAACCCTGTACACATCGTTCGGGGCCGTGAGCGACACCCCGGCCGGATCTCCTTGCGGATGGAACCCGAATAGGCGATAAACCTGGATTAGAGTCTTGTGTGGTTAGTCAGGTCGTGGCCGACTCCCTCGCCTGGCTTCCGCTTGAAGGTTGCCGAGGTACATGACGTGTACAGGGCGATAAGTGGCGAGAGCGTGTGTGAAGAAGTACACCCCTGCAGGGTTATCATGATCTATTCGAATAGCCGCGTCCTCGGTTATGGACTTCTTGGATGCTTACGTGGTACATAGACAACTTGAAGTGGATACTCTAAAATGCTCAAGATAAGTGTGAGTGCTATGGATGGCCTTCTCGTAGTGAGACGGGGATGAATCCATAGTAGTGTATTGATGTGGTGATTAGTGGACTCGTGTGCGCCTTTTCAAAAGAGTTACCAACAGTCGTGGAACAGGATAGCCACAGAGTCAAAGCTGGCTTGTTGCAACTAAACCCCACATTACCTCCTTGATACTAATGCATGTATGATAGGATCTGATGTAAGTCTTGCTGAGTACCTTGTACTCATGTTTGCTTTATTTATGTTTTGCAGCGGAGACTTCGGTCTTTCTAGTAATTCCGCTTGGACTTCGACGAGTAGCTTGCTACCTCAGCTACGATCTTGTACCCTTGGGAGGGTCTTGTAGATAGTCAGGCTTTTCAGCCTTTTTCTTTTGTAGTTGTCTGTACTCAGACATGTAATGCTTCCGCTTGTTGCTTGTATGCTCTGAATGATGGGTCATGTGACCCCTGTTTGTATTTAATGCTATGTGGCTCTTCTGGGCCTTTATCTATATGAGTTTGCGTTATGTTGTGATGCCATGTTGTACAGCACATACTTGCATGTTATGCGTACGTGTAACGTGTATTGCTATGTGTGGGATCCGACTATCTAGTTGTTTATCCTTGGCAGCCTTTCATATGGGGAAATGTAAGTCTAGTGCTTCTGAGCGATAGTAGTCCGCTACAGCCCGGTTCACCGGAGTCCTGCTAGCCCAGCACTACTGCTCGGAACACTTGACTGGCCGGCGTGTGTTTCACGTCGTTCCTGTGTCTGTCCCTTCGGGGAAATGTCACGCGGTGTTATCCGGAGTCCTGCCTAGCCTGCTACAGCCCGGGTTACCGGAGTCCTGTTAGCCCAGTGCTACAGCCCGGATAAATACGTTGATGACCGACATGCTCGATGTGATTCATGTATGCCTTTCCTCATAGGTTGGCGCCGCCTTGGGTTCATGACTAGCCATGTCGGCCCGGGTTCTCTGTCATATGGATGCTAGCGACACTATCATATACGTGAGCCAAAAGGCGCAAACGGTCCCGGACCAGGTAAGGTGGCACCCGTGGGAGTATCGTGCGTGAGGCCGCAAAGTGATATGATGTGTTACATGCTGGATCGATGTGGCTTAGGATCGGGGTCCCGACAATATGCCCCACAAATTCAAGAGATGATAAACTCAAAGATGGGCACAGGCACATATCTGCTGGACAAGGAACACGTGCCCATCCATCCAGACTTTGAAGACAATCAGGTTGTCATGAACAAGGATGAACCATCATCTGCACATGCTCAAGCAAAGAAGGAAAAGGCAAAGATGGAGAAAGCTGCCAGGATGCCAACTCAAGAGGAGCCATCTGAGTATTTCTTGAAGAACAAGCAGGAGCAGCTCAGTTACCTGATAGCATCCACTCTGAGGATTGAGAAAGGACTGGCCACCCTGACTAAAACCCAAGAGAGTTTGGAAAGAATCATGGAACAAAAGTTCTATGACCTAGATGTGAAGGTGACAGAGATCCAGTCTGCTATGGAACAACTAGAAGAAGATATGCAGGAGAGGAAGGGCAAGACCACAACTGATGCATTTGCCAGGGTGCCCAGATCTCAGAGATCCTCTACAGTGCCAGTTCCTGACACCAGAGCCACCACTTCTGCACCAGCTACAACTTCAGTTCCACCAGCTCCAACTCCTACCCCAGCAGCTCCAACCACTTCTACCGAAGCCTTCGTCCTTGGTGTTGTCCGAACTCCACCACCTGAAGACCAAGCTTGAGAGTTGTTTAGTCCTATGCATTTTCTATGAACTTTTTGGTAACTTGTTGCCAAAGGGGGAGAAAAATGTATAGATCATAGGCTTCGAGAGAGAGAGAGTCTGCATTTGTTCTCTCTTGTCTTTTGGTTGAACTTTATTTGCTTTTGAGTGCTTGAGATACTATGTCATTTGTGAGACATTGATGATCATGTGTTTGATCATAAGCTACACTTAATGCTTGTTGGATATCAGTTTATCTTTATGTTGATCATTCACTTTGCTTGGTGATGAGTGCATGCATTTAATTCTTATCATTTTGAGCGCTCCACCAAGATGTATGTGACATGGAAGAGTAACCCATGATCCTAACTCCTTGTGCATTTGCAGTCCAAAGCAAATCTTAAATATGCACAAATTTACGGGAGCTCTTACTTATCACATACGTCTCAAAGCGACGATATATTCCATTCTTATTATCATTTGTCGAAGCTTTGATCTATATGTTGTCATCAATTACCAAAAAGGGGGAGATTGAAAGTGCAACTATCCCTGGGTGGTTTTGGTAATTCCTAACAACATATAGCTCATTGAGCTAACATTATTCCAAGATGATATTTCAGAAAAGCTCAATGGATGGCATGGCATGGGTGAGGAAAGTGGATCCCTCAAAATTATAAGGACAAAGGATTGACTCAAGCTTCAAGAACAAGACTCTACATTTTATATTTTAGTGATCCAAGATCACATTGAGTCCATAGGAAAAGCCAATACTATTAAGAAGGGATGAGGTGTTGCTTAATGAGCCTCTTGCTTCATGTGCTTAGTGATATGCTCCAAAATCCTCAACTACCTTTCCATATCCACATATGACCCAAACCTAAAGTCAAACTCGGCCCCACTGATTCTTTCTATCCGGAGCCACCGAGTTTCACATGTCATAGCCACTGCCACAAACCCTAGCAAATCGGTCTCTCCGATAGGGATCTCGGTCTCACCGAGATGGGATTGCAATTTCTCTGTTTCCCTTCATAACATTCCGGTCCAACCGAAGTGAGCGATCGGTCCCACCGAGATTGCAATGTAAACTCTCTGTTTCCCTTTCGTAACATTTCGGTATCACCGAAAAGAGCGGATCCGTCCCATCGAGTTTACCTGACCAACTCTCTAGTTAGCTTATTACCAAAATCGGTCTCACCGAGTTTGTGTAATCGGTCACACCGAGATTACGTTATGCCCTAACCCTAACCATATCGGTCCTACCGAGTTGCATCTCAGTCCCACCGAAAATCCTAACGGTCACTAGGTTTGCTGAATCGGTCCGACCGAGTTTAATGATTCGGTCCCACCGAGTTTATCAGATTGTGTGTAACGGTTAGATTTTGTGTGGAGGCTATATATACCCCTCCACCCACCCTTCATTCATGGAGAAAGCCATCAGAACAGATCTTCACTTCCAATACACATTTTCTGAGAGAGAACCACCTACACTTGTGTTGAGCTCAAGATATTCCATTCCTACCATATGAATCTTGATCTCTAGCCTTCCCCAAGTTGCTTTCCACTCAAATCTTCTTTCCACCAAATCCAAATCCTATGAGAGAGAGTTGAGTGTTGGGGAGACTATCATTTGAAGCACAAGAGCAAGGAGTTCATCATCAACACACCATTTGTTACTTCTTGGAGAGTGGTGTCTCCTAGATTGGCTAGGTGTCACTTGGGAGCCTCCGACAAGATTGTGGAGTTGAACCAAGGAGTTTGTAAGGGCAAGGAGATCGCCTACTTCGTGAAGATCTACCGCTAGTGAGGCAAGTCCTTCGTGGGCGACGGCCATGATGGAATAGATAAGGTTGCTTCTTCGTGGACCCTTCGTGGGTGGAGCCCTCCGTGGACTCGCGCAACCGTTACCCTTAGTGGGTTGAAGTCTCCATCAACGTGGATGTATGATAGCACCACCTATCGGAACCACGCCAAAACATCCGTGTCTCCAATTGCGTTTGAATCCTCCAAACCCTTCCCTTTACATTCTTGCAAGTTGTATGCTTTACTTTCCGCTGCTCATAAACTCTTTTGCATGCTTGCTTGAATCATGTGAGATTGCTTGACTTATGTTGAAATTGCCAAAATCTGCCAAGAACTAAAATTGGGAAAAGGATAGATTTTTATTTTGTCAAGTAGTCTAATCACCCCCCTTCTAGACATACTTCCGATCCTACAACGCCCATCCGCATTTCGCCTTGCCAACGGAGGCGCCCCAGTTTAACAAGGGGTGGCCTTGCGAGAAGCTCACTGATGAGCGGGCGTCGTCTGTGCTGGGGCAGATGCAGACCGACCTGAATCCAGGCAACGCGAAGGCGGCGAAGGTCACAGGGGCCATGCTCCTGAGGGAATTCTTGATGCTACGCGTCGCCCCGCTCCAGGCACGGTCGCGCCCCTTGTGGGAGCTCGGAAATGAAGAAGACAAGACCCGCCTAAGGCCAGGGCGCCTGCCTGGCGACGAGCTGGCTGCTGTCCTGCGCCTCCTGGTCGGGGACAACCAGGAGTACCGGCCGAGCGCCTTCACTCCTTTGTCCCTCCGCAAGGATTGGGAGCCGCTTGTTCTTTCCAGGCCGACCTTCGATGCACGCGGGCTGGTGCCGCCTGCGCTCTCCGGAGCCCCAGCAGTGCCGAAGCCGGTGGAGGTGTCCTCCGACGAGTCCGGCGGGGGAAAGGAAGAGGAGGGGGACTCGGAGGTGACCCTCGAAGAGATGAGGGAGAACTCCCCCTTGAGCAAAGCTGAAATCCTCCGCGCCCTTCCTGACGATGCCGAAGTCGAGGTCCGCCAAGAGGAGGAGAACCGCCTGTCGTCCTGACGAGGAGCAGGTCGTCACTGATCCCTCAGGATGCCGCCCCCGCCTTGGCGCCGCCTGGGGCTGTCTCTAGCTCTCCTGCCGCGCCGCCTTCTGCCGCTGGGGCCCGCACGCCCACTTCCCAGGCTCCGAGGCTTTCAGGCTTCAAGCTCCCCAAGCGGAACTATGTCGCGGTGGATCAGTAAGTGTTCGACCTCCTTCTTGTTTTCGCTCATGTCGCTGCTTCCTGACTTTCATCTTTGGCTGTCCAGGCCGCTACCCGCGGCGAAGAAGAGGAAAGAGGGTACGGTGATCGCGCCCTCTTCTGCTAAGAAAGGAGGCGCCAGCGCCCGCACCTCCCCAGCCCGGCCGTCTTCGCGAGGCCAGGAGGAACATCATTGGGAGGAGTTAGCCCCCATGGCCCCGCTGGCTCCGGAAGTGCCGGTGTCTGGCCCGGTCGAAGAGGTCCTAGTTGCTCCGGAGCCCACAGTCTCCTAGGCCTTGGTGACGGCGTCGTCTCCTCCCACTACTGCACCTTCACTCCGAGGTTCTTCTGCTCCTGCTGCTGTTCTGGAGCGTGCTCTTTTGGAGATGACCCAGTTGCAGGCAGATCTCCTGAGCGCGGACCCGCGCCTGGTGGCTGGGCGCCTGGAGCTGGCCTCTGGCTGGCCTCATTCCGACCTGGCGTTCTGCGCGATGCTGAGCCAGGCCGCGTCGTCTTCCGAGAAGGAGAAGCAGAGCGCCGCCAACGCTGCAGCCGATCGTGAGGCGGCGCTGAAAGGCGCCAAGGCCGCCCGCAACTGCTGCCAAGAGCTGGAGGACGAGTTGAAAGACCTGCGCGACAAGCATGCCGAAGAAGCACGCGACCGCCTGGTGAAGGAGGAGGAGATGAAGGCCCGGGAGGACGCCGTCAAGAACCGTGATGCTGAGCTGGAGGAGTTGGGGAAGACACAGGTCGCCGAGCGCAGCCGGCTGGAGGAGCTGGAGCGGAAGGTGAAGGCGAGGGAAGCTGATCTTGATGCCAAGGCGCGAGTCTTGTCCGAAGAGCGCGTGGCCTTTGCCGACCTCGAGGAGAGGTCTCGCAAGGCACTGAAGACGCTCTATGAGCACGGCTTGGAGAGGCCACTGTCTACCGACGAGTACGGTCCCGCCCTGCTGCTTCCTCCCTTGGTGAAGGCGCTTGAGGAGGTTGTGGATGGTACCGGTCCCATGGCAGAGGCAGAGGCTCGCGTCTTGTCTTCGGCTGCACTGACTTGTGTCTTCAACCACCTGCACCTTCGCGACTCCAACGCTTGTCTTGACGATCTGCTGGAGCGTGTGGCTGAAGATCACTGTGAAGCCGCCGCCGCAGCCGCGCAAGGTCAGGTGGAGGCCCCGCTAAAGAGGTTCCACGGCTTTGCCTCCGCACCCTTGTCTGGCGATGCCGCCGATCCTGCGGCTGGTGGTGTAGGTGAAGACGTCGCTACGCAGGAAGGAGCACCTTATGCAGGCGATGGCGGTGTCCAGGGGTGACCTGCAGTTGATCTCCAATTTTGTTCCTGTAACATGCATCAGGCCTCCCGGAGGCGTTAAACTTTCATTTGATATTGCAAGGACAAATATGTTTTGTAATATTTTCTTCGAGATTTTGCATTTTTCTTCCTATTCGCTTTGTGTTCTGCGTCGGCAGAGCCCGGCCCCGCGCATACCTCGACTATCGTTGGGCCGACCGGAGACTAGGACGGACCAAGGTGTGAGGGGCTACGTGACCAGTTAGGCTCCTGAGTCGCGATGCTCAGGAGTCCCCCTTGACGCACAAACAACTTATAGGGAGAGTACGCGAGGATAGACTAATGTTCTACGTCGACATAGCCCGGCCCTGCGCATACCTCAACTGCCATTGGGCCGACCGAAGACCAGGACGGACCAAGGAGTGAGGGGCTACGTGACCAGTTAGGCTCCTGAGTCGCGATGCTCAGGACTCCCCCTTGACGTGCAAACAATCTCCATACCTTCCCTCGCCGAGGCCTCGGGAGGGGCGTGCGATGACCAGGTCCGGGGGACCTGTTTGGGCGGCGTGCGCTTGGGTGTGAACCGAGAGCAGCCCCAGGCCCGGGAGGCCTGGTTGGGTGGCGTACGCTTGGGCGTGACCCAAGCGCAGCCCCCGTGTCCAGCCCCCTCGCGCGGCTCTCCCGAGGGGAGGCATTGCGGTGAGGCCGGACGCTGAGCTCTAGGGCTCCCTGAGGTTGGTACGACCGTGGAGCCGCCCTCAGTTTATTATCACCAGCGCGAAGCATAGTGCTTCCGCTTGTGCATGGGCATAGCCGCTCCTCGGCAGTGTCGACGGCCAGCGCGGAGCATGGTGCTTCCACTTGTGCATGGGAGGGCCCCCCCTCCGGGAGGAGCCCCCGGGGCGTGTACAACCCCGCCCTGACACGTGGCTTGCACGGCAGGGCTGTGAGGTGTATCTGGGCACTCGTGAGCCAGCGCGGGACTCACGAGGCCCTACCTCAAGGCGGGTTGCACCTGGTCTTGAGTCTTCGATGGCTGTGTGTTCCTGTGAGACGGTTAGGTGCAAGCGCTCTACGTCCTCAGGTCCCGGCCCTCGAGCGAGCTCAGCCGCCGCTGGTATGCCAGGTCGTGATGCCGTGGTCAAGGCCAGGGGGTGAGGGCTGGAGAGCCAGTAAGAGCTCCTGAGTCGCGATGCTCAGGAGCCCCCCTTTAACCACAAGCGGATTGCATCATAGAGGTGTGGACCCGTGGCGGGTGGCAACCGAGCAGGCGGTAATCATAGGAAGGTTAAGCATGGAAGACAAATCAACTTGGGTAAATGCAGAAAGACCTTGCCACTGGGCAGGCCCGAGCGGCTTAGGGATGATGTGGCCCGAGGGGCGCCACCAACAAGGTAAGCTGAAGACATGAGCAAAAGGGGTACATACCATAGTGATGGAACCACGCGGCCTGGGAATAATGCAGCCCGAGGGGCGCTCCCAGCTAAACGAACTTGGAAAATGTCACCTGGTTCTGTTGACGAAGGAGAGTTGGGGCAGCTGAAGGCACGCGGCAAAGGAACGGCTCCTGACGAGCCAGCGGGGCCCTGAGCCTCGGGAGGCTCTGGGGGCTCGGGTGGTTCCCTGAAGACCGTCTCCATCTCTGTCAGGATGGCGTGGTACCTGGCCTCCTGAGCCGCCAGGACACGCCACATGTTGTGCTGATAGGCTGACGCCACACTCGGCAAGCCTAAGGGCATGCGAACGTAGCTGTGTGGTGGGCCCTCGCAATGGGTGTCGGCGTTCTGGGAATGGGGGTCCCCGGACTTGCCTGCCTGCGGCCTACGGCGTGGCTGAAAGGGGGCCCAGCAGGGCCCATCTTCATCAACACAGACCCAAGACCCTCGCGAGGGGCCAAGCCTCGCGGGGCGGACGACACGGAGCTTCCTCAGGCACGGCCTCATCAGGCCGGCTCGCGAGGAGGCGGAGAGATCAAGGCGGGGAACCTCACGAGGTGCCCGGGACGCAAGCCATGACGACCAAGGGCGCCAGGCGGGCGCCAGCCCGCGCAGTGTCCTCCTTTCCTCTTTGGTGCAAAGGGAGCAAGCGCAGGCGAGAGCATCAAGCAAAGGCACCCGTTTCGGTGCAACGAGACCAAGACCAGCCCAACGGCAGGGAGGAAGTCACTGTGGAGCCCAAGCCAGCGTCACCACCAGAGCCTTTGGCAGGCAAGGACCAACTTTAGTCACGATAAGTGTACCAGATGTTCCCCTTCAAAATGGCCAATTGTTGACGCCCTTCCCGCTCAATATTTGGGAAGAGGCCCAGGGCCTTTGCCTATAAATAGGACTAGCCACCCAGAAACAAGCCGGGATCGGATCGAGTAGCATCACACACACACACACACACACACACACACACACACACACACACACACACACAGAGAGAGAGAGAGAGAGAGAGAGAGAGAGAGAGAGAGAGAGAAGGGTGACTGAACTCCTCCTAGCAGTTCATCGCCCCAGCCAAGAACAGACACTCGCGAGGCTGTTCTTCCTTGTATTGCTCATCATCATCAGCCCAAGAGGCAATCCACCATGCCACAAACTGGAGTAGGGTATTACACCACAACGGTGGCCCGAACCAGTATAAACCCTGTGTCTCTTGTGTTGTTCTTTCCATAGCTTAGATCTAAGCGAGGCGGTGGGGTGCAGGTAGGTAGAAGGCAAAATCTCCGCGCGCACCCCAGTGTTCGAACCTCAAGGGTCTGCCGGAACCCGAAATCCGACATTTGGCGTGCCAGGTAGGGGTGCACCGGAGTTTTCCTTTCCGCCACCGCCACGACCTGCCTCGCGATGAGTAGCGCGTCGCCCGCTCTGGCCGCCGGCGCTAGCACGGGGGCTAGGGGGCTCCGAGCCCTGGCCCCAGCCCTGCAACGGGTACGGTGGCCGGACAAGTTCAAGCCAACGACGCCGCCGTGCTACAGCGGCGCGACTGATCCGCTGGCCTTCTTGCTGGCGTACGAGGAGGCCATCCTCGAAGCTGGAGGTTATGATAGGGTCATGGCCAGTTGGCTTCCCATGGCCCTCACCGGCGCTCCGCGCGCATGGCTGCTCCACCTGCCGGCAGCCTCCGTGGCCTCTTGGGAGGAGCTCCGCGGCCTCTTACTTGCCCACCATGCTACACCAACACCCCCGGTCGTCGCGGCCCTCCTGGGCGGCTCGCAGGTGCCGCCTACAAGTCACCACGTCAAGCCGTTCATCCGCCGGGTCAGCGCCGCTTCCACGCGGCAGGGGGCTCTCCCGGACCGGGCGGCGCCCAAGGCCGGCCTGACCTTCAGCTCGGAGGACCACCCCTCCAATTCGGCCCGCTCGGGTGCGCTCCCCATGCTGTGCACCCCCACCATCTGCCAGGTGGCCGTCACCAGAACTCTCATTGATGGCGGCGCGGGCCTCAGCGTGCTCTCGGTGGAGGCCTTGACCCTCCTCTGCATACCCCTGGAACGGCTGCAACCCAGTCGGCCCTTCTCAGGCGTTGGGGGCGGGTCATCCAGCTCCTTGGGACAGATCCGGCTCCCAATAACCTTCGGCACCTACGACAACTTCCGCATGGAGCTGGTCAACTTCGACATCGCCCCCATCGGCCTCCCCTACAACGCCATCCTCGGCTATCCAGCACTGGCCCAGTTCATGGCCGTGACGCACCCGGCGTACAACCTCATGAAGATGCCCGGGAGCAGCGGTGTCCTCACCGTGCACGGGGACACCAGAGACGCGCTACGAGTGCTCAAGCTCGCCTTCAAGACGGCGGCGTCGGCACAACCCGCCGACTCGGAGACCCCCAAGCCCAAGGGGGCTGCACCCGCCAAGAAGAAATAGTTGTTCACCCAAGACAAGGCAGAAACCAAGCAGATACCCGTCGGTGAGGACGGGTCCACCAACGCCACTTTCACCATAGGCGCCAACCTCGAGCCCGAGCAGGAGGAGGCCCTGGTCAAGTTCCTGCGCGCGAACAAGAAGGTATTCTCTTGGGAGCCTGACCAGTTGGCGGGGATCCCTAGGAGCGTAATCGAGCATTACCTCAACGTGTGCCCCAACGTGCGCCCTGTGAAGCAGAAGGCAAGGCGGCAGTCCACAGAAAAGCAGGCCTTCATCGTCCAAGAGACCCGCAAACTAGAGGCCGCTGGGGTCATTCGCGAGGTCCGATACTCGGATTGGTTGGCCAACCCTGTCGTTGTGCCAAAGAAGGGAGGGAAGGAGCGCATGTGTGTCGACTTCACCAACCTCAACAAGGCATGCCCGCAAGATCCATTCCCGCTCCCCCGCATCGACCAGATCATTGATTCCACCGCAGAATGCGACCTGCTATGCTTCTTGGATGCCTTCTCTGGGTATCACCAGATCAAGATGGCGGTAGAAGACGTCGAAAAGACAGCCTTCCTAACCCCGTGTGGGGTGTACTGCTACACATGCATGCCATTTGGGCTGCGTAATGCAGGGGCGACCTTTCAGCGGTTGATGCACATCACCTTGGGCCCACAGCTCGGGAAGAATGTTGAGGCTTACGTCGATGACATTGTGGTGAAGTCTTGGGAGGCCAGGACCCTAATACAAGACCTGGAGGAAACCTTCGCGAGCCTCGACGCAGTGAACCTGCGGCTTAACCCAGAGAAGTGTGTGTTCGGAGTCCCCTCGGGCAAGCTCTTGGGTTTCCTCGTGTCCCATCGAGGCATCGAGGCTAACCCGGAAAAGGTCAAAGCGGTCGAGGACATGAGCCTGCCAAAGACCCTCAGAGAAATGCAGAAGCTCACTGGGCGCGTGACCGCGCTAGGGCGCTTCATCTCCAAGTTGGGGGAGCGAGCGCTGCCCTTCTTCCAGCTAATGAAGAAAAAGGGGCCCTTTGAATGGACTGAAGAGGCCAACAAGGCGTTCCAAGATCTCAAGAGATACCTGACCAGCCCTCCGCTCATGGTAGCTCCACGCCCTCAAGAGCCCCTGGTGCTTTACCTCGCCGCCACTCCCTACTCCGCCAGCGCAGCCCTAGTGGCGGTTAGGGAGGAGCGTCGAATCAGAACCACATCAGCAGCCCAGGACAAGGCAAATCAGGAACAAGGAAGGCCCACAGAAACCGCCACCGCGGCTGGGGAGGATCACCCTCCGCAGAGGAGTGCTCCGGAGGCAAAAGAGGCCCCTCCCCTAGATGGCCAGCCTCCGGAGGCCTCATCGCCTCAGGAGGCGACATGGTCTCCGGAGGGTGCCACCAGCACTGATGCACCCAACCTCGTTGAGCACCCAGTGTACTTCATCAGCACGGTGTTGCGGGACGCGAGGGCACGGTACCCCATGCCTCAGAAGCTCCTCCTCGTGCTACTGGTGGCCTCGCGCAAGCTGCGACACTATTTTCAGGGTCACCCCATCAAGGTCGTCTCGTCATACCCCTTGGAGAGAGTGCTCAGGAGCCCTAACTCAGCCGGGAGGGTCGCTGAGTGGAACATAGAACTGCAAGCGTTTCAGCTCGAATTCAGCATGACCAGAGTCATCAAGGGAGCAACATTAGCGGATTTTGTGGCTGAATGGACGGAGGCACCAGGCCTCAAGGCCGACGAGGATCGATCCCTCTCCCCGGGAAGCGAGGCGCCGGAAGGCTGGGTCATGTACTTCGATGGGGCGTTCTCCAGGCATGGCGCTGGGGCTGGGGCGGTGCTTATATCGCCCACTAAGGACAAGCTCTACTATGCTGTACAGCTCTGTTTCCAGCAAGGTGAAAAGGTCTCCAACAACATAGCGGAGTATGAAGGTCTAATAGCGGGCTTGAAGGCCGCAGCTGCCCTGGGGGTGAAACGCCTCATCATCAAGGGCGATTCACATCTCCTAGTCAATTTCTCCAACAAGGTGTACGAGCCGAAAGATGAGCACATGGAAGCCTACCTTGCGGAGGTCCGCAGGATGGAGAAGCAGTTCTGGGGGTTGGAGTTGCAGCATGTGCCCCGTGGCACCAATCATGAGGCCGACGACATCGCCATACGGTCGTCCAGGCGGTTACCTCAGGAGCCTGCGTCTTCGAGGAGCGACTCTTCAAGCCCTCAGCCCTGCCTTCATTGTCAAACATGGCTCAGCCTCGGGAGGAGCTCCCCCAGCCACCTGCCTCAGGAGCCCCGGTCTGTGGCCCGGCCTCGGGAGCACGCCTGCTCCTGACGATGGAGCCTCAAGAGGGGTGCTGGATCACGGAGCTCCGGAGTTACTTAACACAAGGGACCCTGCCGGAGAAGGAGGAGGAAGCGGAGCGTGTGGCACGGCTGGCCACGACATACTGCATCAAGGATGGAGAGCTCTACCGGAAGCGACCAAACAATGTATCCCTGCGCTACATCTCCAGGGAGCAAGGAAAGGAACTGCTGGAAGATATACACGACGGGGACTGTGGACATCATTCATAATCACGGACCCTCGTCGGCAAGGCGTTCTGTAGCGGGTTTTATTGGCCCACCGCACTCAATGACGCCGCCGAACTGGTGAAGGCTTGTGAGGCCTGCCAGTTCCACGCCAAGCAGATACATCGGCCGGCAGGAGGCTTGCAGACTATACCCCTTTCGTGGCCGTTCGCAGTCTGGGGGCTGGACATCCTGGGCCCGTTTCCTCGGGCGCCAGGGGGCTACCGCTACCTCTACATCGCCGTGGACAAGTTCACCAAGTGGGCTGAAGTAGAGGCCGTCCTCACCATCCCCGCGGGTTCCGCGGTCAAGTTCATCAGGGGCATCGTGAGCCGATTCGGGGTGCCGAACCGCATCATCACAGACAACGGTTCGTAGTTCACCAGTAACCTCTTCAAAACATACTGTGCTAACCTTGGAACGCAGATATGCTACGCTTCGGTGGCGCACCCTCGAAGCAACGACCAGGCCGAGCGAGCCAACGCAGAGATCCTGACGGGCCTCAAGACCACGACGTTCAAGAAGAAGCTGGAGGCCTGCGACAGAGGTTGGTACGATGAGCTTCAGTCCGTGTTGTGGTCCATCGGCACAACCGCGACCAAGCCGACTGGAGAGACCCCGTTCTTCCTGGTCTACGGAGCCGAAGCGGTCCTCCCTCACGAGGTCAGACGTCGCTCCGCACGGGTCCTGGCGTTCGACGAGGCACAGCAGGACGCCATGCGGGGGATGGACCTCGTGCTGGGGGAGGAACGTCGCCGAGAAGCCGCGCTGCGAGCGGCGAGGTACCAACAAGCACTGCGACGATATCACTGCCGCAACATCCGCCCTAGAACTCTCGAGGTAGGAGACCTCGTGCTCAGGCGGGTTCTCTCCAGGGAGGGACTGCACAAGCTCTCTCCCATGTGGGAGGGCCCGTTCAAGGTTGTTCATGTTTCCAGGCCTGGCTCCGCGCGCTTGGAGACTCAGGAGGGGGTGCCGGTCCAGAACGCATGGAACATCCAGCACCTCCGGAGGTTCTACCCCTAAAAAGGCCCAGAGCCTGTGAAGAATATCCTTTTTGGGAAAGGCCCAGAGCCTGTGAAGAATATCCTTTTTGGAAAAGGCCCAGAGCCTGTGAAGAAGGCGAATGCCTATGAAGATTATCCTTTTTGGAAAAGGCCCAGAGCATGCGAAGAAGGCGAATGCCTGTGAAGATTATCCTTTTTGGAAAAGGCCCAGAGCCTGTGAAGAAGTCGAATGCCAGTGAAGCTGTCGCATTTTGGAAAAGGCCCAGAGCCTATAAAGAGGGCAAATGCCTGTGAAGCTTGCTTCTCCCAAGAAAGGCCCGGAGCCTATGAAGAAGGCCAATGCCTGTGAAGCTCGCCGCCCGTGACACTCTCACGTAATAATGAGTTGGGGCTATACACGCCCCGGAGTCTCAGAAGCGCCGGCCTCAGGCCCTGGGGCTCCCTCCCACGCCCAGTGACAGCACTTAGCTCCGCACTGGTGAGAAGACGTCAAATACTAGATTAGGTGCCGGACGCGGTTTTTTCATTTGCTTTCCGCAGTTGGCTTGTTCATTCTCATTCGAAGTTTTGTTGAAGTTGTTACCGTCTTTGACTTGTGGTTCTTCGCCTTTTCACTCTCCTGCCTTGATTTCTCTTATGCAAGGCCTCGCGAGGGGGGCAGCCGAGCGCCCCCGTGAGTGTTTCTGTCCTAGTCGTTCAAAGGTTCCGCGACCTGGGTCCATTACAGGAGCACCCCTCCAGTCCGTGCCCCACGGGCACCGCGACACGAACACAGGGCCTGGGTCGGTCGCCCCCCACGGCCGGGGCCGGGAACTATCCATGCGCGGGCACGTAGCCGTAAGGCACGATAACGGAAGCAAAGCGATGATTAACAGCAATAACCCAAACACACCCCCGCGGGGCTCCACGCTACTGTCTTTTTACGCAGGAAAAAGGAAAAGAAAGAGAAAATCAGACGCAGCTCGCCTCACACCGGCCTGCAGGGAAGACTCGAGCTGCCTCCGGGGCTCAAGCAGACTCCCTCTCGCGCTTCACCGAGGCGCGATGGCGGGGAGACGCGCTACCACCCCCCAAACAGGTACGACGGCGTGGAGGCTGACCGCGGCCACTGCTAGAAGAGTCGCCGCCTGAAGAAGAACCGGTGAAGCTTGGGGAACCCTGAGCGCCGCCAATCACGCGAGCGCTGTCCTCTACGTCATCGCCGGGGCTGGGTCCCCGGCCACGGCCGTCGTCCTCAGGGCAGCACCCTGCGCGGCGACCATCTTCCCCAAACATCCTCACATAGAGGGTGGCATCGCCGTCAAACTTGAAGTGCAGGGTGCACCGACGGCTCAGGCCACGCGCGCGGGCAAACGTCTGCCAACCGCGGGTCAAGGCCAGGCTCCCGGCTGCGGAGACCTCCAGTGAAGCCCATGAGGCCCGGCTGCAACAGCCGTCTGCCTGAAGCTAGAGGCCGCCCGGGAGCTCGCCGAGGAGGAAGCGAGGAAGTTGAAGCCGAGCGCAAGTCGGCTCCGCCGACCACACAACAAACTCCGGCAGCACCTCTGCAGCGTGAAAGCACGGCCTAGGGGAACGCGCGACCGAAGCGCGCCCCCCGGCCGCAGCTGTCCGCCCGTCACCGCGTTGAAAATCATCTCCACGGTCGCGGGGAGCTGCCGTGGTGGCCACAAGATGTTTGCGAGGGCACCCTCGGCCGCGCTTGGGCGGGGGAGAGGTAGGCTCAACCTGGCGAGCGTTCCCCTTCTCTGCGGCCGAGAACCTCCTCGACGGAGCCATGAAGAAGAAGGAGAAGCAAGAAGAGATGGACTGGAAGGGCGCGTGCCGTTCCGTACTTATGGCCGGCGAAGGCCAACCGCCGACCTCCACGATCGCAGGTAATCATGACCCGCTTTGCATGCAAGGACTTGTCCAATCCGTGCAGTTGCCGAGGCGTCGTGGGGAAGTGGAGACGCCCACGTCCAATCAACTGCCACGTGGCGCCCAAGGCCGCGGGCTGTTAGGGCCCTCGGCGCTTCGCCCTTGCCCTTTCGCCTCCCTGCACGGCCAAGTCCGGGCGCGCCTTGGGCCCGGGGCCTACTGTCGGTGTTTTGGGAACGAGGGTCCCCAGACTTGCCTGCATGCGGCCTGCGGCGTGGCTCAAAGGGGGGCCCAACACGTCCCATCTTCATCAACACAGACCCAAGACCCTCGCGAGGGGCCAAGCCTCGCGGGGCGGACGACACGGAGCTTCCTCAGGCACGACCTCATCAGGCCGGCTCGCGAGGAGGCAGAGAGATCAAGGGGGGAACCTCACGAGGTGCCCGTGACGCAAGCCATGACGACCAAGGGCGCCAGGCGGGCGCCAGCCCGCGCAGTGTCCTCCTTTCCTCTTTGGTGCAAAGGGAGCAAGCGAAGGCGAGAGCATCAAGCAAAGGCACCCGTTTCGGTGCAACGAGACCAAGACCAGCCCAACGACAGGGAGGAAGTCATTGTGGAGCCAAGGCCAGCGTCACCACCAGAGCCTTTGGCAGCCGAGGACCAACTTTAGTCAGGACAAGTGTACCAGATGTTCCCTGTCGGTGTCCAAACCGGCGGATCTCGGGTAGGGGGTCCCGATCTGTGCGTCAAGGTCGGATGGTAACAGGAGACAAGGGACACTTTATTTTACCCAGCTTCGGGCCCTCTCGATGGAGGTAAAACCCTACTCCTGCTAGATTAATATTGATGATATGGGTAGTACAAGAGTAGATCTACCACGAGATCAAGGAGGCTAAACCCTAGAAGCTAGCCTATGGGTATGATAATGGTTATGATGTGTTCGTCCTACGAACTACAACCCTCCGGTTTATATAGGCACCGGGTAGGGTTAGGGTTACACAGAGTCGGTTACATTGGTAGGAGATCTTGAATATCCGCATGCCTAGCTTGCCTTCTACGCCAAGGAAAGAACCTTCCGGACACGGGACGAAGTCTTCAATCTTGTATCTTCATAGTCCTGGAGTCCGGCTAAAGATATAGTTCGGCTATCCGAACACCCCCTAATCCAGGACTCCCTCAGTAGCCCCTGAACCAGGCTTCAAAGACGACGAGTCCGGTGCGCAAATTGTCTTCGGCATTGCAAGGCGGGTTCCTCCTCCAAATTCTTCAAGAATATAATAAACACCAACAAATAGTGTCCGGCTCTGCAAAACAAGTTTCCACGTATTGCCATATAGAGAATAATACAAACACAAATCAAATCTGCTGACGTATTCCGCAGTGCGTCATACACTGCGACCAAGCCTTCTGTATGGATTATTTTTTGTTGTTCCACCGCAGCACGTTCAACGAGGCGGTTTCCTTGGCACGTCTTGTCGAAGCAGAGATTGTGTGCCCCCTTTAACGGGATTTTCATTAATACGGACATGGGTAACCCAACCGTGCCCGTTAAGCACGTCCTGCCTTGATTAAAGGCTAGTCCAAGACGGTTACGGGGAGGGCTCTTGATATTCTGCCTCTTATAAAGAGACCGAGACCTTGCTCCCCTCTTGTGTTCTCAAAACAAGCTCGCCCATAGCCTCGAGTTCCAACACCCCAGGCTTTTAGATTCTAGGCGCACCGGACAATCGACAATGTCCGGCTCCGGCCTTCAAGGCCAATGGATGCCCTCCTCCATTACAAAGGAGGACGTATCAAGGTTGAGGGAGGCTAGGTTCCTGACCAGCGAGATCCCGCACAGGTTGCCTGCTCAAGGACAAGCGATCCCAAGCCCTCAGCCTGGTGAGAGCGTAGTATTCATCTCCCACTTCCTTCATTGTTGTGTGTGAAGCGTTTCTCCATATCACTCCTCACTTTGGATTATGGCTCAAGACCTTCAAGGTAGAACCGAAGATAATCGAGGGGCGTCATGTAGAGTGCGGAGGTGCCGATGCTCCATGGCCCGAGGGCACTTTTCAAGAGGAGCTCGGCTTATGGCAACAGGAGTGGTTCTACATCACCTCTCCTCGGGGCACCACTTGGGTAGCGCCTCCCGCCTTTCGCTCGCCCCCCCCACCACGTTTAACATCGTGGATCAACACAGGGTTAGATCGGGGCTTGCCCAAAGACGTTCCTCTGTTGCAGGGCCGCATAAAGGATCTCCTAAAAGGAGACCTCAACCTGGTCAAGGTGACACAAGTTATGCTGATTCGCCGGACACTGCCCGGCCAACGTCGCCCCCTCCGCTTGTGGGAGTTCAACCCAGAGGGGCCGCGAGTTCTCCAAAATTTCATGGGCGTGATGCCTACGGAGATGTATAGACTGTTCTTCGGACCACAAGGAGTGAGTCCGGATTTGACCGAGGATGCTGGTTTAAGCCGCAACCGCCCGGATACAGAAGTAGGTGACCTTGCGCCCGGACCTTCTATCCGTACAATTGACTTATTTTTTAACAGTACTTCTCCTTTTTACGCAGGAGTGGATAGCGAAGGCGAAGCTGGTCCGGTGTCCAGCTCCCGTTCCCGAGACCAGGCTAGATCCTGTGCTAGTCAGGATGTTGGAGGTGGCGCCTCTGGAGGAAAATGAAGGGGCGGACAAGGAAACCGTGGCCTCTTCAAAAGGGGCCATCCCAAAGGGGGGAATCGACAACTCCTCTCCAAAGGGGAAGAAAAGGGCCGCCTCTGACGACCCGGGAGCCGTAGCTCCAAAGCAGGGGAAAGAATCCGCGTCAGAGGACCCGACGCCAGGGAGCCCCTCGGCCGAACTAAATCCTCAAAAGGAGCAGCCCTCCAACGAGCCGTAAGTAGAAAGAGAGTCATTCTTTTAAGAGAAATCCTTAATTTATATGTGAGAAGTTTTAACCGAAACCTTACCTTGTAGTTCGGACCTCGACCCTTCTCGGCAGAGCTCGTCATCGGGGGATCTTCTTCCGGAGATGATGGAGAGTGGAACGCCTCCTCCTTCATCGCCTAGCAAGGCGGGCGACGCCGAAGTGTCGTCGCAGAGGATTTCTCCGAATCTGCCAGAGGCAGAAGGTGATCATGCGGCCCCCCGGGGTTCTCCGTGTCCGGCCTCCGAAGAAGGCCATGGGACGAGTCCGGCACCATCTGGTGTTCGGTCGGAGGAGCTGAAGGTTCTGCTGGGCCGAGCCTCTGTTTCAGAGGAGCATCGTGTGTTGATGCACACGGTGATTGAAAAGATTTCATCCGCGGAAAGCGGACTGAACGAGGCCGTCAAGAGTTTACTGGCGGGCCTTGAGGTACGTTTTGAATAACGAACATTAGTGTTAATTGCGCATAATAACATGCGCCTTGTATAGATAGTAGCCCCTGAGACTCTGTGTGCCGCAAAGATTAGCGGCGCGCAGAGGATCTTAATCCCAGGTCCTTTAAGTGGCACCTTTGTATGTAGGTGGCAGGTTGTCTGGAGTCGAGCCGGACTCGAGATTTTGCCGAAATGAAACGACAACTCGATGAGGCAGAAGCCGACATCGTGCTTGTTAACAAGCGGCTTGATGATGCTCAAGGTATTGAGTTTATTTGGCGATTGTTAGTAAGAGGAGCTTTATGTCAATATCTTACCTTGTTTATGCTTGATGCAGATGGTGCGGCGGCCGTAGAAGGACTTTGGGCTGAGCTCACCAAAGCAAAGGAACAAGCCAGAAAAAGCGATGCGGCTGCCGGAAGAGCCCGTGAAGAGCTAAAAGCCGAACAGGCTTCCCATTGCCGAAGCAAGGAGGAGATGGCTGATATAGCCATGAAGTTGAAAAGTGCTACTGACTGTTGCAAACTTCTTGAAGAGGAAGGTCGAGCCCGGCAGACGGATTTAGAGAAGGCCGTCGCCGACGCCAAGGATGCCCGCTCTGGTATGAGAGCGTCAAGGGAAGAGCTGCGTCAAGCCGGACTAATTGCGGATGGAAAGCCCTTCCTGCTGCGGAGAAAATTCTGTGATCCGAAGTTTGCCCCATTGGACCGAGCGTGGAGCGTGGAGGACACCTATCTGGATTTGTCGGCTAGTGCCGCTGATGCGACCAGGTACTTTCAAGATAAGAAAGATCATGAAGTGGAAAAGCTCTTCTCAATCCAGAGCGTCCACTATCAGTGGATGATCGCCTGGCCCAATGGGCCGAGCTGAATAGGTTGTCCGGACTCGCCATGAAGTATGCCATGGACCGCCTGTGTCCGGGGAGATCGAAGCCGAGAAGCTATTTCAGTTTGGTGCAGCAATTTCTTGACGTGGTGCCTCAGATTGAAGCTCTAAAGAGGTCCGCTTGCACAGAGGGCGCGCGGCTGGCTCTTGCCCGTGTCAAGACATACTGGGCAGATATGGAGCCCACCGTTGTTGCGTCCCGTGATTCGGATAAAAGCCGAATTCCTTCCGAGCACTAGTTTGAGGAAGTCCTCGCGGGCGCTCGTATAATAGAGACGCAGTGTTCGAAAGATGTTGTTTTATGACAGCATATGTAATCGTAGATCAATATTTTTATAAATTGTAATGGCGTAATTTAGACTTGTGCCTTCAAGTATTAATAACACCTCCTGTGCGGCCATTTTAATATATAAATTCTGAAAGATTGCAGTCGTTGGCTTCAGCCCCCACGCACATAGTGCGGGGGTGCGCGCGGAGAACGCATTTTCACACTTAACCCAACGTCTTGGTCCTACAAAGGAGGTGATAGCGCCGCGGGCTAGGCAACCGGACTATAATGCTTTAACACTTTCACTTAGCCATAGGAGCTTGACAGTGGGACTCTTTAGGTAGCCCTTTAATGGCGACTGCGTTTACCCAAATTCGGGACGCATATGTGCCTGACCGAGAAGCGGCCCTTCGTCAAAACGGAGGAATTCGATAAATTCCTATAAGTCATCGAGTGGCAACCAGTCTCGCGCTACATCATGACAGTCGGTTTTCGGCTTTCTCTACTGAGGTGCTCACCCGGCCGAACCGGGGCACAATCGCAGTAGTTCTCCTGGTGCAACCTTAGCCGATAGAACGGAACGTAAGGTGGCCGAACTCAGGAGCCGGGCAACCCAACATGTGACCAAAATCATGACTCGGAGCTGATGCATATAGTGCCAAAACTCACGACGCCGAACACTCCCTAAGGTGTTCGGTCTTTGTGGGTGCGTGTGAAACGACACCCTTGAAAAAGAAAAAAAAGCCCCTTGTGTCCAGGTACGAGCAAGAATTCTGGCGTGGCCACATGCCAAAACGCCAGTCTCCTCCATGGTTATAGTGAGGTAAACTAGGGGATGTATAGCAGCAAGAGACAGTAAAAAAGGTTTACGCAGGGTCTTAATCTAAGAAGAATCCTTTGGGGCGGGTCCCTACTGCACGCCTGCGCCTGTGTCTCTGCTGTGCCGTGTCCTGGAGGGGCGCCGTACGACGTTCATCTGTAAAAGGGAAGAACTAAATTGAAAAATGGGTCGTGCGGATCAAAAAGAATAATAAATAAAATGTGAAGTGAGAAATAGATACGGTCGAGTTTTATTGTCTCTGCGTACAGCCCCTGGTGAGGCGTACCAAGCCTATAACGAAAATGGGCTTGGGCCGAACTCATTGAGTCCGGGTCCGCGGCCTTTTGTGACTTACATCGAAAAAGTATTTTGGCTGGCGAGGCCATTTTGTTGGGCGGCCGTTTAAGCGGCCGCACAATCCTCCGTTTGGAGGAGATGTAGTTTAGTATGCTCCCTTTAAAGAGATGATGCCTCGAGGACCGGGCATCTTTAGCATGAGGGATGCATAATGCGGTATTGCATTAAAGCGAGCGAAAGCTCCGCGTCCCATTAGTGCTTGATAGCGACTTGAAAACGGGACTATGTGGAAGATAAGATTTTCGCGACGAAAGTTATTGGCAGAGCCAAATATGACCACAAGCCGGAGAAAACCCATACAGTGGGTGTCCGGGCCTGGTGCTACTCCTTGAAAGGAGGTTTTAATGTGACGGATTCGTGCTGGGTTTATGCCCATGCGGTGAATTGTATCCTGATATATCAGATTTAGTCCACTGCCACCGTCCATAAGGATGTTGGTAAACTGGAATCCGTCTATTATTGAATTAAGCATCAGGGCAGTCCGGCCTGCGTGTTTGATATTGCGAGAATAATCTAGCTGATAAAAAATGATTGGCTTTAGTGACCAGTGGCCAGACTTCTGAGGGATAGGCTTGAATGTGCGGACCTTTATGGGTGCCTCATGCCTTGTTATGTGAAGTGAGTTCACTTTTTTGACTTCTTGCGGGAAGTTCTTTTGCTTCCTGGTGTTCTGCTTTTGGGGTTCGTCCTCTTCCTCACTTGGTGTGTCGAGCCCCTTGTGTTTGGTGTTAAGCCTTCCGGATTGTTTGAAAACCCAACACTCTCTGTGGGTATGATTAGCAGGCTTTCCAGGAGTACTGTGTATCTAACATATCCTGTCCATGATTCTCTTTAGACTGGACGGATCTTCCCTATTATCCTGAGGGGGTGATTTTGTCTGATTTTGCCGTGAGCCTTTGAATCCGGCATTGACTGTCGTGCTCTTCGGACTTTTTCTTTTGATTCGGCGAAGGTCCTTGTATCACCGTGGTTTCCCGTTTCCATCCCTGATTTCTGATGTACTTGGGTCGCTGGGGCTGCATCGTGCCAACCAGCTGTCCTCTCCTGCGCAAAAGCGGGTCATGAGGCTTGTGAGTGCGGCCATTGTTCTTGGCTTTTCCTGGCCGAGGTGTCTGGCGAGCCATTCGTCTCGGACATTGTGCCTGAAAGCCGCTAGGGCTTCGGCGTCCGGACAATCCACTATTTGATTCTTTTTAGTGAGGAATCTGTTCCAGAACTGCCGAGCTGATTCTCCGGATTGCTGAGTTATGTGACTGAGGTCGTCTGCGTCCGGGGGACGGACGTAGGTCCCTTGAAAATTTGCTCGGAAAGCGTCCTCGAGCTCTTCCCAACTTCCAATTGTGTTTTCGGGAAGGCTTTTAAGACAGTGCCGGGCTGGCCCTTTAAGCTTAAGGGGTAAATATTTTATGGCGTGGAGATCATCTCCTCTAGCCATATGTATGTGGAGGATATAATCCTCGATCCAGACTCCCGGGTTTGTTGTTCCATCGTACGCCTCTATGTTAACGGGTTTAAATCCCTCCGGGAATTCATATTCCAGGACCTCATCGGTGAAACATAGAGGGTGTGCGGCACCCCTATATTTGGGTGTGCCGGATTTTGATGGTGGATTTTTTGCATTGCTTACGAGATCTTGCTTTCTTGGCCCGTAAATGGACCTGGCTGGGCCATGATGCGAGTCTTTGATTGTGTCGCATGCCGCATTGAGTGCGGCGCCGTTTGCCGTATTGTAGTGGCCGAGAGGTCGTTTATTCGACCGTGTAGCCTTTTTGTTTTTCGAGTTTGGGGGCTCTAGGGCCTCCTGGTCGAATTCGGGCAGTAGCTTTCTCTTCGGATAGCTTTTGGTGCGGCGGCTGCCGCCGTATTTGTCTGCGGTCTTGATTACTTTGATCCATCTTGTTTTGAGTGCATCTTCCGCCGTCTTTAGCTTTTGCTTCTGCTTCTTCAGGCTTCGTGCTATGGCGACGAGCCTTTCTTGGAGATTCTTCTGCTCCATGATTTTATCCGGCGTGGTATCGTCCGGAGTTCTGTTATGACCGGGAGAGGACTGTTCGTCCTCTCTGCCCGTGTTACCCTGTTCGGACGGCTGTTCTGGGATGCGTTCGTCATCTGCCGGCTCGTCCTGCTCTATGGCTGGGTCTTGATCGAGGCGGGGCTTCGCTCGGCGTTTACGTCGCCGCTTTGAGTGCTTTTCGGAGGGTTTACCCTTCTTTTCGCCCCCTTCTTCCTCATTGTGAGTTTTTTCAGGTGTATCCACCATGAATACATCATTAAGTGGGGTGGAGGTCCAGTGCCCTATGGGCGCTGGTTCCCGTTCGTCTCCGTCTTTGTCGTCCATACCGTCGAAGTCTTCGGAGCCGATGTCGAGCATGTTGGTTAAATCGTCGACATTGGCTATTAAGTGGGTGGTGGGTGGGCTTTGAATTTCTTCATCATCCGAATCCCAACCTCGCAGGCCACAGTTCGGCCAGGGCTCTCCTGAAAAAGAGAGAGACTTGAGAGATTTCAGAATATCACCGAAAGGCGAATACTGAAAGATGTCCGCGGCGGTGAACTCCATTACCGGCGCCCAATCTGATTCGATTGGCAGGGGCGCGGGAGGTTCGGAGTTCGGAGAAGAGTCCGGCTCCTTGGAGTCATGTGCCATGCGGAGTGCGGGGCCTGCGTTTGGCTCAATGGCTTTTAAGATCGCAGCCCCCGAGGTGACGTCCAACCGTTCATCCTCAAAGAACGCAGCGGGCTCCGGATCGAGGATCGGGGCCGGAGCGTATGCGGCCTCCAGGACACTGTTCGGAGGCAGAGCTATATCATGCCCCTCGAGATAGTGCGGCGCGCTTGGCTGTGGCTTGAATCCGTCGAAGATCAGGTCTCCGAGGGTATCTGCCGTGTAGTTTAATCTTCCCCACCTGGCTTGATGGCCAGGGGCGTGGCTTTCGATCTGCTCTAGATGGCCAAGCGAGTTGGCCCGCAGAGCGAAGCCGCCGAAGATGAAGATCTGTCCGGGGAGAAAAGTCTCACCCTGGACCTCATCATTGTTGATGATCAAAGGAGCCATCGGGCCTAAAGGCGACGACACAGAGGAACTCTCAATGAAAGCACCAATGTCGGTGTCAAAACCGGCGGATCTCGGGTAGGGGGTCCCGATCTGTGCGTCAAGGTCGGATGGTAACAGGAGACAAGGGACGCTTTATTTTACCCAGGTTCGGGCCCTCTCGATGGAGGTAAAACCCTACTCCTGCTAGATTAATATTGATGATATGGGTAGTACAAGAGTAGATCTACCACGAGATCAAGGAGGCTAAACCCTAGAAGCTAGCCTATGGGTATGATAATGGTTATGATGTGTTCGTCCTACGGACTACAACCCTCCGGTTTATATAGGCACCGGATAGGGTTAGGGTTACACAGAGTCGGTTACATTGGTAGGAGATCTTGAATATCCGCATGCCTAGCTTGCCTTCTACGCCAAGGAAAGAACCTTCCGGACACGGGACGAAGTCTTCAATCTTGTATCTTCATAGTCCTGGAGTCCGGCTGAAGATATAGTTCGGCTATCCGAACACCCCCTAATCCAGGACTCCCTCATTCCCCTTCAAAATGGCCAATTGTTGGCACCCTTCCCGCTCAATATTTGGGAAGAGGCCCAGGGCCTTTGCCTATAAATAGGACTAGCCACCCCCAGGGTAGAGGAAGGGCAATTAGGATCAAGGATAGATTGAATCGGCCAACCCGGAAACAAGCCGGGATCAGATCGAGTAGCATCACACACAGAGAGAGAAGGGTGACTGAACTCCTCCTAGAAGTTCATCGCCCCAGCCAAGAACACACCCTCGCGAGGCTATTCTTCCTTGTATTGCTCATCATCATCAGCCCAAGAGGCAATCCACCATGCCACAAACTGGAGTAGGGTATTACACCACAACGGTGGCCCGAACCAGTATAAACCCTGTGTCTCTTGTGTTGTTCTTTCCATAGCTTAGATCTTAGCGAGGCGGTGGGGTGCAGGTAGGTAGAAGGCGAAATCTCCGCGCGCACCCCACTGTTCGAACCTCAAGGGTCTGCCGGAACCCGAAATCTGACAACGGCCCACTCGCGAAGGCCAGAAGAGCTCCTGAGATGCGGCCCTGTTGAGCCCTGGAACGTTGGTGCAGACGCGCAGCCAGTCATCCTCGCCTGGATGGAGAGCTGCGCCTCATGAGCGACGGTCGCTGCGCATGGCCCTCGCGTCTTGCAGTTCCTGAGTGGTCTTGGTGATGAACTCCTGAGTGGTGGGCACTCCTTGCCCTGTGTTCTCCTGAGGGAAACGTGCCGCGAAGCACGCCTCCAAGTGGTGCCCAAGCGCCTCCCTCGTGAAGTTGGCAAGGTCTGAGGCCCTCCAGAAGAGAGCTCCCGAGCCCTGCCCGAGGAGGGCGCCGGGCGTGCCTTCCTATGCGATGGAGGGAGGCGCCCCTGGAGCGGGCGCTGATCCTGACGAGGCTCCAGCTGCGTCGTCACCCTCCTGAGATCCTGCACGACGCAATTGCTTCTTCTTCTTGGGGAGGGCCTCAAGAGGGCCCTCGCCTTTGCTGTCGGGGTCATCGATTGTTGCAGCTTGGAAGGCGCGCTCGAGGGAGCATACCGCATCTCTCTCTTCACATGGGACCGTGATGACTCCGCCACTTCTCGGCATCTTGAGGACGTTGTAGCCGTGGTGGGTGACCGCCATGAACTTGGCCAGGGCCGGATACCCAAGGATGGCGTTGTATGGCAGGTGGATGTGCACGACGTCGAAGTCGATGAGCTCGGTGCGGTAGCTCTTGTGCTCCCCGAAGGTGACAGACAGGCGGATCTGCCCTATCGGTGTGGTGGAACCGTCGGTCACTCCTGAGAAAGGCTTGGTAGGCTGAAGCTGTTCATACGGGACTTGGAGGTTGCCGAACGTGCCGACGGATAGGACATTGAGCCCTGCGCCGCCGTCGATGAGGGTCTTGGTAACTTGCACATTGCTGATGACTGGTGAACAAAACATCGGGAGAGCGCCAGTGGTGGCTGCGCACTTGAGCTGATCTGTCGAGTTGAAGGTAACGACACACTGGGACCACCTGAGCAGGCGCGTGGCCTCGAGCTTGGGGAGGACTGCATTCACCTCACGAGTGAACTGTTTGAAGATGCGCTGAGAGGCTGGGGCCTGAGCGCCGCCCAAGATGCAGGCGATGGCATGCGGCTCCTGGAAGCCAGCAGCCCCCTCGTCCTGATGGTGTTCGTCGTTCCTTCTTGGTGGTGGCGGCAGCGGGGGAAGACCGGCGCTGCCCTGAGGACGATCCTCACGAGGCTGATCCCTCCACGCACCCTCGCGAGGATGGTCCTGCCAGCGGTCCTCACGAGGCCTATCGCGCCACTCCTGGCGCGGGCCACGATTGTCCTAGCGTCCGCCCCCATGTCCTCCTCCTCGGCCGTAGCCCCGGTCGTTGCGCTCGGGGCGTCGACCGAAGCGTCCTTCGCGAATGGCCCTGAGCTCTTGACAGTCACTGATGTTGTGGGTGTTCAGGTTGTGGAAGTCTTAGAATGGTCGACTGCCCTTGGATGACTCGGGCTGGTCTCTGCCCCGCCTGGTGTCCGGCTCCGCTGCGAGCACAGCTGCTTCCTTGCGCTTCACGTCCTTGGCCTTGGCCTTCTTCTCCTCTGCACATGCAGCTGCCAGCTCGAGGAGGGAAAGGCGCCCCTCCTCAGCTCTTGCGCACTTGGTTGCCAGATTGAACAGCTCCTGAGATGTGAAAAGCTCCTCGTGGATAGCGAGCTCCTCCTTCATCTTGATGTCGCGGACACCGTCAGAGAACGCGGAGATGATGGCCTCATCTGTGACCTTGGGGATCTTGAGGCGAGTGTTGTTGAAGCGCTGGATGTACTTCTGGAGGGTCTCTCCTGGTTGTTGCTTGCTTGATGCAGCGCAGGTCACCCGCGGCCGGTGGGCGTTCGCGGGTACCTTGGAAGTTGGCGATAAAGCGGTTGCGCATCTCATCCTAGGAGGAGATCGAGCCGTGCTGTAGGTTCAGGAGCCAGGAGCGGGCACCATCCTTGAGAGCCATGGGAAACCAGTTTGCCATGACTTTCTCGTCAATGTTGGCCGCTTCGATGCTCAGCTCGTAGAGTTGCAGGAACTCCGCGGGGTCGGCGGTGCCGTCGTAGCAAGGAGGCAGGTCTGGCTTGAACTTTCTTGGCCAGGCGACGCTACGCAGCTCGGGGGTGAAGGCGCGGCAGCCAGCCGTGGTTGCCGAGGCCTGTTTTGGAGGTGGGGCTTGGTCTTGGTGAGGCCCGCGTGCCGCTACCGCAGGCAGCGCGCGGTCTTGGTGAGGCGGCGTGGGGAGCGCTGGTGCAGCTTCCCGCAGCCGAGGAATTTCTTGGAAGCTTCCCTCTTCGCGTGCGGGCACCGGACGTGGTGGATCATGCCGTGGGGCCGTGCGCCTTGGTGCCAAGGCACAGTCTTGGGGCAGCGTTTGTGGAGGCGCTCCATGAGCCACATCGCCCGTGGCTGGTGGAGGGCGAGGCAGAGAGTGGGACGGCGCCGGGGAGCCCCCTGTGGCGCGGACGAGCACGGCGACGCGGTCGAGCCAGTCCTCGTAGAGGTCGTCGACCGGGCGATGGCGCATGAGCTCGTTTGCCATGAGGAGCGCAGCATGCACGTCCATGGGAGCGCGACGTGCGTGGGACGAGGAACCGGCCGGGGTTAGCGATGGAGTGGCGGTGCGGCCGTCCTGGCGCACCGATGGGTGCAGCGACGACGCTTGCTGCTCATTCCCCGCCGGGCCGGTAGCGGCGTTGGCGGCAGGAGACAGAGAACGACAAGGTGGCCTGCCGACAGGAGCCGTCTGAGCAACGCGGGCGGTGAGGGCAGCCCGGTGCTCAGCTCGGGCGCGGCGAGCGTCCGCCATGGAGACGACGGAGCGACGGAGCAACGAATTGATGGAAGGGAAGCTACGGCGCACCCCTACCTGGCGCGCCAAATGTCGGATGTGGGGTTCCGGCAAAACCCTTAAGGTTCAAACTCTGGGTGCGCACGAAGTTCTTTCCCTCCTACCGATCTAAGCCCTAGCTCGCTAAGATCTCGCGGATGAACTCGACGAACTCACAACGCAAAAAAACACGAGATTTATACTGGTTCGGGCCACCATTGTGGTGTAATACCCTACTCCAGTGTGTGGTGGTGGATTGCCTCTTGGGCTGATGAAGAACAGTACAAGGGGAAGAACAGCCTCCTGAGGTTGAGGTGTTCTTGTGCCCTGTGGACTTGTGGATGAGAATTTCCTCTTTTCCTACTGTGGTGGCTAGCTCTACTTATATAGGCCCTGGTCCTCTCCCCAAATATTGAGCGGGAAGGGAGCCAACACCGGCGGGCGAATTTGAAAGGGGACAACTAGTACAAGCTATCCTCACAAAAGCGGTCTTCACCTGCAAAAGGCTCTGGTGGTGACGCCGTCTTGGGCTCCACGGTGACCTCCCTCTTGCCGTCCCGCTGGTCTTGGTCTTGTTGCACCGATATGGCAACCTTTTCCTGATGCCTCAGTACTCCGCACCTGGGCCTGCCTCCTTAGCACCAAAGAGGAAACAAGGACGCTATGCGCGCTGGCGCCCGCCTGGCGGCCGTCTGGTGCCGGTCGTCATGGCTCACGTCACGAGAGCCTCGTGAGGTTTGCCATGCCTTGATATCTCCGCTCCTCGCGAGCCTGCTTGGAGAGGTCGCTCCTGAGGAGGTCTTGCGCCGTCTGCCTCGCGAGGCTTGGCCCCTCGCGAGGGTCTTGAATGCTTTGTTGATGAAGTTGGGCCGTATAGACCCGCTTGCATAGCCACGCCGTGGGCCGCAGGCAGGGAAGTCTGGGGACCCCCGTTTCCAGAACGCCGACAATTTTAGTTATGTTGACCGCAAGAATGAAGATTTTGTCATGCCCCATCTTTGACAGTCATGATTATCCCAAGTGGAAGGCCATGATGAAGAAGTGCCTCATGGCGATGAACAACGAGTTGTGGATCGTCACTGAGATTTGTCTTACCGATCTATGCAAGATGGTGGAGGTTGATGATATTCGCAAGTACACCCTACTTAAGCTCATGGCGAAGGACATCATCTGCTCCTGTCTGTCCCAAAATCAGTTCGGGAGCATTATGCATCTCAGACATGCGAAGCTTATCTGGGACCGACTCTCTAAGGTCTATGAAGGTCATCGAACTCGTCATGATCCCTGGTTTGAGGGTTTCAAGGAATCACTCAAGGCGATGACTTTTGAACCAGAATCTTCATCCTCTACGCCATGCCTTATGGCGAAAGGTACGAATCTAACTGAATGCTACCTATCTGAGTCTTGTGATGATGAATCTGGTGATGAATTTGGACTGAGCTACCAAACTTGCTTCCCTTGCCACTAAACAATAAAGAGCTTTGGAAAAAGTTCAAAACATGCTAGATGAGAGCGATGATATGTTGGGTGAAGAAATGGATCGTACTAAAACTTTGACTGAAAATCTTCAGAGACTTCAGTCTAAGTTTGACAACCTTCAGAGTCATCATAACACTCTCTTATCTGATCATGAGAAGCTTTCTTATGAATTTCTTCAAAGAAAGCAAGATCTTGAGAAACTAAGGGTGAGTTATGAAGATCTTCAGAAGGAGCGTGATTCATTGCTTGCTCAACAGATTAGTGCTGCTCAGGAAGAATTCATTCCACCATGTTTGAAATGCATTGAACGTGAATCTGCTAATTCTTCACCTGAAAGTTCAAATGCATCTATTGCTGCAAATTCTTCAACCGTCTCTGCTATCACAAATTCCTCATCTGAGGATGCTACTAGTATCACTGACAATGGAGGACTGAAGGAATTGTATGTGACAGGCATGTACAAAAGCCTCAAAGGGCATCAGCTCTTTGTGATGTGCTTAAAAAGCAGATCCTCAACAGGAACCCTAGGATAGAGGGTATTGCCTTTGAGAGGAAACTCAATGCTAATGGGATCTACTAGAAACCTGAGCAGTACCCCAAAACCTCATGGGTTGCTGCAAAGGGACCTCCCATAGATCCGTTTACCTTATCTGTCTTTACATGTGATTCTTCATATTCTTCTGATGAGTCATTTGACTCCAACTGTAAGCTATTCAAAAATCAGAATGGTGAAGTATTTGCTAGCACTACTGCAGGATGCTGCTAACATGACACTACGATCAGGGACCCTTCGACGAAACTATGTGTGATGCAATAATCGCAAACGGTGGTGCAAAAAACCCGTCAAAAAGGTGCAAAATGTTTGCGATGACGGATGCATCAAACATGGTTCATATTTTAGTTGCATGTGTGATTCATGGCATACGGTTTAGTTCAATTAACCGTTTTCGATGAGTAGGAACAAAAGAAACGGGCAGCCAGATGAAGGTGTGTGCGATGTAAAACATATGGTTCACTCGGATGAACTGTTTGCGATTAGGCAACACAAAAGAAACGACCAGCCAGATCAAGGTGTGTGCGATGTACATCATACAGTTCACTCGGATGAACTGTTTGTGATTAGGCAACACAAAAGAAACGGTCAGCCAGATCAAGGTGTGTGCGATGTACGACATGCGGTTCACCCAAATGAACTGTTTTTGTTGAGACAAGAGAACATAAACGGTTCAATATAACAAATACCATAAATATTGCAAGGTTCAAATTCAAAGATTACAACACCCAAATTCAAACATTGCAAACCGCGTAATTTCTAAAAAGGGATCAGCCGCTGACAAGTCATGTATGGGTTTGATACAATAACTTCCAATTGCTTTGCCATATGCTCTTCCCATACGAACTTTGGCATTTTTGGAGGCACTTCCATTCAACAGTACCAGCCGGATCTGCTGATCATACCATTGATCTTTCCTAATTAAATGCGTGTTCAACCTCAGTACACTCAGCACCTTTGCTCTGGCAAGAAAGAACCTGGCGAGTGTAATCTCCGGTGGGCTCCCTTTGTAGGAGTTCAAAGTAATATTTGAGAGATGCAGATCCAGGCATTCAATGAGATTGTTTTTATAAACATCATCCACCGGGCCTAATATGCACTGCAAAAGAAGAGAACGTGTTAGTGCCTACATGCAGTTTTGAACACTGCCACACGCCCATTTTGTTTGCAAGATTGGTAAAATGCACCAACGTGCCATCTTCGATCTGGCATGATTAACATGGGCATTTGATTACAATCTAGAAACATGTAGCCTTCTTCACAAGAGGTTGGATTGGATAAAAATTCCCTAAGAAAACTAGTACAGATGAATCCAAAGGACAAATTCTTATGGACGATTGTAACCATATGAATGAAGCAACCAATATGGGGTGGGGGTGTATATCCTAAAATCCTCCAAAATTCCTTCAAAAATAGTAGTACATTGTCATTGTGAACTTGGGTAAAGGTGCAAAAAATTGAACTCCCTTATGGTTAACATTTAATAGTAAAGGAACATCACCTCGATATACAACTTCTTCAGGCACGGAAAGCATCTCAGGCAACTGAAAACTTGGTCCAGGTTGGGGACGACAGATTCTAGTGCCAAGACCTTCACTGTGCCCAGAGTCTGGGTGAAGCTTCGCTGGATGATAGACGAGCATACATCTTCAAAACTAGTTATAACATTGATATCAAGAAGGAGAGGTATATAAGGCGACTGTTGTACCTGAAAGTTGTAGTATTTGACAGATGAGTAGCCCACCACTTTCAATTTCGGCGTAGAAATGACATTGATTCTTGTTGGACCTTTTTGATCAACTACAAGTAATCTCTCAAGTAAAGGTGTGTCCTGGATGACCATATTGTGGTCCACCTTTTGTGATCTCTCGTTGCAGCACCAGCAACACACATAAATAGTGCGGAGAGTCCTGGAGGTGATGTGCAAGGTACTCGACAAATTCATCGCTGAAGACGAAGGAACTCGAGTGCAGTACAGCCGCGGAGCAGGCGCTCCATGTCATCCTTTGGGATGTGGACGGCGACGAGCTCGAGGTGCTTCAATCGTGGTAGAAAAAGAGCAGGCGCGTCATTAAGGGGGGGGGATGGCAGTTCGTGAACTTGGCGAGGCGCAGCGTGGGCGCGAAGCGGAGCGCGGATGTTGGTAGCAAGCTCATATGCCCATCATTATAACTTAGCTTCTCGAGCTGATCTATGGCGGGGGATCGGAACCACTCGTCAAGCTTGCCTCGCTCCCTGCCATTGGAACGGAACTTCCCCGCGATAAGTCCTTTGATTGGGCCATGGTGACTGCCGAGGATCTGGGAGAACGCATCCAAGCTTTGGCGATAGCCGTGGAAAAGCTTGTGGGCGTGGAGGAGCTCGACACGGGTGCGGAGCCATAGGGTGTGCCACCGCCGGGAAATGGCGGCTGTCCACACCCGATTTCTGATTGGGAGGAGGGATATGATGACTATCAACATATCATCGGGGAGGTTGTTGATGAAGTCTAGGCCTGCTGGAGTCGCTTGCGGTTCTTTCTCGACCCGCCTCCGCTTGTTGGCAGCCTCATTCTCCACCTCGTCGGCGGGGACGAGAACCTCTATCTCCATATTCACGCCGTGCTCCGGTGCTTCAGCAGCCCCGACGTCGTCACTCCCTCCGCTGGGGCACTTCGGCGGCATCCTCGTACACTGACGGCTTTGAGAACTCAGAGCGGTGTCGAGGATGCAGGCGGAGAGAGAGGAATTGTGTGTGTGGCAAGGATGGGGGTGCGCCGTTCGGCGACAATATTGATATAGACCAGTGGGAGTGAGGCGGGCGGCGGTCCAAGGCTGTCTCGCTTCCTGGTGAGAACAATTGCTTAATCTCTAGTATGAATGAAATATATGCTTAAATACTGAATTTTAGTTGCAAAAAATAGATGGTGATATTGTTTTTAGCTGCATATTTTGACAAATTGCAGTGTCTCTTGGCTTAGCGCCGAAGTCTGGCTTTAATTTGCATATCATAATCAGAACCGTTTGCATTGAAGAGATGCACGGATCATGCGTTGAACAGCTTGTACGCTTCCCGGTGAGCCTGCGCACCAGACTGCGGTCGCACGTCTCCCATTCAGTCAAGCAGCTGTCCACAGGACACCTCCTATACCCATTAAAACCAAGACACGTGGCGTCACGTGAATGGTTAACCGAACGCACACGGTTTGGATTATACAAACGTTTGAGATATTAAAGTGGCACCTATTTTTTTCAAAATGCCTTTGTTGGCTGTCATTATTCGAGTGCGCCTTCTCTCAAAATGGACACGAAAAATACCACAGCATTTCGGGTGCCCTTCCATGATAGCATGGCAAGTTTCATGAATTTCGGACGAGTTTTGGATTTACTACAATTTAAAACCAGGCATCTCACTGTGTTGCCGGCAATCAACAGTGCCCTCGTGTTTGAAATTCATTCCCATTTCTTGCATGGGACCTAAGCATGCAACTAAGGACACAGATTTGATTTTTCAACGAATTTATATGCACTGGAGCATGCGCATGTAGTTCAAATTTGAATTATGCACATAAATGCATTAACAACTCAGTTAATGCACAAAAATGTCCAAACGAACCCCGAAAAATCACAAAAGTTCACACAACAGTCCTGTTGTTCTAAGTTGACATGAGAAAAAACTTGAAAGCAATAAGAGGCAATGGATATCATTTCGTCCCCAAAGGTGGGACGTTCCCTACCGAAAAGCATCATGCTTGTTGTGAGAAGCTCCGGTTTGTGAGAAGCCTATACCCAAACCCGCCCCAAATGGGACAAAATTTGTACCATGACATGTTGATGCCGCTCCATGATAGCATGCCAAGTTTCATGAATTTCAGACAAGTTTTGGATTTACTAGAATTTAAAAACCAGGCATCTCACTGTTTTGCCGGCAATCAACGGTGCCCTGGTGTTTGAAATTCATTCCCATTTCTTGCATGGGACCTAAGCATGCACCCAAGGACAAAGATTTGATTTTTCAACGAATTTATATGCACTGGAGCATGCGCATGCAGTTCAAATTTGAATTATGCACATAAATGCATTGAAAACTCAGTTAATGCATAAAAATGTCCAAACGTACCCCGAAAAGCACAAAAATTCACACATCACTCTTGTTGTTCTATGTTGACATGAGAAAAAACTTGAAAGCAATAAGAGGCAATGGATATCGTTTCGTCCCGAAGGTGGGACGTTCCCTACCGAAAACCATCATGCTTGTTGTGAGAAGCTCCGGTTTGTGAGAAGCATATAACCAAACCTGCCGCAAATGGGATAAAATTTGTACCACGGCATGTTGACGCCGCTCCATGATAGCATGCCAAGTTTCATGAATTTCAGACGAGTTTTGGATTTACTACAATTTAAAAACCAGGCATCTTATTATTTTGCCAGCAATCAACGATGCCCTGGTGTTTGAAATTCATTCCCATTTCTTGCATGGGACCTAAGCATGAAGGACAAAGATTTGATTTTTCAACGAATTTATATGCACTGGAACATGCACACGTAGTTCAAATTTGAATTATGCACATAAATGCATTGAAAACTTAGTTAATGCATAAAAATGTCCAAATGAACCCCGAAAATTCACAAAAATTCACACAACACTCCTGTTATTCTATGTTGACACGAGAAAAAAACATGAAAGCAATAAGAGGCAATGGATATCGTTTCGTCCCCAAAGGTGGGACGTTCCCTACCGAAAACCATCATGCTTGTTGTGAGAAGCTCCGGTTTGTGAGAAGCCTATACCCAAACCTGCCCCAAATGGGAAAAAATTTGTACCACGACATGTTGATGCCGCTCCATGATAGCATGCCAAGTTTAATGAATTTCAGACGAGTTTTGGATTTACTAGAGTTTAAAAACCAGGCATCTCACTATTTTTCCGGCAATCAACGGTGCCCTGGTGTTTGAAATTCATTCCCATTTCTTGCATGGGACCTAAGCATGCACCCAAGGACCAAGATTTGATTTTTCAACGAAATTATATGCACTGGAGCATGCACATGTAGTTCAAATATGAATTATGCACATAAATACATTGAAAACTCAGTTAATGCATAAAAATGTCCAAATGAACCCCGAAAAGCACAAAAATTCACACAACACTCCTGTTGTTCTATGTTGACACGAGAAAAAAACTTGAAAGCAATAAGAGGCAATGGATATCGTTTTGTCCCCAAAGGTGGGACGTTCCCTACCGAAAACCATCATGCTCGTTGTGAGAAGCTCCGGTTTGTGGGAAGCATATACCCAAACTTGCCCCAAATGGGACAAAATTTGTACCACAGCATGTTGATGCCGCTCCATGATAGCATGCCAAGTTTCATGAATTTCAGACGCGTTTTGGATTTACTAGAATTTAAAAACCAGGCATCTCACTGTTTTGCCGGCAATCAACGGTGCCATGGTGTTTGAAATTCATTCCCATTTCTTGCATGGGAGCTAAGCATGCACCCAACGACAAATATTTGATTTTTCAATGAATTTATATGCACTGGAGCATGTGCATGTAGTTCAAATTTGAACTATGCACATAAATGCATTGAAAACTCACTTAATGCATAAAAATGTCCAAATGAACCCTGAATAATTCCAATTCTTTTATGATCATTGCAGATAAAAGGTCTAGCAATTCAGACACCGTCCATGGCCGCTATGACCCCATTATATAATTCAAATCAAGACAAAAAATCAAGTAGATCCCACACAGTTTATCATAACCAACCGTGTGAGATGCAACACAAAATATCTTCGGACCATGTCTGAATAAGGGACCGTGTCTGATGACACTTTGCGCGCCAATTTTTTGGTTGAAGCGATTCCAAATTTCCGGCTTCCGCGGAAATGTCTACCTCCCCGCCCCTCCCCCTTACCAAAAGCCGCATTTCCCCTCTTTCCGCCTTCCTTTCCAAGTTGAAACCTTCACTCCTTGCTTATAGCGCCGCCGCCACCTCGCCGACAACCCTCCTTCACACTGCTCGGCCTCGCCTATCCAGGCAGGTAATCCACACCCGACCCCCATCCTCCTCCTCCTTCCACATCCCACATGGCCCGACCGCCGGCGCGAGCGCGACACCTTCCACCCAAATCACCGACCCCTCCACCAAATAAGCGCCGGCCTAAGCCATGGTGCACGCAGTATAGCTAGGACCTCAAGGAGCATTTGGCAGCAGAGAAGCAAATCACGGCCGCACATGCGGATGAGGTCGCGATGGGCGCCATTCGTGCTGACCCCCAGATCTTGGAGGAGCACCTCGCCGTCGAGGCCACCATTGACGCCTCGCGCGCCGACGCCGCGACGCGGTTGGCTGCTTTAAACGACAGTTTGTGGCGTTTTCTCGAGGCCACCGTCGGTGCCTTCAACGAAGACTATGAGGTGTTTTCTCAGCATGCACGTGCTTATCTCATCTCGAGAGCCAGCAGGTTGGTGCCCGGAGTGGCTCAGGCAACTCACCACTACAACAAGGCACCCACGATGCGGAGGCCTCGCCCTCTTCCATGTCCAAGGAGCCAATCGTCATCGATATCTCCGACAATGAGAAGTAGCTTGTCTTATTAGCTCACTATAGGGACCCATGTTCAGTTTTCTAGCTACTGCCTTTCCTTAACAAATTCTAGTGAATTGTGCTATCTACTTTTACCATGCAATATTCTGGTATAGTGTATATGTTCTATATGTCGTGCAATGTGGTGTTCAATTAACTGCTTGGTTCAATTCTGCAAATGTAATGTTCAATTCTTTAGGGTGCAATATTTCCAAGTTGTTAAGCATGCTTGGTTTGGTTAACTGTCTGATCTTCTATTAGGAGTATGCTATATTGTTCAATTGGTGTTTACTTAATTGCTTGGTTCATTTGTTGTGGCTTGGTTCACTTGTTGTGGTGTTTAGTTAACTGCTTGGTTCAATTCTGTAGTGCGATGTTTGATGACCCACAAGTATAGGGGATCTATCGTAGTCCTTTCGATAAGTAAGAGTGTCAAACCCAATGAGGAACAGAAGGAAATGATAAGCGGTTTTCAGCAAGGTATTCTCTGCAAGTACTGAAATAAGTGGTAACAGATAGTTTTGTGATAGGATAATTTGTAACGAGCAACAAGTAACAAAAGTAAATAAAGTGTAGCAAGGTGGCCCAATCCTTTTTGTAGCAAAGGACAAGCCTGGACAAACTCTTATATAAGGAAAAGCGCTCCCGAGGACACATGGGAACATCGTCAAGCTAGTTTTCATCACATTAATATGATTCACGTTCGGTACCTTGATAATTTGATATGTGGGTGGACTGGTGCTTGGGTGCTGTTCTTACTTGAACAAGCATACCACTTATGATTAACTTCTATTGCAAGCATCCGCAACTACAACAAAAGTATTAAGGTAAACCTAACCATAGCATGAAACATGTGGATCCAAATCAGCCCCTGTAGCGACCCGACCTCAGATGGTCAAGTCTCTGTGCTCCGATGTCATCCCTGGATCAGTAATGCATACACCACATAGTACTTCGAAGGATTTATAGCAGAGTAGCAATCACACACTTATTACATCGGTGTCTCAAAGAGAACTTATTACAATAAATATGGCTTAAGGCCATCTAATAATGATAACAGCGGAAGACTTGGAAGATAAGTGAGTCCATCAACTCCAACGGCATCACTGAGTATAGAACCACGACCTAAAAGCACCTTACTCGTCGTCTGAAAAGTCTGCAACATGAAAGTTGCAGCCCGAAACAGGTCAGCACATGGAATATGCTGGCAATGTAACACATAGAGAATAATGAATGATAAGCCTATATTACATGCATATATGGCTGGTGGAAAGCTCTATGGTTACAGTTTTGCGTAAAGCCAATTTTTCCCTACTGCAAAGGAATAGATTTTATTTAACTATCATGGTGGTTGAAACATCGAGAATGGTTGACAGCATTCCGATCCCAATTAAGTGAACAATTAAAACCCAACAATATTAATTAGAGTAACATGATGAGATTCACATGATATTCAAGTACTAGATACTCAAGATGTCCATAACCGGGGACACGGCTAATCATGATTAGTTTGTACACTCTGCAGAGGTTTGCGCACTTTTCCCCACAAGACTCGATCGCCTCCGTTTGATTTCTCGCACTACATGATGTTTGAGAAACGGATGACCGAGACATAGTCTTTCAGAAGGCTAGCACCTTACGTTTGGATAGACCGGTACACCTACTTTCCCCTACATCTGCTAGTCTACCCCGTAAGAGTTCGCACGACGTAATCAACTATGCCAGAGCCCATAATGGCTTGTGGCTGCACACGGAAGTTACTAGCATGAATGATCTTATGATCCCTTTGAGCCTGGGTGGCGGTCCAAAGAAAAACAGGCAAGTCCTGATAGAAACCAGGTGCCTCAATCCACCCAGATGTGTGTTTAAGTTGCCACCTTAGATAAAACCATTAATTAACAAAACTCACATCTGTCATGGATATCACTCACCCAATCCACGTCTACTAGCATAGCATGGCATAATAAGCAAACGTAGAAGTAACTCCCAAAGGTTTCATAAGTAAAACAGGTAATAGGTACTACCTCAACTACTTCCCATCCCACAGTTTAATTAGATCCTAAACATGCAATGTGTGAGGATGGATCTAATGCAATAAAACAGGGTAGTAGAAAAGGTATGATCAAAGTGTCACTTGCCTTGCTGAGGATCTGCGAAACCTAGAGCTTCGAAATAACAGGCGGCGCACTCTCGGTGATCTATCGCAGACAAACAACAAGCATACAATAAGTACTCATCTAATGCACAGGTAAAACTCGAACAAGAGATCGAACCAGAAAGTTCAACTTAAGAACTCCGGTTACAAAGAAAACGAACCGAACAAAATAACGAAAAGCAAATGGCGGAAGAAAACAACTCGGTTCTAGCAATTTGAAACTAGGTCAAATTTTATAGTAGCAAAAACTTGTTTAAGTTGATTAGTCGGAATGGTGGTTTCGAAACGAAACTCCAGGCGCTTGAATCACCTGATTCCGATAAACGAGCGAGAAGATAAACTAGAAAGAAGATCGGATCTGAAATCGCGATCAGAAAAATCGCGGAATAAATCCGACGAAAAAGAAAAAACGATGAACGGTTAATCAAACGGACGTTCGTTAACCGAGACTAACCGGTGATCACGTTCGTTAATACGAACGGTCCGGCGAACGCTCGCTAAACAATTAAACCAAAAAAAACCGATCTAGGGTTTCGAAAAAAAACCGAAACATCGAAACGAAAAATAAACCGGAATGGTTTTAAAAAAAACGAACCAGGGAAAGGGTGGCGCGGCGCGGGGCTACCTCGGTGGCACGGGCTCCGGCGAGGGCGGGGCTTGGCGGCGGGGCGAGGCGCGGGCGGCGGCGGCGAGCGGCGACGGCGGCTGCGGCGCGAGCTGCTGCTGCTGCGGGGCGGGTCGACGCGGTGTGGGGAGGAGAGGGGAGGGGGGGTATATATAGGATGGGGGGAAGAGACTTGGAGGAGGGGGCAAGCAAAGGCGGCGGCGGCGGAGTCCGATCCGGACTCGGCGGGCGGCGGCGGCGGCTGCACGCGGCGCGCGCGCAAGGGGGATGGGGCGGCTGGGCCGGCTGGGCCGGCCGGGCCTTTGGCCCAGGCGGGGCGCTGCGCACTTTTTTTTAAAAATAAATACGCGCGCAGAAAAACAAATAAAAGAAAATCTAAACGAACTCCAAAAATCCCGAAGTTAATTTTTCCCGACTCCTAAAAATGAGTCGAACAAAATGAACTTTTACTCGGGGCCTAAATGCAATATTTTAAAAACACGCATTTTTCCCTAATGCAAATAAAATGCAAATAAACTCCGGAAAAATCCAAAATTTGATTTATTTATTAAATCTTTATTTTTCCTAAAATTGGGAAAGTCATATTATTCCCTTCTCATATTTTTGTTATTGGAAAAATAATTGAAGATGAAATAAATAAAATCAAATGATCCTCTTTTTTAAATTTGAGAAAACTCAAATATGAAAATAATGAAATCTCCAACTCTCTCCGAGGGTCCTTGAGTTGCGTGAAATTTCTAGGATCGACCAAAATGCAAGAAAATATGATATGCATGATGATCTAATGTATAACATTCCAAATTGAAAATTTGGGATGTTACAAACCTACCCCCCTTAAGATGAATCTCGTCCTCGAGATTCGAGTTGGCTAGAAAATAGGTGAGGGTGGTCCTTGAGAAAATCTTCTTCTCTCTCCCAGGTGGCTTCATCCTCTGAGTGGTGGTTCCACTGAACTTTGCAAAATTTGATAACCTTGCTGCGGGTAACTCTGCTGGCATATTCGAGAATCTTGACTGGTTTCTCTTCATACGTTAAGTCATCCTTCAACTGAATCGCTTCAAGCCGCACTGTATCTCTTAGCGGTACCTCCGCCATCTCGGCGTGACATTTCTTCAGTTGAGAAACATGGAATACATCATGAACTCCTAACAGTCCATCTGGTAATTCCAACTTATAAGCAACTTCTCCCATACGTTGCAAAATCTTATACGGTCCAACGAAACGTGGTGCTAACTTTCCCTTAACTCCAAAGCGCTTAACTCCTCGAAGTGGGGATACTCAAAGATAAACTCTGTCTCCTGTTTCGTAAACTGTCTCCTTACGTTTAGAATCTGCGTAGCTCTTCTGCCTGGATTGGGCTACCTTGAGCCTACCGCGAATCAACTTAACTTTCCGTTCAGACTCCTTAATCAAATCTGGTCCAAAGAACTGACGGTCTCCAACTTCGTCCCATGACAACGGTGTCCTGCACCTCCTTCCGTATAAAGCTTCGAAAGGTGCCATCTTCAAACTGGTTTGGTAACTGTTGTTATAAGAAAACTCCGCATATGGCAAGTTATCGTCCCAACTAGATCCATAGTCTAGTGCACAGGCTCTCAGCATATCTTCCAAAATCTGATTGACTCTCTCAGTCTGTCCATCCGTCTGTGGGTGAAAAGCCGTGCTGAACTCTAGTCTGGTTCCTAAAGTTTCATGCAACTGATTCCACAACTTTGAGGTAAATTGGGTTCCTCTATCTGATACGATACTCCTAGGAACTCCATGCAAACAAATGATCCTGGTCATGTATATCTTTGCCAACTTAGCACTGGTGTAAGTGGTCTTAACTGGGATGAAATGTTCTACCTTCGTCAGACGATCAACTACTACCCATATCGAGTCATAGCCTGCCTTCGTCCTGGGTAGTCCTGTGATAAAATCCATGCCTATCTTATCCCACTTCCATTCGGGTATCGGCAATGGTTGTAACAATCCGGCTGGCTTCTGATGTTCTGCCTTCACTCGATGACACACATCACAAACTGCTACATATGCTGCAATATCCTTCTTCATTCCGGTCCACCCGAATGTTTCCTTCAAATCCAAATACATCTTGGTATTACCTGGATGAATCGAATAGGGTGAATCATGTGCCTCTTGCTGAATCAACTTCCTGATCTCCGGGTCATTGGGCACATAAACACGGTCCTCAAACCATAGGGTATCGTGTTCATCCTCACGAAATCCCTTTGCTTTTCCTTCGCTCATTTTCTCTTTTATAGAAGTAATCTCCTTGTCAGATTTCTGAGCCTCTCTGATTTTATCCATCAAGGTAGATTGAATTTCCAATGCTGCTACATAGCCTCTCGGAACTATTTCCAAACATAGTTCACGAAGATTTTCTGCTAACTCCTTTGGTATTTCTCCCGTCTTTAGGGTATTGACATGGCTCTTACGGCTCAATGCGTCAGCTACTACATTAGCCTTTCCGGGATGGTAATGCAATCTCATATCATAATCCTTGATGAGCTCCAACCATCTCCTTTGTCTGAGGTTCAACTCCTTCTGCGTGAAAATGTACTTCAAACTCTTGTGATCCGTGTACACCTCACAATGATTTCCAATGAGGAATGTCTCCATGTCTTCAATGCATGCACTACAACTGCTAACTCCAAATCATGCATGGCATAATTCAATTCGTGGGGCTTCAGTTGTCGTGAAGCATACGAAACAACTCTTCCTTCCTGCATAAGCACTGCTCCAAGTCCTCGACGTGAAGCGTCGCAATACACCTCATAATCCTTGGTCTGATCTGGCAGAATCAACACTGGTGAGGAAACCAATCGTTTCTTCAACTCCTGAAAACTGGCCTCACATTCCTCAGTCCAATTGAACTTGGTATCCTTCTTCAACAATTCAGTCATAGGCTTTGCAATCTTTGAGAAATTCTCAATGAATCTCCGGTAGTATCCTGCGAGTCCAAGAAAACTCCGGATCTCTCCAACTGTCGTTGGTGCTTCCCATTCGGTTACGGTCTCAACCTTTGTGGGGTCAACTACTATCCCTTCTCCGGATATAACATGTCCAAGAAATCCAACTTCCTTTAACCAAAACTCACATTTGCTGAATTTGGCATATAACTGGTGTTCCCTTAGTTTCTCCAAAACCAAACGCAAATGTTCCTTATGCTCTTCTTCATTCTTTGAGAAAATCAGAATGTCATCAATGAACACTACGACGAACTTATCCAAAAACTCCATAAATACTTTGTTCATCAGGTTCATGAAATAGGCAGGTGCGTTAGTCAGTCCAAATGACATAACGATATACTCATACAATCCGTATCTCGTGGTAAAAGCTGTCTTGGGTATGTCCTGCTCTCAAATCTTCAACTGATGGTACCCTGATCGCAAATCGATCTTGGAAAACACTTTAGCTCCTTGCAAACGATCAAACAAATCATTAATCATTGGCAGTGGGTACTTGTTCTTGATGGTTACTTCATTCAATCCACGGTAATCAACAACCATCCTTAATGATCCATCCTTCTTCTCCACTAGAAGTACGGGTGATCCCCAAGGCGAAGAACTTGGGCGAATGTAACCTTTATCCAGTAACTCTTTAATCTGCTTCTTAATTTCCACCAAATCTTGTGCGGGCATCCTGTACGGTCTCTTCGATATTGGCCCAGTGCCTGGCAAAAGCTCAATCAAAAACTCAATGTCTCTATCCGGTGGCATGCCTGGCAATTCCTCAGGAAATACATCAGGAAAATCCTTTACTACTGGTACTTCCTCCTGTACAACTCCTGATAAAGAATTTACTTGTGTCCTGTTTGGCACATGTCGAGATACATACTTGATCCTTCTTCCTTCGGGCGTTGTAAGCAAAATTGTCTTACTGGTGCAATCGATGTTTCCTCCATACATCGACAACCAATCCATACCGAGAATTACATCCAAACCTTGGGATTTCAGAATGATTAAATCCGTTGGAAAAACAGGTCTTCCTATACTTAATGGCACTTGAAAACATCCTTGTCTGGCCATGTACTCTGCTCCTGGCGAGCTTACTAGCATAGGTGTTTTGAGAATCCTAGTGGGCAGGTTATACTTTTCCACAAATCCCCTTGATATGTATGAATGCGATGCACCAGTATCAAAAAGAACGAGTGCAGTAAATGACTTAACCAAAAACTTACCGATTACTGCATCAGGCTGGGCTTCAACCTCCTCCACATTAACGTGGTTCACCTGTCCCCTATTGAAAGGGTTCGGCTTCTTTCCAGAGCTTCCATTTCCATTTTGGCCTTCGGGACATTCATTGGCATAATGTCCGGTCTTGGAACACTTGAAACAGGTGACTTGACTCAGATCTCTCTTGGCTGGGGTTGATGGAGTGGTACGGTTCTGGCCGTTGCTTCCTCCATTCCCATTACCATTCTTGTGGCCATTATGGTTGTGCGAACTACCTCCTCCATGGGTATGCTGAAACTGAACTCCCGGTTTAGGGGTAAAATGGGGCTTCTGCTGGGCTCCAGAGTTATACTTCCCCTGTCCATACTTCCTCTTGCGGTTCTCAATCTGCTGTTGCTTTCCTTCAATCATGATGGCACGATCTACCAACTCCTGGTAGTTGTTGAAACTTGCTACCATCAACTGCATGCTTAGCTCATCATTCAGTCCTTCCAAAAACTTTTCCTGCTTAGCTGCATCCGTAGCAACATCATCTGGGGCATAACGTGCTAACTTGCTGAAGTCGTCAACGTACTGGCCAACTGTCCTTCCTCCTTGGCGTAAGTTGCGAAACTCACGCTTCTTCATGGCCATAGCTCCTGCTGAAACATGGGCAGTGCGAAAAGCTTGCTGAAACTGATCCCATGTGACAGTGTCAACTGGGTAAGTGGATGTGAAATTCTCCCACCATGCTGCCGCGGGTCCGTCAAGCTGATGTGCGGCAAACTTCACTTTCGCAACATCTGTGCATCCTGCAGTGGTCAACTCCCTTCCTGTCTTGCGGAGCCAATCGTCTGCTACTATTGGCTCGGTGCTACTGGAAACCACCGGCGGATTCAGCCTAAGGAAACGGGTTAGGTGATCAACAGGTGGCGGCGGCGGAGGGTTGTTGTTGTTGTTGTTGTTGTTGTTGTTGTTGTTGTTGTTGTTGTTGTTGTTGTTGTTCTGCTGGTTCTGGACTAACAACTGCATCAATTGGTTCTGCTGCTGGATCAACTGGGTGAGCTCCGGTGGGAATCCATTGTCACGTCTCGGAGGCATCTGAGGGTTTTTAGAAAAGATGAGAATTAAGAATAGAGTGAGGTCTAAGAGAAAACACTACCCAAATGCACATGAGACAAATGCACACAAAATCGCTTCATTCAATTCAAACAAGGGCATACAAACGGTCTAGAACTATCGCAAAAGTGCTCGAACTATAATGTATACATGGGGGAAAATACTACTAATATTTGGTGGTCATCTAGAAATTTGAATCGGTGGAAGACTCCATGATGTCTGCTCCAGCTTCGTCTTCAAAGTCGGGCTCACTTGGATCCGAATCGGTGTCGTCGATGATGATGTAGTTGTCCGGACATGCGACGTACTTGTCTTCCTTCTTGGATGCTAATCTCTCCTTGAGTTCTTCAATCTCCTGCTTAAGATCGACATTGTGCCTTGCTAGAGCTACGATCTCGTCCATGTAGTCCTTGCGTGTACCCTTCAGTTCTCCTTCTAGCTCGATGATCCTTGCCTTCGCATTCTTCAACTCTATCATATCATTGCACATCTGATTCTCTTGGCGTCGAATGTGCTGGTTTAACTCCTGGATGAAACCTGCAATGGATCTATCCTTCTTGGTACTGACTATCTCCCATTGTTCATCTCAGCGTCCGCAAATCTGGTAGATGGTGTCCTTAAGGTCTTCTTGATAAACTTCTCCAATGCGTCCCATGGTGATATGAGCTGCCATGCTCTTTCCCAGACTCCAGGTTGGTGCACTGAACACACTATCTATGGGCTTCGTGATTGGCGCGAATGTCCCTCCCGGAACGTGAGCTTGAATCTTCCAGCGCTCCTCTTCAGGCAGAGTGGCGTTGAAGGTCCCGGTGAAGCTTGGTAGTCCAATGTTCAGGTACTTGGTGACTTCCTTCAAGTGAAATCCAAAAGGTGTGCCTTCATCCGGTTGAGCATACTTGATCTTCGCGCCCGTCATCCTAAAAGAGTAGAAAAGATGAGGAGTTGGAAAATGAGAGGAGAATAGTGATCTATGGCTTTAACTTAGTGGTCGTGTCCTACAGTCAACGTGTGCTCTGATACCATCTCTGTAGCGACCCGACCTCAGATGGTCAAGTCTCTGTGCTCCGGTGTCATCCCTGGATCAGTAATGCTGACACCACACAGTACTTCGAAGGATTTATAGCAGAGTAGCAATCACACACTTATTACATCGGTGTCTCAAAGAGAACTTATTACAATAAATATGGCTTAAGGCCATCTAATAATGATAACAGCGGAAGACTTGGAAGATAAGTGAGTCCATCAACTCCAACGGCATCACTGAGTATAGAACCACGACCTAAAAGCACCTTACTCGTCGTCTGAAAAGTCTGCAACATGAAAGTTGCAGCCCGAAACGGGTCAGCACATGGAATATGCTGGCAATGTAACACATAGAGAATAATGAATGATAAGCCTATACAACATGCATATATGGCTGGTGGAAAGCTCTATGGTTACAGTTTTGCGTAAAGCCAATTTTTCCCTACTGCAAAGGAATAGATTTTATTTAACTATCATGGTGGTTGAAACATCGAGAATGGTTGACAGCATTCCGATCCCAATTAAGTGAACAATTAAAACCCAACAATATTAATTAGAGTAACATGATGAGATTCACATGATATTCAAGTACTAGATACTCAAGATGTCCATAACCGGGGATACGGCTAATCATGATTAGTTTGTACACTTTTCAGAGGTTTGCGCACTTTTCCCCACAAGACTCGATCGCCTCCGTTTGATTTCTCGCACTACATGATGTTTGAGAAACGGATGACCGAGACATAGTCTTTCAGAAGGCTAGCACCTTACGTTTGGATAGACCGGTACACCTACTTTCCCCTACATCTGCTAGTCTACCCTGTAAGAGTTCGCACGACGTAATCAACTATGCCAGAGCCCATAATGGCTTGTGGCTCCACACGGAAGTTACTAGCATGAATGATCTTATGATCCCTTTGAGCCTGGGTGGCGGTCCAAAGAAAAACAGGCAAGTCCTGATAGAAACCAGGTGCCTCAATCCACCCAGATGTGTGTTTAAGTTGCCACCTTAGATAAAACCATTAATTAACAAAACTCACATCTGTCATGGATATCACTCACCCAATCCACGTCTACTAGCATAGCATGGCATAATAAGCAAACGTAGAAGTAACTCCCAAAGGTTTCATAAGTAAAACAGGTAATAGGTACTACCTCAACTACTTCCCATCCCACAGTTTAATTAGATCCTAAACATGCAATGTGTGAGGATGGATCTAATGCAATAAAACTGGGTAGTAGAAAAGGTATGATCCAAGTGTCACTTGCCTTGCTGAGGATCTGCGAAACCTAGAGCTTCGAAATAACAGGCGGCGCACTCCGGGTGATCTATCGCAGACAAACAACAAGCATACAATAAGTACTCATCTAATGCACAGGTAAAACTCGAACAAGAGATCGAACCAGAAAGTTCAACTTAAGAACTCCGTTTACAAAGAAAACGAACCGAACAAAATAACGAAAAGCAAACGGCGGAAGAAAATAACTCGGTTCTAGCAATTTGAAACTAGGTCAAATTTTACAGTAGCAAAAACTTGTTTAAGTTGATTAGTCGGAACGGCGGTTTCGAAACGAAACTCCAGGCGATTGAATCACCTGATTCCAATGAACGAGCGAGAAGATAAACTAGAAAGAAGATCGGATCTGAAATCGCGATCAGAAAAATCGCGGAATAAATCCGACGAAAAAGAAAAAAACGACTAACGGTTAATCGAACGGACGTTCGTTAACCGAGACTAACCAATGATCACGTTCGTTAAGACGAACGGTCCGGCGACGCTCGCTAAACAATTAAACAAAAAAAACCGATATAGGGTTTCGAAAAAAAAACCGAAACATCGAAATGAAAAATAAACCGGAACGGTTTAAAAAAAAACCGAACCGGGGAAAGAGTGGCGCGGCGCGGGGCTACCTCGGCGGCACGGTCTCCGGCGAGGGCGGGGCTTGGCGGCGGGGCGAGGCGCGGGCGGCGGCGGGAAGCGGCGGCGAGCGGCGGCGGCGGCGGCGGCTGCGGCGCGAGCTGGTGCTGCTGCTGCGGGGCGGGTCGGCGCGGTGTGGGGAGGAGAGGGGAAGGGGGGGTATATATAGGAGGGGGGGAAGAGACTTGGAGGAGGGGGCAAGCAAAGGAGGCGGCGGCGGAGTCTGATCCGGACTCGGCGGGCGGCGGCGGCTGCTGCGCGCGGCGTGCGCGCGAGGCGGGCGGGGCGGCTAGGCCGGCCGGGCCTTTGGCCCAGGCGGGGCGCTGCGCACTTTTAAAATAAATAAATAAATACGCACGCAAAAAAACAAATAAAAGAAAATCTAAACGAACTCCAAAAATCCCGAAGTTAATTTTTCTTGACTCCTAAAAATGAGTCGAACAAAATGAACTTTTACTCGGGGCCTAGATGCAATATTTTAAAAACACGCATTTTTCCCTAATGCAAATAAAATGCAAATAAACTCCGGAAAAATCCAAAATTTGATTTATTTATTAAATCTTTATTTTTCCTAAAATTGGGAAAGTCATATTATTCCCTTCTCATATTTTTGTTATTGGAAAAATAATTGAAGATGAAATAAATAAAATCAAATGATCCTCTTTTCAAAATTTGAGAAAACTCAAATATGAAAATAACGAAATCTCCAACTCTCTCCGAGGGTCCTTGAGTTGCGTGAAATTTCTAGTATCGACCAAAATGCAAGAAAATATGATATGCATGATGATCTAATGTATAACATTCCAAATTGAAAATTTGGGATGTTATAGCCCCTTACGAAGCAATGCATAAACTAGGGTTTAAGCTTTTGTCACTCTAGCAACCCATCATCTACTTATTACTTCCCAATGCCTTCCTCTAGGCCCAAATAATGGTGAAGTGTTATGTAGTCGACGTTCACATAACACCACTAGAGGCTAGACAACATACATCTCATCAAAATATCGAACGAATACCAAATTCACATGACTACTAATAGCAAGACTTCTCCCATGTCCTCAGGAAATAACGTAACTACTCACAAAGCATATTCATGTTCATAATCAGAGGGGTATTAATATGCATAAAGGATCTGAACATATGATCTTCCACCAAATAAACCAACTAGCACCAACTACAAGGAGTAATGAACACTACTAGCAACCTACTATTACCAATCCCGGGCTTGGAGACAAGAATTGGATACAAGAGATGAACTAGGGTTTGGAGATGAGATGGTGCTGGTGAAGATGTTGATGGAGATTGCCCTCTCTCGATGAGAGGAGCGTTGGTGATGAAGATGGCGATGATTTCCCCCTCCCGGAGGGAAGTGTCCCCGACAGAAGAGCTCTGCCGGAGCCCTAGATTGGTTCCGCCTCGTGGCGGCGGATTTTTGTCCCGAAAGGTTGCTTATCTATTTTTTCCCGACGAAAGGCCTCATATAGCAAAAGATGGGCATCAGAGAGCCAACAGGGGGCCCACGAGGTAGGGGGCGCGCCCCCCACCCTCGTGACCAGGTGGGGCCCCCTTTAGTGAACTTCTTCCGCTGGGTATTTTTTATATATTCTGAAAATCACTTCCGTGGAGTTTCATGGATTTTTGGAGTTGCAGAGAATAGGTCTAATATTTGCTCCTTTTCTAGCCCAGAATTCCAGCTGCCGGCACTGCCTCTCCTTATGTAAACCTTGTAAAATAAGAGAGAATAGCCATAAGTATTGTGACATCATGTGAAATAACAGCCCATAATGCAATAAATATCGATATAAAAGCATGATGCAAAATGGACGTATCAACTCCCCCAAGCTTAGACTTCGCTTGTCCTCAAGCGAAAGCCGATAACGATAAATATGTCCCCATGTTTAGAGGTAGAGGTTTCGATAAAAATAAAATACGGACATGAAGGCATCATGATTATTCTCATAACAACAACATATATAGATATTGTCATATGATTACTTATGTTCAAGTGATGATCTATTCACAATGCAAAAGTACGAATCAGAAACTTTATTGAGAACCAACAAACTATAATCTCAGTCATTGAAGCAATTGCAATTTATCATAACATCAGAAAGAGTCTACGTCAGAGCTTAAAAGCAAGTCCACATACTCAACTATCATCTAGTCCTTCATAATTGCTAACACTCACGCAATACTTGTGGTTACGGAGTTTTAATCGGACGCAGAGAAAGATAGGGGCTTATAGTTTCGCCCCACAACCTTTTACCTCAAGGGTAATGTCAACAATAATAACTCATGCTCCCCTACATCCAATTAGGTACATATATCAAGATCTTTCCAACATACTGTGCTTGCCAAAGGATAGAATGAAAAAGGAAAGGTGAAGATCACCATGACTCTTGCATGAGGTAGAATATAATAATAAAAGATAGGCCCTTCGCAGAAGGAAGCATAGGTTGTCATGTGCTTTTATGGTTGGATGCACAAAATCTTAATGCGAAAGAACGTCATTTTATATTGCCCCTTGTGATATGAACCTTTATTATGTAGTCCGTCGCTTTTATTACTTCCACATCACAAGATCGTATAAAGCTTATTTCTCCCACACCAATCAATCATACATATTTAGAGCAATTTTTATTGCTTTGCATCGATGACAACTTACTTGAAGGATCTTACTCAATCCGTAGGTAGATATGGTGGACTCTCATGGCAAAACTGGTTTAAGGGTATTTGGAAGCACAAGTAGTATCTCTACTTGGTGCTGAGAATTTGGCTAGCATGAGGGGGAAAGGCAAGCTCAACATATTGGAGGATCCATGACAACATACTTTATCTCAGATATAAGAAAACATAACTCATCACATTGTCTTCTTTGTCCAACATCAACTCTTTAGCATGTCATATTTTAATGAGTGCTCCCAATCATAAAAGATGTCAATGATAATATATCTATATGTGAAACCTCTCTTTCCTTATTACTTCCTATTAATTGCAACGATGAAAAAGCTATGCCTGCCAACTCCCAACAACTTTTAACCATCATACTCTTTCTATGTGAAGTCATTACTCTCGATAAGATCAATATGAACTCTTTGTTTCTTTTATTCTTTTTCTCTTTTCTTTTATTCACTCAAGATCATGGCAGCATAATCAAGCCCTTGACTCAACACCAATCTTTATTATATATAGCTCACGAACTCGATTACATAGAGAGATCATAAAGCAAAACTCAAAACTAGATCATGCCATCAACTTTATTCTACTAGATCAAGATACTATTAATAGGATCGAACTAAGAAAAACGGTAAAGATAGGAGTGTGATGGTGGTACAATACCGGGGCACCTCCCCCAAGCTTGGCAGTTGCCAAGGGGAGTGCCCATACCCATGTGGTTATGTCTCCTTTTTTGTTGTTGGTGAAATATTCTTGGCGATGATGCCCCTCAGGATACGATTCTCCTCATTGAGCTTATTGACTTGCTGCTTGAGGTCCATTATTTCTTTACGAAGCTTTCCTGTAACTGCTAGGGCTCCTTGCACCCAAGGATGTCGCATAGCTGTGGGAGAACAAGTGACACTCATCTTCATATTTTCATAAGAAAGAAATCTAACATTGGAAGGGATAACCAAGTTTGGAATAGCTGGGCTCTGTAGTTCCCCCATCGTGAACCCAGCTCAGAAGAAAGAGGTGACTTCTTGATCCTCCATGGCATCTACCCTCATCAAGTCAGCCTCCATCTCTTCCGCCGCTGCTGGCCCAAAGTGGTCAGCGTCACTGTTTGCCCTTGGTTCCGATGCCGGATTAGATACCCGGCTCTCCCCGACTGACTCTTGAGAAGACATCTTGCTCTAATCTGCAGCAGCAATAGCCCGAAACAAGAACAAAGGATATTTGCGTGATACGGGAGTCAAAACCTTCAGGAGAATATATAGTGAATTTTTACCGACCAAAATACGTATCATGCAAGAAAACGGAGTCCGGAAGGCACACGAGGTGCTCACGAGGTAGGGGGGGGCGCCCAGGGGGTAGGGCGCGCCCTGCACCCTCCTGGGGCGCTCGTGTCCTTCCCGGACTGCTACTTATTTTTCTATTTTTCTAAATATTCCAAAACGGAGAAATATTTCCTTAAAAACTGTTTTGGAGTCGGTTTACTTACCGTACCACATACCTATTCCTTTTTGGAGTCTGAAACATTCTGGAAAGTGTCTCTTATGTATTCCTCCGGGGTTACGGTTTCAATAATATTGGTTTCAACATTTATGGGATTACCTGAGATATAATGTTTAATTCTTTGACCGTTCACCACCTTCGGATTTGTACCTTCGAAGTTGTTGATTTTTATGGCACCGGAACGATAGACCTCCTCGATAACGTAAGGGCCTTCCCATTTAGAGAGAAGTTTTCCTGCAAAAAATCTTAAACAAGAGTTGTATAGCAAGACATAATCACCTACATTAAACTCACACTTTTGTATTCTTTTGTCATGCCATCTTTTGACTTTTTCTTTAAACAACTTGGATTTTTCATAAGCTTGGGTTCTCCATTCATCGAGTGAGCAAATATCAAATAACCTCTTTTCACCGGCAAGTTTGAAATCATAGTTGAGCTCTTTAATAGCCCAATATGCCTTATGTTCTAGTTCGAGAGGTAAGTGACATGCTTTTCCGTAAACAATTTTATATGGAGACATACCCATAGGATTTTTATATGCAGTTCTACAGGCCCATAATGCATCATCAAGTTTCTTGGACCAATTCTTTCTAGACCTATTGACAGTCTTCTGCAAAATTAATTTGAGCTCTCTGTTGCTCAATTCTACTTGACCACTAGGCTGCGGGTGATAAGGAGATGCAATTCTATGATTAACATCATACTTAGCAAGCATTTTACGGAAAGCACCATGAATAAAATGTGAACCACCATCAGTCATCAAATATCTAGGGACTCCAAACCTCGGAAAAATAACTTCTTTAAGCATTTTAATAGAAGTGTTATGATCAGCACTACTAGTTGGAATAGCTTTCTACCCACTTAGTAAAGTAATCAACAGCAACTAGAATATGTGTATATCCATTGGAGGCAGGAAAAGGTCCCATATAATCAAAGCCCCAAACATCAAATGGTTCAATAACAAGTGAATCATTCATAGGCATTTCTTGACGTCTACTAATATCACCAATTCTTTGACATTCATCACAAGACAAGACAAACTTACAGGCATCCTTGAAGAGAGTAGGCCAATAAAAACCAGATTGGAATACCTTATGTGCAGTTATATCTCCCGCGTGGTGTCCTCCATAAGCTTCGGAGTGACACTTGCGTAGGATTTGTTCCTGTTCATGCTCAGGTACACAACGTCTAATAACACCATCTACTCCTTTATAAAGATGTGGGTCATCCCAAAAGTAATGTCTCAAATCATAGAAGAACTTTTTCTTTTGCTGGTATGTGAAACTAGGTGGTATAAATTTAACAACAATGTAATTAGCATAATCAGCATACCACGGAGTACTACGAGAGGTACTTATGACATTTAATTTCTCATCAGGAAAGCTATCATCAATAGGTAGTGGGTCATCAAGAACATTTTCTAACCTAGACAAGTTGTCTGCAACGGGGTTCTCAACTCCTTTTCTATCAACAATATGTAAATCAAATTCTTGTAGCAAGAGAACCCATCTAATAAGTCTAGGTTTAGCATCTTTCTTTTCCATTAGGTATTTAATAGCAGCATGATCAGTGTGAATAGTTACTTTAGAATCAACAATATAAGGTCTGAACTTATCACAAGCAAATACAACTGCTAAAAGTTCCTTTTCAGTAGTAGCATAATTTCTCTGAGCATTGTTTAGAGTCTTACTAGCATAATGGATAACATTTAATTTCTTATCAACTCTTTTCCCTAGAATAGCACCTACAACATATTCACTAGCATCACACATAATTTCAAAGGGTAATTAAATTCCAATCAGGTGGCTGAACAATAGGTGCAGAGATCAATGCTTTCTTCAGTATTTCAAATGCTTCTACACAATCATCATCAAAGACAAATGGTATATCTTTTTGTAATAAATTAGTCAGAGGCCGAGAAATTTTTGAGAAGTCCTTAATGAACCTCCTATAAAATCCGGCGTGACCAAGGAAACTTCTTATACCTTTGATGTCCTTGGGACATGGCATCTTTTCAATAGCATCAACCTTGGCTTTATCAACTTCAATACCTCTTTCAGAAACTTTATGCCCCAAGACAATACCTTCATTAACCATAAAGTGACTCTTTTCCCAATTCAAGACAAGATTAGTTTCTTAACATGTCCGCAAAACTCGATCAAGATTGCTCAAGCAATCTCAAAAGAAGATCCATAGACGGAAAAGTCGTCCACGAAAACCTCACAAATCTTTTCACAAAAGTCAGAGGATATAGCCATCATGCATCTTTGAAAGGTAGCAGGTGCATTACACAAACCAAAAGGCATATGTCTATAAGCAAAAGTACCAAAAGGGCATGTAAAAGTAGTCTTTGATTGATCTTTAGCCGACACAGGTATTTGAGAGAAACCAGAATAACCATCTAGAAAGCAATAGTGTGTATGTTTGCATAATCTTTCTAGCATTTGATCAATAAAAGGTAAGGGGTAATGATCTTTCTTAGTGGCCTTATTTAATTTATGGAAATCAATTACCATCCTATAACCTGTAATAATTCTTTGCGGGATCAATTCATCTTTATCATTAGGAACAACAGTAATACCTCCCTTCTCAGGGACACAATGGACAGGACTTACCCACTGACTATCAGCAACGCAATAAATTATACCTGCCTCCAGAAGCTTTAGTATTTCTTTTCTTACCACTTCTTTCATTTTAGGATTCAGATGTCTTTGAGGATCACGAACTGGTTTGGCGTATGCTTGCAAATTTATTTTATGTTGACATAGAGTGGGACTAATTAATGCCCTTAAGATCATCAAGAGTATATCCAATAGCAGCACTGTGCTTCTTTAGAGTTTTCAATAATCTTTCTTCTTCATGCTCTGAAAGGTTAGCACTAATAATAACAGGATATATCTTCTTTTCATCAAGATAAGCATATTTAAGATTATCGGGCAACAGTTTAAGCTCAAACACGGGATCACCCTTGGGTGGAGGAGGATCCTCTAGGATTTCAACAGGCATATTGTGTTTCAGAATAGGTTCCTGTTTAAAGAATACTTCATCTATTTCCCTTCTTTCATTCATAAACATATCATTTTCATGGTCTAGCAAATATTGTTCTAAAGGATCACTAGGAGGTACGAAAATAGAAGCAAGACCAATAATTTCATCCTTACTAGGTAATTCTTCTTCACGGTGTTGTTTACTAAATTTAGAGAAATGAAACTCATGGATCATACCATCCAAGCCAATAGTAACAATATTCTTTTCACAGTCTATCTTAGCATTAACAGTGTTCAAGAAGGGTCTACCAAATATAATGGGACAAAAGCTGTCTTGTGGGGAACCAAGAACAAGAAAATCAGCAGGATATTTAGTTTTTGCACACAAGACTTCAACATCTCTAACAATTCCCATTGCTGATATAGTATCTCTATTGGCAAGTTTAATTGTAACATCAATTCCTTCTAACTCAGCAGGTGCAATTTCATGCTTAATTTCTTCATATAAAGTATGCGGTATAACACTAGCACTAGCACCCATATCACATAAGCCATGATAACACTGATCTCCTATTTTAACAGAAATAACAAGCACACCTACCACAAGTCTATGTTTATCTTTAGAACAAGGTTTAGCAATCCTAGCAGTTTCACCGCAGAATTGAATAACATGCCCATAAATATTATCAGACAAGAGATCTTTAACAATAGCAATATTAGGTTCTACTTTAACTTGCTCATGAGGTGTATAAGTTCTAATATTGCTCTTACGAACCACAGTAGAAGCTTTAACATGATCCTTTATTCTAACAGGGAGAGGTGGTTTCTCAACATAAGAAATAGGAACAATAGGATCATTATAAGTGACAGTCTTTTCTTCAACTTCAATTGGTGCAGCTACCTTTACTTCTATGGGAGGATGATATTTAAACCAATTCTCCTTAGGGAGATCAACATAAGTAGCAAAAGATTCACAGAAAGAAGCTACTATCTCAGAGTCAAGTCCATATTTACTGCTAAACTTACGGAAAATATCGTTATCCATAAAAGATTTAACACAATAAAACTTAGGTGTCATATCTGACTCCTTACCTTCATCGAGATCCCGATCTTCAGAGTTGCGTTTAATTCTATCCAATAAATCCCATTTAAATTCAATAGTCTTCATCATAAAAGAGCCAGCACAAGAAGTATCGAGCATGGTGCGATTGTTTTCAGAAAGCCGAGCATAAAAGTTTTGAATAATTGGTTCTCTTGGGAGCTCATGATTGGGGCATGAATATAACATTGATTTAAGCCTCCGCCAAGCTCGAGCAATGCTTTCTCCTTCGCAAGGCCAACAATTATATATATAATTGCGATCATGATGAACAAGATGCATAGGATAATACTTTTGATGAAATTCCAATTTCAATCTTCTATAGTTCCATGATCTCGTATCATCACATAGCCTATACCATGTCAATGCATCTCCCTTCAAAGATAAAGGGAAGACCTTCTTCTTAGCAACATCATCAGGTATACCTGGAAGCTTAAATAATCCACAAACTTCATCCACATATATTAGGTGCTCATCAGGATGCTTTGTTCCATCTCTTGAAAAAGGATTAGCTAGCAGTTTTTCTATCATACCCGAAGGAAATTCAAAGGGAACATTTCCATATTCAATAGGTTCAGTAGGTTGAGGAGCAACTCTTTGCTCTACCGGTCGGGGTGAATATACCCCGAACAAGCCCCTCAGAGGATTACTTTCCATAGTAACAAGTGACAGTAAATTTCAGCGCACTATATAAATTTTTCCTTACCAAATTCCACCTACCAAAGGCGCTTCACTCCCCGGCAACGACGCCAGAAAAGAGTCTTGATGACCCACAAGTATAGGGGATCTATCGTAGTCCTTTCGATAAGTAAGAGTGTCGAACCCAACGAGGAGCAGAAGGAAATGATAAGCGGTTTTCAGCAAGGTATTCTCTGCAAGTACTGAAATAAGTGGTAACAGATAGTTTTGTGATAGGATAATTTGTAACGAGCAACAAGTAACAAAAGTAAATAAAGTGTAGCAAGGTGGCCCAGTCCTTTTTGTAGCAAAGGACAACCCTGGACAAACTCTTATATAAGGAAAATCGCTCCCGAGGACACATGGGAATATCGTCAAGCTAGTTTTCATCACATTCATATGATTCGCGTTCGGTACCTTGATAATTTGATATGTGGGTGGACTGGTGCTTGGGTGCTGTTCTTACTTGAACAAGCATCCCACTTATGATTAACCTCTATTGCAAGCATCCGCAACTACAACAAAAGTATTAAGGTAAACCTAACCATAGCATGAAACATGTGGATCCAAATCAGCCCCTTATGAAGCAACGCATAAACTAGGGTTTAAGCTTCTGTCACTCTAGCAACCCATCATCTACTTATTACTTCCCAATGCCGTCCTCTAGGCCGAAATAATGGTGAAGTGTTATGTAGCCGATGTTCACATAACACCACTAGAGGCTAGACAACATACATCTCATCAAAATATCAAACGAATACCAACTTCACATGACTACTAATAGCAAGACCTCTCCCATGTCCTCAGGAACAAACGTAACTACTCACAAAGCATATTCATGTTCATAATCAGAGGGGTATTAATATGCATAAAGGATCTGAACATATGATCTTCCACCAAATAAACCAACTAGCACCAACTACAAGGAGTAATCAACACTACTAGCAACCTACTAGTACCAATCCCGGACATGGAGACAAGAATTGGATACAAGAGATGAACTAGGGTTTGGAGATGAGATGGTGCTGGTGAAGATGTTGATGGAGATTGCCCTCTCGTGATGAGAGGAGCGTTGGTGATGACGATGGCGATGATTTCCCCCTCCCGGAGGGAAGTGTCCCCGGCAGAAGAGCTCTGCCGGAGCCCTAGATTGGTTCCGCCAAGGTTCCGCCTCGTGGCGGCGGAGTTTCGTCCCGAAAGGTTGCTTATCTATTTTTTTCTCGATGAAAGACCGCATATAGCAGAAGATGGGCATCAGAGGGCCAACAGGGGGCCCACGAGGTAGGGGGCGCGCCCACCCTCGTGTCCAGGTGGGGCCCCCTCTGGTGAACTTCTTCCGTTGGATATTTTTTATATATTCTGAAAATCACTTCCGTGGAGTTTCCGGACTTTTGGAGTTGTGCAGAATAGGTCTCTAATATTTGCTCCTTTTCCAGCCCGGAATTCCAGCTGCCGGCATTCCCCCTCCTTATGTAAACCTTGTAAAATAAGAGAGAATAGCCATAAGTATTGTGACATAATGTAAAATAACAGCCCATAATGCAATAAATATCGATATAGAAGCATGATGCAAAATGGACGTATCAATGTCAATTGTTGTGGCTGCATTCTGTTATTGTATACCATGTGAGGAATAAATCGAATTTGGCTATACTAAATACATGATAAACAAATACAATTGCTATATTTTGAAGTTGTTAAGCATGCTTGGTTTGGTTAACTGTCTGATCTTCTATTAGGAGCATGTTATATTGTGCAATGTGGTGCTCATTTAACGTTTGGTTCATTTGTTGTGGTGTTTAGTTAAATGCTTGGTTCAATTGTGCAATGCGATGTTCAATTGTTGTGGCTGCATTCTTTATTGTATACCATGTGAGGAATAAATCGAATTTGGCTGCACTTAATACATGAGAAACATATACAAGTGCTATATTTCCTAGTTCTTAATCATGCTTGGTTTGGATAAATGGGTTTTCCATGTGGCTTGAATTAATCTGATGAATCTGCAATGTGCTTATTTATCATCAACATATTTTACTGATATCATGCGAACCCTTACTTAACATGATTACTAACTACCTTATATGTATTGCAGGGAAACAATGGAAAGCACTGAGGTTTACAAGATGGTACTAACTATTATACCTTGCCTTTTTTCTATTCCTTTGCCCCATTTCCAATATAGAGAAGATATTTATGCACATCCTTGTTTTCAGGCTTCACTAATGATTACCTCTCAAACCACCTCTGTGGTCAGGAGGCGAGGAAAGTTTTCATACAACACCCACGGTTCAATATTGAAGTGTTCCTGAAGAGGTCGAAGGATGGACGGTCAATCATCCAGAGGCACTGGCCTAAAGTTGCAAAGACCTTCAACATGAATGAAGGCGCAATATTCGCCTTCCGCTTCAGCAGTTTTCTAGATGAGATGCATCTCTCTATGTACCGTCTAAGATGCTAATTTCAAAAGGTTGTAGATGTTGCATGTGAAACTTGCTGCTGGTGCAGTTGTGTAATGGGGTAGCTGAGTGCTCAAGCTATATCATGTTGTACTCTGATGTATTTCAATTATGAAATCCTGCTTCCTTAATATGGAAATGGAATATATTATGTGCTTAATATGAATGCCAATTAGATTAGTAAATGGATTATTAATAATAGGGCAATTAGCCCACTAATTGTCTAATTAACTTGCTAATTGGGTTTTACTATTCCAAACGGTTAATGAGAAACCACCGTGGGCGATGACCTCAGGCAACGCACACAGTTTCTAGGAATAAACCGTGTTGGATCAATGAACAATCACACACGGCATTCTCTTCAAAACTGTTTGCGTTATGCCACCTTGCGTAAACGTTTTCCTTGGAGCGACTGTGTGGGATGTACATACGAACCGAAACGTTTAGCGGGGACTGACTGTGTGTGATGTACTTGCGACCAGAAACAATTTCGCCGTATAATTGTATTTTTAGCTATAGTGTACGTATTTTCGTATTTGCGCGCTTGCTGGTCGCACACGACCTCATTTTGCCTAATGTGTGTGCCAGGAGGCCATATCCCCGACGGTTTCTAGGCCGTGTGGGAAGGACCCCCTATCGCCCACACTCATTTGGCGACGGTTCCAGATGCCGTCGTGGAAAGGGGTTAAAAACCGTTTGTTCAGGACCGATGCACACCAGTGTAGATATGTTGGCACTAACTGCAGGAACGGCCCCCTATGAAGAAAATCTGGGTTCCCAAAAGATGCCTTGAAAGTCTTCAGGTGAATGTCATCATGACACCACCTGTGAAGAATAGGAACCCCGGATCAAATTCTTCATATGGACCCAAGTCTTCATATGGATCCAAGTCCTCATATGGATCAAAGTCCTCATATGAACATCATCGTGCTAACACTTCTGTTTCGCAGGGAAGATCTAAGGGCTATGAATATGTGCATTATTCTTCAAACCATTATGTTCATAAGTCCTCAAAGAATTTCTTCACTTATTCATATGCTTACTCTAACCCCTCTTATGTGAAACGAAGTGGATTGGCGTCTATGCTACCTTTCTCTTATGGAGCTCGCAGAATGATGAACTCTTTGCCACCCCTCCAAATGTGGGTGGTGAAGAAAAAGAACTAATCTCTTATATAGGATCAAGTCTCCAGACGAACTTAAAACGTCTGAAGAATTTTGTGGAGACCTGAATAATGCTTGAAAGGACACAAGATAATCACGAAGAAATGAATTTTCATTTCTTACGTCCTCATACTATTTTATCTATTCTATTGCTTGATGAAATTGATCTGATGAATCTGATGTCATATTCTTCACTGATGAAGTATATGAGTTCGTAAGATTCACTAATTCATCTGCAGGATGATCAACCCAACGCCACTGAGTGGGTCCTCAACAGTGGATCTACAAATCACATGACTAGTGAGTGGTGACCGGAACCTATTGATGGACACTGCTTTATCTCCATCGCATCTGAAGCATATCACCTATGCTGACAAAGGCAAAAGCAAGGTATTGGGTCTAGGTAAGGTTGCGATCTCAAAGGATCGACACATGGACAAAGTCATGCTTGTCGAGTCCTTAGGATTCAACCTCATGTCTATCTCAATGCTTTGTGATCTTGATATGGTTGTTTTCTTTGGCAAGTATCGTTGTGTTGCGATCATGGAAACTGACCATTCCAAAGTCTTCGAAGGCTTTAGGAGAGGAGACTTGTATATTATTGATTTCTCTACAGGACCACAACCCGCTACATGTCTACTTGCAAAAGCTTCAGAGGGCTGGCTATGGCATCGACGACTTGGTCATGTTGGAATGAGGAACTTGCACACTCACACGAAGAAGAAGCATGTCATTGGCATCGAGGAAGTCAAATTCCTCAAGGATCACCTGTGTGGAGCTCGTGAAGCTGGAAATATGACCAAGGCCAAGTGTGACGCCCGGATAATTAAGCTACAGTAATTCTCTGCTAATGATGCCATGTCACTTTGATTATTGTTGCTAATCTCGCATTAGTTCGAAACCGATTCAAATTCAAATCCAAAACAAGCAAACAATAAATTTTTTTGAATATTGAAACTAAAATGTTCGGAGCGAACCGAATAATGCATAGGTAATTGTGGTGGAGAAATCACACTTTTATAAAATATTTAAATACTCTGAAATGAACAAAACAGTAGCAAAAACAATTATTTAAAAGCTTTTATAACAATAAACCATCACAAACTATTCTACTTTATGTGCCAACTTAAATGTGGTTGTGGCATATTTACATGTACTAAATTAGGTATAACTTTGATATTTTACTAAAAATAAGGTATATTGGAAATTAGAGAAAACAGTAAAAAGAAAATAAATAAAAATAAAATAAATAAAAGAAAAGAAAAGAAAAGAAAAACCCCCAGTGGGCCAACCGTGGCCCAGCTGGCCAGCCCAACTGGGCAAAGGCCCAGCCACCCCCCACTCCCTTATCCCCTGGGCACCGAAACCTAACCCCTGTCGCCCACTTCCCCTCTTCCCACGTCGTTCCCCCTCCCGATCTGATCTGGATCGAGGATCGATCCCGATGCCCTGGTCGCCCGACACCCCGGCTCGTCGCCGCCGCCCCGCCGTCGCCGACGCCCACCTCCTGAACCCTCTGCCCCGCGTGGATCCGGTTGGGGCAGCCGATGCCCCGCGCCTCCCGTCGCAGGACCGTCCCCGTCTTCCTCCTCAACGGTCGCCAACGAACCTCGCCGCCCTTGCTTCCCTCCATCGCCGGTGAGGCCCCGGCCTCCTCCCCCTACTCTTCGTCCCCGCTCGACCCCGTGCGTGCTCGTCGCACGACCGCTGTGTCCCTCGCCGCGGCATGCTGCCCCACGCTGCCGTCGCATGCCTCTGCGCTGCAACCCGTGCAGCCTCGCCCCTGCCCGAGCAGCTCGCCGTTGTGGCCGTCCCTTGTGAGCACCGCTGTTGTCGTCCATGACCCCCTCGCCGGCCTCAGCCCGACCAACTTCGGCCGCACTCACCCTCGCCCATGGCCGCATATCGCGCCTCGTTCCCGGTCGGCCAGTGCGCGTCCACGTCCCCGCGCTCGCCTGCTCGCTGCACTCACCGCCCGCTCCTGCCCCGTTGCCCTACCGCTGTCGCCAGTGACCACTGCCGTTGTCCACAGCTTGGCTCCATCGCGCCACCCCCTCCCCTGACCGGTGCCCCACCGCACCCCGGCAGCCGCACCGCTGGTCTTGATGAGGCCAGCGCCCGGGCTCGCCCCATCAGGCGCCCGTGGTTGTGCCCGATCGGCCTCCCCGCTTCTCCCCGTTAACAGTCGCGCCCTTTAGGGCCCCCTAGGCCTATAACAGTGGGCCGCCCCTATATAAAAGAACATAAAAGAATATTTTGTAAAAACATGAATGTTAATTAAATTATTTCATTCATTAATTAATAAGTTACTTAATTAACCTGCTTGGTGTAAGTGCATCTAGTGCCCCTTAGTGATTTTGGTGTATTGAAGACTTATAGGTTAAGTATCTAACGTGTTTATGAGTGTACACAGGTCTATAAGTCTATGAGGAGTTTGATATTTACAGAGAAAGTCGACCCCTAAAAATGAAGTTCTTCGACTGAAGACTTTGATATTCTGAAGACTTTCTGAAGACTTTGAAAGTGAAGAAATTGGTGTGACCTTGAAGACTTGGTATTCATTCGAGGAACATGAAGCGTGAAGACTTTTGTTTTCATAGTTTCATTTTCTCTTTCTTGAGTCATAGGAATCACCGTACTGTTAAAGGGGGTCGAGGAAATACTAAGGAGAAAAATTCCATGTGATGCTCAACTCAAATACTACACCTACCAATCCCTTCGAGTGAAGCCATTGGAAATCTCATACAGATCAGTCAATTTCTTCAGTGAAAGAGACGCAGTTCTTCTGGTCACTGAGGACTTTGCTCTGACTGAGGAGTTAGGAATTCGCCAGTGCGAATTGCCTACACTATGAGGAACATGATAGCCCTGAGGAATTTGTACCTCAAATTTCCGACCGTTGTTGTGCTACGCGCCAGCTATCCCAATATATCTTATCCATCCAGCGGTCATATCATTGAAGGGCATTTATGTCTTATCATGTCGGGCTGCTCCCTAGGCTATAAATAGCTGCCCCCTACAACCACTAGCTGGTTGGCTGCTCCGAGAGAAACTGACACATGTCATTTGAGAGCAACCCATCCTCCAAGGACTTTGAGCGAAAAATCATCAAGTGAGGAAAATCCAAACCCAAACCCAAACCCAAACACCTACAAACCCAAAGTGATTGAGCATCACTAAAGAGATTGATCCTGCGTGGATCCGATGCTTGTTACCTTTGAAGACTGTGCTTCTTCCAGACGGTTAGGCGTCAAGGTCTAGAGCATCCAAGAGGAATTGTGGATCGCCGAGTGACCAAGTTTGTGAAGGTTTGGAAGTCACCTGAAGACTTACCACGAGTGATTGGGCGAGGACTGTGTGTCCTTAACTCAGTGAGAATACGGTGAGGATTGTGTGTCCGGGACTAGGTGTCCTCCAGTTTAAATACTCAGCCGCTCCAACCAGACGTACAACTGAGACAGCAGTTGGAACTGTTCTACCAAATCATTGTCTTCACCAAGCTTACTGGTTCTATTTCCTCAACACTTTCATTTCCTCATTACTGTGTTGTGTGTTTGTTCATATCTGTGTTTGAAGACTTTGACTGAAGACTTTCTCAATTTCCTCAGTTCAATTTCTTCAGTCTGTTTGTCTTCATTTTGTGCTATCCTGTGTTTACGCTTTCTGTACTCTGTGTTTGTCTTCATTTCATATTGATGACCATGCGTGTATTCTGTTATGTTTACTTCTGAGTACTTATTCCGCTGCTAGTAGTTCTTCGCTAAGGAATTTCCTCACTAGCAAATTCCTCAGTGAAGAATTTCATAAAAATCGCCTATTCACCCCCCTCTAGTCGATATAACGCACTTTCAATTGGTATCAGAGCAAGGTACTCCCTTGTTCTGTGTGATTTTGGTTTAATCGCCTGGAGTTTTAGTTATGTCGACCGCAGGTATGATCAAGGTCTCTGCTGGGTGTCCTACCTTCGATGGGACGGACTACCCCTACTGGAAGAATAAGATGCGAATGCATCTTGAGGCAATTGATAACGATCTCTGGTACGTTGTGGAAAATGGTGTTCCCTCCGTCTCACCCTCACTGAACGCTACCGATGTGAAGAGATTCAAGAAACTCGACTCTCAAGCGAAGAATATCATATGTGGCCATCTGAGCAAAGGACAATATGGAAGAGTGAGTGCTTTGGAGACTGCTAAGCTTATCTGGGATAGGCTGTCCAAAGTCAATGAAGGAGTTTCAACTCGGCATGACTCTCGAGTTGATGTTCTTCGCAATCTCTTCAACCGCTTCAAAAGACTCGACAATGAAAATGTTCAGCAAACCTTCGATCGCCTCACTGACATCTCAAATGAGCTTCAAGCACTTGGTGCCACTGACATCACCGACCATGAGGTGGTGAAGAAATTGCTGAGATCGCTTGATTCCTCATTTGATACTCTGGCACTGATGATACAAGAGCGTGCTGATTACAAGTCACTTGACCCCGCTGATATACTCGAGAGGCTAAATACTCATGAGTTCCAGCTTGCTGAAAAGAGAGATCTCTATGGCTCGAGCTATGGCAGATCACGTGCACTGAAGGCCAAGGTAGTATCCGAGTCCGAAGATGAAGACTCTGGTAGCAGCCTTGGTGACCCCGAAGAACTGAGTCATGACCTAGCTCTGCTAGTGAAGAAATTCCAGAAGTTCTCAAGACGTGGTCGCTTTGGAAAACCTTCAAGGAGCAATGATTCCTCATCCAGTGACTACAAGAAGAGGCTTTGTCACAAGTGCAATAAACCAGGACATTACATTCAAGATTGTCCTCAGTGGGAAAAGGAATCAAAGAAGAAGAAATACAAGGATTACAGTTCTGATGATGTGAAGAAAAAGAAGAAATCCTAAAAATCTTCATCATCAAAATCCTTGAAGTCTTCGTCTCACAAGAAGAGCAAATCCAAGAAGGCTCGGGCATTTATTGGCAAGGAAATGGACTCTGAGGCTAAATCTGAAGAAAATGAGGAAGAGGAACAATCTGAAGACTCCGAGTCTGGTGTGGCGAGACTAGCCCTCGCTACCGCATTTGTCAGCAAATCCATCTTCAACGCTGAAGAAAGTGATCTCACCAACAAGGCTGATGACGGCAGTGATGACTACGCTCCCACCTATTGCTTCATGGAAAAGGGTGCCAAGGTACTCAAATACACCTCCTCTGAATCTAGTGAGGATGAATCTGATGAAAATCTTAAGCCTAGCTACTCTAAACTTGCTAAGATTGCTGTGCAACAACAAAAGGCTTTTGAAAAGGTTCAAAACATGCTAGACAAAAGTGATGATATGTTGGGTGAAGAAATGGATCGCACTAAAGCCATAACTGAAAATCTTCAGAGACTTCAGACCAGGTTTGATAACCTTCAAGGTCATCATAACACTCTCTTATCTGATCATGAGAAACTTTCTTATGAATATCTTCAAAATAGGCAAGATCTTGAGAAGCTAAGAGTGAGTTATGAAGATCTTTAGAAGGAGCGCATTCATTGCTTGCTCAACAAATCAGCGCTGCTCAGGAAGAATTTATTCCTTCATGTTTGAAATGCATTGAACGAGAATCTGCTAATTCCTCACCTGAATGTTCAAATGCTTCTAATGTTACAAATTCTTCACCTGTCTCTGCTATCACTAATTCCTCATCTGAGGACATTGCTAGTATCACTGACGATGCAGGGCTGAAGGAATTGTACATGACATGCATGTACAAAATCCTCAAAGGGCATCAGGCTCTTTGTGATGTGCTTAAAAAGCAGATCCTCAACAGGAACCCTAGGAAAGAGGGTATTGCCTTTGAGAGGAAACTCAATGCAGATGGTACATATTGGAAGCCTGAGCAGTGCCCCAAAACCTCATGGGTTGCTGCAAAGGGACCTCCAGTTGACCCATCTAATTTATCTGGCTATACATGTGAATCTTCTCATTCTTCTGATGAGTCATTTGACTCAAACTACAAACTGTTCAAAAATCAGAATGGTGAAGTATTTGCTAGATATGTTGGCACTAACTGCAGGAATGGTTCCCCTATGAAGAAAATCTGGGTTCCAAAAGGTGCCTTGAAAGTCTTCAGGTGAATGTCCTCATGACACCACCTGTGAAGAATAGGAACTCCAGATCAAATTCTTCATATGGACCAAATTCTTCATATGGATCCAAGTCCTCATACGGACCAAATTCCTCAAGGGGATCAAATTCCTCACATGGATCAAAGTCCTCATATGAACATCATCGTGCTAACAACTCTGTTTCGCAGGGAAGAGCCACGGGCTATGAATATGAGCATTATTCTTCAAATTATTATGTTCATAAGTCCTCGAAGAATTTTTCTGCTTATTCAGATGCTTACCCTAACCCCTCTTATGTGAAACGTAATGGTTTGGCCGCTATGCCACCATTCTCATATGGAGCTCACAGAGTGATGAACTCTTTGCCACACCTTCAGATGTGGGTGGTGAAGAAAAAGAACTAATCTCTTCTGCAGGGTCAGGTCTCCAGACGTACTGTAACGTCTGAAGAATTTGCTGGGGACCTGACAAACTGCCTGAAAGGACGCAGGCTAACCATGATGAAATGAACTTTCATTTCACATGTCCTCCCTCTGTTTTATCTGCCCTACTGATTGATGAAATTGATATGATGAATTGTGATATCATATTCTTCACTGCTGAAGTATATGAGGTCGTAAGTTGCACTAATTCATCTGCAGGATGATCAACCCAAAGCCACTGAGTGGGTGCTTGATAGTGGATGTACAAATCACATGACTGGTGACAAGAATCTTTTGATGGATGCTCCCTTATCATCGTCACATATGAAGCATATCATCTTCGCTGATAAAAGCAAAAGTCAGGTATTGGGTCTAGGTAAAGTTGCTATCACAAAGGATCGACACATGGACAAAGTCATGCTTGTTGAGTCCTTAGGATACAACCTTATGTCTATCTCAATGCTTTGTGATCTTGATATGGTTGTTGTCTTTGGCAAGTATCGTTGTGTTGTGATTATGGAAGCTGACAATTCCAAAGTCTTTGAAGGCTTTAGGAGAGGAGACTTGTATATTGTTGATTTCTCTACAGATTCACAACCAGCCGTGTGCCTACTTGCAAAAGCTTCAGAAGGATGGCTATGGCATCGATGACTTGGTCATGCAGGCATGAGGAATTTGCACACGCTTGCAAAGAAGAAGCATGCCATTGACATTAAGAATGTCAAATTCCTCAAGGATCACTTATGCGGTGCCTGTGAAGCTGGAAAGATGACCAAGGCCAAGCATCCAGCAATGACCATCATGACCACTACTCGACCATTTGAATTGCTTCACATGGATCTCTTCGGTCCTAATCATTATTCCTCTGTTTCAAATGAAGCATCTCAATATGGCTTTGTTATCGTTGATGATTACTCTTGTTACACATGGGTACACCTTGTCTCTTACAAACATGAAGTGCAGGAAGTCTTCAAACGATTTTCCTCGAGGGCTTCAACTAACTTTGGTGTGAAGATCAAGCACATCAGAAGTGACAATGGCACTGAGTTCGAGAATTCAGGTCTAAATGAATATCTTGATGAACTTGGTATTACTCATGAGTTATCTGCTCCTTATACTCCTCAACAGAATGGCGTCGTGGAGCGCAAGAATAGGACTCTTGCTGAGATGGCTCGCACTATGCTCGATGAGTACAAAACCCCTCGTCGTTTCTGGGTTGACGCAATCGATACTGCGTGCCACATCATCAACAGAGTATATCTTCACAAATTCTTCAAAAAGACTGCCTATGAACTCCTCACTAACAAGAAAACCAATGTGAGTTATTTCAAAGTCTTCAGTGCTAAATGCTGGATTAGAGATCCTCATCACAACTCTAAATTTGCACCGAAAGCACATGAAGGTTTTATGCTTGGTTACGGAAAGGACTCGCACACTGTTGGGGAACGTTGCAGAAAATTAAAATTTTTCCTACGGTTTCACCAAGATCCATCTAGGAGTTCATCATGCAACGAGTATTCAGATTAGATAACATCTACATACCACTTTGTTGATCGCAACGGAAGCGTTCGAGTGAACGTGGATGAGGTAGTCGTACTTGCCGCAATCCAATTCACCGATGACCTAGTGCCGAACAGACGGCACCTCCGCGTTCAACACACGTACGGAAAGCGTGACGTCTCCTCCTTCTTGATCCAGCAAGGCAAAGGAGAGGTTGGGGATGAAGGCTCCAGCAGCAGCACGACGACGTGGTGATGGTGGAATTGCAGTACTCCGGCAGGGCTTCGCCGTGCTCAATGGAGGAGGAGGAGGTGTTGGAGAGGGAGAGGGAGGCGCCAGGGCAATGGGTGATCAGCCCCCTCTCTCCCCCCCTTTATATAACCCCCAAGGGGGGGGCGCCGGCCCTAGGAGATGAGATCTCCTAGGGGGGGCGGCGGCCAGGGCAGGGGGGCTTGCCCCCCAAGCAAGGGGGGCGCCCCCTTTAGGGTTTCCCTCCCCCCAACCCTAGGCGCATGGGCCCATGGGGGGAGGCGCACCAGCCCCCTATGGGCTGGTTCCCTCCCTTATACAGCCCATGGGGCCCTCCGGGATAGGTGGCCCCACCCGGTGGACCCCTCGGGACCCTCCGGTGGTCCCGGTACAATACCGATAACCCCGAAACTTGTCCCGATGTCCGTATGATGACTTTCCATATATAAATCTTTACCTCCGGACCATTCTGAAACTCCTCGTGACGTCCGGGATCTCATCCGGGACTCCGAACAACATTCAGGTTACTGCACATACATATCCCTATAACCCTAGCGTCACCGAACCTTAAGTGTGTAGACCCTACGGGTTCGGGAGACATGCAGACATGACCGAGATGGCTCTCGGGCAATAACCAACAGCGGGATCTGGATACCCATGTTGGCTCCCACATGCTCCACGATGATCTCATCGGATGAACCACGATGTCAAGGATTCAATTAATCCCGTATACGATTCCCTTTGTCAATCGGTATTTTACTTGCCCGAGATTCGATCGTCGGTATACCAATACCTCGTTCAATCTCGTTACCGGCAAGTCACTTTTCTCGTTCCGTAATGCATGATCCCGTGATCAAACACTTTGATCACATTGAGCTCATTGTGATGATGCATTACCGAGAGGGCCCGGTGATACCTCTCCGTCAAGCGGAGTGACAAATCCCAGTCTCGATCCATGTCAACCCAACAGACACTTTCAGAGATACCCGTAGCATACCTTTATAGTCACCCAGTTACGTTGTGACGTTTGGCACACCCAAAGCACCCCTACGGTATCCGGGAGTTACATGATCTCATGGTCTAAGGAAAGGATACTTGACATTGGAAAACTCTAGCAAACGAACTATGCGATCTTATGCTATGTTAGGATTGGGTCTTGTCCATCACATCATTCTCCTAATGATGTGATCCTGTTATCGATGACATCCAATGTCCATAGTCAGGAAACCATGACTATCTGTCGATCAACAAGCTAGTCAACTAGAGGCTTACTAGGGACATGTTGTTGTCTGTTATTCACACATGTATTACAATTTCCGGTTAACACAATTATAGCACGAATAAAGACAATTATCATGAATAAGGAAATATAATAATAAAGCTTTTATTATTGCCTCTAGGGCATATTTCCAACAGTCTCCCACTTGCACTAGAGTCAATAATCTAGTTACATTGTGATGAATCGAACACCCATAGAGTTCTGGTGCTGATCATGTTTTGCCTTAGGGAGAGGTTTAGTCAACGGATCTGCAACATTCAGATCCGTGTGCACTTTACAAATTTCTATGTCTCCATCTTGAACATTTTCACGAATGGAGTTGAAGCGACGCTTGATGTGCCTAGTCTTCTTGTGAAACCTGGGCTCCTTTGCAAGTGCAATAGCTCCAGTGTTGTCACAGAAGAGCTTGATTGGCCCCGACGCATTGGGTATGACTCCGAGGTCGGTGATGAACTCCTTCACCCAAATTGCTTCATGTGCTGCCTCCGAGGCTGCCATGTACTCCGCTTCACATGTAGATCCCGCCACGACGCTTTGCTTGCAACTGCACCAGCTTACTGCCCCACCATTCAAAATATACACGTATCCGGTTTGTGACTTAGAGTCATCCAGATCTATGTCGAAGCTAGCGTCGACGTAACCTTTTACGACGAGCTCTTCGTCACCTCCATAAACGAGAAACATTTCCTTAGTCCTTTTCAGGTACTTCAGGATATTCTTGACCGCTGTCCAGTGTTCCTTGCCGGGATTACTTTGGTACCTACCTACCAAACTTACGGCAAGGTTTACATCAGGTCTGGTACACAGCATGGCATACATAATAGAACCTATGGCTGAGGCATAGGGGATGACGCTCATCTCTTCTATATCTTCTGCCGTGGTCGGACATTGAGCTGAGCTCAATTTCACATCTTGTAACACAGGTAAGAACCCTTTCTTAGATTGATCCATATTGAATTTCTTCAATATCTTATCAAGGTATGTGCTTTGTGAAAGACCTATGAGGCGTCTCGATCTATCTCTATAGATCTTGATGCCTAATATATAAGCAGCTTCTCCAAGGTCCTTCATTGAAAAACTCTTATTCAAATAGGCCTTAATGCTGTCCAAGAGTTCTATATCATTTCCCATCAAAAGTATGTCGTCTACATATAATATGAGAAATGCTACAGAGCTCCCACTCACTTTCTTGTAAACACAGGCTTCTCCATAAGTCTGTGTAAACCCAAACGCTTTGATCATCTCATCAAAGCGAAGTTCCAACTCCGAGATGCTTGCACCAGCCCATAAATCGAGCGTTGGAGCTTGCATACTTTGTCAGCATTCTTAGGATCGACAAAACCTTCCGGCTGCATCATATACAATTCTTCCTTAAGGAAACCATTAAGGAATGCCGTTTTGACGTCCATTTGCCATATCTCATAATCATAGTATGCGGCAATTGCTAACATGATTCGGACGGACTTCAGCTTCGCTACCGGTGAGAAAGTCTCATCGTAGTCAACCCCTTGAACTTGTCGATAACCCTTAGCGACAAGCCGAGCTTTATAGATGGTCATATTTCCATCCGCGTCTGTCTTCTTCTTGAAGATCCATTTATTTTCTATGGCTCGCCGTTCAACGGGCAAGTCAGTCAAAGTCCATAGTTCGTTTTCATACATGGATCCTATCTCGGATTTCATGGCTTCCAGCCATTTGTCGGAATCCGGGCCCGCCATTGCTTCCTCATAGTTCGAAGGTTCACCGTTGTCTAACAACATGATTTCCAAGACAGGGTTGCCGTACCATTCTGGTGCGGAACGTGTCCTTGTGGACCTTCGAATTTCAGTAGGAGCTTGATCAGAAGTATCTTGATCATAATCATTAATTTCCTCTCTAGTCGGTGCAGGCACCTCAGGAACGATTTCTTGAGTTTCGCCATTTTCCGGTTCAAGAGGTAACACTTCATCAAGTTCTACTTTCCTCCCACTTACTTCTTTCGAGAGAAACTCTTTCTCTAGAAAGGATCCATTCTTGGCAACAAAGATCTTGCCTTCGGATCTGAGGTAGAAGGTATACCCAATAGTTTCCTTCGGGTATCCTATGAAGACGCATTTTTCCGACTTGGGTTCGAGCTTCTCAGGTTGAAGTTTCTTCACATAAGCATCGCATCCCCAAACTTTTAGAAACGACAGCTTAGGTTTCTTCCCAAACCATAATTCATACGGTGTCGTCTCAACGGATTTCGACGGAGCCCTATTTAAAGTGAATGCGGCAGTCTCTAAAGCATAGCCCCAAAAAGATAGCGGTAAGTCGGTAAGAGACATCATAGATCGCACCATATCTAATAGAGTGCGATTACGACGTTCGGACACACCATTACGCTGAGGTGTTCCAGGCGGCGTGAGTTGTGAAACTATTCCACATTTTCTTAAGTGTGTGCCAAATTCGTGACTCAAGTATTCTCCTCCACGATTTGATCGTAGAAACTTGATCTTTCTATCACGTTGATTTTCAACCTCACTCTGAAATTCCTTGAACTTTTCAAAGGTTTCAGACTTGTGTTTCATTAAGTAGATATACCCATATCTACTCAAGTCATCAGTGAGGGTGAGAACATAACGATAGCCACCGCGAGCCTCAACACTCATTGGACCACACACATCGGTATGTATGATTTCCAATAAGTTGGTTGCTCGCTCCATTGTTCCTGAGAATGGAGTCTTGGTCATTTTACCCATGAGGCATGGTTCGTACGTGTCAAATGATTCATAATCAAGAGACTCTAAAAGTCCATCTGCATGGAGCTTCTTCATGCGTTTGACACCTATGTGACCAAGGCGGCAGTGCCACAAATATGTGGGACTATTGTTATCAACTTTAACTCTTTTGGTACTCACACTATGAATATGTGTATCATCACGTACGAGATTCATCAAGAATAAACCATTAACCATCGGAGCATGACCATAAAACATATCTCTCATATAAATAGAACAACCATTATTCTCGGATTTAAATGAGTAGCCATCTCGAATTAAGCGAGATCCGGATACAATGTTCATGCTCAAACTTGGTACTAAATAACAATTATTGAGGTTTAAAACTAATCCCGTAGGTAAATGTAGAGGCAGCGTGCCGACGGCGATCACATCGACCTTGGAACCATTCCCGACGCGCATCGTCACCTCGTCCTTCGCCAGTCTCCGTTTATTCCGTAGCTCCTGCTTTGAGTTACAAATGTGAGCAACTGCACCGGTATCAAATACCCAAGAGCTACTACGAGTACTGGTAAGGTACACATCAATTACATGTATATCACATATACCTTTGGTTTTGCCGGCCTTCTTGTCCGCTAAGTATTTGGGGCAGTTCCGCTTCCAGTGACCACTTCCCTTGCAATAAAAGCACTCAGTTTCGGGCTTGGGTCCATTCTTTGGCTTCTTCCCGGCAACTTGCTTACCGGGCGCGGCAACTTCCTTGCCGTCCTTCTTGAAGTTCTTTTTACCCTTGCTCCTTTTGAACTTAGTGGTTTTATTCACCATCAGCACTTGATGCTCTTTCTTGATTTCTACCTCTGCTGATTTCAGCATAGCATACACCTCAGGAATGGTCTTTACCATCCCCTACATATTGTAGTTCATCACAAAGCTCTTGTAGCTAGGTGGAAGCGACTGGAGGATTCTGTCAATGACCACTTCTTCCGGAAGATTAACTTCCAGTTGAGTCAAGCGGTTGTGCAATCCAGACATTCTGAGTATGTGCTCACTGACAGAGCTATTTTCCTCCATCTTACAGCCAAAGAATTTGTTGGAGATCTCATATCTCTCAACCCGGGCATGAGTTTGGAAAACCATTTTCAGCTCTTCGAACATCTCATATGCTCCATGTCTCTCAAAACGCTTTTGGAGCCCCGGCTCTAAGCTGTAAAGCATGCCGCACTAAACGAGGGAGTAATCATCGCATCGCGACTGCCAAGCGTTCATAACGTCTTGTTGTGCAGGGAGAACAGGTGAGTCACCCAGCGGTGCTCGTAGGACATAATCTTTCTTGGCAGCTATGAGGATGATCCTCAGGTTCCGGACCCAGTCCGTATAGTTGCTACCATCGTCTTTCAGCTTGGTTTTCTCTAGGAACGCGTTGAAGTTGAGGACTACGTTGGCCATTTGATCTACAAGACATATTGTAAATATTTAGACTAAGTTCATGATAATAAAGTTCATTTAATCAAATTATTTAATGAACTCCCACTTAGATAGACATCCCTCTTCCAGTCATCTAAGTATTACATGATCCGAGTCAACTAGGCCGTGTCCGATCATCACGTGAGACGGACTAGTCAACATCGGTGAACATCTTCATGTTGATCGTATCTTCTATACGACTCATGCTCGACCTTTCGGTGTTCCGTGTTCCGAGGCCATGTCTGTACATGCTAGGCTCGTCAAGTCAACCTAAGTGTTTGCGTGTGTAAATCTGTCTTACACCCGTTGTATGTGAACGTTAGAATCTATCACACCCGATCATCACGTGGTGCTTCGAAACAACAAACTGTCGCAACGGTGCACAGTTAGGGTGAACACTTTCTTGAAATTATTATGAGGGATCATCTTATTTACTACCGTCGTTCTAAGTAAACAAGATGCAAAACATGATAAACATCACATGCAATCAAATAATAAACGTGACATGATATGGCCAATATCACATAGCTCCTTCGATCTCCATCTTGGGGCTCCATGATCATCTTGTCACCGGCTTGACACCATGATGTTCATCATCATGATCTTCATCATCGTGTCTCCATGAAGTTGCTCGCCAACTATTACTTCTACTACTATGGCTAACGCGTTTAGCAATAAAGTAAAGTAATTTACATGGCGATTCTCAATGACACGCAGGTCATACAAAAATAAAGACAACTCCTATGGCTCCTGCCGGTTGTCATACTCATCGACATGCAAGTCGTGATTCCTATTACAATAGCATGAACATCTCATACATCACATATAGATCATTCATCATTCATCACAACTTTGGCCATATCATATCACAAAGCACTTGCTGCAAAAACAAGTTAGACGTCCTCTAATTGTTGTTGCAAGTTTTACGTGGCTGAATTAGGGTTCTAGCAAGAACGTTTTCTTACCTACGTTAAAACCACCACAACGTGATTTGTCAACTTCTATTTACCCTTCATAAGGACCCTTTTCATCGAATCCGCTCCAACTAAAGTAGGAGAGACAGACACCCGCCAGCCACCTTATGCAACTAGTGCATGTTCGTCGGTGGAACCGGTCTCACGTAAGCGTACGTGTAAGGTTGGTCCGGGCCGCTTCATCCCACAATACCGTTGAAGCAAGATAAGACTAGTAGCGGCAAGAAGAGTTGACAACATCTACGCCCACAACAAATTGTGTTCTACTCGCGCAAGAAGAACTACGCATAGACCTAGCTCATGATGCCACTGTTGGGGAACGTTGCAGAAAATTAAAATTTTTCCTACGGTTTCACCAAGATCCATCTAGGAGTTCATCATGCAACGAGTATTCAGATTAGATATACATACCACATTGTAGATCGCAACGGAAGCGTTCGAGTGAACGTGGATGAGGTAGTCGTACTTGCCGCAATCCAATTCACCGATGACCTAGTGCCGAACAGACGGCACCTCCGCGTTCAACACACGTACGGAAAGCGTGACGTCTCCTCCTTCTTGATCCAGCAAGGCAAAGGAGAGGTTGGGGATGAAGGCTCCAGCAGCAGCACGACGGCGTGGTGATGGTGGAACTGCAGTACTCCGGCAGGGCTTCGCCGTGCTCAATGGAGGAGGAGGAGGTGTTGGAGAGGGAGAGGGAGGCGCTAGGGCAATGGGTGATCAGCCCCCTCTCCCCCCCCCTTTATATAACCCCCAAGGGGGGTGGGCGCCGGCCCTAGGAGTTGAGATCTCCTAGGGGGGGGCGGCGGCCAGGGCAGGGGGGCTTGCCCCCCAAGCAAGGGGGGCGCCCCTTTAGGGTTTCCCTCCCCCCAACCCTAGGCGCATGGGACCATGGGGGGAGGCGCACCAGCCCCCTATGGGCTGGTTCCCTCCCTTATACAGCCCATGGGGCCCTCCGGGATAGGTGGCCCCACCCGGTGGACCCCTCGGGACCCTCCGGTGGTCCCGGTACAATACCGATAACCCCGAAACTTGTCCCGATGTCCGTATGATGACTTTCCATATATAAATCTTTACCTCCGGACCATTCCGAAACTCCTCGTGACGTCCGGGATCTCATCCGGGACTCCGAACAACATTCGGGTTACTGCACATACATATCCCTATAACCCTAGCGTCACCGAACCTTAAGTGTGTAGACCCTACGGGTTCGGGAGACATGCAGACATGACCGAGATGGCTCTCGTGCAATAACCAACAGCGGGATCTGGATACCCATGTTGGCTCCCACATGCTCCACGATGATCTCATCGGATGAACCACGATGTCAAGGATTCAATTAATCCCGTATACGATTCCCTTTGTCAATCGGTATTTTACTTGCCCGAGATTCGATCGTCGGTATACCAATACCTCGTTCAATCTCGTTACCGGCAAGTCACTTTTCTCGTTCCGTAATGCATGATCCCGTGATAAAACACTTTGATCACATTGAGCTCATTGTGATGATGCATTACCGAGAGGGCCCGGTGATACCTCTCCGTCAAGCGGAGTGACAAATCCCAGTCTCGATCCATGTCAACCCAACAGACACTTTCAGAGATACCCGTAGCATACCTTTATAGTCACCCAGTTACGTTGTGACGTTTGGCACACCCAAAGCACCCCTACGGTATCCGGGAGTTACATGATCTCATGGTCTAAGGAAAGGATACTTGACATTGGAAAACTCTAGCAAACGAACTATGCGATCTTATGCTATGTTAGGATTGGGTCTTGTCCATCACATCATTCTCCTAATGATGTGATCCTGTTATCGATGACATCCAATGTCCATAGTCAGGAAACCATGACTATCTGTCGATCAACAAGCTAGTCAACTAGAGGCTTACTAGGGACATGTTGTTGTCTGTTATTCACACATGTATTACGATTTCCGGTTAACACAATTATAGCACGAATAAAGACAATTATCATGAATAAGGAAATATAATAATAAAGCTTTTATTATTGCCTCTAGGGCATATTTCCAACACACACCTACAGAGTCTTCAACAATGTTCTTCACAAGATTGTTGAAACTGTAGATGTGCGGTTCGATGAGACTAATGGCTCACAAAGAGAGCACCTACAATCTGTGTTAGATGAACCAGCACCTGAGGACTCTATCAAGCACAAGGCTACTGAAGATGTCATTCCTACTGAAGAACCCGCTGAAGAATTCATTCCAGAATGTGAAGAACGTCGAGCTGATGCACCTGAAGAAAATGCTGAGGAAATTGATGCTGAAGAAAATGCTGATCAAATTCCTCAACGACAACCAGGACATCCTCACGTTGCAAAAGAAGTGCAAGTGGAGAAGATCATCGATGACATTAGAGCACCAGGTCCTCTCACACGCTCAAAAGCTTCACATCTATCTAACTTTTGTGGGCACTTTGCTTTTGTCTCTATCACAAAGCCCACTAAGGTAGATGAAGAATTTCTGGAGCTTGAGTGGATTCAGGCCATGCTAGAAGAATTACATCAGTTCAAGCTCAACAACGTCTGGGAACTAGTCAATCGTCCCGATCCTCGCAAGCATAACATCATTGGCACAAAGTGGATCTACTGCAACAAGCAAGATGAAATTGGTGTTGTGGTGAGGAATAAGGCACGACTAGTAGCTCAAGGCTACACACAGGTTGAAGGAGTTGATTTCGATGAAACTTTTGCACCTGTTGCTAGACTTGAGGCTATTCGCATATTACTTGCTTATGCTAACCATCATGATATCATCTTATATCAAATGGATGTGAAAAGTGCATTCCTCAATGGTAAGCTTGAGGAAGAAGTATATGTTGCTCAACCCCCAGGTTTTGAAGATCCAAAACATCCTGACAAAGTCTTCAGACTTAATAAGGCCCTCTATGGCCTCAAGCAGGCCCCACGGGCGTGGTATGATACATTGAAGGAATTCTTCATGAAGAAAGGCTTCACACCCGGTTCACTCGATCCCACTCTCTTTACTAAATCTTATGATGGTGAACTGTTTGTGTGCCAAATATATGTTGATGATATCATCTTTGGCTGTACTGACCAACGTTATAGTGATGAATTTGCCTATATGATGAGTGAAGAATATCAAATGTCTATGATGGGAGAGTTGAAATTCTTTCTAGGTCTTCAAATTCGTCAACAGCGCAATGGCATATTCATATCTCAGGAGAAATACCTCAAGGATGTCCTGAAGAAATTCGGCATGCAAGATTGCAAAGGCATCAAAATTCCTATGCCCACAAATGGTCACTTATGCACTGATGAAAATGGTACTGACTTCGATCATAAGGTATACCGCTCCATGATTGGCTCTTTATTGTACTTATGTGCATCTAGGCCAGATATAATGCTTAGTGTTTGCATGTGTGCACGATTTCAAGCTGCACCGAAGGAATCACACCATAAGGCTATGAAGCATATTCTTCGATATCTAGCTCACACACCAACACTTGGATTATGGTATCCAAAGGGCTCGGATTTTGATCTCATTGGATATTCTAACTCTGACTATGCTGGTGACCGTGTGGACCGCAAGTCAACATCTGGTACCTGTCATTTCCTCGGACGATCCTTGGTCTGTTGGTCCTCGAAGAAACAGAACTGCGTATCACTGTCTACTACTGAAGCTGAGTACATTGCTGCTGGTTCTTGCTGTGCTCAACTGCTATGGATGAAGCAAACACTCAAGGACTACGGCGTCAACGTGAAGAATGTGCCTCTCCTCTGTGACAATGAGAGTGCCATCAACATTGCTCACAACCCAGTTCAGCACTCGAAGACAAAGCACATTCAGATTCGTCATCATTTTCTTCATGATCATGTGTTGAAGGGCGACATTTCTATTGAGCATGTGAAGACTAAAGAACAGCTAGCTGATATCTTCACTAAGCCCTTGGATGAGAAGAGATTTAGCAAGTTGCGGTGTGAGCTAAATATCTTAGAGTCTTCGAATGTACTATGAAAAGGCACTCATCCTAACACTTATGCAAAATTGATGACTTAGATGTGCAACACATGAAGAAACGTTTTTCTTCAATCAATGAAGAATAACACTCTAAGCGTGAAGAAATTAATGAAGAATTTGATTCTCAGAACCCTACGACAATTGTATGCGGTGTCTGAAATCATCATTCTTATATGGTGGGTCACGCCACCACAAAAGTTGAAAATCTTCAATTTGAGTTTTTCCTCAACTTTTGAAATTCCTCAGCTGTTCAAATTCTTCAACTTGCAAAATCTTCACTTGTGCCGTCGTTTTGGCTATATATATATATATATATATATATATATATATATATATATATATATATATATATATATATATATATATATATATATATATATATATATATATATATATATATATGAGTTTATGTCCTCTATAGCATTCACTTATAGCTATTTCTTCAAGTTGATTTTTCTGCCAAGTGAATGTGATCGGACCCTTCCCCCTCTATGCTATACTCAATCTAATCTGTTCACAAATTCTTCATGTGCGTTCTATTTGTAACTCGTTCAGAATCTTCACTGTGTCCTTGCCAGCTGAAGAAATTGCGAACGGAACGTTAAAATAGATCTTATCCAAACTTCCGGTTTTGCCGCTCAAACCGTTCCGCATCCCATGATGCATTATTTTACTCACCCACGATCTTACACGATCTCCACTACAAAGTACGTGGGTGACAGATGTCGTGAGAAGGAGAATGGTCAGGGGCACGTTCGCCCTAAATCTTTGGGCAAACATTTTTTCACTGCCTCTATAAATACCCCTCTCCCCTTCCTCACTTCTTTTACTCCACTCGATCTCTCTCTCCCGCTCGAGCTTCTCAAACCCTAGCGCCGCCGCTACTCCATCATTGCCGGTGAGGAAGAGCTTCACTGCCTCGACCTCGTCGCCGTCGTATTCGCGCCGACCGCGGAAATCTTCACCTCCGCCGCCGCCGTAGACGTCTTCCTCCGCCGAGTTAGGGCGTGGAAGATCTACATCGAGGAACCTCACTGTTTCATCTCACTGTTCGTCGTGTTCTTCGTTCAGGGTAATTAAAAGTTACTTTTACTGCCCTCTTTGATTCGAATTTTTTCTACAAAATCTTCAAAGGTGTTTTATTCTTCAAATCCTCACACACAAAACACCTCACATGTTATCTGTTCTTGATTCATTTCCCTAAGCATCATTTTCTTCAAGATTCCTCAATTGTGTGGATCTTTGATCTATACAACTCTGGAACCTAAGATATAGCACGCTTAGTGAAATTCTTCAAGAGGCATCTGGTCAAATTCCTCAAACTTATTCTTTTTGAAAAACCCTCTGAGAACTCATATGACCTCTCCAAATTCCTCGCAACTATACTCTGTTCACAGGTACACATGTCCACTGCTGAATCATTAGGTTCTCATCAACTTAACTCGTTTGCAGCGTTCCTCGAAGAAAAGTTGCACACTTCTTCAGAGAATTCAATTGTTCAAATTCCTCAATTGAAGAAAATGGCTGACGGTGAAAGGCCACAGAAAGGAGGAAAGAAGCCTGAGGTCATGACTGCTTTTGAAATCCCTGAGGACATCTATAAAGATTACTGCACGCCTGGTGAAGCCAAGTTTGGTAAAGAAGATAAAAATCAGTGCAAGGTGCGCGTTCAGAGGATTGAACAGAGATGGGCACGAGAATGGAGGGAGTACAGATACGTCACTCCAAAGTACATGAAGAAATTTGCTCTCAATTCTCCATGCCCAAGACTTCCACTGGCACCTGGCCAAGTGGCTGATCCCACTAGCGTCAAACACGGTGAGGATTTTCCTGAAGAATGGGCCAAGCGCCAAGCCAAATTGGCAAGACAAGCCAAAGAAGCAGTGAGGAAATTCAATGAAGATTCTGCTGCTGCTGCTGCCACTGAGGCCTCTGTCAAGCCGAGGAAATCAATGATCAAGAAGCCCGCTCGCAAGCCAAGTGCTTCTCAAACAATGCCCTCACGGCCAAGTTCCTCAGCTGCGCCCTCACGGCCAGAAACTTCAAAATCCTCAAGGCAAATTCCTCAAGCTGCCCCTGCTCCTCCAAAGTCCTCAGCAGACCCGCCAAAGTCCTCAGCACCTGTGCATCTTGCCATGTGTCAAAGGACTATAGGCATCTCTATTGCCTCTGATGTCTCAGCAAGTTCCTCAGCTGCACCAAGTTCCTCAGCTGGACCCTCTCTGCTGAAGAAAAAGGCTACTGCTGGACGCGGTACTCGCCCAAGTCCTTAGAAGAAGCAGGTAGTCTTCAATGTACCATCTGACGAAGATGAAGCTGATGAAGAAGAACTTGCAGAAATCATCAGGGATCGACAAGAAAGGGCCGCTAGAGCCAAAGGCACACCTGTGCTGCTACTGTTGGATCCAAGGGCGATCCTCGATTACATTGATCTCTAGCATAAGGATCCCAACACACCTATGCCTGACTTCAAGCTGACACCTGGCCAAAGTCACATGCTGACTCACTTCATCCAAGAGGAGAAGTGGAAATATGATAGGGCCAGAGAGATCAAGAAATCACAGTACAGAAAGGAGAAACTGCTGAAGAAAAACGTTGTCAAGATGACAACTGAAGAACTTACCAAGATGCAGGCTGAAATCAAAGCCCTCAGTGATAAATTTGACTCCTACTATGCTGACTGGAAGGGAGCCAAAGTCAGGTTTGTGAAACTGACTGAGAAATTCACAAATGTTGCAGCCCCATCGCAACAAGAAATTCCTCAAGCAGAACCTTCAGCACAGCCCACTGAAGAACACGCCAGCAGCGTTGATGACTTTCAGGCTGCTGAAGGAAATGCTTGTTCCAGGGCTGATGACTCCATTCCAGCTACTGAAGAAATTGCCAGGGCATCCACTAGTGGTACGCCTGAAGAAACTGAAGAAGTCAGGGCAACTGCATCAGTTGCGCCTGAGGAAATTCAAACAGATTCCTCAGCTCCACCTGCGCCTACACCAACTCCCATCCTTCCATCTGCATAAGATGTGAAGAAGACCAAGGCTGCAGAGTGAGCTGCAGTGAAGAAAAGGAAAGCATCAAAAGCTTCAGAATCTTCAGCTCCAAAGAAGATGAAGGCTATGACCAGCTCATATGAAAATCTGATCGATGCTGTTCCGATTTCCACCATGCCATCAAAGGACCTTGTTCCTTTTGATGAAGAGTGTGTGATCCCAAGCGGGTCTGATGAAGAAACTCAATCTACTGCTTCGTCAGAGCAGATTGATGAAGAAATTGAAGTGGATGCAATCCCTTCAACTCCAGTGATCTCATCACCAATGCCTCAGTTTACTGCTGAAGAGGCTGGTGTTGAAGAAATTGATGATGAAGATGTGGACATTGGAAGCACAACTCCAGTGATGAATGACGACTTTTGGGAAAGTCAGCATCCCAATTCTCCACTCTTCACCCCAGTGCAGCAAATCCCTCACTCTCCTGCACCAACAGTTCAATTGGGCTCTGAAGAAACTCATCCCACTACATCCGTGCATGAAGAAATTGCAGTCCCTAGTGCTGAAGAAACTGCTGCTGCTACTGAAAATGTGACTGCACCTGAGGAAGAACCTGAAATTCCTCAGCCTGAAGAACCTGAGATCGCGATTCCTGAGGTAGTGATGCAACTCACTGACACTCCTCTACCCAAGCCAAAGGATCCGTTCTCAAGGAAGCAAAAGTTCAAGGCTGAAGACTTCTTTGGCGAGCACGTGTTCTTCATAGAGTATAATCCTTATGACTCTGCTCGCATAAGGAAGAGGCGTTTCTGGACTGCAAGTCAAGCCAACTTCTATTCCTCAGTGCTGTTCAACAAAGACAAAGTCTTCGACCATGCACATATTCCTCACGTGGATATGGAGTCCATGCCGTGCTTCACGCCAGTCCTCAGTGTTCTTTACGATGCTGGACTACTCAATTTCTGCACTGACATCTGTGATTGGAATGAAGAACTCATTCTTCAGTTCTACGCAACGCTGCACATCACCGGCAATTCTGAAGATGTGAATTCATGGGTTCTGGACTGGATGACAGAGAACACTCATTATAAGGCACCAGCGTCTGAATTGCTTCGTGCCCTCCCACCCAGTCCTCCCCTTGAAGATGCACGTTGTGTTTACAACGAATCTGAGCTTTCAAATCACTATATGAAAGTGCTGATGAAACCTTTGAAGCCAGGGCAGGCCCCTCGAACCAAATTCCTCGTCAAGGAATTGTTGTATGTGCCTCGGACTGTCTATCGCATTTTGACAAAGACAATGAGTCCTATCAAAGGTCACGATTCTAATGATGAAGAAGTCGTTGGCATCATGAAGAACATGCTTTTCAACATCATTCATGGCGTTCCCGTCAACTTCCATGATTTCTTCATGAGGACTCTGGCCAACATTGCTATGTCGCCATTTGAGCTAAAGCCTTACGCGCCATGGATTATGAGATTCATCAGGACAAGGTCTTCACTCAATTACAAAGCTGAAACTCTGAACCACTGCAACTACTTGCCCCCTATTGAAGTCCTCAAAAGGAAATTTTCCTCAGCTGAAGAAAAGGGCAAGGCTACTGCTGTGATAGATGAAGGCATTCGTCCATTGGATGGTCAATTTCGCAAGGCTGCATCTTATTCCACCAATGATGACTCTGCCACCCATGACTCTGCCGCCAACAATGCCAAGCAAAATCCTCAAGCCACAGCACCCAGGGTAATGACTGATCGTGAGTTACTCCTCAGTCTTCATCAAAAGGTTGATCGCAATCACAAATGGGTCAAGCGTCAGTTTGGTTCACTTCTTCACAACATGACTTCAACACACAATGCAGTGAAGAAAAACCACTACTACCTTCATGAAACCCTTAACCGCACCTGGGCTGTTCTATCTCAAGTCTACAGCGCTGATGATCTGAAGAAAATGGGTCTCAAAGAAGAGTTTGCCTGGTCTGCACCTCCTCCGAAGAAATAGAAGAAGGTCCCAGTTCCTTCTTTGGTGGCCAGCTCCTATTCTTCATCGCGCGACACTGATGAAAATGAAGACTTGGACGACACTGCGGCAGGCCCTACTTCAACTACCGACCCCAACAACGCTGGCGCTCCTTCATCAACTTGATTATCTTCAGGGGCGTTACTCCTCAGTTTCGATCCTTTTGGTCATTCGATGACAAAGGGGGAGAAATCTGAGTTAGTCTTCAAGCGGGTCTATAATAAAGGGCATTTTTTTCTGCTAAGTTACAACTCTCGTTCTTCCGAAACTTTTATTGGATCGAGTTGTAATCTTAAACCCGATGGTGCTCTGATACTTTTGATGCACTATGCTCTGATTTGATGCACTATTCTGCATGCTTATTCCTCGCTAATATTATTGCACGCATGCTGAATTACATCAGGCACCATATTTCATCATGCATTTCAAATTCTTCATATTATATATCAAATGCGTGTATGAATTACAAGATATAGGGGGAGATCTCCATGATTCATCTCTTCAAGTGTGCATTGCTTCAAATGCAAATTCCTCACTATGCACATCTTCAGGGGGAGTTCTTCTATATCTTGCAATCAAATTCCTCAATATCAGTTTTTACACTTCATATATTTATCCCTGTTGAAAACTTAACCTATGTTGTCATCAATCACCAAAAAGGGGGAGATTGTAAGTGCATCTAGTGCCCCTTAGTGATTTTGGTGTATTGAAGACTTATAGGTTAAGTATCTAACGTGTTTATGAGTGTACACAGGTCTATAAGTCTATGAGGAGTTTGATATTTACAGAGAAAGTCGACCCCTAAAAATGAAGTTCTTCAACTGAAGACTTTGATATTCTGAAGACTTTCTGAAGACTTTGAAAGTGAAGAAATTGGTGTGACCTTGAAGACTTGGTATTCATTCGAGGAACATGAAGCGTGAAGACTTTTGTTTTCGTAGTTTCATTTACTCTTTCTTGAGTCATAGGAATCACCGTACTGTAAAAGGGGGTCGAGGAAATACTAAGGAGAAAATTTCCATGTGATGCTCAACTCAAATCCTACACCTACCAATCCCTTCGAGTGAAGCCATTCGAAATCTCATACAGATCAGTCAATTTCTTCAGTGACAGAGACGTAGTTCTTCTGGTCACTGAAGACTTTGCTCTGACTGAGGAGTTAGGAATTCGCCAGTGCGAATTGCCTACACTGTGAGGAACATGATAGCCCTGAGGAATTTGTACCTCAAATTTCCGACCGTTGCTGTGCTACGCGCCAGCTGTCCCAATATATCTTATCCATCCAACGGTCATATCATTGAAGGGCATTTATGCCTTATCATGTCGGGCTGCTCCCTAGGCTATCAATAGCCGCCCCCTACAACCACTAGCTGGTTGGCTGCTCCGAGAGAAACTGACACTTGTCATTTGAGAGCAACCCATCCTCCGAGGACTTTGAGCGAAAATCATCAAGTGAGGAAAATCCAAACCCAAACCCAAATCCAAACACCTACAAACCCAAAGTGATTGAGCATCACTAAAGAGATTGATCCTGCATGGATCCGATGCTTGTTACCTTTGAAGACTGTGCTTCTTCCAGACGGTTAGGCGTCAAGGTCTAGAGCATCCAAGAGGAATTGTGGATCGCCGAGTGACCAAGTTTGTGAAGGTTTGGAAGTCACCTGAAGACTTACCACGAGTGATTGGGCGAGGACTGTGTGTCCTTAGCTCAATGAGAATACGGTGAGGACTGTGTGTCCGGGACTAGGTGTCCTCGAGTTTAAATACTCAGCCGCTCCAACCAGTCGTACAACTGAGACATCAGTTGGAACTGGTCTACCAAATCATTGTCTTCACCAAGCTTACTGGTTCTATTTCCTCAACACTTTCATTTCCTCAATTACTGTGTTGTGTGTTTGTTCATATCTGTGTTTGAAGACTTTGACTGAAGACTTTCTCAATTTCCACAGTTCAATTTCTTCAGTCTGTTTGTCTTCATTTTGTGCTATCCTGTGTTTACGCTATCTGTACTCTGTGTTTGTCTTCATTTCATATTGATGACCATGCGTGTATTCTGTTATGTTTACTTCTGAGTACTTATTCCGCGCTAGTAGTTCTTCGCTAAGGAATTTCCTCACTAGCAAATTCCTCAGTGAAGAATTTCATAAAAATCGCCTATTCACCCCTCTCTAGTCGATATAATGCACTTTCACTTAGATTTGCCTAATCACTAGATTAATTGGAACTAAAAATTTAATTAGTCAAAAGGAGAATGATAGGGGCCCCACCCCCTGTTGACTAGTCTAAGTTTGACTGGTCAACTAGGACCCCCTAGACCCACATGTCAGCCACAGGCACACTTCTGTGTACACTTGTGGGTGCTCATAGCATTTTGACTTTTATTTTTCGAACTAAAGTTAATTTCAGAAAATGAATAAAACTATGAAAAATCGTAGAAAATAAACCATAAGTCAGATGAAAAAACTTTATACATGAAAGTTGCTCAGAATGACGAGACGAATCCAAATACGCGGTCCATTTTTCAGCCACACATCCCTAGCATAGCAAACACGCAACTTTCCCCCTCCGGTTCATTTGTCTAAAAATGCGAAACACCTGGGATACTTTCCTGGATGTTCCCCCCCTTCGCCGGTAGCACCTAGTACTACATTAGGTCACCCCTAGCACCGTGTATTGCCATGTTATGCTTTGATTAGCACCGTGTATTGCCATGTTATGCTTTGATTGCTCTGTTATTTATTGTGTTCCCCCTTGTTACTTCTTTCTGGTAGACCCTGAGACCACGGTTGAACCAGTGATCGACTACTTAACCTTCGAGGGCTCGTTTCTGTCTGCAGAGCAACCAGGCAAGCCCCCCTTGATCACCAGATATCGCCTATTCCTTCTCTCTACTGCTTGCATTAGAGTAGTGTAGCATGTTACTACTTTCGGTTTATCCTATTCTGCTGCATAGCCTGTCATTGTTGCTACAGTTGTTACCTTTACCTGCAATCCTAAATGCTTAGTATAGGATGCTAGTATTCCATCAGTGGCCCTACATTCTTGTCCGTCTGCCATGCTATAAAACCGGGCCATGGTCACTCGGGTGGTGATCACGGGTATATACTTGTATACATTATATGATACATGTGGTGACTAAAATCGGGTCGGCTCGTAGAGTACCGGCAAGTGATCCCGATGTGGGGGCTGAAAGGACAGGTGGCTCCATCCCGGTAGAGGTGGGCCTGGGTTCTCGACGGCCCCCGACTGTTACTTTGTGGCGGAGCGACAGGGCAGGTTGAGACCACCTAGGTGAGAGGTGGGCCTGGCCCTGGTCGGCGTTCGCGGTTACTTTAAAATAACGTGCGTAACGAGATCTTGGTATTTGATCTGAGTCTGGCCGCTGGCCTATACGCACTAACCAACTACGCGGGAACAGTTATGGGGCTGCGACGTGTTGATCTTTCGAGGCCGGACATGACCCAGGAAAGTGTGTCCGGCCAGAGGGATCGAGCATGTTGGGTAATGTGGTGCACCCCTGCAGGGAAGTTTATCTATTCGAATAGCCGTGATCCTCGGTAAAAGGACGACCCCGAGTTGTACCTCGACCTTATGAAAACTAGAACCGGGTACTTAATAAAACACACCCTTCCAAGTTCCAGATACAATCCAGTGATTGCTCTCTCACAGGTCGACGAGGAGAGGATTGTCGGGTAGATTTATACTATGCGATGATACTTGGTGAACTTACCATCTACTCTCTTCTATATGCTTCAAGATGGAGGCGACCAAAAGCGTAGTCTTCGACAGAACTAGCTATGCCCCTCTTATTCTGGCATACTGTAGTTCAGTCCACCGATATTGCCCCTTTACACAGATACACATGCATATGTAGTGTAGATCCTTGCTTGCGAGTACTTTGGATGAGTACTCATGGTTGCTTTTCTCCCTCTTTTCCCCCTTTCCATTCTTCTCGGTTGACGCAACCAGATGCTGGAGCCCAGGAGTTAGACGCCAACTTCGACGAACCCTATTACACCGAGGGTGCCTACTACTATGTTTAGGCCGCCGACGACTAGGAGTAGTTTAGGAGGATCCCAGGAAGGAGGATTGCGCCTCTTTCAACCTGTATCCCAGTTTATGCTAGTCTTTTAAGGCAAACTTGTTTAACTTATGTCTGTACTCAGATATTGTTGCTTCCACTGACTCGTCTATGATCGAGCACTTGTATTCGAGCCCTCTAGCTTGTATTATGATGCTTGTATGATTTATTTATTTTTAGAGTTGTTTTGTGATATCTTCCGTGTGTCCCTGATCTTGATCGTACACGTTTACATTTATGATTAGTGTACGATTGAAGCGGGGGCGTGCTACCTATTGAGCACTGCGTTGGTTTTCCCTTGAAGAGGAAAGGGTGATGCAGCAAAGTAGCGTAAGTATTTCCCTCAGTTTTTGAGAACCAAGGTATCAATCCAGTAGGAGGCTACGCGTGAGTCCCTCGCACCTACACAAAACAAATAAATCCTCGCAACCAACGCGATAAGGGGTTGTCAATCCCTACACGGTCACTTACGAGAGTGAGATCTGATAGATATGATAAGATAATATTTTTGGTATTTTTATGATAAAGATGCAAAGTAAAATAAAAGCAAAGTAAATAGATAAGTGTTGGAAGATTAATATGATGGAAGATAGACCCGGGGGCCATAGGTTTCACTAGTGGCTTCTCTCAAGAGCATAAGTATTTTACGGTGGGTGAACAAATTACTGTTGAGCAATTGACAGAATTGAGCATAGTTATGAGAATATCTAGGTATGATAATGTATATAGGCATCACGTCCAAGACAAGTAGACCGACTCCTGCCTGCATCTACTACTATTACTCCACACATCGACCGCTATCTAGCATGCATCTAGAGTATTAAGTTCATAATAACAGAGTAACGCCTTAAGCAAGATGACATGATGTAGAGGGATAAATTCATGCAATATGATAAAAACCCCATCTTGTTATCCTCGATGGCAACAATACAATACGTGCCTTGCTGCCCCTACTGTCACTGGGAAAGGACACCGCAAGATTGAACCCAAAGCTAAGCACTTCTCCCATTGCAAGAAAGATCAATCTAGTAGGCCAACCCAAACTAATAATTCGAAGAGACTTGCAAGGATAACCAATCATACATAAAAGAATTCAGAAGATTGAAATATTGTTCATAGATAAACTTGATCATAAACCCACAATTCATCGGTCTCAACAAACACACCGCAAAAAGAAGATTACATCGAATAGATATCCACGAGAGATGGGGAGAACATTGTATTGAGATCCAAAAAGAGAGAGAAAGCCATCTAGCTAATAACTATGGAACCGAAGGTCTGAGGTAAACTACTCACACATGATCGGAGGGGCTATGGTGTTGATGTAGAAGCCCTCCGTGATCGATGTCCCCTCTGGCGGAGCTCCGGAACAGACCCGAAGATGGGATCTCGTGGGTACAGAAGGTTGCGGCGGTGGAATTAGGGTTTTGGCTCCTGTTCTGATCGTTTGGGGGTACGTAGGTATATATAGGAGGAAGGAGTACGTCGGTGGGAGCAATAGGGAGCCCACGAGGGTGGAGGGCGCGCCTGGGGGGGGGGGGGTTGGCGCGCCCCCTACCTCGTGGCTTCCTCCTTTGTTTCTTGGCGTAGGGTCCATGTCCTCTGGATGATGTTCGTTCCGAAAATCACGTTCTCGGAGGTTTCATTCCGTTTGGACTCTGTTTGATATTCTTTTTTCTGTGAAACTCTAAAATAGGCAAAAAACAACAATTCTGGGCTGGGCGTCCGGTTAATAGGTGGGTCCCAAAAATAATATAAAAGTGAATAATAAAGCCCAATAATGTCCAAAACAGAAGATAATATAGCATGGAGCAATCGAAAATTATAGATACGTTGGAGACTTATCAAACATCCCCAAGCTTAATTCCTGCTCATCCTCGAGTAGGTAAATGATAAAAACAGAATTTTTGATGTGGAATGCTACTAGGCATAATTTCAATGTAATTCTTCTTAATTGTGGTATGAATATTCAGATCCGAAAGATTCAAGATAAAAGTTCATATTGACATAAAAGTAATAATACTTCAAGCATACTAACTAAGCAATTATGTCCTCTCAAAATAACATGGCCAAAGAAAGTTCATCCCTACAATATCATATAGTTTAGTCGTGCTCCATTTTCATCACACAATAATGCTCTCATCATGCACAACCCCGATGACAACCAAGCAATTGTTTCATACTTTAGTAATCTCAAACTTATAAACCTTCACGCAATACATGGATATAGCACTATGGGTGGATCAGAATATAATGATGGGGGTTATGTGGAGAAGACAAAAAAAGGAGACAGTCTCACATCAACGAGGCTAATCAATGAGCTATGGAGATGCCCATCGATTGATGTTAATGCAAGGAGTAGGGATTGCCATGCAACAGATGCACTAGAGCTATAAATGTATGAAAGCTCAACAAAAGAAACTAGTGGGTGTGCATCCAACTTGCTTGCTCACGAAGACCTAGGGCACTTGAGGAGGCTCATTGTTGGAATATACAAGACAATTTCTATAATGAAAAATTCCCACTAGTATATGAAAGTGACAAAACAAGAGACTCTCTATCATGAAGATTAGGGTGCTACTTTGAAGCACAAGTGTGGTAAAAATATAGTAACATTGTCCCTTCTCTCTTTTTTGGGCCTTCTCTTTTTTCATGGCCTCTCTCTTTTTTTATTCCTCACTTGGGACAATGCTCTAGAAAATGATGATCATCACACTTCTATTTATTTACAACTCAATGATTACAACTCGATACTAGAACAAAGTATGACTCTATATGAATGCCTCCGACGGTGTACCGGGATATGCAATGAACCAAGAGTGACATGTATGAAAGAATTATGAACGGTGGATTTGCCACACATACTATGTCAACTACATGATCATGCTAAGCAATATGACAATGATGAATGTGTCATGATAAACGAAATGGTGGAAAGTTGCATGGCAATATATCTCTGAATGGCTATGGAAATGCCATAATTGGTAGGTATGGTGGCTGTTTTGAGGAAGATATAAGGAGGTTTATGTGTGAAAGAGCGTATCATATCACGGAGTTTGGATGTACCGGCGAAGTTTGCACCAACTCTCAATGTGAGAAAGGGCAATGCACGACACCGAAGAGGCTAGCAATGATGGAAGGGTGAGGCAGACTAAGGTATAGCCTAGTGGTGGGAAGGGGTTGATGCCTACCCACCCACCCAGGTTCAAGCCATGGCACTTGCAATTTGGGTTTGTTGCTCCAATTATACTGTAGGGGGTTCCCTTACAGTCTTTCTGTCAAACAAATGATGGAAGGCTGAGAGCACTTATAATCCATGGACTCAACATTAGTCAAAAAGAACTCACATACTTATTGCAAAAATATATAAGTCATCAAAAACCAAGCACTACGTGCAAGCTCCTAGGGGGATAGATTGGTAGGAAAAGACCATCGCTCGTCCTCGACCGCCACTCATAAGGAAGACAATCAAAGAACACCTCATGTTTCAAATTTGTTACATAACATTTACCATACGTGCATGCTACGGGACTTGCAAACTCCAACACAAGTATTTCTCAAATTAACAACTACTCAACTAGCACAACTTTAATATCACTACCTCCATATCTCAAAACAATCATCAAGCATCAAACTTCTCTTAGTATCCAAAACACTCATAAGAAAGTTTTTACTAATCGTGAATACCTAGCATATTAGGATTATTTAAGCAATTTACCATGCTATTTAAGACTCTCAAAATAATCTAAGTGAAGCATGAGAGACCAATAGTTTCTATAAAAAAAATCCACCACGGTGCTCTAAAAGATATAAGTGAAGTACTAGAGCAAAACTATATAGCTCAAAAGATATAAGTGAAGCACATAGAGTATTCTAATAATTTCCGAATCATGTGTGTCTCTCTCAAAAGGTGTGTACAGAAAGGATCATTGTGGTAAACTAAAAAAACAAAGACTCAACTCATACAAGACGCTCCAAGCAAAACACATATCATGTGGTGAATAAAAATATAGCTCCAAGTAAAGTTACCGATGGAAGTAGACGAAAGAGGGGATGTCTTCCGGGGCATCCCCAAGCTTTCGATTTTTGTTGTCCTTAGATTATCTTGGGGGTTCCATGGGCATCCCCAAGATTAGGCTCTTTCCACTCCTTGTTCCAAAATCCATCAAATCTTTCACCCAAAACTTGAAAACTTCAGAACACAAAACTCAACAGAAAATCTCGTGTGCTCCGTTAGCGAAAGAAAACAAAAGACCACTTAAAGGTACTGTAACAAACTCATTCTTTATTTATATTGGTGTTAAACCTACTGTATTCCAACTTCTCTATGGTCTATAGACTATTTTACTAGCCATAGATTCATCAAAATAAGCAAACAACACACGGAAAACAGAATCTGGCAAAAATAGAACAGTCTGTAGTAATCTGTAACTAACGCCAACTTCTGGAACTCCAAAAAATCTACCAAAATAGGAAGACCTATACAATTTGTTTATTGATCAGAAGCAATTGGAATCAATATTTTATCATGTTCTGGTGATTTTTAACAATTATTTTTGTTAATAGAAAGTTTCTGGAAATTTCTACAAGATCAAATAACTATCATCGAAGAAGATCCTATAGGTTTAGCTTGGCACAAACACTAATTAAAACATAAAAACACCTCTAACCAGAGGCTAGAACAAATATTTATTCCTAAACAGAAGCAAAAAGCAAAAAATCTAAAAATAAAATTGGGTTGCCTCCCAACAAGCGCTATCGTCTAATGCCCCTAGCTAGGCACAAAAGCAAGGACAGATCTAGGTATTGCCATCTTTGGTAGGCAATCCATAAGTGGATCTCATAATAGATTCATAAGGCAATTTTATTTTCTTCATAGGGAAGTGTTCCATGCCTTTCTTTAATGGAAATTGGAATCTAATATTCCCTTCCTTCATATCAATAATTGCACTAATCGTTCTAAGGAAAGGTCTACCAAGAATAATAGGACAAGAAGGATTGCAATCTATATCAAGAACGATAATATCTACGGGCACATAGTTCCTATTTGCAAAAATAATAACATCATTAATTCTTCCCATAGGTTTCTTAATAGTGGAATCCGCAAGGTGCAAGTTTAGAGAGCAATCATCAAAATCACGGAAACCTAGCAAATCACATAAAGTTTTTGGAATCGTGGAAACACTAGCACCCAAATCACACAAAGCATAGAATTCATGATATTTAATTTTAATTTTAATAGTAGGTTCCCACTCATCATAATGTTTTCTAGGGATAGAAACTTCCAACTCAAGTTTTTCTTCATAGGATTGCATTAAAGCATCAACGATGTGTTTGGTAAAGGCTTTATTTTGACTATAAGCATGAGGAGAATTTAGCACAGATTGCAACAAGGAAATACAATCAATCAAAGAGCAATTATCATAATTAAATTCCTTCAAATCCAAGATAGTGGGTTTATTAGCATCTAATGTTTTGATTTCTTCAATCCCACTTTTATCATATTTAGCTTCAAGATCTAAAAACTCTGAATTTTTGGAACGCCTTCTAGGTAAGGGTGGATCATATTCTATCCCATCATTATCAAGATTCATATTGCAAAACAAAGATTTAATTGGGGACACATCAATAACTTTTAGATCTTCATCTTTATTTTCAATGTTTTCTGGCTTAGCGACCATCTTATTAAATAAGGTAGCCTGTTTGTCCGAAATTTCAGCTATTAACTCCTCAAGACGAGCAATTTGGGATCTCAAACCATCAAATTATTTAGACATATCATCGAGCTCTTTATTCATATAACTCATAAAGCTTTTTTGTTCCTTAAGCTTGTTTCTAAAGATACTATTATGCTCAAATTGTAAGACCATAAAACTCCTAACGTTGCTTTCGATTTCTTCTAACCTTTTAAGGTGAAGATCACCAAATCTGGGAAGATCCATCGTGACAAGCAAACAATCCAACACACGAGCAAACAAGACGCAAGTGAAAAAGAGGCGAACGGAAAAGAGAGGGCGAATAGAATGGCAAGGGTGAAGTGGGGGAGAGGAAAACGAGAGGCAAATGGAAAATAATGTAATGCTGGAGATAAGGGTTTGTGATGGGTACTTGGTATGTTGACTTTTGCATGGACCTCCCCGGCAACGGTGCCAGAAATCCTTCTTGCTACCTCTTGAGCACTGCGTTGGTTTTCCCTTGAAGAGGAAAGGGTGATGTAGCAAAGTAGCGTAAGTATTTCCCTCAGTTTTTGAGAACCAAGGTATCAATCCAGCAGGAGGCTACGCGCGAGTCCCTCGCACCTACACAAAACAAATAAATCCTCGCAACCAATGCGATAAGGTGTTGTCAATCCCTACACAGTCACTTACGAGAGTGAGATCTGATAGATATGGTAAGATAATATTTTTGGTATTTTTATGATAAAGATGCAAAGTAAAATAAAAGCAAAGTAAATAGACAAGTGTTGGAAGATTAATATGATGGAAGATAGACCCGGGGGCCATAGGTTTCACTAGTGGCTTCTCTCAACAGCATAAGTACTTTACGGTGGGTGAACAAATTACTGTTGAGCAATTGACAAAATTGAGCATAGTTATGAGAATATCTAGGTATGATAATGTATATAGGCATCACGTCCAAGACAAGTAGACCGACTCATGCCTGCATCTACTACTATTACTCCACACATCGACCGCTATCCAGCATGCATCTAGAGTATTAAGTTCATAAGAACAGAGTAACGCCTTAAGCAAGATGACATGATGTAGAGGGATAAATTCATGCAATATGATAAAAACCCCATCTTGTTATCCTCAATGGCAACAATACAATACGTGCCTTGCTGCCCCTACTATCATTGGGAAAGGACACCGCAAGATTGAACCCAAAGCTAAGCACTTCTCCCATTGCAAGAAAGATCAATCTAGTAGGCCAAACCAAACTGATAATCGAAGAGACCTGCAAAGATAACCAATCATACATAAAGGAATTCAGAAGATTCAAATATTGTTCATAGATAAACTTGATCATAAACCCACAATTCATCGGTCTCAACAAACACACCGCAAAAAGAAGATTACATCGAATAGATCTCCACGAGAGAGGGGGGAGAACATTGTATTGAGATCCAAAAAGAGAGAGAAAGCCATCTAGCTAATAACTATGGACCCGAAGGTCTGAGGTAAAGTACTCACACATCATCGGAGGGGCTATGGTGTTGATGTAGAAGCCCTCCGTGACCGATGCCCCCTCCGGCGGAGCTCCGAAACAGGCCCCAAGATGGGATCTTGTGGGTACAGAAGGTTGCGGCGATGGAATTAGGTTTTTGGCTCCTGTTCTGATCATTTGGGGGTGCGTAGGTATATATAGGAGGAAGGAGTACGTCGGTGGAGCAACAGGGGGCCCACAAGGGTGGAGGGCGCGCCTCTGGGGTAGGCGCGCCCCCTACCTCGTGGCTTCCTCCTTTGTTTCTTGGCGTAGGGTCCAAGTCCTCTGGATCATGTTCGTTCCGAAAATCACGTTCCCGAAGGTTTCATTCTGTTTGGACTCCGTTTGATATTCTTTTTCTGCAGAACTCTGAAATAGGCAAAAACAGCTATTCTGGGCTGGGCCTCCGGTTAATAGGTTAGTCCCAAAAATAATATAAAAGTGAATAATAAAGCCCAATAATGTCCAAAACAGAAGATAATATAGCATGGAGTAATAAAAAATTGTAGATACGTTGGAGCGTATCAGGGCTTCACAAGTTGGTATTAGAGCCGACTGCCTGTAGGAATCCCCCTTCCACACTCCTTGGCCGAAGTCGAGTCTAGACATTACAAAACCTTTACTAACATGGTTGTGTGGCTTATGGGCCCATGTCGCCATTGGGTGGTATTAGGGTCTTTTATTCCTAGCCTATACTCTGAGACTCTGATCTCTCTTCTATTCGGGTTAAATGAATTTTACTAACTTGGACTCTAGGTTCTCATAACTACTTCCTCCTGGAGAGCCCTTACCATAGATGATCGCCTGCTGCACCAGAAGATTCCGAAGATACCCTCTGATGTTCTCTTGAGACTTTGTGCCTGTCAGTTTGCAATTCCCTATTACCGATATACCCTATGGATAAATACATACACTCGTCGTACATACCTTCATCCCAAGATGCTCATGATATTACTAGATACCACGAAATATTTTCCAATATCTTGAGGATCCTCTGTGCCTACGGTTAGCTCTATTCAGCATGAATACCCCTACGGATAATTCCTTGCACTTACCGAGTATCCGCTCATCCCCGGTTGTTCAGGTGTTTCACAAAAGTCTTCGGAATACTATTCGATCTCCAAAAATCCTTAGCAGCTTTACTGCTCTGCGAATACTTGACTGCTTGCATTATGGATGCTTCCCATATGTCTGGCAATATTCACCAGTCTCCTTTGACACCGTCATTTTGATCCTATTGATTCAACATGAGTGCGAATGCACGCAATCATCGGTTGATCCTTTTAAATTATCTTTCCAGCTCAGATGTCATTTTGAACATGAGCTGGTTATCGACCAATCAAATTGCCGTCGATTGTACCCCTAAGTCTATTCAACTTATCCATTCTTAATCAGACCGTTGGCTTTCGATCCCTTGATGTGGAAATGATAATTCATTTGCATTTGATCTTTGAATTAGTCAGTTGTTTCTATAACCCGATGCCTTTTCGTTCCTTCGTCCTCTGATAGAGTATTGATACTCGCAACAGCTCCATTGTACACCACAAACCCCTTGTTGGATTATTATCCGACAATGTCCTTCATATTCAATAACCTTGGGAGCATTTCCATGGATATATAATGCCTTTGGTAATTTGTATCCTCTGCTTTGATAACCATACTCTACTTTTGAGCTTGTGTTATTTACTCCTGAAGTTCATGGTATATGTTCTAAGAAGCCTAGATGGGTTGAACCCATGCCTTCCTTGATCTGGGTGAAGCCGAAAGTTTTCACGGGTCATACTCCTCTGGTAATTCACCAGGTAGGTTTTGACACTGAAATCATTTTTATCTAGAGAAGTGAATGAAAGGTTATGCATTGAAGAATTGGGAGTCGACCTTGAACTTTGTGTTCATGCCCAAGGACCCGATGTGGAACTTATCATGGAAGCTTCTTGCAAAATATTTAATCATTTGGGCAATTCTTCCGGTTTCATTAAGTTGAATCCCTTGCAGCTATGGTTTCGACCATATTGTTCTTCTTTGTTCCCATTTCTTGGGCAAGTTTAAGCATTTGTCTTCTATGGATCAATACCCCAGTCCAACCTTTACTTTGATCTACCATCGAGTATTACACTCTGGTATCTCGAGAATATCATGGAACTGCATAGCTTCTGATGGGTTCTTCATCAACTGTTATTTCTCACCGACTCTAGTTTTCCAGGGTTCTGGGTTGTCATCAACCGAGAATGCCGAATAGTGAATCGAGTCCGCACTCCAATTCAATAACTCTAAGTATTTTTTGTTGCTTACGAGTTTAGTAAACCTTCAAGTCATCCCAAGCCTGATTGGCTATATCATTACCGTGCTAAGTTTTAACTGTGCTACTTGGTCCTTCCCGGAGCATAATTTTTGACGATGAGCTAAGCTTACATCGATCTTCCTCATCATATCATTTTTCTTTGAACAACAAGCTTGGTTTGGAGTTTGTGTCGTACCCTTGGTTCCAATAACCTTTCGCTTCATCATTCCTTTGACTTGATGTCATCGCCGATCGATTACATCTTCATGAAATCTCTCGACAAAGGTGTCGTGATCATCATCAACATTCTGGGTTCTTCCGAGATCTCTATCGAATTCTTGATGAGAAATACCCTCCTTGCCCCTCGATCATTTGTGTTATCATCGACAACTTTATTGCCTTCCCTCCAACACAAACTTGTTCATGTCTTGTGCAGTACCTTGAGTTCCTTTCTATCCAGCTGTTGTTATGATCTACCTTGGAGTATTACCATCTGTTATGTCAAGAATGTTGTGAGAATTGCTCCACCTCTTAAGAATTCTTGATATAGTAATACCTCTCGCCATTTGCGTTCATTTCTTGGTCTCCGTGTTGTTTCTAACCGGGATACGAGCCATTTAACTTTGATGTGTAATTTCAAAACTTCTAGCAACCCTATTGCTTGAAGTTAATGGTTGATAGCTTGATTCTTAGTCTATTGGTTATTGAATCACCATTCTAACATCGATCGGGCTACTTAGTCCGTCCTTCCAGGTGCACATTTTGATCGATGTTTACTCGTGGATGTTTTCCTCAAACATACTTCGTTATCTACTTCGATATGTCCAATATTATCTCCTTGTTCACATAATTGTGGAAATCCATCTTTTTGGAAACCTCAATGAATTGTCGTTGATTCCATCAGCCACTTCCTCATCCTCTCGTTGGTTTACTGATGAACTCTTGTTTTGGAACTCACTTCCATAGTTCATTTCCCGAGAATCTTTGATACGTCTCCAACGTATCTATAATTTTGATTGCTCCATGCTATATTATCTTCTGTTTTGGACATTATTGGGCTTATTATTCACTTTTATATTATTTTTGGGACTAACCTATTAACCGGAGGCCCAGCCCAGAATTGCTGTTTTTGCCTATTTCAGAGTTTCATAGAAAAAGAATATCAAACGGAGTCCAAACGAAATGAAAACTTCGGGAGCGTGATTTTTGGAACGAACATGATCCAGGAGACTTGGACCCTAAGTAAGAGAAGCTTCCAGGAGGCCACGAGGTAGGGGGGCGCGCCTCCACCCTCGTGGGCCCCTGTTGCTCCACCGACGTACTTCTTCCTCCTATATATACCTACGTACCCCCAAACGATCAGAACAGGAGCCAAAAACCTAATTCCACCACCGCAACCTTCTGTACCCATGAGATCCCATCTTCGGGCCTGTTCCAGAGCTCCGCCGGAGGGGGCATCCATCACGGAGGGCTTCTACATCAACACCATAGCCCCTCCGATGAAGTGTGAGTAGTTTACCTCAAACCTTTGGGTCCATAGTTATTAGCTAGATGGCTTCTTCTCTCTTTTTGGATCTCAATACAATGTTCTCCCCCTGTCTCGTTGAGATCTATTCGATGTAATCTTCTTTTTGCGGTGTGTTTGTTGAGAACGATGAATTGTGGGTTTATGACCAAGATTATCTATGAACAATATTTGAATCTTCTCTGAATTCTTTTATGTATGATTGGTTATCTTTGCAAGTCTCTTTGAATTATCAGTTTGGTTTGGCCTACTAGATTGATCTTTCTTGCAATGGGAGAAGTGCTTAGCTTTGGGTTCAATCTTGCGGTGTCCTTTCCGAGTGATAGTAGGGGCAGCAAGGCACGTATTGTATTGTTGCCATCGAGGATAACAAGATGGGGTTTTTATCATATTGCATGAATTTACCCCTCTACATCATGTCATCTTGCTTAAGGCATTACTCTGTTCTTATGAACTTAATACTCTAGATGCATGCTGGATAGCGGTCGATGTGTGGAGTAATAGTAGTAGATGCAGGCAGGAGTCGGTCTACTTGTCTCGGACGTGATGCCTATATACATGATCATACCTAGATATTCTCATAACTATGCTCAATTTTGTCAATTGTTCAACAGTAATTCGTTCACCCACCGTAAAATACTTATGCTCTTGAGAGAAGCCACTAGTGAAATCTATGGCCCCCGGGTCTATCTTCATCATATTAATCTTCCAACACTTAGTTATTTCCTTTGCTTTTATTTTACTTTGCATCTTTATCATAAAAATACCAAAAAATATTATCCTATCATATCTATCAGATCTCACTCTCGTAAGTGACCATGAAGGGATTGATAACCCCTTATCGCATTGGTTGCGAGGATTTATTTGTTTTGTGTAGGTGCGAGGGACTCACGCGTAGCCTCCTACTGGATTGATACCTTGGTTCTAAAAAACTGAGGGAAATACTTACACTACTTTGCTGCATCACCCTTTCCTCTTCAAGGGAAAACCAACGCAGTGCTCAAGAGGTAGCAATCTTCAATGTCATCTCGTCAATTTGTGTCGCACCTTTTCTACTCGAGCATCCTGAGTTTGAGGTATCCTGACACCAATCAGATCTGAATCTCGGTCAGATATGGTGGTTCGAGCATCTTCCAAGAGTCATAACATTGGTCTTTATATTACCCGGTAAGGTGATGTCATGCCTAGCACACCTGGCCGGAGGACCTATTGTTATAGTTTCCTTTTTAGCAAGTTTAGCAATTCTTCCATGAGGAAATCCTAAGAATTATTTTGTAAGTTGTTCCTAATGAATCCTTTGTGTATGCAAAGTCTGACCTTTGTTTGAAGACCATGTCAATGCTATCTCGAAGCATGTATGTGGTACTCCTATCATGAATAAGAACATTTGAAGCACAATGCTAAATTTTCCTTATCAATTATCCAAACACCTTTGTATGCGTAATGTCATGAAATTTCTCTCCTCTTACCTAAAGGGTTTTCTGTATTATATCCTATCATGGATATCATGCCCTGCTTGTCCTTGCAAAGAATATACCCCTGAAATATGTGTTTAAATACATTTTACCTTCCATTGTTTTGCTTAATCTGATAAACAAAATTTCCTTTCCATTGTTTTGTTTAACCTTTCTGCGATCTATATGGCATAAGCAATAATATCTCCCTGCTTATGTAAACATCGTGGTGTACAACTCGGTTTGTAAGAACTTGTTACTATTGTTGATGATATTCCGGTAACCACCGATGGACAAGAACTTTGCCTATTGGTCCGCCTCATTTCGACGAGCAGGAAAAGGGTTATGTTTGTCCCTTGCCCTTGGTACCAATGTTGTTGCTGACATAAATGACAGGCTATCCTTCGACATGCCTTGCTTACATGATCACGCAAGACGTCTCTGCCCTTCCTACTTTTAACCCACATGGTGGGCCCATAACCCACAGTTCCACAGGATCGAAACCTAACTCTCCTGTACAACCCTGTTACTAATGGTTATTCCTCACGCTTGGCTTCGTATCTAATTCACGGGCCACCTTCCTAGTGCTCTATTCTGGTATCATACTCAATACTTACTCTCGCTGCTCTGGACCCCTTTCTCATTTTGGTTCAGACTTCGAGCAACTATCTATCCGCTTGGAACCTCTTATTGTACCTTCATACCTTATTCTCGATGTATTTTATATGTTCAACTTGAGAGATACTCTTATGCTCATTCACGGGTTAACCCTAGATTGTTTCCCTCATAAGCTTTCTGTCGTAGCCGAGCTGCCCCTTACCGATTCATAAGTACGTTGTAGTTCCCAAAGAAAAGGACGACTTCACCATGATGACCTGAAGTAGAGAAATGAAGACATCAATGTAATGGATCGACCTCTTCGAGAAGAGCAACCAAGGCCGAGAAGATCCGTTACAATTTCGTAACTAGACCTCCCCCCCCCCCTTCTCTACATCTTAAATCTCGGTACGAGATTTCTTGTAGTGGAGGAGAATTGTGATGCCCAGATAATTAAGATACAATAATTCTCTGCTAATGATGCCATATCACTTTGATTATTGTTGCTAATCTCGCGTTAGTTCGAAACCGATTCAAATTCAAATCCAAAATCAAGCAAACAATAAAAGTTTTCGAATATTGAAACTAAAATGTTCGGAGTGAACCAAATAATGCATAGGTAACTGTGGTGGAGAAATCACACTTTTCTAAAATATTTAAATACTCTAAAATGAACAAAATAGTAGCAAAAAATTATTTAAAAGCTTTTATAATAATAAACCATCACAAACTATTTTACTTTATGTGCCAAGTTAAATGTGGTTGTGGCATATTTACATATACTAAATTAGGTACAACTTTGATATTTTACTAAAAATAAGGTATATTGGAAATTATAGAAAACAGCAAAAAGAAAATAAATAAAAAGAAAACAAATAAAATAAAACAAAAGAAAAACTAAAAAACCCCACTGGGCCAACCGTGTCCTAGCTGGCCAGCCCAACTGGGCAAAGGCCCAGCCGCCCCCCTGCACTCCCTTATCCCCCGGGCACCAAAACCTAACCCCTGTGGCCCCACTTCCCCTCTTCCCACGTCGTTCCCCCCTCCCGATCCGATCTGGGTCGGGGATCGATCCTGACGCCCTGGTCGTCCGACACCCCGGCTCGTCGCCGCCGCCCCGTTGTCGCCGACGCCCGCCTCCTCAACCCTTCGCTCCACATGGATTTGGTCGGGGCAACCAACGCCCCGCTCCTCCCGTCACCTCCCCGACCCCGTCGCTGGACCGTCCCCGTCTTCCTCCTCAACGGCCGCCAACAAACCTTGCTGCCCTCGCTTCCCTCCATCGCCGGTGAGGCCCCCGACCTCCTCCCCCTTCTCCTCGTCCCCGCTCGACTCCGTGCGTGCTCGTCATGCGGCCGCTGTGTCCCTCGCCGTGACATGCTGCCCCGCGCTGCCATCGCGCGCCTCCGCGCTACAACCCGTGCAGCGCCCGGGCTCACCCCATTGGGCGCCCGTGGCTATGCCCGATCGGCCTCCTCGCTTCGCCCCGTTAACAGTCACACCCGTTAGGCCCCCTGGGACTATGACAGTGGGCCCGCCCTTATATAAAAGAACAGAAAAGAGAAATTTGTAAAAATAAAAATGTTAATTAAATCATTTAATTAATTAATAAATAAGTTACTTAATTAACTTTCTTAGATTTGCCTAATCACTAGATTAGTTGGAACTAAAAAATTAATTAGTCAAAAGGAGAATGACAGGGGCCCCACCCTCTGTTGACCAGTCAAAGTTTGACTGGTCAACTAGGACCTCCTGGACCCACATGTCTGCCACATGCACACTTCTTTGTACACTTGTGGGTGCTCATAACATTTTGACTTTTATTTTTCAAATTAAAGTTAACTTTAGAAAATGAATAAAACTTTAAAAAATCATAGAAAATAAACCGTAAGTCAGATGAAAAACTTTATACATGAAAGTTGCTCAGAACGATGAGAAATCCAAATATGCAGTCCGTTTTTCAGCCACACATCCCTAGCATAGCGAACACGCAACTTTCCCCCTCCGGTTCATCTGTCCGAAAACACGAAACACCGGGGATACTTTCCTGGATGTTTCCCCCCTTCGCCGGTAGCACCTAGTACTACGTTAGGTCACCCCTAGCACCGTGTATTGTCATGTTATGCTTTGATTGCTCTGTTATTTATTGTGTTCCCCCTTGTTACTTCTTTCTAGTAGACCCAGAGATCGCGGTTGAACCAGTGATCGACTACTTCACCTTTGAGGGCCCGTTTCTGTCTGTAGAGCAACCAGGCAAGCCCCCCCTTGATCACCAGATATTGCCTATTCCTTCTCTCTAGTGCTTGCATTAGAGTAGTGTAGCATGTTACTGCTTTCAACTAATCCTATTCTGCTGCATAGCCTGTCATTGTTGCTACAGTTGTTACCTTTACCTGCAATCCTAAATGCTTAGTATAGGATGCTAGTACTCCATCAGTGGCACTACATTCTTGTCCGTCTGCCATGCTATACTACCGGGCCGTGATCACTCGGGAGGTGATCACGGGTATATACTTGTATACATTATATGATACATGTGGTGACTAAAGTCGAGTCGGCTCGTAGAGTACCCGCAAGTGATTCGATGTGGGGGCTGAAAGGACAGGTGGATCCATCCTGGTAGAGGTGGGCCTGGGTTCCCGACGCCCCCCGACTGTTACTTTGTGGTGGAGCGACATGGCAGGTTGAGACCACCTAGTTGAGAGGTGGGCCTGGCCCTGGTCGGCGTCCGCGGTTAATTTAAAATAACACGCTTAACGAGATCTTGGTATTTGATCTAAGTCTAGCCACTGGCCTATATGCACTAACCAACTACGCGGGAACAGTTATGGGGCTGCGACGTGTTGATCTTCCGAGGCCGGGCATGACCCAGGAAAGTGTGTCCTGCCAGAGGGATCGAGTGTGTTGGGTAATGTGGTGCACCCCTGCAGGGAAGTTTATCTATTCAAATAGCCGTGATCCTCGGTAAAAGGATGATCCGGAGTTTTACCTCAACCTTATGACAACTAGAACCGGATACTTAATAAAACACACCCTTCTAAGTGCCAGATACAACCCGGTGATCGCTCTCTCACAGGTCGACGAGGAGAGGATCGTCGGGTGGATTTATGCTATGCGATGATACTTGGTGAACTTACCATCTACTCTCTTCTATATGCTTCAAGATGGAGGTGGCCAGAAGCGTAGTCTTCAGTAGGACTAGCTATCCCCCTCTTATTCTGGAATTCTGCAGTTTAGTCCACCGATATTTCCCCTTTACACATATACCCATGCATATGTAGTGTAGATCCTTGCTTGTGAGTACTTTGGATGAGTACTCACAGTTGCTTTTCTCCCTCTTTTCCCCCTTTCCATTCTTCTCGGTTGAGGCAACCAGATGTTGTAGCCCAGGAGTCAGACGCCACCTTCAACGAACCCTACTACACCGAGGGTGCCTACTACTACGTTCAGGCCGCTGACGACCAGGAGTAGTTTAGGAGGATCCCAGGCAGGAGGCCTGCGCCTCTTTCGATCTGTATCCCAGTTTGTACTAGCCATCTTAAGGCAAACTTGTTTAACTTATGTCTGTACTCAGATATTGTTGCTTCCGCTGACTCGTCTATGATCGAGCACTTGTATTTGAGCCCTCGAGGCCCCTGGCTTGTATTATGATGCTGGTATGACTTATTTATTTTTAGAGTTTTGCTGTGATATCTTCCCGTGAGTCCCTGAACTTGATCATACATGTTTGCGTGTATAATTAGTGTATGATTGAAGCGGGGGCATCGCACCAAGCATCCCTCATAGACCATCATGACTACCACTCATCCATTTGAATTGCTTCACATGGATATCTTTGGCCCTACTCACTATGCCTCGTTCACCAATGCTGCATCATTATATGGCTTTGTTATTGTTGATGACTATTCTCATTACACATGGGTTCATATCGTCACTTACAAATATGAAGTGCAGGAAGTCTTCAAACGATTTTCCTTGAGGGCTTCAACCAACTTTGGTGTGAAGATCAAGCAATCAGAAGTGACAATGGGACCGAGTTCAAGAATACTGGTCTTGATGACTATCTTGATGAACTTGGTATTCCTCATGAGTTATCTGCTCCTTATACTCCTCAGCAGAATGGCATCATGGAGCACAAGAACATGACTCTTGTTGAGATGGCTTGCACTATGCTTGACGAATACAACACGTCTCATCATTTCTGGCCTGAGGCAATTGATACTACGTGCCACATCATCAACAGAGTATATCTTCACAAATTCTTCAAAAAGACCTCATCTGAACTCCTCACTGACAAAAAACCCAATGTGAGTTATTTCAAAGTCTTCGGTGCTAAATGTTGGATTAGAGATCCTCATGAAAATTCTAAATTTGCATCGAAAGCACATGAAGGTTTTATACTTGGTTATGGAAAGGACTCGCACACCTACAGAGTCTTCAACGCCGTTCATTATAAGGTTGTTGAAAATGTAGATGTGTGGTTTGATGAAACTAATGGCTCACAAAGAGAGCACCTACCTCCTGTGCTAGATGAAAAGTCACCTGAGGAATCCATCAAGTTCAAGGCTACTGAGGATGTCATTCCTACCGAAGAATTTGCTGAAGAAGTCATTCTAGAACATGAAGAACATCATGCTGGTGCACCTGAGGAAAATGGCTCTAAAGAAAATGCTAAGCCAACTCAACGTCGTCAACCCGCTCATCCTCGCGTTGCAAATGGAGTGCAGATTGAGAAAATCATCAGCGACATCAATGCACCAGGTCCTCTCACATGCTCAAAGGCTTCACATTTGTCTAACTTTTGTGGGCACTTCGCTTTTGTCTCTATCACAGATCCCAACAAAGTAGATGAGGCATTTCTAGAGCCTGAGTGGATTCAAGCGATGCAAGATGAATTACATCAGTTCGAGCTCAACAATGTCTGGGAACTTGTCAAGCGTCCAGACCCATGCAAACACAATATCATCAGCACCAAATGGACCTACCGCAACAAGAAAGATGAAAAGGGCCTTGTGGTGAGGAATAACGCATGGCTTGTAGCTCAAGGCTACATACAGGTTGAGGAATTGTTTTCGATGAAACTTTTGCACCTGTTGCTAGACTTGAGGCTATTCACATATTACTTGCTTATGCTAACCATCATAATACCATCTTATATCAAATGGATGTGAAAAGTGCATTCCTCTATGGTAAGATTGAGGAAGAAGTATATGTTGCTCAACCCCCAGGTTTTGAAGATCAAAAGCATCCTGACAAAGTCTTCAGACTTAACAAGGCCCTCTATGGCCTCAAGCAGGCCCCTCGGGCGTGGTATGATACTTTGAAGGAATTCCTCATGAAGAAAGGCTTCAAACCCGGTTCACTTGTCCCAATTCTTTTCACCAAAACCTATGATGATAAATTATTTGGGTGCCAAATATATGTTGATGATATCATCTTTGGCTGTACTGACCAACGTTATAGTGATGAATTTGCCTATATGATGAGTGAAGAATATCAACTGTCTATGATGGAAGAATTGAAATTCTTCTTAGGTCTTCAAATTCATCAATAGCGCAATGAAATCTTCATATCTCAGGAGAAATACCTCAAGGATGTATTGAGGAATTTCGGCATGCAAGACTGCAAAGGCGTCAAAATCCGTATGCCCACAAATGGCCATCTATGCACTAATGAGAATGGTATTGACTTCGATCAAAAGGTATACCACTCCATGATTGGTTCTTTATTGTATCTATGCGTATCTAGGCCAGATATTATGCTTAGTGTTTGCATGTGTGCCCGTTTTCAAGCTACACCGAAGGAATCACACCATAAGGCTATGAAGCATATTCTACGATATCTAGCTCACACTCCAACAGTTGGATTATGGTATCCCAAGGGCTCGGCTTTTGATCTCACTGGATATGAGACTCTGACTATGCTGGTGATCATGTGGACCGCAACTCAACATCAGGCACATGCCATTTCCTTGGACGTTCCTTGGTATGTTGGTCCTCGAAGAAACAGAACTGTGTATCACTCTCTACTGCTGAAGCTGAGTACATTGCCGCTGGTTCGTGTTGTGCTCAATTGCTATGGATGACGCAAACCCTCAAGGACTACGGCATCAATGTGAAGAATGTGCCTCTCTACTGTGACAATGAGAGTGCCATCAAGATTGCTCATAACCCAGTTCAGCACTTGAAGACAAAGCACATTTAGATTCGTCATCATTTTCTTCATGATCATGTGTTGAAGGGCGACATCTCTATCGAGCACGTGAAGACTGAAGAACAGCTAGCCGATATCTTCACAAAGCCCTTGGATGATAAGAGATTTAGCAAGTTGTGGTGTGAGCTAAATATCTTAGAATCTTCGAATGTCCTTTGAAAAGGACACACATCCTAACACTTATACAAAATTGGTAACTTAGATGTGCAACACACGAAGTAACGTTTTTCTTCAATCAATGAAGACTAACCCTCTAAGTGTGAAGAAATTAACGAAGAATTTGATTCTCACAACCCTATGAAAATTGTACGCGGTTCTGAAATCATCATTTTTATAGGATGGGTCACGCAACCAACAAAAGTTGAAAATCTTCAATTTGAGTTTTTCTTCAGTTTTGATTTTTCTCAGTTGTTAAATTCTTCAACTTTGCAAAGTCTTCACTCTTTCCATCGTTGTTCTTCATTGGCTATATACATATTTGAGTTTTCTGTCCTCTACAACATTCACTTATAGCTATTTCTTGAAGTTGGCTTTTCTGCTAAGTGAATGTGATGGGACCCTTACCCCTCTATGCTAAACTCAACCCACTCTGTTCACAAATTCTTCATGTGCGTTCTATTTGAAACCCATTCAAAATCTTCATTGTGTCATTGTAAGCTGAAGAATTTCCAAACGAAACTTTAAAATATTCCATATCTGAAATTTTCGGCTTTTGCCACTCAAATCGTTTTGCATCCCGTGATAAGATTTATCTATTCACCCATGATCTCACACGATCTCCACCGCTCTGTATGTGGGTGACACATGTCGCTAGGATGAGAAGGTTCAGGGGCACGGTTCGTCCATTTTCCTCGGACGAACGATTTTTCACCTCGGTTATAAATACCCCTCACCCTCCTCAGACTGCATTTACCTCGCTCAACCTCACTTCCCTCGCTCGAGCTCTCAAGACCTAGCGCCGCCGCTACTTCCATCGTCACCGGTGAGGAATAGCTTAACTTCCTCGACCTCGTCGTCGTCGTAGTCGCGCCGACCGTGGATACCTTTAGTCTGTCGTCGCCGTAGCTGTCTTCCTCTGCCAAGTTAGGGCATGGAAGATCTGTACTGACGAACTTTCAATCTACAACTCCCAGTTGGTCGTGTTCTTCATCAGGGTAATTAAAAGTTACTTTTACTGCCCTTGTTGATTCTGATGATTTCCACAAAATCTTCAAAAGGTGTTTATTCTTCAACTTCCACACATTAAACACCTCACATAGGCATCTGTTCTTGATCTGTTTCTCTAAGCAACATTTTTCTTCAGGATTCCTCAATTGTGTGAATTTCTCAATCTATACAACTCTGGAACATAAGTCAAAGAACGCTTAGTGAAATTCCTCAAGACACCTCTGGTCAAATTCCTCAAACTTGTTCTTTTTGCAAAAACTTCTAAGAACACATATGACCTCTCCAATTTCTTCGCACCTATACTCTGTTCACAGGTACACATGCCCGCAGCTGAATCACTAGGTTTTCATCAACTTAACTCATTTGCAGCATTCCTTGAAGACAAATTGCATACCTCTTCAGAGAACTCAATTGTTCAAAACCCTTAGCTGAAGAAAATGGCAAATGGCAAGAAACCTCAGAAGGGAGGCAAGAAACTGGAAGTGAATACTGCCTTTGAAATCCCTGATGACATCTATGCAGGGTACTACACTCCTGATGAAGCAATTAATGGAATGGAAACAAACAATGAGTGCAAGGTGCGCATTCAAAGGATTGAAAGAAGATGGGCACGAGAATGGAGGGAGTACAGATATGTCACTCCTAAGTACATGAAGAAATTCACAGTACACCCTCCTTGCCCAAGACCTCCACTGGCACCTAGCCAAAAATCCGACCCCACAAGCCTCAAGCATGGTGAGGACTATCCTGATGAATGTGCCAAGCGACAAACAAAACTGGCCAAACTGGCTAAGGAAGCAGTGAGGAAATTCAACAAAGACTCTGCTGGTGCCGCTGCTGAGGCCTCTGCTAGCAAGCCCAAGAAGGCTATGCCTAAGAAGCCAGCTCGCAAACCACCAAGTTCCTCAGCAATGCCCTCACGACCAAGCTCTTCTGTACCATCAAAGAAAATTCCTCAAGCTGCTCCAGTTCCTCCAGCTGCAAAATCTTCAGCTGCTCTTGCAAAGTCCTCAACACCTATGCATCTCACCTCTTTCGAAAGGGCCACAAGCATCTCAATTGCTTCAGGAGCATCTGCAAGTTCCTCAGCTCCTCTTCAGTCCTCAACAGGCCCTACTTTGCTAAAGACAAAGGCCACTGCTGGATGAGGCACTAGACCAAGTCCTCATAAGAAGCAGGTTGCCTTCCATGTATCGTCTAGTGAAGACGAGGCTGATGATGAAGAATTGGAAGAAATCATTAGAGATAGACAACATCGGGCCACTAGAGCCAAAGGCACAGATGTACCTCTTCTGTTGGATCCCAAGCTGATCCTAGATTTCATTGATCTCTAGCACAAGGACCCGAGCACTTCTATGCCTGACTTCAAGCTCACCCCTGGCCAAAGTCACATGTTGATAGCCTTCATAGGCGAGGAAAAATGGAAGTTTGAAAAGGCCAGGCAACTGAAGAAAGCGCAGTACAAGAAGGAGCGTTTTCTGAAGAACAATGTTGTCAAAATGACAATAGATGAACTTGTGACCATACAAACTGAGATCAAAACCCTCAGTGATGAATTTGACGCCTACCGTGCAGATTGGCTGGGAGCCAAAGTCAGATTCGTCAAGATGGCAAAGGGATTCACCTCCAATGTTGCACCCCAACGCAATGTGAATCTCCTCAGGCTGAAGCATCTGCTCAGCCTACTGAAGAACATGCTAGCACCGATGATGAAAATCAGCCTGCTGAAGAAAATGAAAGCACTAGGGCCGATGAAGACATTCTAGCCGCGGAAGAATCTGCCAGGGCAACCTCTAGTGTTGCGCCTGAAGAACAAACCAGGCCAGCTGAAGCATCTATTGCTGCGCCTGAGGACACTAACAATGCCAGGGCAACTGCATCAGTTTCGCCTGAGGTAATTGAACCAATTTCCTCTGCTCCTCCTGCAAAAACGCTAAGTGATGTCCTTCCTTCTCCAACAGAAGCGAAGAAAACCAAAGCTGCAGAGCGAGCAGCTGTGAAGAAAAGGAAAGCATTTGCCGCCTCAGAGTGTTTAGCACTAAAGAAAATGAATACTTTGACGAGCTCTTATGACAATCCGATATATGTTGTTCCTGTTTCAATCATGCCATCAAAGGAGATTATTCCCTTTGGTGAGGATTATGAAATTCCAAGTGGATCAGATGAAGAAGATCCTTCTGCTGCTTCGTCAGAGCAGTTGGATGAAGAAATTGAAGTGGACATTATCACTTCAACTCCATTGGTATCATCGCCCAAGCCTCAGTTCACAGCTGAAGAGGCAGGCATTGAGGAATTTGACAAAGAAGATGAAGACGTGGACATTAGGTGCACCACTCCAATTTTGAATGATGACTACTGCGAAAGTCATCAACCCAATTCACCAATGTTCACACCTCTGCAACAGATTCCTCAGTCCCTGGTCCAAACTGAAGAAATTCACACGGGCTCTGAAGAACCTCAAGCTTCTCTTCTTACCATCCTTGAAGAAATTCCAGCCACTAGTGCTGATGTAAATACTGCTGAAGAGATGGAGACCCAGGCTGCTACTGATGACATTGTGAGGGAGTCCTGGATTAGGGGGTGTCCGGATAGCCGGACTATACCTTCAGCCGGACTCCTGGACTATGAAGATACAAGATTGAAGACTTCGTCCCGTGTCCGGAAGGGACTTTCCTTGGCGTGGAAGGCAAGCTTGGCGATACAGATATGTAGATCTCCTACCATTGTAACCGACTTGATGTAACCCTAACCCTCTCCGGTGTCTATATAAACTGGAGGGTTTTAGTCCGTAGCACGAACAACAGAACAACAATCATACCATAGGCTAGCTTCTAGGGTTTAGCCTCTTTGATCTCGTGGTAGATCTACTCTTGTACTACCCATATCATTAATATTAATCAAGCAGGACGTAAGGTTTTACCTCCATCAAGAGGGCCCGAACCTGGGTAAAACATCGTGTCCCTCGTCTCCTGTTACCATCTGCCTAGACGCACAGTTCGGGACCCCCTACCCAAGATCCGCCAGTTTTGACACCGTCATTAGTGCTTTCATTGAGAGTTCCTCTGTGTCGTCACTTTTAGGCTCGATGGCTCCTCCGATCATCAACAGTGATGCAGTCCAGGGTGAGACCTTTCTCCTCGGACAGATCTTCGTCTTCGGCGGCTTCGCACTGCGGGCCGATTCACTTGGCCATCTGGAGCAGATCGAAAGCTATGCCCCTGGCCATTAGGTCAGATTTGGAAGTTTAAACTACACAACTGACATCCGCGGGGACTTGATCTTCGACGGATTCGAGCCACTGCCGAGCGCGCCGCACTGTCACGACAGGCATGATCTAGCTCTGCCGCCGAACAGTGCCCTGGAGGCCGCACCCGCATCGGCTTCGACCCTTAATTCGGAGCCAACAGTGTCGATTGAGGATGGGTGGTTGGATGCCGCCTCAGGGGCTGCGATCCCAACGGAGATCGAGCCGAACACGAGCCCCGAGCTCCACGAAGCTCGTGACTCCAAGGAGCCGGACTTCTCTCCGGACTCCGAGGCCTCCGCGCCCCTGCCGATGGAATCCGATTGGGCGCCGATCATGGAGTTTACCGCCGCGGACATCTTTCAGCACTCGCCCTTCGACGATATCCTGAAATCACTAAAGTCTCTCTCTTTATCAGGAGAGCCCTGGCCGGACTACGGTCATCAAGGTTGGGATACGGACGATGAAGAAATTCAAAGCCCACCCACCACCCACTTTGTAGCCACTGTCGACGATCTAACCGACATGCTCGACTTCGACTCTGAAGACATCAACGGTATGGACGCCGATGCAGGAGACGATCAAGAACCAGCGCCTATGGGGCACTGGAAAGCCACCTCGTCATATGACATATACATGGTGGACACCCCAAAAGAAGGAGATGGCGATGGAATAGCAGAGGATGACCCCTACAAGAAATAGCCCAAGTGCCGGCGTCAGCGGCGCCGCTCAAAATCCCGCAAAAGCAAAAATGGTGATTCCGGCACAGGAGATAATAATACTCTGGAGAGTGCCAAGGAAAACCCCCTCTAGCAAGATTCAGCACAGGAGGATGGAGAAGCCAGCCTTCATGAGAGAGCGACAGACAGAGAGGTCGAGGATGATAATTATATGCCTCCCTCCGAAGACGAGGCAAGCCTCGACGACGACGAATTCGTCGTGCCAGAGGATCCCGTCGAGCAAGAGCGTTTTCAACGCAGGCTTATGGCCACGGCAAGCAGCCTCAAGGAAAAACAGCAACAACTTAGAGCTGATCAAGATTTGCTAGCCGACAGATGGACTGAAGTCCTTGCGGCCGAAGAGTATGAACTCGAACGCCCCTCCAAGAGCTATCCAAGGCACAGATTGCTACCCGGATTAGTGGAGGAAGAACCTAAACCTGCATCACCAGCACATGACATGGCCGACCGGCCACCTCGTGGCCGCGACAGAGAGGCCTCTCGCCCCCCCACTAAAGCTGCACCCCGGCGCCGCTCAAAACATACCAAGGCACGGGAAAATGCGCCAGACCTGCGCGATATATTGGAGGACAAGGCAAGGCAAACAAGATCGATCTACGGATCGTGTGGGCGCCCCACAACTCGAGAAGATAATCGTCATGCCAGATACAGCAAATCCGGTAGGGCCGAACACAGCAGACAAAGCTCCTTGGAGCTATGTCGTGAAATAGCCCAGTACAGAAGCGCCGCACACCCACTATGCTTCACAGATGAAGTAATGGATCATCAAATCCCCGAGGGTTTCAAACACGTAAACATTGAATCATACGATGGCACAACAGATCCTGCGATATGGATCGAGGATTATCTTCTTCATATCCACATGGCCCGTGGCGATGATCTACACGCCATCAAATACCTCCCACTCAAGCTTAAAGGACCAGCTCAGCATTGGCTTAACAGCTTGCCACCAGAATCAATCAGTTGTTGGGAGGACCTGGAAGCCGCATTCCTCGACAATTTCCAGGGCACTTATGTGCGACCACCAGACGCCGATGACCTAAGCCACATAATTCAGTAGCCAGAGGAATCGGCCAGGCAATTCTGGACATGGTTCCTAACAAAGAAAAATCAAATAGTCGACTGTCCGGACGCAGAAGCCCTAGCAGCCTTCAAGCACAATATCCGAGACGAGTGGCTTGCCCGGCACCTTGGACAAGAAAAGCCGAAATCTATGGCAGCACTCACGACACTCATGACCCGATTTTGCGCGGGAGAAGACAGCTGGCTCGCTCGTAGAATCAATATGACCAAGAACGCTGGAAATTCGGATACCAGAGACAATAGTGGCAGGTCGCGTCGCAACAAGCAGAAGCGCCGCATTAATGGCGACAATGCTGAGGATACGACAGTTAATGCCGGATTCAAAGGCTATAAATCCGGCCAGCGGAAAAAGGCATTCAAAAGAAATACTCAGGGCCTGTCCAGTATGGACCGAATACTCAACCGCTTGTGCCAGATACATGGCACCCCCGAAAGGCCAGCCAATCACACCAACAGGGATTGTTGGGTGTTCAAGCAGGCAGGCAAGTTAAATGCCGAAAATAAAGACAAGGGGCTGCATAGCGATGATGACGAAGAGCCCCGGCCGCCGAACAACAGTGGATACAAGGGTTTTCCCCAAAAAGTGCGGACGGTGAACATGATATACGCAACCCACATCCCCAAGAGGGAGCGGAAGCGCGCGTTAAGGGACGTATACGCGATGGAGCTAGTCGCCCCGAAGTTCAACCCATGGTCCTCCTGCTGGATCACCTTTGACCGAAGGGACCACCCCACTTGTCGGTGTACAAAAAGGGGGGTACACTTTTTGTACCCCTATAACTGTGCACGGGCAGTCTGAGGCACGGACGCCGCCACACCGAGCACGGCAAGGAGGTAAGCCATGGTAAGGCCGAAGCTGAAGAGAAGCGGAACGACGCCAAGACCAAGACCATAAAGAGCAAAAGGGACAGAGCAGACCCCCCGGCATGATCCTACCCGGGGGGCGGCTTTAGCTGACCCGGCAAGATCCTTGCCGTGGCACCTCGCCCCACACCTACGGAGCGGGTCACCCTTGAGTCCACTGCCCCCATGGGGCAAGGATTCGGGAGGCATCCCCGTGGTGGTATGCAGATCTTTGTGAAGACACTCAAGATAAGATGCACACTTTGGAAGACGATGATCCTTGGCGGGATCCCAGCCAAGGAGGACCACAAGGCCCGATGACAGCAGGCGCCACGACAAGACCCTTGCCGGGACCCCGGCAAGTCCCTCGCCAGGGCCGCGGCAAGGCCCTTTCCATGAACACCCGTGGGGTCACCATCAGGCCCACGCCAGTCGCACCTCCGCCACCGTTCGCATATAGCTGCCGACCCAACCAGCTGGGCAGGCACCTGCGTGGCGGCATGCAAATCCTCATGGAGACCCACCGCTGCGGCACCTCAGCTGCCTGCCTGCCTACATGGCATCGCGGACACTGCTGGCCAGGGCGCGTGTCGACGCGGGAGGGAGTGGCGACGGACAAGACAGGGCTCTCCCTCGCCCCCGATAAAGCAAAGACACCTAAGCAAGGCGCATTAAATGCACCTTGTCATGTAATGCGAGGGATAACCTCGCATCACTGTACCCTTTCCACCTCCTGTGTGCCACTGTGGCAACCCCTTTCCCTATAAAAGGAGGCCCTAGGCGACCAGGAAGAGGATTCGGCTTTTTGGAGCTCTCGACGCCCCATAGCTAGCTCAAGAACACAGATATACAATCCACCAAAGCAGGAGTAGGGTTTTACGCATCCCTGCGGCCCGAACCTAGTTAAAGGAATTGCGTGCGATCTGTTTGATCAGCTCTTTTCACAATCTCGCGCCCCGCAACCGTAGTAGGGATTCTTGTGATCCCATAGGTGTCGTTTCCACCGACATCTTTGCCGCGCCAGGTAGGGGGCGCAGTTGTGAGAATCGGCTTTAGCAGTTAGTTCGACGCTTCTTCATCGTCATGGCGCCCAAGAAGAAGACGACGATGGCGGTTGGCCCGTCGGAAGCCGGGCATCCCGTACCGACGCGGGCGAGCAGCGGACCGGTCGCAGAAAGGACCCGGGGCGCTGTTCACGAGCACCAACACCGTCCCAGCAGCCGGAGTTTGGGAGGCGGCGATGTTCGTTCGCCTGGTAACGGGCCACACGCCGCCAAATCCAAAGACGGAGCTGGGCCCTCCGTGGGTGGCGCGGGGCCTTCCAGGATCGCTGCCGCCCCGCCCGAAGGCGGCGCGAGGGCCTCCAAGACTCCCACGCCGGCGCCGACGGCACGCTCCTCTCAAGTGGCGCGCGACGAACGGCGTAATCACCCCGAAGACCCCGGGCGTCTCCGCGGGAAGAGCCTCGAGCGCCACTCCCGGGATGTAGAAGACCTGCCCGCTCGCCGAGGCGCTGGTGAAGATGGCATGCGACCGCGCGGACGTGATAGATCTCCTTCTGACATTGTCGGATTACGGGTTCTGGCAGACCCTTAAGGTTCGAACTCTGGGGTGCGCGCGGAGATTACGCTCTCTACCTCTCCGTCTCACAAAGATCTAAACTATCGAAAGAACAACACAAGAGACACAAGGTTTATACTGGTTCGAACCACCGATGTGGTGTAATACCCTACTCCGGTGTGGTGTGGTGGATTGCCTCTTGGGCTGATGAGGATGAACAATACAAGGAAGAACAGCCTCGCGAGAGTCTGTTTTGGCTAGGGCGATGAACTGCTAGAGCGGTTCACTCGCCTTTCTCTCTCTCTCTCTGTCTGGTTGCCGGTCGATTCGTCGATGCCTCTATCTTGATTCCCGATTGCCTCTACCCTGGGGGTGGCTAGTCCTATTTATAGGCAAAGGCCCTGGGCCTCTTCCCAAATTTTGGGCGGGAAGGGCGCCAACAGTTGGCCATTTTGAAGGGGAACATCTGGTACACTTATCCTGACTAAAGTTGGTCCTCGCCTACCAAAGGCTCTGGTGATGACGCTGGCTTGGGCTCCATGATGACCTCCTCCTTGTCGCGGAGCTGGTCTTGGTCTCGTTGCATGAAATGGATGCCTTTGCTTGATCCTCTCGCGTGCGCTTGCCCCCTTTGCACTAAAGAGCAAAGGGGGACACTGTGCAGGCTGGCGCCCGCCTGGCGCCCTTGGTCGTCATCGCTTACGTCATGGGCCCCTCGTGAGGTACCCCGCCTTGATCTCTCCGCCTCCTCGTGAGCCAGCCTGATGAGGCCGCGCCTGAGGAAGCTCTGCGTCGTCCGCCCCGCGAGGCTTGGCCCCTCGCGAGGGTCTTGGGTCTTGTGCTGATGAAGATGGGCCGTGCTGGGCCTCCTTTGAGCTACACCGCAGGCTGCAGGCAGGCAAGTCTGGGGACCCCCGTTCCCAGAACACCGACACACATGGTCAGAAGTCGAAGCACGTCGCGATCCGTGTAGGTTTTGCTGCCACCGACGCCAGCAGAAGCCCTGGCGCGCGTGCAGTTGCTCCTCGATTTTCCTCCCACTGCGGGGAAACTCGACGAATGGAGAGCCACCATCCGAAGCCTTGTTGCGGTGGCCAACAAAGACGAACCAAGTCCGGCGGAGCCCCCGAGTCGACGCTCCGACGGAGTCCCGTGTACCAGTGGCAGGAAAGCTGGCGGCGCCGCGACCACGATGCACTCGCCTCGTCCTCGCCCGGTACCACGGAGGCCTGCCCGTCGCGACGTTACGGGCGACAAAATCTCCATAGCGTCGTCCGACCCGCAGACCCACTGTGACCAGCGCCAGGTCCTTCGGGATCGGGAACATGAAGACGCTCGAACCACTATCCAGCACCGGCACGGAGCGCGCCACCAGTCAGACAGGCGAGCGGGGCCTGCTGTGAACCACCCAGCACCGGAGAGCCCTGGAGGCCTGCCTTACGAGGTAGGCTGTCCGGCTTTTACCCGTGAGCTGCGGCAGTTCCAGTGGCCCACTCACCGCACCTTCAAACCTGACGTGGGTGAGAAGTACGGCGGCAAGACCCACCCGTCCGAGTTTCTCAGCATCTACACCATCGCGATGCAGGCTGCCGGAGCCCGCGACGATAAGGTGCTTACGAATTACTTCCCGTTGGCTCTTAAAACCAACGCCATGTCATGGTTGATGCACTTGCCGGTAGACTCCATTTCCTCCTGGTCGGATTTGTGCCATGAGTTCGTGGGCGCCTTCACTGGCGGTCACCAAGCTCATGGCCAAGCAAGCGATCTGCACGTCATTCCCCAGAAGGGAGGCGAGAGTCTCCGCAAGTATATTCAGAGGTTCAGCCGGGTACAGTACAACATCCCTGATGTTCATCCTGCCGCCATCATCAGCGCGTTCCATCAGAACGTGCGTAACCGCAAGATGCGCGAAGAGCTAGAAATGAACAAGGTGAAAGATGTGGCAGAACTCTATGTTCTTGCCGATAGATGTGCCCGAGCTGAAGAGGGGAGGAAGTACCCCGGCGAAGATGCCGGTGTGGAAACCGACTCCTCAGATGAGCATACTGCCGCCCCGGCGAAGAAAGGCCGGCGCCGCAACCGGAAGCGCAAAAGTAAAGAAGTGCTTGCCGTCGAGGGATCTGAGGACACCGGCTCCACCAAGAAAACCAAGGCAGATGACTCCGACAAGGAAATTGCCGTATGTGTCGCTTGTCAGGCCTTGGCGGCTGCCGAGAAGTCAGGAAACTCCGACAAGCGATACTGCAAGATCCATCGCACCAAAGGCCATGCTCTCCAAGACTGCCGACAAGTTGAGCTCCTCGCTGAGAAGCAGAGGGCTGAATATGAGAGGCGGGACGAAGAGAAGGGCCAAGACGATGCTAAGGGGACCAGCAAGAAGCGCGACGGCCAGGCGGGCCGTTGCGGCAAGGACAAGCAACAGGAGAGGCCCGCCCGGGGCCGTGATAGAAAGCCAGAAGACGACAATCACGAAGAGGACGACGAGTCCGGCGATCAAGAGTTTCAGAAAGCTACAGAGGCCATGTGCGTCGACGGCGGCGCTGCATACTTCTCATAACCGGCTTAAATAGTGGGTGCGAGAGATTACAGCGACAGAGCCGTCGTTTGATGCCCAAAGCCTCTGAAGTGGTTATTTGGAATTCAGCAGTTTTTAGTGGCACTCTGGTTGAGGTACAATGCTTTGGCCTAGTTATATCTTTCAAGTTTGTGCATAATTCTGAAACTTGGACTTTGGTCTCTGTCTATGGCCCATGCCATGGGCCACAACGGGATGATTTTGTTCAATGGTTGTATAACCTTCCTATACATGTGGATCAAAACTGGCTCTTACTTGGAGATTTCAATTTTATCCGTTCATTGGATAATAGGAATAGGCCTGGGGGAGATGTTAATGATATTTTTCTGTTCAATGAGATCATCGGCCATCTAGGTTTGCTTGAGTTACCACTAAAAGGTAGAGCCTACACCTGGTCTAATATGCAGGAACATCCTCTTTTGGAGCAGCTGGATTGGTTTTTTACTACTGCTGACTGGATATCGGCTTATCCGAATACAGTAGTATTTCCTTTGGCTAAAACCTCCTCCGATCATGTGCCTTGTGTTGTGTCAATCGACTCCACTATTCCGAAATCGAAGATCTTCCGCTTTGAGAATTTTTGGGTGGAAATGCCAGGTTTTCTTGACTGTGTTAGGACCTCTTGGTAGGAGCCCTTTGCTGTGGGCTTATCTGCACCTGCCACTTTGTCGGTTAAATTCAAGAGGTTGAGACTTGCACTCAAAAAATGGAGCACTAATCTTTCCTCCTTAAAAAGGCTGGCCACTAAATGTTCAGAGGTGGTTTTGTATTTTGATAACCTTGAGGACCTTAGACCCCTTACCAGACCTGAGTTTAACTTCAGGAAAATGGTCAAGCTTCAGTATGAACGCGTACTGAAACTGCATCATATATATTGGAAGCAGAGGTGCACCATCAGATATATCATGGTGGGGGATGAAAACTCCAAGTTCTTTCATGCTATGGCCTCGGAGAGGCTTAGACGAAACACGATCTCCTCGTTACAGAGAGAGGATGGTTCTGTTGTCAGTGATCATGACCAAATGGCAGGAATTTTATGGAACTCCTTTAAGTCCAGAATGGGCCAAGCGCAGGGTATCTCCATGGGTTTTGATCTCTCCTCTCTGATTGCCCCTGTCTTGGGCCTGGAGGAATTGGACGCTCCCTTTTCTGATGAGGAGATTTCTGCGGTGCTTAAAGATTTGCCTACTGATCGAGCACCTGGACCTGATGGGTTTAACGGTATGTTTGTCAAGAAATGTTGGACTATTATTGAGAAAGATTTCAGAAAGTTAGTTAAGGATTTTTTTGAGGGGAGGATCAGCTTGCAGAATATCAATTCTTCCTTCATCACCCTCATCCCCAAAATGTTAGCGCCAATGGGCCCTAATGATTTCCGGCCTATTTCCTTAACTAACACCTGCCTCAAATTCCTCACTAAACTGTTGGCCAATCGACTGCAAAAGGTAATCCTCAAGTGCATACACAAGAACCAATATGGTTTTTTGAAACATCGGTCTATTCAGGATTGCTTGGCATGGGCATTTCAGTACATCTATCAGTGCAAGCAATCAAAGAAACCAATCATTCTCTTAAAGTTGGATTTTGCTAAGGCTTTTGATACTATTGAGCATGAGGCCATTCTGGCTCTGCTTATGGCAAAAGGTTTTTCCCCCAAATGGATTGGTTGGGTCAAGGAAATTTTGTCCTCTGGTGACTCTCAGGTACTTCTTAACGGCATCCCCGGCAATCACTTTAAGTGTAAGCGTGGGGTTAGGCAAGGGGACCCTTTTTCTCTATTGCTTTTTGTTTTGGCAGCAGACCTGTTGCAGTCGGTTGTTAACAAGATGTTGCTTGATGGTATTCTCTCTCTGCCGATTGATTGCAATGACAAGGATTTCCCAATAATCCAGTATGCTGATGATACTATCATGCTACTCCCTGCGGATGAAGCCCAGCTCGTAGCCCTCAGGGATATGTTGCAGGTTTTTGCTGAATCTACTGGTCTCAGAGTAAACTTTGCTAAATCCATGATCGTACCTATTAATGTCCCTGAAGCTGAGGCTCTTCGGCTTGCTCAGGTCTTTCAATGTACTCTAGGATCACTGCCATTCACCTATCTTGGCCTCCCCTTGGGAACGACCAAGCCCACGATCCTTGATCTGATGCCTTTGGTGGATTCACATGAGAGGCATTTGACTGCAAGTTCAGCTATGTTGAACCAAGGTTGCAGGCTCCAGTTGCTGAGATCGGTTCTTTCGTCCATGCCTATATACTTCCTCTTCTCCCTATCCATTCCACCTGGCATCATCAAGCAATTAGAGCGGATTATGCGCCAATGTCTTTGGAGAGGAAACTCTGATACACCAAGGCAATCCCTTGCTGCGTGGGATATGGTTTGCAGACCCAAGGAAAAAGGAGGATTGGGGGTCATCAACCTGCAGCTTCAGAACCAAGGGCTCCTCATTAAACACTTACATAAATTCTACAATAAAGCGGATATACCCTGGGTATCCTTGTTGTGGGGCTCATACTATGATGGAGTTGTCCCTCATGCCACTGTTCTTTGTGGCTCCTTTTGGTGGAAGGATATTTTTAAGTTAGTTGATAATTACAGAGCTATTGCCTCTGTTTCAGTTAACAAAGGGGACTCGGTTTTGTTCTGGTCTGATGCTTGGAATTTGGGTGGTTCAACAATGCCTTTGAGACAAAGATTGCCTCGGTTGCTCTCTTATGCTTTGGATGATAAGATTTCTGTGGCAGATTTCATTGATAGTCACGATAGGGCCTCTTTCTTTCAGTTGCCTTTTTCTCAGCAGGCTGCTATTGAACTTGATTCGCTCACTGTCTGGGTGAACAATTTGGATAGGGAACCGTTGGCTAATGATGTTTGGTCTTGGGTAGGACCCATGGGAGCTTACACATCAACGAGCTACTACACCATCATGCACTCTCATATGGTCACCATTCAGCCTTGCAAATGGTTATGGAGTAGTTGATGTACGCTGAAAATCAAGGTTTTTCCTTGGCTCCTATTCTTTGACAGACTCAACACCAAGGACCTGCTGGTGAGGAGGCACTGGTGGGCTGGGGATACTGATAATCTTTGTGTGTTGTGCCACCAGCATATATATGAGGATCGTCAACACCTGTTTTTTTCGTGCAACTTTAGTTTGAGGATCTGGACTTGTTTGCAGATTGACTGGTCTGGTGGTTCTAATGTCCATCAATGCATTTCTTTGGCCAGACAACGATTTTCTAAATGCTTTTTCTTTGAGGTGGTGTTCATAGCAGCTTGGAACATTTGGATTCTTCGGAATGGAAGGACTTTCAGAGGGGAACGACCTATGTTTAGTGCTTGGCGTTGTAAATTTGTACATGACCTAACTTTGCTTTCTAATAGAGTTAAGGCTCATGTTAGACCCCTCCTCCTAGCCTGGTTGGAAGGGTTACCTTGAGTTCTCCTTTGTATCAGTAGGTTTAGGTAAGTTTGCCTCCCTTGGCCTTCTTTTGTTTCTCTCTGTATATAGTTAACTTGTACTGGACTATTGCTTTATTTGGAATAAAAGACTGTGAGGCTATGCCTTGCAGTAGTTAGTCAAAAAAAATTGACACTGAGGATCACCCCGATCGCACTACTGCGGTCGGGTGCTTGCCGTTGTTGGTTTCGCCAACAATACGCAACCTCAAGGTGACGAAGATGCTAGTCGATGGCGGGGCCAGTCTGAACTTGATCTCGCCTGCCGTGATCGAGAAACTGCAGATTCCTGATGGAGACCTCGAAGAGACGGGCATGTTTCAGGGGGTCAACCCGGGAAGAAGCCAACCCAGGGGAAAGGTCACGCTGCCCGTGACCTTTGGAAGCGACCTGAACTACAGGACGGAGAGGATCGTGTTTGATGTTGCCAAGATCCCCTGCCCTACAACAGGATCCTTGGCCGCCCAGCGCTGGCCAAGTTCATGGCGGCGTCACACTATGCCTACAACACCCTGAAGATGCCGGGACCTGTGACGATCATCACCATTCCCTCCGATAAGAAAGATGCGCTGATTTGTGCTGATCAACTATACCAGCAAGCAGTTGCAGCAGCTACCGCCACTAGGGCACTTGCTCCTGCCGCTGGGACCCCGGGAGGGAAGAAGAAGAAGAAGAAAGCTGGCGAGACCTCGGACACCCACTCCGGCAAGCGCTCCTCTTTGGAGTGTAGCAGTGCCGTCGAGGACGTGCCAGAGAGCTCCACCGGCAGGAACAAGAAGTCCAGGGCCATTCCACTGGGAACCAAGAAGGTTTCTATCAATGAGGATGGCACGGGAGGAGCTTTCACCATAAGCTCCACCCTTGACGATAAATAGGAAGACGCGCTCGTCACCTTCCTGCGGGCGAATGTCGATGTGTTTGCCTGGCAAGCTTCCGACATCCCCGGCGTTCCCACGGAGGTGATTGAGCACCACCTTGCTATCTGTCCTCATGCGCGGCCCGTCAAGCAGAAGGTCAGAGAGCAAGCTTTGGAACGACAAGAGTTTATCATAGAAGAAATCCAGAAACTGGAGGCAGCGGGTTTGGTAAGAGGAGTGCTCCATCCGACGTGGTTGGCCAATCCGGTCGTAGTGCGCAAGGCGAATGGGAAGTGGAGGCTGTGTATTGATTACACAGATATCAATAAGGCTTGTCCTAAAGACCCCTTCCCGTTGCCGCGCATTGACCAGATTGTCGACTCCACGGCTGGGTGTGATCTGTTGTCATTCCTCGATGCCTACTCCGGCTACCACCAGATTTTCATGACGAGAGAAGACGAAGAGAAAACAGCATTCATCACCCATGTGGTATGTATTGTTTCATACGGATGCCTTTCGGGTTGAAGAGTGCTGGTTCGACGTTTGCGAGGGCGGTCCAGATTGGTTTTGAACCCCAGCTCCATAGAAATATGGAAGCTTATATGGATGACATAGTGGTCAAAACCAAGAACAGGGCAACCCTCATCGCAGATTTGCAAGAAACATTTGCAAACCTGCGCAAGATCAACCTCAAGCTGAACCCTGAGAAGTGCATCTTCGGCGTCCCGTCCGGCAAGCTTCTCGGGTTCTTTGTGTCACAGCATGGGATAGAGGCCAATCCGGACAAGGTCAAAGCTATAAAGCAGATTGAAGCACCCAAGCGAATCAAGGATGTGCGTCGGCTTGCTGGTTGTGTCGCCGCCATGGGTAGGTTCATTTCCAAGTCTGCCGAGCGCGCCCTCCCCTTCTTCAAGATCCTGAAAAAGGCGGGCCCAGTGGAGTGGACGCCAAAAGCCGAAGCAGCACTGCAAGATTTGAAGAAGTACCTCTCCTCCACGCCAACACTAGTTGCGCCCAGGCCCCAGGAGCCGTTGCTGCTATACCTGGTGGCAACGAACCAGGTGGTCAGCGCCGCACTAGTGGCGCAGAGAGAGGTTGACGACAAGGTAATGGCAGCGACAGAGCCCGACACCACTAATGCAGAGACGACACGGCCAGTTGAAGTGTTGCCGAGGAAAAAAATGATGCAGCACCCGGTCTACTTTGTTAGTTCCCTCCTGCAGGGGGCTAGATCAAGGTACTCCGGCATGCAGAAACTGCTCTTTGGCCTTCTTATGGCCTCGAGGAAGCTGCGCCATTACTTCCAGGCACACGAGATCACTGTCGTCACTCGCCTCCCTTTACAACGGATATTGCACAATCCGGATGCAACGGGAAGGATTGTGGAATGGGCACTGGAGCTGTCCAGCTTTGGCCTCAAGTTTGAAAGTACTTCGACGATTCAGAGACGAGTCCTGGCGGAGTTCATTGCAGAGTGGACCGCAACGCCTGACGAAGGAGCCCAAGAGACTACTCTCCCCGGCAAGGAGGCAAGTTGCGATTGGATCATGTACTTTGATGGAGCTTTCTCCTTACAAGGCGCCGGGGCTGGCGTACTGCTAGTCGCGCTCACCGGAGAGCACCTCAAGTAAGTGGTCCAGATGCACTTCCCCAGGGAGGCGTCGACGAACAACACAACAGAGTACGAGGGGCTGCTTGCCGGTGTCAGGATCGCGGCGGACCTCGGAATCAAGAAACTCATCGTCAGGGGTGACTCGCAGCTTGTTGTCAAGCAAGTCAACAAGGATTACCAGAGCCCATTGATGAAGGCCTACGTTGATGAAGTGAGAAAGCTGGAAGAGCGCTTCGATGGTATACAGGCTGAACACGTTCCCCGAGCGGAGAACGACATCGCCGATTACCTGTCAAAGCGCGCTGCCCTCAAGCTACCTGTGGAACCAGGTACCTTTGTGCTTCAGCTAACTCAGCCATCCGTTGATCCATCAACAGAGCAGAACAAGAGGAGGAAATTAGGGCCCGGCAAGTACTTTCCCGTCGAGCTCCCCGGAGCCGCCGGCAAGGATGTTGCTGGGAACACTGAGCCCGCCACGGGACGGTTGGCCCCGGCGGAGCGTCAAGCTCTTGCCGTTGAGACAGCCGCTCCTCTGGCGGAGGAAATGCCTTTAGTCCTCGCCGTCGAGCCCCAGGCTCCAGCGTGGGTGCAACATACTGTCCGATTCCTCCAAACGGGGGAACTTCCTGAGGAGCAGGAAGAAGCGGAAAAAGTAGCCCGTCGCTCTGCCATGTACCAGTTCATCGATGATGTCCTGTACAGGAAGAGGCCGAACGGTGTGAAATTGAAGTGTATCCCTCGAGAGGAAGGACTGGAGCTGTTGGCGGAGATACACGGAGGCATATGTGGATCCCACATTGGGTCGAGGGCCCTTGCCGGCAAGGCATTTCGGCAAGGCTTCTTCTGGCCCACCGCCCTCCAGGATGCAACGACACTAGTCACCAAGTGTGAAGCGTGTCAGTTCCATTTGAAGAAGCTTCATCAGCCAGCTCAAGCCCTTCAAACCATTCCTCTCTCCTAGCCCTTCTCGGTCTGGGGGCTCGACATACTGGGCCCTTTCCCCCACGCTGTCGGGGGCTTTGAGTACTTGTACGTTGCAATCGACAAGTTCACAAAGTGGCCGGAGGTGGAGGCAGTGAGGAAGGTCACAGCTCAGTCAGCCATCAAATTCTTCAAGGGACTAGTGTGCCGTTTTGGCGTGCCCAACAGGGTCATCACTGACAACGACACACAGTTCACAAGCCGCACCTTCATGAAATATATCCAAGACCTCGGCAGCAAAGTCTGTTTCGCTTCCGTTGCTCACCCGCGGAGCAATGGTCAAGCTGAGAGGGCAAATGATGAAGTACTGTGAGGACTACGGACCAAGACCTTTGACAGGCTGCACAAGAGCGGAAGGCGCTGGATTGATGAGTTGCCGGCGGTTCTTTGGTCGATCAGGACGACGCCAAATTGAGCCACCGGCCAGACACCCTTTGCTCTGGTATACGGGGCAGAAGCAGTTCTCCCCACTGAACTCATATATGGGTCACCTCGAGTGCTCGCTTATGATGAGCTTGAGCAAGAGCAACTGCGGCAAGATGACGCAATGCTCCTTGAGGAAGATCGTCTTTGGGCGGCTGCGAGAGCAGCACGCTACCAGCAAGCCTTGCGCCGCTACCATAGCTGCAAGGTCCATGCCCGAAGCCTTGAGGAAGGCGGCCTTGTTCTTCGGCGCGTTCAATCGGCCAAGAATTCCAACAAGTTGACGCCAAAGTGGCAAGGCCCTTATTGGGTAATACGAGTCACCAGGCCCGGCGCAGTCCGCCTGGAGACCAAAGATGCCGTTTCGGTGAGTAACTCCTGGAACATTGGGCATCTTCGCAAGTTTTACCCGTAAGGCGCGGCTTGCCGCCCCCCCGGCAAGCCACCTTTTGTACAAGCATTGCCGATGATGCATGTAACCCTTTGTACAAAGCCAGGCGCAGACCCTGAGCATAAATAAATGAAGCGCTGGCGCCCCAAGTTATAGCATGCATGCTAGGTCAAGTCTCGTCCTTGGTTAGGGTTGATAGTGCTTTGCAGCGACTAACCCCTAGCTTAGAGGTCAAGTGTGCGTCTCTTTGCCGTTCTTTTGTCTTCATTGATTCGCAGGACCCACAAAAATCCTTGTCGGATCACTTGAGGACGAAAAGGAGAAGAGGGATAGATCAGCATCTAGACCCCGACAAGCCAGTACTGCCGGGGGCTCCAAGAGCAGAGATTCACCCATGGCAAACCATAGTTGCCAAGGGTTATAGCTTCAGATAAGTTCTTCATCCCTTATCATGCATTCTTTTATGGACTGAGGTATGTGAAACCTCGTTTCTTCCTAAAGCTACCATGCTCCCCTAACTCTAGGCCCTAGGGCCCGTCCCTGGGGCCAGGATTGGTCGTAGTCGCGGCAGCGAAAGGATGAAACGAGGAGCCTGAACCCGCCTCATCCCTGCCTCTGCCCAAAGCGTGAGAAAGGTCGAGCGATGTGGGGAGATGGCAAGGCCTGCTGCCGGGCAAGGAAATGTTTATCTTAAAGATATCAAGGATTTACTCCTTGACGCGGGTTCTACCCACAAACAAATGACCCGGCAAGCATCCCTTTTTCATTAAAAACATTCCACTCAGGTACAGTCCACATGGAATGAAAAACATGAATGACGGGATTACAAGTTTTAAATTCAGCTAAGGCCCGGAGGCTTACAAACTAAAAAGAGATGAGGTGCCCGTAACCCCTTTCTTGTCCCTCTCCTCAGGAGGCAGGTCAAGGAGGCGAAAAGGGCAAAAGGGGCGCCTAGACGAGCTACGGGTGGCAGAAGACACCAAGAGAACATCTCGGTGGTCGTCCGAAGGCTGGATGGTGATGGCAGCGCCGGAGGCAGAGCTCTAAGACGAGGCGACAGGACGTCAGCACGCGTCGAAGGCGTCGGTGCCCACGTACTCCTAGTTGACGGCCTTGCCGCCCACCCTCTTCCTCTTCCGCAGCCTCCCAACGCCAGCCGCCCAAGGAGACGACCCCCGAGGAGTTCAGGGAGCCGGCGACACGGATGATGGGGTCGCCGGTGCCGCACGAGGTGGCGCCCGACACCTAGTCGGACCCGTCATCTTGCCGCCTGCTACCCCCGTCGTCGCTGCCGTTGTCCTCCTCGTCACTCCTGCTCGAGGAGGAGTCTTCGCTATCAGAAGAGCTCTCCACACAGCACCTTGCGCGGGTCCCGAAGCATCCGATGACCTTGACGGAGAGGAAGCCGCCCTCCATCAGCTTGAAAAGGAGAGTGAGCCCCTCCGTCAAGCGGTGGATATGGGCAAACGATTTCCACCCCCGACGAAGATAAATCACGTGAGGGGCTGGGAAGTCAACGCGAACCCGCGTGCCGCTGATCCCACAGCCCCTCATGTGCAGCCACAACGACTTCGGCGGATCCAGCTCCATATCCCGCATGAATGGAGTCGGGAGACGAAGGCGACAGCGAGGCAGCCGGCACAGCCTGACGAAGAACTCGCAAGGGTCGTCCCCAACGTGGCCCTCCATGGGGGGAGGAACTGCTGGCGGAGGCGAAGCCGGCGTGCCGCCCAGTCCTCCTCTTCCCCGAGCGCCTCGGCCTCGCCCACGACCTCGCCCTCTACCCCTTCCACTCGCGGCTGGCTCTGCCGCTGCAGGTGTAGGAGGAGGAGGGACGCGTTGTTGAGCGGCGACCCTCGTCGCCACCGTCGAAGGACCAGGATTCCCTCTCTCCATGGCGGATGGAAGGGGGAGCAGAATCTGAAGGAAGGAGGAGATGAAATAATGCAGGACGCCATCCCCCCTCCCGCTCTATATAAACGAACGGGGAGAGGGCTCGGCCTCCCCGCTCAACCAATCAAGACGCGGAAGGCGCAGGGAACTGGGACCGACCCGCCGCCCCGGCCCGCGGCGGCCCGATTTCCCGCCTCCACCGATCGCCACCCCAAGCGCATGAAAGCCACGTGGCGGGCGTGCAGGACCGAGGCGACGGGTGAAGCGACCTCTCCCCACCCTGTGATCATGGGGAGTGGACGCCTTGAAGACCGCGCCACGGCCCAGTTCAGTAAATGGGCCGCGCCTCCACGCCTCCCTCCGTTAATGGGGAAGGCGCGAACCGCCCCCTTTACTGCGACGTGACGCATGCGGGCAGGGCTAAGCCCGACGCATGCCACCCACGTCACACATGCCTCCCCACGCCGCGCCATGCGCGGGAAGCATGGGAGGCACAACGCGTGAAGGAACTTACCGCGGTAAAAACCACCCCGCCTGCCCGCGCACCGTTTTTGGGCCTAGCCCAACAACGTGTTGCGCTTATGTGTGGCCCAGGCCCGGGGGCTCCTGTCGGTGTACAAAAGGGAGGGTACACTTTTCGTACCCTTATAACTGTGCACGGGCAGTCTGAGCCACGGACGCCGCCACACCGAGCGCGGCAAGGGAGGTAAGCCAAGGTAAGGCCGAAGCTGAAGAGAAGCGGAATGACGCCAAGACCAAGACCACAAACAGCAAAAGGGACAGAGCAGACCCCCCCGGCAAGATCCTTGCCGGGGGCGGCTTTAGCTGACCCGGCAAGACCCTTGCCGTGGCAGCTCACCCCACACCTACGGAGCGGGTCACCCTTGAGTCCACTGCCTCCATGGGGCAAGGATTCGGGAGGCATCCCCATGGTGGTATGCAGATCTTTGTGAAGACATTCAAGATCAGATGCACACTTTGGAAGACAATGATCCTTGGCGGGATCCCAGCCAAGGAGGACCACAAGGCCCCCGGCAAGAGCCTTGCCAGGGATGACAGCAGGCGCCGCGGCAAGACCCTTGCCGGGACCGCGGCAAGGCCCTTGCCATGAACACCCGTGGGGCTACCATCAGGCCCACGCCAGTCGCACCTCCGCCACGATTCGCATACAGCTGCCGACCTAACCAGCTGGGCAGGCACCTGCGTGGCGGCATGCAAATCCTCGTGGAGACCCACCGCTGCGCCAACTCAGCTGCCTGCCTGCCTACATGGCATCGCGGGCACTGCTGGCCAGGGCGCGTGTCGACGCGGGAGGGAGCGGCGACCGACAAGACGGGGCTCTCCCTCATCCCCAATAAAGAAAAGACACCTAAGCAAGGCGCATTAAATGCACCTTGTCATGTAATGCGAGGGATAACCTCACATCACTGTACCCTTTCCACCTCCTGTGTGCCACTGTGGCAACCCCTTTCCCTATAAAAGGAGGCCCCAGGCGACCAGGAAGAGGATTCGGCTTTTTGGAGCTCTCGACGCCCCATAGCTAGCTCAAGAACACAGATATACAATCCACCAAAGCAGGAGTAGGGTTTTACGCATCCCTGCGACCCAAACCTGGGTAAAGGAATCGCGTGCTATCTGTTTGATGAGCTCTTTTCACAACCCCGCGCCCCGCAACCGTAGTAGGGATTCGTGAAATCCCATAGGTGTCGTTTCCACCGACACCACTAGCATCCGTCACGGCGGATTCGCCGCATTGGTTCTAGACCCAATCATTGACGGATTTCATCTCACTAGAGTCCTTATGGACGGCGGCATTAGCCTGAACCTGATTTACAAGGATACAGCGCGGAAAATGGGCATAGATCCCTAGAGGATTAAGCCCACCAAAACGACCTTTAAAGGCGTCATACCAGGTGTAGAGGCCAACTGCACAGGCTCAGTTACACTTGAAGTGGTCTTCGGATCTCCGGACAATTTCCGAAGCGAGGAGTTAATCTTCGACATAGTCCTGTTCCACAATGGCTATCACGCACTGCTCGGGCGAACCGCATTCGCCAAGTTCAATGCGGTACCGCACTACGCATACCTCAAGCTCAAGATGCCAGGCCCTCGAGGAGTAATCACTGTCAATGGAAACACCGAACGCTCCCTCCGAACAGAGGAACACACGGCGGCCCTCGCAGCAGAAGTACAAAGCAGCCTCTCCAGGCAGTTCTCCAGTCCGGCCATTAAACGTCCGGACACCGTCAAGCGCGCCCGGAGTAACCTACAATAAGACGGCCTGGCACGTTCCGAGCAGGCGTAGCAATGCGGCCCCAACCCCAGCCCTCACGAAAATGCGACACCAGTGCTTCGCGTACATAACTACGCTCTAGAAATACCATGGGCACAGGGGGAGGGGCACCATCACGGCACGCCCGAAACATGGCTTAAACCGCACTAGGGGCTGCCGATTCTTTAATTTTCTCTTACTTTCAGGAATCCATTCCTCGGAAGGCCTGCCCGGCAGTACAATTGTCGCACAAACGATGCAAGAACAAGGGAAGCAGACAAGCCACTCCGCATTAACGGAACTCCTAGGTGGTCTCTATCATGAGCAGTATACTTGTTTTGCATACCATTCCGCAGCCTGCCCCTGGAACGGACATGTTAAATAGTCCAACCTTTTGCTTATCGCGTTATTTGTATCGTTCTGCCTTGATCGTAGCCTTTTTTAATAAATGATGCATAGCTTTTGTCTATTTTTGCATTACTCTTTTTTACAAATATATTTTCATTAACGACATGCTGCACCCGTACACTTTGGTATGGCCAAATACGCCAGGGGCTTTAAGTACCCCTAAATATGGTGTGAGAAGCCCGAACACTTTAACAAGTGCGGCACCCCGAACTTATAGCATTATATGCATCAGCTCTGAATCATGTCTTGGGTCAATAGTTGGGTTTGCCCGGCTCCTATGTTTTGGTGCCTTACGTTCCGCTATATCGGCTAAGGTGCGGTAATATTTTTACATATTTTTACTTACCTCGAAGCCTGTTAGAAGGCTGGCACAAGCTTCGGTCAGTCCGCTCTTGGCGGACTGAACCTTTTGGATCACCGTACTCATAATAGTACGGTGCTCCTCGTTGATGGAGGCGCCGTTAAGCACCTCCAGCAGATTGTCCGGCACCTCCGGTTGGACGGAGGCCGCCGGCTCAGAAGGTTTGCTCCTCTTAGAAGGAGTTCGCCTACCGCAGTCTGGACCCGTTGAAGATTCTGGCACGGTGTCCAGCTCAAAGCCGGACTTGGAGCCCTGGGGGGTCTTGTCCCCTTTGCTCCTGGAGTCCGGGAGGTCACCTCGCGGCTCCTCCAGGTGCACCTCCTCTTGGCCCTGAGCTTGTCGCGACGCCACTTCGGCGTCGTCCGCAGTGCGGGGGGAGGCAGCGGGCGGAACTGAGTTCACGTCTGATGAATCCAGGGAGCCGCTGGACGACTCGTCGAGCCCGGCCTTGGGCGGACTGCATAATTACATTCGACATAAGGAAAAGATGTGCAACAAGGGAATGCTATGAGTTACTCTGGTATCCGAATGCTTACGATCCCGCCGGGCGCCTGGCCCTTTGCGGCCGCTCCTCATCGCCCTCGTCGGCGTCGGTGGAGTAGTCCGGAGGAAGGGTCTTCCCCTTCTTGGACCCTTCGGCCTCCCCTATTGGGGGGCGTTCCTCTTCTTTCCTCCCCCCGCTGGAGGGGGAGAGGTTTCTTCTTCCTCCTCCTCATCTTCACGGGAGGAGTGCATCTCGGAGTCGTCGGACGATGAATCCGACACCACCATACACCAGGAACCCTTTCGAGTCCCCGTGGCCTTCTTCTTGGCCTTCTTCTCCGGCACCACATAAGGTGCCGGAGACAGCAGCTTCGATAAACGAGCATCTGCTGGGTCTTCGGGCAAGGGAGCCTGACAATCGATCTGTCCGGACTTTGCCTGCCACTCCTGTCAAAGGTAAGGGAGCTTAAATCCCGCATAGAGTCAAACTATGAGAAACAAATGTCCTGTAAAAGGTGAAAATGACTCACCTCGCCAGCGTGACGCTGCGAGCTGAAGCCGCGGTCCTCGCAGGAGCCTCGGCGCCTTTGGTTAGCACCTTCCAGACTTCTTTGTACGTCATGTCGAAAAGCCTGCTGAGGGTAGGGTGCTGCGCCGGGTCGAACTCCCACAGATCAAAATCCCGTTGTTGACACGGGAGGATCCGGCGGACGAGCATAACCTGGACTACATTGACAAGCTTGAGCTGCTTGATCATCAGGGTTTGGATGCATTTTTGCAGTCCGGTCTTCTTTGTAGCCCCACAACAGGCCCGTCTCCTTCCAAGACGTGAGCCGCGTAGGGGGTCCAGACAGGAACTCAGGGGCTGCAATCCATTCCGGATCACGCGGCTCGATGATGTAAAACCACCTTGACTGCCACCCCTTCAGGGTCTCCACAAAGGAGCCCTCGAGCCATAGGACGTTGGCCATCTTGCCCGCCATGGCGCCTCCGCATTCCGCCTGGTTGCCACGCACAACCTTTGGCTTGACATTAAAAGTATTGAGCCAAAGACCGAAATGGGGGCGGATGCAGAGGAAGGCCTCGCACACGACGATAAATGCCGAGATGTTGAGGATGAAGTTCGGGGCCAGGTCATGGAAATCCAGGCCGTAGTAGAACATGAGCCCCCGTACAAATGGGTGGAGAGGAAAACCCAGTCCGCGGAGGAAATGGGGAAGGAATACGACCCTCTCATGGGGCCTTGGGGTGGGGAGGAGCTGCCCATTTTCAAGAAGCCGGTGTGCGATGTTGTTGGACAAGTATCCGACCTTCCTTAGTTTTTTGACATGGCCCTCCGTAACGGAGGAGACCATCCACTTGCCTCCCGCTCCGGACATGGCTGGAGAAGGTTGAGGTGGGAAGTGCGGACTTGGGCGCTGGAGCTCGGGTGCGCAGGAGATGGATAGGCAGAGGAGGAAGAAGGCGTAGGTAAAAAGGTGGATCCTTATCCCCTTATATGGGCGTATGCGGCTATGCGTCCCCACCAGCCTGGTAAAACTCGCTTATCTCCCAAGCGCCGTGATAAATGGCGCGGTTGGGTTACCCACGTCCGTATTGATGAGAATCCCGTAAATGGGGGACACGATCTCTACTTTGACAAGACGTGCCAAGGAAACCTCCTCGCAAAATGCGCTGAGGTGGGGAAGTAAAAACGATTCGAATAAAGGCTTGGCCGTAGTCTGATGTCACGCTACGGAATGCGTCGGCAGATTAGATTTGTGTTAATATTATTCTCTCTATGGCAATATGTGGAAACTTATTTTGTAGAGCCGGACACTACCCTTAGTGTTTATAAACTTTTGTGAAGAACTTGGAGGAGGAACCCGCCTTGCAATGCCGAAGACAATCTGCGCGCCGGACTCGTCGTCATTGAAGCCTGGTTCAGGGGCTACTGAGGGAGTCCTGGATTAGGGGGTGTCCGGGTAGCCGAACTATACCTTCAGTCGGACTCCTGGACTATGAAGATACAAGATTGAAGACTTCGTCCCATGTCAGGATGGGACTTTCCTTGGCGTGGAAGGCAAGCTTAGCGATGCGGATATTCAGATCTCCTACCATTGTAACCGACTTTGTGTAACCCTAACCCTTTCCGGTGTCTATATAAACCGGTGGGTTCTAGTCCGTAGGACAGAACCCCAACATACAACAATCATACCATAGGCTAGCTTCTAGGGTTTAGCCTCCTTGATCTCGTGGTAGATCTACTCTTGTACTACCCATATCATCTATATCTATACCTATACTAATTACAGACTCCCAAGAAATTACCACATTAATCAGTAATTAGGAGTCATTAATCTGGTGGGGCCGAGTTATTACGGTGTAGATCAACTAATAAAATCCCGGGCCAAAAAACGCTCAAAAAGGCCCAAAATCAAATAAATAAGAAAAAAACTTACCCAATCTATCTACAACTCCAATCTATCTACAACTCCAGGTCCGTGCAGTCTCCTTCCCAATCCCATCGCGGCATCGCTGCTACCGCACAACCGGCGCCTAGTACAACGAGCGCGATCCGATCTAGACCCCCCTTACTGGCGTTGGCGTTCCTCACCTCCGCCTCACTGGGTTATCTCTCCTTTCCATCCTTAATCTAATGCTTAATCCATGCTGCAGTTTCAATCTACAAGGAGGCCACAATCCATCCAGCCTCTCTATTTGATCCCCTTCTTCTCTAACCTTTGAATCATCTTTGGTTCCAAGTGCGAGTCTGCGACCATACTGGGATGTAGAATCTATTTTCTAGATTGTTAGTCAATTGGAGGTGAAGATGTGTACCGATGGCTGTGTGAAGAAGATAGGGGGACCAGGGGTGTTGGTCAGGCTGCTTAGTCCATAGCACCAACTCAACACGCAGGTAACCCATTATTCAAGAATATTTTTTCCCTATTCTCTAGCCGGATCCCTAAATTACTCTCATCACTACCAACATGATCAAGACAAATTCGTTTTTTGTGCATGTCTGTTGTTTATCTATAAGATTTGTAAACCACATATGTGAGTCAGCTGTTTTCGTCCTGCAGCATCATCCGAAGGTACGATCTATGATTCCTGCACTTTCCATATTTTGAGGATTTGGATAGCAGGTGTTGTTTCTTCTGAATACATCCTTGATTTTGTTATGTCGATGTATCATAACTTCTTTTTTAAAAGCAAAGTATGATGCCTAGACTCCGAATATTTTCATATAGTTTTGTGCAAGGATGACAAGTACACTCGAGCTCCGCTCTATACTATAGTTCCAGATTGCAGAATGGCTGAAAATTTAGGTTGTCATCGTAATTTATTGATGAACACGAATCATCATGCAGTATTTTTCACCATCGTATATCTACTTTGCAGGTAATTTTTTTACTCAGTTCGATAGCTCCATCCGTTCTCTCTATGTTATTTGTATGTGCCTTCCAAGTGATGTGCAGTATGCGTGAAAGCTGATACTGTTGATTGTCTGTGTCTCTATTAGATTTGCTTCAGTTCTCTATTGAATTACCCACACGTACTACATACTCTGTTTTAGATTATCAAGAATGCTATCACGGTGCCACAAGAATTTTTACTTATATCTACTGATGACTATATACAACCTGGCAAGAAGTAGAAACAATAACCTTAATTTGTTAGTACAGTATTTGTACTGACATGCAGGGACAGAGAATGCGGGAAGCAACCTACGGCCATGGCTTTCCCATGGTCAGGAGAAAGTGTTTGAAGCTCCTAAGATATCAGTAGGATTGGACTATAGTTAATTTTTATTTACATCCTCGCAATATATAAAAATGTCCTCTTTGTTTGATCCCCCCCCCCGAAAAAAAGCATAAATTTCCATGCTCCATCCTTGCTGACAAGTAGGCCTTCATAGTAAGCAGTTTGGTAATTGATAAATTTTATTCATATGTGGGGCCAAATCGATGTTTAAATCAGATATTGATGTTCCTAAATGAATTATTTGGTACAGTTGTTGGCGTTAAGTATTTTTTTCATATTATTAAGGAGAAGCTTTCCATTTTTCCATCAGTGTCTGCATAGGCATTAGAGTAGCTTATAAAAAAAATACATACATGCACCAAGAAAAAATAACCCTTAGAAGGTACTCCATCCGTTCCAAAATAGATGACCCAACTTTGTACTAACTTTGTACTAAAGTTAGTATAAACTTGAGTCATCTATTTTGGAACGGAGGGAGTAATTATTATGTTAAGTGGAATGATTGGACCCATCACTAATTGGATGAAATGAGGATAGAGTGGTTATGATTTAAGAACCAACATGATCTTTGTTGTTTGAGGTGATAGAACTAAGCATTATCTTTGTTTCCTGAGGAGATACATTAGTGTGCCAAGGTTGTGAGAAGATGCGTATGGCTGACCAGGATGCAAGTCCTCTTCAAGAATAAATGATACTAAGTTGTTCTTTTAGTACATGGATCGCAAACACTCTATCTTAATACAGTTATGGTTTGCTTTTAAAGCTCAATACTTCTAAGACCTTCGTTTGGTTGGTAGAAAGCTATAGACCTATGTGTCTTTACATCTATCAATACTGGTGGGGCCAACTTACAAATACTAAACCCAGGAAAATTATTATTAAAAACATTACTTTTATTTGAATAAGCAGCTGAGAAAAATACTACGTACAATTTGACTCGACCAGGCAAAGATAATAAATGGAGTGCTTTTCTCTCCGGGTTATACAATTTGTATGTAATCACTGATTAGCTTTTTCGCATGTTTAAAAAAAGCCTCATGTGACCATCTATCATAGACATGGACACCGTAGTTGAGCTTTATTACTGCTGCAGCAACTTGTGTGTATGTAAGCTCTTTTAGTTGAGCTTTAATTTCTATGTATATGTGAACTCATTGCTATTGGTTCATAATTATAACATTGTCGTCCACGTCTGCAAACTCACAAGCAGTACATTTTATAGAGTTTTGGGATGTTATTAAAACTGTACACACTACCTTAGATACTATTTTTGAGCGAGTTATGCTTTCATATCTAGATTGAAGCAGAGACATTGGGTTGACGTATTTGGAAAAAAATGTATTTTACCCCAAGAACATCTATTGTATTTGCCGAAATTAGTTTATAGCTAATATTGGCTTTTGCAGGGAGGACTCCAAAGCTACAGTGTTTTGTGGATCGAACAAAATAATTCAACTTCTGTTTAATTACTTTCTACTATTCAGTTTTCTTATCTAATATGTATAAGCTGCAGACCGGAAATGATAGTTTTATGCTTTATGATAATTATAATTATACACAAGATTTTGATATCAGTTTGCAGTACAACTGGAGAGAGAAAATGCTTTTTAAATTAGAGTTTTAACGCATCTATCTATCTATAGGAGCTCTAAGTGAGAGAAAATGCTTTTTAAATTAGAGTTTCTAGCATATTATGTTCCACTTTCTGACAAACCATATTATCAGCTATTTCTGCGGATGATTATGCTGCCGACTGTAGGAATAAATTAAGAATAATGAGCGTCTCTTGAGAAAGAAATTGCATCACAACTGACTTAGCTTATTTATGATTATGGTCTATTGCTATAGCATTTTGATAAACTGTAAACCATCACACTTTAATTTCTGCAAGTGCTCTGTTTTGTGACCTGGTGGTAATAGATGACCCAAAAGTCCCTAGAGTTGTTGTTGATAGTGGCGCTATCTGAGATCAATTGCCAGGCTTTCGGTCCCTTCTGAGGTTCTGTGGATAATGATCAAATATGAAAGACGGATGCCAACGAAGTGTTATTGTTCGCCTCATGTGTTGTAAAAACAGACCATGTCCCCTATTCAATTAACTATCTCCTATCTTCGGTTTGTAAAGAGGAATTAATATTAAAGATACACGAAGGAGTTTCTACTAATTCCTAAATAAATATTCAGTAAACCTAAGACTTATTGCAGTTTGGGAATTTCTTTGTAGCGAAAAACTTGAAAAAACATCCCGATTGCAGTCACCCGAGGCTTAACTTGGAGGTTGTGCATGTGCCTTTCCTGAAATGGAAATGGAATTGACACAACAGCCATCATAAGCCTATCACTGTTGTTCGAGCATACCAATTTTTCCGGCTAAATGATGATGTTTTTATTGCAGTCATAATAAAATATAATCCTATTTAGTAAGACTATCATTATTATTATTATGTATTTGTTCTTTAGGAAGTACTGGATCATGACGGATTTCGTATGACGTGGGTCTAACTAAAGAATATCGCACCAGTTTATTCTACAACTATACATAGAATATTGTCCACATTGTTATATAAACTAGCTAGCCCGTGCGCATGCACGGGTTGTCGACTAGTCAATATTAATCAAGCAGGACGTAGGGTTTTACCTCGATCAAGAGGGCCCGAACCTGGCTAAAACATTGTGTCCCTCGTCTCCTGTTACCATCCGCCTAGACGCATAGTTCGGGACCCCCTACCCGAGATCCGCCGGTTTTGACACCGACAGAGGGTACAGAAGGTTGTGCTTTCTAATTTCATCCATCTCATGCTGATCAAAAGGAATCTGCTAACAAGGTTGATCAAGTCTTGTTAACAAACTCTTTCCGAATAACATGAAACTGGAGAAATTTTGAATAACACTATGTTACCTCAACAGGGATATGCACATCCCCAACAATAATAATATCATATCTCTTTTTGACAGTAGGAAGAGGAAATTCTAAACCTCCAATAATAATCGATGGAATTTTTCCAATAGAGTTCATACTATGAACTTGAGGTTGTTTCCTCGGAAAGTGTACCGTATGCTCATGTTCATTAACATGAAAAGTGACATTGCCTTTGTCGCAATCAATAACAGCCCCTGCAGTATTCAAAAAGGGTCTTCCAAGAATAATAGACATACTATCATCCTCGGGAATATCAAGAATAACAAAGTTCGTTAAAATAGTAACGTTTGCAACCACAACAGGCACATCATCACAAATACCGATAGGTATAGCAGTTGATTTATCGGCCATTTTCAAAGATATTTTAGTAGGTGTCAACTTATTCAAATCAAGTCTACAATATAAAGAGAGAGGTATAACACTAACACCGGCTCCAAGATCACATAAAGCAGTTCTAACATAGTTTCTTTTAATGGAGCATGGTATAGTTGGTACTCCTGGATCTCCTAGTTTCTTTGGTATTCCACCCTTAAAAGTATAATTAGCAAGCATGGTGGAAATTTCAGCTTCCGGTATCTTTCTTTTATTAGTAACAATTTCTTTCATATACTTAGCATAAGGATTCATTTTAAGCATATCAGTCAAACGCATACGCAAGAAGATAGGTCTAATCATTTCAGCAAAGCGCTCAAAATCCTCATCATCCTTTTTCTTGGATGATTTGGGAGGAAAAGGCATGGGTTTCTGAACCCATGGTTCTGTTTCTTTACCGTGCTTCCTAGCAACAAAGTCTCTCTTGTCATAACGTTGATTCTTTGATTGTGGGTTATCAAGATCAACAGCAGGTTCAATTTCTACATCATTGTCATTGCTAGGTTGAGCATCAACATGAACATCATCATTAACATTATCACTAGGTTCATGTTCATTATCATATTGTGTTTCAGCATCAGAAATAGAAATATCATTGGGATTCTCAGGTGTGTCTATAATAGGTTCACTAGAAGTAGGCAAAGTCCTATCATTTTTCGTTTTCTTCTTTTTAGAAGGACTAGGTGCATCACCATTAATTTTCTGAGAATCTTGCTCAATTCTCTTAGGATGGCCTTCAGGATACAAAGGTTCCTGGGTCATCTTACCAGTTCTAGTAGCCACTCTAACAGCAAAATCATTCTTCTTATTATTTAATTCATTGAGCAAATCATTTTGAGCTTTAAGTACTTGTTCTACTTGAGTGGTAACCATAGAAGCATGTTTACTAATGAGTTTTAGTTCACCTTTAACGTTAGCCATGTAATTACCCAAGTGTTCAATCATATAAGCATTTTGTTTCAATTGTCTACCAACATAAGCATTAAAGTTTTCTTGTTTGACAATAAAATTATCAAATTAATCTAGGCATTGGCTAGCAGACTTATAACGAGGAATATCACCTTCATCAAATCTATAGAGAGAATTTACCTTTACTACATGTATTGGATTATCAAGACCATGTGTTTCTTCAACAGGTGATGAATTAGGACCATGTATTTCTTCAATAAGAGGTAAATTCTTAACATCTTCAGCTTTTATACCTTTTTCCTTCATAGATTCCTTTTGCCTCTTTCATATCTTTTGGACTAAGAAATAGAACACCCCTCTTCTTCGGAGTTGGCTTAGGAGTTGGTTCAGGAAGTGTCCAATTATTTTCATTGGTCAACAAATTATTCAATAGAATTTCAGCTTCATCAGCAGTTCTTTGTCTGAAAACACAACCAGCACAACTATCCAGGTCGTCTCTGGAAGCATCGGTTAGTCCATTATAAAAAATATCAAGTATTTCATTTTTCTTGAGAGGATGATCAGGCAAAGCATTAAGTTATTGGAGAAGCCTCCCCCAATCTTTTGGGAGACTCTCTTCTTAAATTTGCACAAAATTATATATTTCCCTTAAGGCAGCTTGTTTCTTATGAGCAGGGAAATATTTAGCAGAGAAGTAATAAATCATATCCCGGGGACTACGCACACAACCAGGATCAAGAGAATTAAACCATATCTTAGCATCACCCTTTAATGAGAACGGAAATATCTTGAGGATATAATAGTAGCGAGTTTTCTCATCATTAGTGAACAGGGTAGCAATATCATTTAATTTAGTAAGATGTGCCACAACAGTTTCAGATTCATAGCCATAGAAAGGATCGGATTCAACCAAAGTAATTATCTCAGGATCAATAGAGAATTCATAATCCTTATCAGTAACAAAGATAGGTGAAGTAGCATAAGCAGGATCATATTTCATTCTAGCATTCAAAGTTTTTTGTTTCAGCTTAACTAATAATTTCTTAAGATCACTTCTATCATTGCAAGCAAGAAAGTGTCTAGCAGTTTTGTAATCCATAACATAGCCCTCATGCACAGCAGGCAATTCATATTTTGGGGGAGAGTCTTCATCATCACTTTCATCAATATTATCAGTTTCAGTAATTTCATTCTCTCTAGCCCTAGCAAGTTATTCATCAAGAAATTCACCAAGTGGCACAGTAGTATCAAGCATAGAAGTAGTTTCATCATAAGTATCATGCATAGCAGAAGAGGCATCATCAATAATATGCGACATATCAGAATTAATTGCAGAAGCATGTTTAGGTGTCGCAAGCTTACTTAAAACAGAAGGTGAATCAAGTGCAAAGCTAGATGGCAGTTCCTTACCTCCCCTCGTAGTTGAGGGAAAAATCTTAGTTCTTTCGTCTTTCAAGTTCTTCATAGTGACCAGCAGATATAAATCCCAAGTGACTCAAAGAATAGAGCTACGCTCCCCGGCAATGGCGCCAGAAAATAGTCTTGATAACCCACAAGTATAGGGGATCGCAACAGTTTTCGAGGGTAGAGTGTTCAACCCAAATTTATTGATTCGACACAAGGGGAGCCAAAGAATATTCTCAAGTATTAGTAGTTGAGTTGTCAATTCAACCACACGTCGATAACTTAGTATCTGCAACAAAGTATTTACTAGCAAAGTAATATGGAAGTAATGGTAACGATAGCAAAAGTAATATTTTTGGGTTTTGTAGTAATTGTAACAATAGCAACAGAAAAGTAAATAAGCGGAGAATAATACGTGAAAAGCTCATAGGCATTGGATCGGTGATGGAGAATTATGCCGGATGCAGTTCATCATGTAACAGTCATAACATAGGGTGAACAGAACTAGCTCCAATTCATATATGTAATGTAGGCATGTATTCCGAATACAGTCATACGAGCTTATGGAAAAGAACTTGCATGACATCTTTTGTCCTACCCTCCCATGGCAGCGGGGTCCTAATGGAAACTAAGGGATATTAAGGCCTCCTTTTAATAGAGTACCGGACCAAAGCATTAACACATAGTGAATACATGAACTCCTCAAACTACGGTCATCACCGGGAGTGGTCCCGATTATTGTCACTTCGGGGTTGCCGGATCATAACACATAGTAGGTGACTATAGACTTGCAAGATAGGCCCAAGAACTCACATATATTCATGAAAACATAATAGGTTCAGATCTGAAATCATGGCACTCGGGCTCTAGTGAGAAGCATTAAGCATAGCAAAGTCATAGCAACATCAATCTCAGAACATAGTGGATACTAGGGATCAAACCCTAACAAAACTAACTCGATTACATGATAAATCTCATCCAACCCATCACCGTCCACCAAGCCTGTGATGGAATTACTCACGCATGGCGGTGAGCATCATGAAATTGGTGATGGAGGATGGTTGATGATGACGATGGCGACGGATTCCCCTCTCCGGAGCCCCGAACGGACTCCAGATCAGCCCTCTCAAGAGAGTTTAGAGCTTGGCGGCGGCTCCGTATCGTAAAATGCGATGAATCCTTCCCTCTTATTTTTTTCTCCCCGAACACGAATATATGGAGTTGGTGTTGAGGTCGGTGGAGCACTTAGGGGCCCACGAGGTAGGGGGCGCGCCCCCCACCATCGTGGCAAGGGTGTGGGCCCCCTGGCCTTGATTCTTTCGCCAGTATTTTTTATTATTTCCAAAAATAATCTCCATGAAGTTTCAGGTCATTCCGAGAACTTTTGTTTCTGCACATAAATAACACCATGGCAATTTTGCTGAAAACAGCGTCAGTCCGGGTTAGTTCCATTAAAATCATGCAAGTAAGAGTCCAAAACAAGGACAAAAGTGTTTGGAAAAGTAGATACGACAGAGACGTATCAAACTCCCACTTAGACAGACATCCCTCTAATCATCTAAGTGATCACGTGATCCATATCAACTAAACCATGTCCGATCATCATGTGAGATGGAGTAGTTTTCAATGGTGAACATCACTATGTTTATCATATCTACTATATGATTCACGCTCGACCTTTCAGTCTCAGTGTTCCGAGGCCATATCTGCATATGCTAGGCTCGTCAAGTTTAACCCGAGTATTCTGCGTGTGCAAAACTGGCTTGCACCCGTTGTATGTGAACGTAGAGCTTATCACACCCGATCATCACCTGGTGTCTCGGCACGACGAACTGTCACAACGGTGCATACTCAGGGAGAACACTTATACCTTGAAATTTAGTGAGAGATCATCTTATAATGCTACCGCCGAACTAAGAAAAATAAGATGCATAAAGGATAAACATCACATGCAATCTATATAAGTGATATGATATGGCCATCATCATCTTGTGCCTTTGATCTCCATCTCCAAAGCACCGTCATGATCACCATCGTCACCGGCTTGACACCTTGCTCTCCATCGAAGCATCATTGTCATCTCGCCAACTATTGCTACTACGACTATCGCTACCGCTTAGTGATAAATTAAAGAAATTACATGGCGATTGCATTTCATACCATAAAGCGACAACCATATGGCTCCTGCCAGTTGCCGATAACTGTTACAAAACATGATTATCTCATACAACAATTTATATATCATCATGTCTTGACCATATCACATCACAGCAAGCCCCGCAAAAACAAGTTAGACGTCCTCTACTTTGTTGTTGCAAGTTTTATGTGGCTGCTACAGGCTTCTAGCAAGAACCGTTCTTACGTACGCATCAATACCACAATGATTTTTCTTCAAGTGTGCTGTTTTAACCTTCAACAAGGACTGGGCATAGTCGCACTCGATTCAACTAAAGCTGGAGAAACAGACACCCACTAGCCACCTGTGTGCAAAGCATGACGGTAGAACCAGTCTCATGAACGCGGTCATGTAATGTCGGTCTGGGCCGCTTCATCCAACAATACTGCCGAATCAAAGTATGGCATGTGGTAAGTAGTATGACTATTATCGCCCAGAACTCTTTGCGTTCTACTCGTGCATATCTTACATTCTTAAGAAGTTGATCCCCACTACAACCAATTCTCTCAACATGCACATTGTCCACATCATCATCAACATGCATCCATCCAACTCAGCAAATCTGCCACCTCAGCAAAAGAATCACACAATTTAAATCGTCCGGTTTAATTACTCACCGGTTCCTCTTACTCTTTCTCTTATGAAACCCACGAGACATTTACTTTTCTGAAACCGACGAGACATTCTTCTCTTTATTAATACCCGAGACGGACCGTCTCTTATCCTCAGCCTGCAACCGTTTCTATTTCTCAGTGGTCTGCACGTCCATCTTCTCTCCGGTCAGAAATCTTGAGGCCTCCATGGAAGATGCGCATCAACTATGAGGTTGCGCTGCCTCACTTGATGGCAGATGACCCATCCCCAACGCCATCTCCTAGGTCTGGTAGCCCTGGCCCCTAACTTCTCCGGCAGCCCCGAATTTTTTCTGCGGAAGCGGGACTCCGGTTGGGTGCTAACACGTTTAGGTTGGGCCTTTGTTCCATTGCTGATCCCCAGAGTCCCAGATCCTCAACGAAGGCACAACGAATTCGATGACCGTGGCAAGCATTTGCGGCCACGGCCACTGCGTCCTAGAAGGGGGGCCACGAAAATGTCTTTCTGCTTCGCCGCCTCTGTTGCGAAGGGGAAAGGGCGAAGGCAGATGGCGGACTAGTGTGTGTTTTGCAACATCGCCCGCCGCGCGCCTGCTTCCACCATCGCTCTCTTCTACTGCGTTCTGTACACCGTCCCCTCACCGTCTCTGATAAATGTATATCGGAGACCCTCTGTTGTTTGTGTGCAAGCGCCAAGCAGTGCTATATGTCGATTTGCTTGCTAAACGTGGGACCTTTCATTGTTGTGTGCAAGATGACAAGATCATTGCGTTCCAGCCTTCCAGAACATCAATCCCTCATCATTCAGGTACTTTCTGGTTTTTGCAGTTTGTTCTTTCAGTCTCATGTCGCTGTCGTTGGCCTTGATGTGGTATTAGCATACGCCCTTAACTCAGTAGTGCTTTTGCTCATCTCGTGGAACTGTTGGCCAGCATCACGTACGAGAATTGGTGATTGAGTACCTAAATGACAATTCATATCTTCTCTCCATCGATTTATTTGGATGGTGTCCAACAAAGACACGTCATTTCATTGGATCATACATATCTTACCATATGTGTCTCTGCATCGCACAACTCTGTCATCTCTGTCCAGGCTAACAACACTTCGTGCTCCACATGGAATTTTCAAAGTGGCTCTTTCACTTGGACATAAGATAATGGATATTCTTGGAGCACGAATCATGTGAAAGAGCCACTTCAAAAATCCATGGCTTTTTCACGTCGTCACCAGTCAAAGGAGGTGAGCTTGGAAAAATAACTTCAACTTATTTGCACTATTTAGTCTTTATACCAGAAGTTAATTCACAGTTGAGGGGAAAATGCAAAGAGGTTGTATCTTTTGGAAATGCAAATTAGTGAGGATCTTTGAACAAACTAAAACGCCGAAACTCTGGGCGGACTAGATCGAGCCCATTCATCATAACACATTATTTAATTCATTCTAACCTATCCTATATACGTTGTCAACACAAATCAGTGGCCTTTTTGCTTTGTGTTTATTTTTTCTATAAAAGAAGTACTCTCTGATCTGTAGAGTTCTAACTCCCAAGGATTTTGATTATGACATATCATTTATATTCTGTCAACACCAATAAGGGGTCTATTTATTGGTTGTTTATTTGCGCTATAAAAGTAGTACTCTGATCTTCAGCGTTCCAACTCTGTAGGGAACTCATAAGCATTTGGTCTGTAACACTTGACCTTTGTAAACTTAAACTACCAAATGAACAGTTGTGACCCATCTAACTCCCAAGTATTTTGATTCTGACATATCATACATATACTGTCAACACCAATCAGGGGCCTAGCTATTTATTGGTTGTTTATTTGTGCTATAAAAGTAATACTCTGATCTTCAGAGTTCCAACTCTGTAGGGAATTCATAAGCATTTGGTCTGTAACACTTGACCTTTGTAAACTAAAACAACCAAACGAACAGTTGATAACCCACCTTTTCCTTATATAAGATGGATGGAAGTTCACTTTACTTTCTCCTAACATGAGTGAGAACTAGCAACTGTCCTGGCTAAAACTTTCTGTGTTTACTAATTGACCATTCCTTTCTTAATTATTTTGTGGTCTATTGGTTTTCTTCTTTCTATTTTCGAGCAATTATGTTTAGAATAGAGTCTTATATTGTCGTGTTATGCTTATCTTATGACTACTATTTTATTTTATACACATTTGTTGAGCCCATCTTCATGTCCACTAATAGTACAATCAAATTTATCAGCACTAACTTATGTTTATTTCTCCATTTCCAGGTTGTAGGATCTTGCTATCATGGCCAGATAAAGCAATTAGGTAGGCCAAGATATATCTCCAAATAAACTAACCTATTTCTATGGAATATTAGTTTTAACGGTTTTGGCCGGCTCATAATTGTATTATTTCCTGTAACATTTTCCTGCCTAAGATCATAACATCGGATGTATGATTCAGTTTCAGTAGTTTGATGAGATATGAAGTAAGAAGATGCATCAATATTAACTTCTTTGTGCTGAAATGTGTCACTACGATAAATATCATACACTACATGTTTCCACTTTGCCATATCTCTCCAAATCATTGTTGACTTTCCCGCCGCAACGCGCGGGGTATCGTCTAGTAACATATACACATATACCTGGCTCTGATACCACTGTTGGGGAATGTAGTATTTCAAAAATTTCCTACGACCACGCAAGATCTATCTAGGAGAAGCATAGCAACGAGCGGGGAGAGTGTGTCCATATACCCTCGTAGACCGAAAGAGGAAGCGTTTAGTAATGCGGTTGATGTAGCCGAACGTCTTCGTGATCCAACCAATGGAAGTACCGAACGCACGGCACCTCCGCAATCTACACACGTTCAACTCGGTGACGTCCCTCAAACTCTTGATCCAGCAAAGTGTCAAGGGAGAGTTCCGTCAGCACGACGGCATGGTGACGGTGATGGTGAAGTGATCCGCGCAGGGCTTCGCCTAAGCACTACGTGAATATGACCGGAAGCGTAAACTGTGGAGGGGGCGCCGCACATGGCTAACAATGTTTGTTGTGTGTTCTAGGCGCCCCCTCCCCACATATATATAGGTGGGAGGGGGAGGGGGACAGCCATGGGGCGCCCCAAGTAGGAGGAATCCTATTTGCACTACAAAAAAATACACTTCCGTGATGATACATGTTTGTCACAGTAGGTAACGTTTTTTGTCATGCATGTACATCCATGAAAAATTTATGACAGAATCAAGATAGTCATACCTGTGTTGTCGTAGAAGTGTTCCATGACATTACCAAAATTATCATCACGGAAGTGTCCACTTCCATGACGATAAATCGCGCGTCACAGAAGTGCTTTCGTCAAGGGTGACTGACACGTGCCATCCACAAAAACGGAACGTTGTTAAGCTATCAGGTCGGGTTTTGGATTCGATAACCCGTTAACAGCCCCGACCACTGGGGATTTTCCACGTGTAAAATCATCACTGGCTAGAGGAAACACGTGTCGGCTCATCGTTGGGACACATGTCATCCAGTCACTGGACAGAAGGCACCTATGATACATCGACACGTGGCATGGCCCAACAGTGGCCCATTCCTGTGAAAAGGCCGGCCCGTTTGACTTGGTCAAAAGCTGGCGGGCCGGCCCATGGAAAGCCTATTAACGGCCTGTTCGCATATAGCCCATTTACAGCCTGCTAACCCAAGGTCCGTTATGCCCTATCCGAATTAGGCCCAGTAGCATCATCTGGGCCATCCAATATGATTCCAGCCAGTTTTCACTTCTGGCCCATGTATAGCCCATGATGTCTTTTGGCCCATATGAGGCCCTTTGTAACTCTTGGCCCATTAGCGGCCCGTGCTAAAACTGGCCCGTAATGAACAGTGTATTACTTTACACCCATTAACGGCCCGTGGTGAAACTGGCCCATAATGAACAATGTATCACTTTATACCCATTAACGGCCCGTTATTCCGTTGGGCCGTTTCCATCCCAAGTTAACTTTCGGCCTTCTGAGGGCCCATTTATTCTTGGGCTCATTTGCAGCATTCGGTTACTTACGGCCTGTTACTGTCATTTTCTCCTTGTGGGCCAAATTCAACCCGTCGTTACAGTCGGCCCGTTTGTGGACCGTTAGTCTTTTGGGCCATTTTCATAGCATCACCAAATACGGCCCGTTATGGTCAGCCCATAAAACGTATGATTTTCATTAAAGGCCCATCTACGGCCCATTAAAGGCCCGTACAAGACCCATAAATGAGTTGGTGGCCCATGGATCCTACGAGACGTAGAAGCTCCATTGTAACACCCCGGATGTAACTTGCCTTATTTGTACTCCAACTCTTGCAATTTTCGGCTATTTGTTAAGATATTCTCTCATGGTTGGGTTTCGTCTTCGTTTTTGCATTTTTGTCCATGTCATGCATTTCATTTCATGGCATCATGTGCATCGCGTTCGCATACGTGTTCGTCTCATGCATCCGAGCATTTTCCCCGTTGTCCGTTTTGCAATCCGGCACTCCAACGTCCTCCGGCGCCCCCTTTTGCCTCTTTTTGTGAGCGGGTGTTAATCTTTCTCGGGATTGACTGAGATTTGCCAAGCGGCCTTGGTACACCACCGGTAGACCGCCTGTCAAGTTTCGTGCCATTTGGAGCACGATAATACTCCAACGGTTAACCGGATAACCGCGATGGCCTATTTTGTGTTGCAGCCCAACACCCCTCCAAAAGGGCCCAATAACTCATCCACACCCCTTCTATGTCCTCCATCGTCGGATCATGATCGTGTGGGCGAAAACTACACTCCATTTCGAGCCTCCTAGCTCCCTCTACCTATAAAAACACCTCCCCCTCTGAAATCCCGGGTCCAAACCCTAGCAAATTCCCCTCTCCGTCGCCGGACAAAACCCCCCTTGTCGGTGTCAAAACCGGCGGATCTCGGGTAGGGGGTCCCGAACTATGCGTCTAGGCGGATGGTAACAGGAGACAAGGGACACGATGTTTTTACCCAGGTTTGGGCCCTCTCGATGGAGGTAAAACCCTACTCCTGCTTGGTTGATATTGATGATATGGGTAGTACAAGAGTAGATCTACCACGAGATCAGAGAGGCTAAACCCTAGAAGCTAGCCTATGGTATGATTGTTGTTGTTCTCTCCTACAGACTAAACCCTCCGGTTTATATAGACACCGTAGGGGGCTAGGGTTACATAGAGTTGGTTACAAGGAAGGAGATCTACATATCCGTATTGCCAAGCTTGCCTTCCACGCTAAGGAGAGTCCCATCCGGATACGGGACGAAGTCTTCAATCTTGTATCTTCATAGTCCAATAGCCCGTCCAAACGTTAGAGTCCGGTTGTCCGGACACCCCCTAATCCAGGACTCCCTCAGTAGCCCCTGAACCAGGCTTCAATGACGACGAGTCCGGCGCGCAGATTGTCTTCGGCATTGCAAGGCGGGTTCCTCCTCCGAATACTTCATAGAAGATTTTGAACACGAGGATCATGTCCAGCTCTGCAAAAAAAGTTCCACATACCACCGTAGAGAGAGAGTAGCATTTTCACAAATCTAATCTGCTGACGTATTCTGTAGCGTGACATCGCACCACAGCCAAGCATTTATTCGTTTTTTCTTACTTCCCACCTCAGCATGTTTCACGAGGCGGTTTCCTTGGCACGTCATGTCAAAGCAGAGATCGTGTCCCCTTTATTTACGGGATCCTCATCATTACGGACGTGGGTAACCCAGTCGTGTCCGTCGGTATATCCCCTCGATCAAAGGTAAGTCCCAAACGGTCACGGGGAGGGCTCTTGGTATTCAACTTCTTATAAAGAGACCAAAGCTTTACTAATTTCTTTCGATCTCAATCGAATCCGCCTTCTGCCTTGAGTTCCAGCACCCAAGGCTCCAGATTTAGGCGCTTCGGACCTTTGATAATGTTAGGCTCCGACCTTCGAGGCCGATGGATGCTTTCCTCCGTCACGTAGGAAGACGTACTAAAGCTGAGGGAGGCCAGGTATTTGACCGGCGAAATCCCGCATAGGCTGCCTGCTCAAGGGCAGGTTATTCCCACTCCCAAGCCTCGTGAGAGTGTTGTGTTCGTGTCTCACTTCCTTCGAGGGCTAGGCTTCGCGACGGATCCCTTCGTGAGGGGGCTCATGTTCTATTATGGGCTAGAATTCCACGACTTAGCTCCGGAGTCTATCCTCCATATCTCATCGTTCAGCACTGTGTGCGAAGCTTTCCTCCGTATTACTCCTCACTTCGGACTGTGGCTTAAGACCTTCAAAGTGGAGCTGAAGATGATCAAGGGAGAGCACGCGGAGTGCGGAAGCGCTCTAATAAGCAAGGATGCTAATGCTCCGTGGCCCGAGGGCTCTTTTCAAGAGGAGTTCAGTTTATGGCAACAAAAGTGGTTTTATATAACAGCTCCCAGGGGTACCAAGTGGGTGGCACCGCCTGCTTTTCGCTCGGGTCCCCCGCCCCGACTATCATCATGGGTCAATAAGGGGCTGGACTGGGGGCCAGCAAAGGATGTGCCCCTATTGCAGAGCCGCATCCGTGATCTCCTAGAGAGAGATGTCAGTCTGGTCGTGGTGACGCAGGTCATGTTGATTCGCCGAGTCCTGCCCTGCAAACGTCGCCCCCTCCGCCTGTGGGAGTTCAATTCGGAGGGACCGCGAGCTCTCCAACATTTTCTTGGCACGACGCCCGTGGAGGTGTATGTCGGCGTTCTAGGAACGGGGGTCCCCAGACTTGCCTACCTGCGGCCTGCGGCGTGGCTCAAAGGGGGCCCAGCACGGCCCATCTTCATCAACACAAGACCCAAGACCCTCGCGAGGGGCCAAGTCTCGCGGGGCGGACGACACGGTGCTTCCTCAGGCGCGGCCTCATCAGGATGGCTCATGAGGAGGCGGAGAGATCAAGGCAGGGTACCTCACAAGGTGCCCATGACGCAAGCCATGACGACCAAGGGCGCCAGGCGGGAGCCAGCCCGCGCAGTGTCCTCCCTTTCCTCTTTGGTGCAAAGGGGGCAGGCGCAGGCGAGAGGATCAAGCAAAGGCATCCATTTCGGCACAACAAGACCAAGACCAGTCCAACGGTGGGAAGGAGGTCATCGTGGGGCCCAGAACGGCGTCACCACAGGGCCTTTGGCAGGCGAGGACCAACTTTAGTCAGGATAAGTGTAGTGGATGTTCCCCTTCAAATTGGCCAATTGTTGGCGCCCTTCCCGCTCGATATTTGGGAAGAGGCCCAGGTCCCTTGCCTATAAATAGGAGTAGCCACCCCCAGGGTAGAGGGATCCGGCACGAGGTATCAATAGTCCGAGTAAGCGAAGACGATCAGAGAGAGTGAGAGAGAGAGAAGGGCGGCTGAACTCCCCCAGCAGTTCATCGTCCCAGCTAGAACACGCCCTCGCGTGGCTGTTCTCGCTTGTACTGTTCATCATCATCAGCCCAAGAGGCAATCCACCCACCACACTGGAGTAGGGTATTACACCACATCGGTGGCCCGAACCAGTATAAACCCTGTGTCTTTTGTGTTGTTCTTTCAGTAGCTAGATCTTTGCGAGACTGAGAGGTAGAGGGCAGAATCTCCGCGCGCACCCCAGAGTTCGAACCATAAGGGTCTGCCGGAACCCGAAATCCGACATTTGGCGTGCCAGGTAGGGGTGCGCCGGAATTTTTCTTCCACCGCTTCGTTCTCCTCCGACCATCGCGTCCATGTCTGACGCTCGTCGGGCCCGCGTCGAGCGCCGGGCCGCCATCGCCTCCCGCGTCGCCCAGACGGCTCCCGTCGGTGGGCGTCCTCGTCGTTCCCCGTCGCCCGCCGCCACCGGCCCGGCGGGGAACGAGCAGCAAGCGTCGTCTTAGCACCCGTCCGTGCGGCGAGACGGCCGCACCGCTACTCCATCGCTCACGCCAGCTGGCTCTTCGTCCCACGCGCTCCGCGCGCCCTTGGAGGCTCGAGCTGCACTCATCGCGGCAAACGAGCTCCTGCGCTACCGTCCCATCGACGACGTCTACGAAGAGTGGCTCGACCGCGTCGCCGAGCTTGTCCGCGCCGCAGGGCGCTCTCCTGCACCGTCCGCTCCGCTGCGCCGCACCCCGCCCCCGCAGGCCATGGAGCTCCAGGGGCGTACCAGCCACCTCCACTCCAAGAAGACGCCATGGCTCCAAGGCGCGTGGCCCCTGGGCAGAACCCGCTCCGTCAGGCGCCATCCCAGCAAGAACGGAGTTGTCAAGAAGTCCCTCGACCGCAAGAGGCTGCCCGAGCGCTTCCTGCTCCGGCTCGCCGCGACCCTGCTCCAGCTCCGGCACGTCAAGACTCCGCGCTGCTTCCAGCTGCAGCGTATGGGGACCCTCAAGGCCAAGCTCTCCCTCGATCGAAGCCTCCCGTGGCCACTGCAGGCTGCCGCGCCTACACCACCGAGCTGCGCAGCGTTGCGTGGCCCGGCAAGTTCAAACTAGACCTGCCTCCTCGCTACGACGGCACGACTGACCCCGCCGAGTTCCTCCAGCTTTACGAGCTGGGCATCGAAGCTGCCAGCGGGGACGAAAAGGTCATGGCGAACTGGTTCCCCATGGCGCTCAAGGAAGGAGCTCGTACCTGGCTCCTGAACCTGGCCCCAGGCACGATCTCTTCCTGGGACCAGATGCGCACCCGCTTCATCGCCAACTTCCAAGGTACTCGCGACCGGCCGCCCGCCGTGAGCGACATGCGCCGCATCAAGCAACAAACCGGAGAAACCCTGCAAAAGTACATCCAGCGCTTCAACAGCGCGCGTCTCAAGATCCCCAAGGTGTCCGAACAAGCCATCATCTCAGCCTTCTCCGACGGTGTGCGCGACGTCAAGATGAAGGAGGAGCTGGCGATGCATGAAGACCTGTGCACCTCCCTGGAGCTGTTCAACTTGGCGACCAAGTGCGCCAGGGCTGAGGAGGGGCGTCTCTCCCTCCTCGAGCTGCCTGCCGCGGACCCATAAGAGAAGAAACCCAAGGCCAAGGACGTGAAGCGCAAGGGGGATGCCGTGCTCGCGGCAGAGCCTGATACCAAGCGGGGCAAGGATCTGCCCGAATCCTCCAGTGGCAGCCGATACTGCGTGTACCACGATCTCCACACCCACAACACCAATGAATGCCAAGAGCTCCGCGCCGTGCGAGAAGGAACGATCGACCGACGCCCCGACCGCGCTGACCGGGGCTACGATCGAGGAGGAGGAAGAAACCCAGGACGCTGGGAAGACCGCGGCCCGCGCCAAGGGTGGCGTGATCAACCTCGCGAGGACCGCTGGCGAGACTTGCCTCGCGAGGGGGATTGGCGGGATCAGCCTCATGAGGATCGCCTGCAGGGCAACGCAGGCCTCCCCCCATTGCCGCCTCAGCCAAGGAGGAATGAGGACCGCCACCAAGACGAGGGAGCTGGGGGCTTCTAGGAGCCGCGCGCAATCGCATGCATCCTGGGCAGAGCTCAAGCCCCAGCCTCCCAACGCATCTTCAAGCAGTTTGCCCGCGAAGTGAATGCAGTCCTCCCCAGGCTCGAAGCAACGCGCCCTCTCAGGTGGTTGGCGTGCACCATCACGTTCAGCTCAGCGGATCAGCTCAAGTGGGCGGCCACAGCCGGGGTCCTCCCGATGCTCTGCTCCCCAGTCATCAGCAACGTACTGGTCACCAGGACCCTCATCGACGGTGGAGCAGGGCTCAATGTCCTGTCCGTGGAAACATTCAACAATCTCCAAGTGCCCTATGACCAGCTTCAGCCAACCAAGCCTTTCTCCGGAGTCACCGACGGTTCCACGACCCCGATTGGGCAAGTCCGCCTCCCTGTCACCTTCGGGGCCCGCAGCAACTACCGCACCGAGCTCATCGACTTCGACGTCGCTCACATCCGCCTGCCGTACAACGCCATCCTTGGGTATCCAGCGCTGGCCAAGTTCATGGCCGTAACTCATCATGGCTACAACGTCCTCAAGATGCCAGGAAGTGGCGGAGTCATCACGGTGCCGTGTAAAGAGAGGGATGCAGTGTGCTCCCTGGAGCGAGCCTTTCAGGCCGCGTCACTAGAAGACCCAGATCGCGGAGGCAGGAGGCTTCCCGAAACCACCCCCAAGAAGAAGAAGGCATCATCCGGACCAGCCCCTCAGGAGGCAGGCCCCTCAGGGCCCGCGTCTACCCAGGGGGACCCTCCTTCCATCGCGTAGGAAAGCGCGCCCGGCGCCCTCCTCAGGCAGGGCTCGGGGGATCTCACCTGGAGGGCCACCGACCTAGCCAGGGTCACGAGGGAGGCACTTGGGCACCACGTGGAGACGTGCTTCGAAGCACGTTTCCCTCGAGAAGGAGCGAGGCAAGGAGAGTCAGACCAGCAGGAGTTCGTAAACCAGGCCGTTCAAGAACTACAGGAGTCAAGAATCATGAGAGCTTGTCGCCGCCTACCGGCTGTGGCTCCCCATCCAGGCGAGGATGGTGGGCTGCGTGTCTGCATCGACGTACCAGGGCTCAATCAAGTCGCCACGACGGAGCACCTCTGGCCCTCACAAGTGGGGCGTTGTGGAGGTCCACCCCACAGCTATGTTCGCATGCCTTACGGCTTGCCGAGCGTGGCTGCTGCGTACCAGCGCCTCATGAGGGGCATCACGGAGACTCAGGAAGACAGGCGTTCCGCAGTCCTTGCGGAGATGGAGATGATTCGCGAGGAGCCACCAGCGCCTCCGGAGCCTCCTTAGGCCCCTGGGCCTGGGGGCTCGTGAGGATCGGCTCCCGCAGCCCACCGAGTCTACTACACCAACACCACTTCGTCCGCGACAACTCCAGGTGACATCCTTCAAGCTTCATTTCCGGCTGGGAACGCCCTCCCAGGGCTGCTTCATTCCCAGGCTGCGTGGGTCCGTCCCTGCGGCATGTATTCCTTTTTAGTTCTCGATCATTAGCTTGCTTTGTTGGGGGCGCCCCTCGGGCTGCATCATCCCCAGGCTGCTCGGGCCAGGCCCAGTGGCGTGTATCTTCCTTGCGTTTATTTCCAACTATGCATTCGCCTATCATGCTTGATTACTTGATGCCTATTCATGGCACCTCTTCTTCTCAATGTCGACACTTGCACGTTAAAGGGGGGGTACCTAAGCATCGCGACTCTGGGATCTTACTGGCTCTCCAGCCCTCACCCTCTGGCCTTGTCCACGGCATCGCGACCTGGCATACCAGCGATGGCTGAGACAAGCTCAAGGGCCGGGACCCGAGGACGTAGAGTGCCGACATCTAACCAAATCTGCAGGAACATATCTCAAGATACGGCCCAGTGCCAGGCGCAACCCGCCTAGAGGTAGGGCTCCGTGAGTCCCGCGCTGGCTCACGGGCGCCCAAGTACACCTCACCTGCGCCAACTAGAGCAACTAACGACCGGCTGATAGCCATTGTGGCAACCTTTTTCTCCTTCTATGGTGAGCTTGCAGGATCCCCTGAGGGAATTGTGCAAGCTGAGGCCCTTGCGGAGCTCTCTTCATCCTCGTCCGCGTGAACCGCTTGCACGTTAAAGGGGGGCGCCTGAGCATCGCGACTCAGGGCTCCTACCGGCACTCCAGCCCTCACCCTCTGGCCTTGTCCACGGCATTGTGACCTGGCATACCAGTGATGGCTGAGACCAGCTCGAGGGCCAGGACCCGAGGACGTAGAGCAGAAAGGGGAGCAAAGGCAAGGGGGAAGGGGCACGCGGGGACCTCGTCAAGCAACTCCGCTCCTGCTGCCGCGCAGACCCGACGATACACCAAGAGCAACCCCTGATTAACAAGATAAGTCACCGCCCGAAAATACCGGCTACCGTAGCATCACCCCCGCACCTAACGCAATTCCGTACTAGCGACGTCACCCCCCTTTCTCACCGCACGACGGCTGCTTGGGCGCCAAAGGGGACCTCCTGAGCATCGCGACTCAGGGGCTCTTACCGGACCCCGGGTCGCTCACTCCTGGCCTTGACCACGGCATCACGACCTGGCATACCAGCGACGGCTGACGCTGCCTTGGGACTGGGACCTGTCGACGCAGAGCACACAACCCTCGCGAGGTTCGAAAGGGAGGACTAAGCTACGACGGAATCAACGACTCACACAGTTCCATAGCAAAAGTCACATATTAACAGGAAGGATCACAAACACCTTACAAGCCCCCATTGGGCGCAGTATGATTCCTTACAGGAAACGGATCCTAAGGGATGCTATCTACACGCGCCCCTGCAAACGATGCCATCATCAACAGTGGGCCGTCAGGCACCGGCGCCAACCCCATCCAGATCAGAGTCGGCGGCGGCCGAGCGAGCCCGCCCTGCTCCGGGAGCGGCGCTGGCTCACGGGCTCGTAGCTGTCGTCGCTCGTCTCCGGGGTCACGAAGATCTCGCTGGGATCGCTGGATCCTCTGGCACTTCCGTCGCTTGTGGAGCTGTCCAGGGAGTAGTTGGCGGGTCCAGCCCTCACCGTGGCAGGGTCCTGGCCACCTCTTCTGGGGCAGAACTCCAGCCGGCGCCCGTTCGCGTCGAAGACCTTGAAGAACATCACCGAAGCGCCATCGTACTCCAGGTGGATCGTGAGGGCACCCCTTGCTCTGCAACCCCGGGCGATCTCGCCCCCGCCGCGAGTCATGAAGAGCTCGCCCGAGGCAAGGATCGCGACCTCTGCCTCGGTCGCGGGGGTGCTGCAGTCGGCGTGCTGCAGCCGTAACTCCAGGAATCTTCCCTGTGGGAAGACGGAGGCGAAGAAGGGAGGGAAGCGAATCCAAGTTCGCAGAGGCATGGCGGTGTGGAGCACGAGCTCGCGGGAGGAGCCCTCGACGTGGACTCCAGGACGAACGACCCACACCTTCGTGACCCGGTGGCGCCGGCCGCGGGGATCGATATTGCCCCCTCCGAGGCCCTCGACATGGGCAAACAAGGGAAGCGGAAACCCCAGCGGAGGCCGCTCGTACCAAGGCCTCGACACCACCTGACGGTCTCCTTCGTCTCGGCTGCGAAGGGCAGGTCGCTTCTTCGGCGGGAGCGGGTCTGGTCCCTCTTGAAGGGCCTTTCCCGTCTCCGCTGCAGAAAGCCGGCGGGTCGGAGCCATCACGGCAAGGCGGAGCAAGAATCAAGGCAAAGGAGAAAGCAAGGAGGGATGGACTGGAAGGGCACGCGCGGTGCCGTACTTATAGCCGGCGAAGGCTAACCGTCGGCCTCCACGATCACAGGTAATCATGACATGATTTGCATGCAGGGACTTGTCCAATCCGCGCGACCATCGAGGCGTCGTGGGGAAGCGGAGGCGCTCACGTCCAATCAACCGCCACGCGGCACCCAAGGCCGCAAGCTGTTAGGGCCCGCGGCACTTCGCCCTTGCCCCTTCGCCTTTCAGCACGCCCAAGTCCGGGCGCGCCTTGGGCCCGGGGGCTACTGTCGGTGTTCTGGGAACGGGGGTCCCTAGACTTGCCTGCCTGCGGCCTGCGGCATGGCTCAAAGGGGGCCCAGCACGACCCATCTTCATCAACACAAGACCCAAGACCCTCGCGAGGGGCGAAGCCTCACGGGGTGGACGACACGGTGCTTCCTCAGGCGCGGCCTCATCAGGATGGCTCATGAGGAGGCGGAGAGATCAAGGCAGGGTACCTCACGAGGTGCCCATGACGCAAGCCATGACGACCAAGGGTGCCAGGCGGGCGCCAGCCCGTGCAGTGTCCTCCCTTTCCTGTTTGGTGCAAAGGGGGCAAGCGCAAGCGAGAGGATCAAGCAAAGGCATCCATTTCAGTGCAACAAGACCAAGACCAGTCTAACGGTGGGAAGGAGGTCATCGTGGGGCCCAGAACGGCGTCACCACAGGGCCTTTGGCAGGCGAGGACCAACTTTAGTCAGGATAAGTGTACTGGATGTTCCCCTTCAAATTGGCCAATTGTTGGCGCCCTTCTCGCTCGATATTTGGGAAGAGGCCCAGGGCCCTTGCCTATAAATAGGACTGGCCACCCCCAGGGTAGAGGGATCCGGCACGAGGTATCAGTAGTCCGAGTAAGCGGAGACGATCAGAGAGAGTGAGAGAGAGAGAAGGGCGGCTAAACTCCCCCAACAGTTCATCGTCCCGGCTAGAACACGCCCTCGCGAGGCTGTTCTCCCTTGTACTGTTCATCATCATCAGCCCAAGAGGCAATCCACCCACCACACTGGAGTAGTGTATTACACCACATCGGTGGCCCGAACCAGTATAAACCCTGTGTCTTTTGTCTTGTTCTTTCAGTAGCTAGATCTTTGCGAGACGGAGAGGTAGAGGGCAGAATCTCCGCGCGCACCCCAGAGTTCGAACCTTAAGGGTCTGTCGTAACCCGAAATCCGACAGTGTACAAGTTGTTCTTCGGACCACAAGCAGTGTGTCCGGATTTGACTGAGGACGCAGGTATGAGCTGCAATCATCCAGATACCCAAGTAAGTAGCCCTATGCCCAGACACGCTATCTGTTCATTTATCGCAATATTGCCCATAAAAAGGACCTTTCTTGAACCAGGAGTGGATAGCGAAGGCGAAGTTGATTAGGTGTCCGGCCCCCCTTCCTGAGACCTCGCCAGATCCCGTGTTAACCAGGATGCTGGAGATCACGCCTTTAGAAGGAAACGAAGGGGGGGAACAAGGAAGCTACTTCCTCCGCGGAGGAGGTTGTCCGGAAGGGAGGAACCGAAAATTTCTCTCCTCAGGGGAAGAAGAGGACCACCTCTGAAGACCCGGAGACAATGATCTCAAAGCGGGGGAAGAACTCTTCGCCAGAGGGTCCTGTGCCGGGGGATACCCCAGCCGTACTGTGCCCTCAAGGGGATCAGCCCTCCACCGATCCGTAAGTAAAAAAGGGGTGTTTAATAATGAGAGAAATCCTTACTTCACTTCTGAGGAAAATAACCGAAAATTTACCTTGTAGTTCGGATCTTAGCCCTTCTCAGCAGAGCTCATCTTCGGGGGATCTTCTTCCAGAGACGATGGAGAGCGGAACGCCTCCCCCTGCCATACTGCCTCATGAGGTGGGCGACCCTGAGGTGTCGTCGTGGAGGGTTTCTCCTGAGCCGGTAAGGCTGGAAGGTAGTAATATGGCCACCCGAAGCCCTCCGTGTCTGGCTTCTAGGAGAGGCAATCAAATGAGTCCGGCACCGCCTGCTGCACGGTCGGAGGTACTGAAGGATCTGCTAGGGCGGACGCCTATCTCAGAAGAGCACCGTGCGTTGATGGGTGTGGTAATTGAAAGGATTTCGTCTGCGGAAAGTGGGTTGCCTGAAGCTGTCATGAGTCTACTGACGGGCTTTGAGGTACGTGAAATGATGCACCTTTTTGATAGTGCTGCATACTTTACGATGCGCCCTGTGTAGATAGTAGCCCCTGAGACGCTAGGTGTTGTCGAAGACGACGGCACATGGAGGATCATAGTCCCAGGTATAATTTTGCCGCCTTCATACGCAGGTGGCGAAGTGTCCGGTGGCCAGCTAGACTGATGAATTTGCCGAGCTAAAGCGGCAACTTGACGTGGCAGATGCCGACATCGCGCTTGTCAACAAGCGGCTTGATGAGGCGCAAGGTATGTAATTTCTCCGGAGACACCTTGTAAGACGAGCTTGATGCCAGTATCTTATAACGTGTGTGCTTAACGCAGATGGGGCTGTCGCCGTGGAGAGCCTTCGGGCAGAGATTTCCCGAGCTAAAGAACAAGCCAAGAAAAGCGACGCGGCTGCCTTAAAGGCGGTTGAGGAGCTGAAAGCCGAACAGGCTGCTCACTGCCGAAGCAAGGAGGAAATGGCCGATATGGCTATGAAGTTGAAGAATGCTGCTGACCGCTGCCAGCTTCTTGAAAAGGAAGACCGGGTGGAGGGGACGGACCTGGAGAAGGCCATGACGGCGGCCAAGGATACTCGTTCTGCGATGAGAGCGATGAAGGAGGAGCTGCGTCAAGCCGGAGATATCGCGGCTGGGAAGCCCTTTATGCTGCGGATGAAGTTTGGAGATCCTAAATACGCCCCTTTGGATCGGATGTGGAGTTCGGCGGACGCATATCTGGATTTAGCGGCGAGTGCTGCGGATGCGGCCGAACATTTCCAAGATCAAAAGGATCGCGAAGTGGAAAAGATATTCTGGTAACAATTCAACAATCCAGAGCGTCCGCTTTCGTAGACCGATCGGTTGGCCGAATGGGCCGAGCTGAATAGGTTATCCGGACTTGCCATGAGGTATGTCGTGGATCATCTGTGGCAGAAAAGGCCGAAACCGAGCAGTTATTTTCGCTTGGTGCAGCAGTTCCTTGGTGTGGTGCCGTATATCAACGCGATGAAGAGGTCAGCATGCATGGAGGGTGCGCGGATGGCCCTTGCCCATGTCAAAACATACTGGGTGGAGATGGAGGCTACCGCCGTTGCAGCCCAAGATTCGGATGAAAGCCGAGTACCTGCGGAGCAGTACTTTCAAGAAGTTCTGGAGGGCGCTTGCTTAATAGAGGCGCAGTGCTCGAAGGATATTATGTTCGAATAACATGTATTCTCATTGAGAACAATATTTATGTAGAAGCTTTTTATACTTGTGCCTGCAAGAATTATAATACCTCCTGTGCGGCCGTTTATGTATATGTATATAACCTGAAAGATGGCAGTCGTCGGCTTCAGCCCCCATGCATATAATGCGGGGGTGTTCACAGAAGGCGCATCATCACACTTAACCCAACGTCTTGGTCCATTAAGGAGGTGGTAGCGCAGCGAACTAGGCAACCAGACTATAATGCTTTATCACTTTCACTTAGCCATAGGAGTTTGACAGTAGGGCTACTATATAGCCCCTGGTGGCGCCGCGCTTGCCCGAATTCGGGGCGCGTGTGTGCCTGGCCGGGAAACGGCCCTTCGTCAATGCGGAGGAATCCCAAAGATTCCGATAGGTCATCGAGTGGTTGACCAGTCTCACGCTATACCATGACAGTCAGTTTTCGGCTTTCTCTATTGACGTGCTCACCTGGCTGAACCGGGGCACAATCGCAGTAGTTCTCCTGGTGCCGCCTTAGCTGATAGAGCGGAACGTAAGGTAGCAAAACACAGGAGCCGGGCAAACCCAACATTTGACCAAAGACATGATTCGGAGCTGATGCATATAAGGCCAAACTCATGACGCCGAACACTCCCTAAGGTATTCGGTCTTTATGATTATAAATAGGATGAACAGTGCCCTTTGTAATAAGCCCATAGTGTCCAGGTACGTGCAATATTCTGACGTGGCCACATGCCAAGACGTCAACCCCCTTCTCGGTTGTACGGAGAATCCGGGGCATATGTATCAACAAGAGACAGTAAAAAAGGTTTACGTAGGGTCTTAATCTAAAAAGAATCCTTGGAACGGGTCCCTACTGCACGTCTGCGCCTGTGTCTCCGTTGTGCCGTGTCCTAGGCGGGTGTAGCACGATGTTCATCTGTAAAAGAGAGGAACTTAGTTGAAAAAGTAGTCGTGCAAAACGTATGTTATAATAAATAAACGAAGTATGATTCAACGTGGGAAGAATTGAGTTTTGTTGCTGCTTGTTTATGTGCGCAGAGCCCCATGTATTGGGATGTATAACCATCAATCCGTTGGTAATTATATAGTTGCGCCGGACTCGTCCAGCCGTGTCCGTGGTCTTAACGACCTATTAGGCGCTCTGGTTTGTGGGGCGGTTTAGTGTGTGGCTGTCAAGGCAGCCGCTCAGTCTTCCGTGCGCAAGGAGCGCTCAATGTTTCCCTTTACTGAAATGATGCCTTGTGGACTGGGCATCTTAAGCGCGAGAGACGCATAGTGCGGTATTGCGTTAAAGCGAGCGAAAGCTTCGCGTCCCATTAGTGCTTGATAACAACTTTTAAATGGAGCAATGTGGAAGGTCAACTTTTCGCTATGAAAGTTATCGGGTGAACCGAACGTAACTTCTAGTAGGAGGGAGCCCATGCAATGAGCCCGTAGGCCTGGCGTTACTCCTTTAATGGAAATATTGCTATGGCTAATGTTTATTGGGTCTATCCCCATTTTGCGGACTGTGTCCTGATATATCAGGTTTAAACTGCTGCCGCCGTCCATCAGGACTCGCGTAAAGTAGTATCCGTCGACTATCGGGTCTAATACCAAGGCAGCCCAGCCTACGTGTCGGATACTTTCGGAGTAGTCCCGATGGTCGAAGGTGATCGGTTTTGACAACCAGTGGCGAAACTCCTTTGTGATAGGCTGCATGGCACGTATCTCTGTGAGCGCCACTTCGTTTCTCCTTTTTGTCACATGTAGTACGTTTACTGTTTTGACTTCTTGTGGGAATTTCTTTTGTTCCCCACTGCTTTGTTTGTGGGGTTCATCATCGTCTTCACTTGGTATATCCAGCCCCTTGTGTTCGGCGTTGAGTTTGTTGGATTGCTTGAAGACCCAACACTCTCTGTGGGTATGATTTGCAGGCTTCCCAGGGGTGCTGTGGATTTGACATATCTTGTCCAGGATTTTGTTTTGGTTAGACAGTTCGTCCCTTTTATCTTTGAGGGGCAGCTTTTGCTGACCCTGCCGAGACCTTTTGAATCCGGCGTTAACTGTCGTGCTCTTCAGGTTATTTCCATTATTCTGACGCTGGTCTTTGCTGCGTCGTGGCTTCCCGTTTCCATCCCTAGCTTCGGATGTACTTGGGTCGCTGGTGCTGCATCTTGCCAACCAGCTGTCCTCGCCCGCGCAAAAGCGGGTCATGAGTCTTGTTAATGCGGCCATTGTTCTTGGCATTTCTTGGCCGAGGTGTCTGGCGAGCCATTCGTCTCGAACGCTATGTTTGAAAGCTGCTAACGCTTCGGCATCCAGACAGTCGACTATTTGGTTCTTTTTAGTAAGAAATTTGTTCCAGAGCTTCCGGGCTGACTCTCCGGGTTGTTGAGTTATATGACTTAAATCGTCTGCATCCGGTGGTCGGACATAGGTCCCTTGAAAATTTGCCCGAAAAGCGTCTTCGAGCTCTTCCCAACTTCCAATGGTGTTTTCGGGGAGGCCTTTAAGCCAATGCCGGGCTGGCCCTTTGAGCTTGAGGGGTAAGTATTTGATGACGTGGAGGTCATCTCCTCGAGCCATGTTGATGTGGAGGATATAATCCTCAATCCAGACCCCCGGGTCTGTAGTTTCGTCATATGCCTCTATGTTTACGGGTTTAAATCCCGCTGGGAATTCATGGTCCAGCACCTCATCGGTGAAACATAGGGGGTGTGCGGCACCCCTGTATTTGGGTGTGCCGGGTTGTTCGGATATTTTTTGTGTTGCATTGCTCGCTAGAGCGTGTTTGCTTGGCCCATAGATAGATCTGGTTGGGCCATCATTTTGATGCGAGTCCTCATGTGGACCGCGTGTTGGCTTGTGTGCGGCGCCGTTTGCCGCTCTATGTTGGCCATGAGGTCGTCTATCCGGCCGGATGGCTGATTTGTGTTTTGATTGCGGGGGCTCTAACACCTCCTCATCAAATTCCGGCAGTAGCTTTCGCTTCGGGTAGCTCTTTGTGTGGCGACTGCCGCCATATTTATCTGTAGTGCCGAATACCTTACTCCATCTGATTCTGAGTGCATCTTCCGCAGTCTTGATCTTCCGCTTCTGCATTTTTAGGTTGCGCGCAGTGGCGACGAGCCTTTTATGGAAGTTCTTCTGCTCCACGAATTTGTCTGGTGTGAGGTCATCCGGACTGTTATCTTCGCCGGGGACGGGTTGTTCGGTTTGGTTATCAAAGTTTCCTTGTTCGGATGGTTGCTCGATGCCATGTTCATCGTCCGCCGGCTCGCCCTGCTCTGTGGCTGGGTCTGTATGACCGATGTCTCTGTCGAGGTGGGGTTTGGAGCGGCGCTTACGCCGCCGCTTTGACTATTTTTCGGAGGAACGATCCTTCGTTGCGTCCTCGCGTTCCTCATCATCGTTTCCTTTGGGTATGTCCACCATGTATACATTGTGGGATGAGGTGGCTGTCTAGTGCCCTGTAGGCGCTGGTTCCTGTTCGTCTCCTATACCGTCGTCCATACCGTTGATGTCCTCGGAGTCGAAGTCGAGCATGTCGGCTAAATCATCGACAGTGGCTATGAAGTGGGTGGTGGGTGGGCGTCGAATTTCTTCGTCGTCCACATCCCAATCCTTCCAGTCATAATCCGGCCAGGACTCTCCTGACAAAGAGAGAGACCTTAGTGAATTCTGTATGTCGCCGAAGGGAGAGTGCTGAAAGGTATTTGCGGCGGTGAACTCCATGATCGGCGCCCTATCAGATTCGACAGGCAGGGGCGCGGAGGGTTCAGAGTCCGGAGAAGAGTCCAACAATGCGGAGTCACGGGCCTCGCAAAGGATAAGGTTGGTGTTCGGCAAGATCGCCGTTGAGGCTGCAGCCTCCGCGGCAGGGTCTAGCCACCCGCCCTCGGTCGACGCAGTTGGCTCTGAATTAAAGGTCGGAGCGGATGCGGGTGCGGCCTCTAGGACACTGTTCGGCGGCAGAGCTAAATCGTGCCAATCGTGACAGTGCGACGCACTCGGCAGGGGCTCGAATCCGTCGAAGATCGAGTCTCCGCAGATATCGGCCGTGTAGTTTAAGCTTCCAAACCTGGCCTGATGGCCAGGGGCGTAGCTTTCAATCTGCTCCAGATGGCCAAGCGAATTGGCCCGCAGTGCAAAGCCGCCGAGTACAAAGATCTGTCCGGGGAGAAAAGTCTAACCCTGGACTGCATCGCTAACGATGATCGAAGGAGCCATCAAGCCTGATGATGACGACACAGAGAAACTCTCAATGAAAGCACTAATGTCGGTGTCAAATCCGGCGGATCTCGGGTAGGGGGTCCCGAACTGTGCGTCTAGGTGGATGGTAACAGGAGACAAGGTACACGATGTTTTTACCCAGGTTCGGGCCCTCTCGATGGAGGTAAAACCCTACTCCTGCTTGATTTATATTGATGATATGGGTAGTACAAGAGTAGATCTACCACGAGATCAGAGAGGCTAAACCCTAGAAGCTAGTCTATGGTATGATTGTTGTTGTTCTGTCCTACGGACTAAACCCTCCGGTTTATATAGACACCGGAGGGGGCTAGGGTTACACAGAATCGGTTACAAGGAAGGAGATCTGCATATCCGTATTGTCAAGCTTGCCTTCCACGCTAAGGAGAGTCCCATCCGGATACGGGACGAAGTCTTCAATCTTGTATCTTCGTAGTCCAATAGTCTGGCCAAAGGTTAGAGTCCGGCTGTCCGGACTCCCCCTAATCCAGGACTCCCTCACCCCCCCCCCCCACCGACGGACATGTCCGCCGCCGCCGCTCGCCCACTCCGTCGCTGAGACGTGGCAGCGCCACCGCCCCCGCGCCGCCGACCCACCCGGGCCCGAGGCCAGCCCCCGCGGCCCATTCCCCGCCGCCGCCGCCCGTGGGCGACCCCGCCCGAGGTCACTGTGCCCGTCTGCGCCGCCCGCCGCCACTCCGCCGCCTGCCGTCGCCGGCGACCCCGCCGCCCGTCGCTGCCCCGTTCCCCGCCGTTCGCCCGCGCCACCGGCGCCGCCCTGCTCCACCGCCTCCGCCCCGCCCCACTCCAACATCCCCGTGGCCCGGATCCGACCGTCTCCCTCCTTCTCCGACGGCATCTCCGGTGAGCCCGCGCCCCAGATCCAGATCCGGACTAACCCTAGGGTTGACCCGATTTTCTCCAAGTCTTTTCTTTTGACATTTTATTCATCTGTTCATCGCGTCATATCTCATCATCCGTACCTCTGTTTCTTGCGCACGATATACTGAAATGTTCATTAGGATGTTCTCTTCATTTTGTTCCATTGTGTCATGCTCGTTTGAGTCCATATTGATGCCCAAATCTCTGATGAAAGAGTGCTACAAAATGTTTACTGCTGCAACTTAACAGATTATGATGATTTGTCATTTTTGTTGCATTTGATGTGTGCATCTTATAGGCATGAGCTCTACATGTGTTTTGAACTATGCCATGCCATCTTTACAGGAGTGTATGCGATGTATTTTTGTAATCTATGTGGTGACTAGCACAAGCATGCAAACTAGGCATCGTGATGTTGCTGGTTTCAGGGACTTAGAATTTCACAATTATTTCCCTCCTGTAATTTTTATGCCATGTATTCATGTTGCTACAGAGAGATCCATGCTTCTTTTGAGTATGTTCAGTAAGGATGTCTTGGACATATGGATGTTATCTATCCATCCATGCCCTTTTTGGCCATTATGGAGTGCCCTAGTACGACTCAATCTTGCTTTGCTTTTGCTAAAAATGTTCCTGGCAGATTATTTACGTGTTAATCAATTTTGCCAAAGTTGTTGTAGTTGATCCATGCGTGCTATGAGGTTGTTCTTGCCATTTTTAGCTTCCTGAGCATGTCTTCTTTCTGGTAGTATGCTTAGTTTATAATGCAATGGCTTGTGGTTTAGCCGTATCTAAGTGTTCATCTTTTATCTAAGTGAATCGAGCTCACGAAGTTGCCTTCATGATGCTGTTTATGCCATGCTCTGTTTTCTGCCAAGTCTGAAATCTGTAACGAAACTTGCTATGTTTACATGGGTGCCATCATATCTTCTGGTCCTTTTTGGCTCATGGTCAGTAAGGTACTTTTGTTCTATGCTTTCAGTAGATTCATGTCATGCCTTGTTTTGCTATGTTATGTTCCTATAGCATGATGTTTTCTTGCTCTAAACATGGCTTCCTGATGTTAATTCCTGGCATGTTATTTTCACTAATTCTGTGAAGCTGATATCTTTTGCACTTTTTCCATGCTTGTTTGAACCCGTTCTTGTGTGATTTAGCCGTATCTAAGTGTTCATCTTTTGTCAAGCATCTTGAGTATATCACTTCCATATGCTTTGTTGGTATGTTTGAGTGCAGTAGCTTAGTTTCTTGTTGCATGCTAAGTGGCATCACGTTGTTAATCGTAGAATTATGCCACCCTTGTTTTGCTTGTCATTTGCAAACTGTGCATCCGATTCCGGTGATCTTTGTATCGATTTTAACCGAAATCATCTCATCTTTCCAGCGGCATACTTGGTTTGCCAAGTTGATGCCTTGTTCATCTTTTCCCTTCCGGAGCACGCATGTGCATTGCATATCACATCTCGCATATCATGAAATATTTTGCATCATGTTGTTTGTGCATTGCATCGTGGTTGATAGTTGTTCCTTTGCTTGTGTTCTTGCTTTGGGTAGAGCCGGGAGACGAGTACGTGAACGAGGAACCTGTTGAGAACGCTTACGGGGATGAAGCTTTCGACAACTCTAAGAACCATGCAGGCAAGATGACCATACCCTCGAAATCACTTCTATCTTTGCTTGCTAGTTGCTGGCTCTTTTGCTATGCCGCGATACCTACCACTTGCTATATCATGCCTCCCATGTTGCCATGTCAAGCCTCTAACCATCCTTTCCTGGCAAACCATTGTTTGGCTATGTTACCGCTTTGCTCAGCCCCTCTTATAGCGTTGCTAGTTGCAGGTGAAGTTGAAGTTTGTTCCATGTTGGAACATGGATATGTTGGGATATCACAATATCTCTTATTTAATTAATGCATCTATATACTTGGTAAAGGGTGGAAGGATCGGCCTTATCCCTGGTGTTTTGTTCCACTCTTGCTGCCCTAGTTTCCGTCATACCGGTGTTATGTTCCTTGATTTTGCTTTCCTTACACGGTTGGGTGATTTATGGGACCCCCTTGACAGTTCGCCTTGAATAAAACTCCTCCAGCAAGGACCAACCTTGTTTTACATTTGCCTACCTAAGCCTTTTTCCCTCGGGTTTTCGCGAGCCTGAGGGTCATCTTTATTTTAACCCCCCCCCCCCCCCGGGGCCAGTGCTCCTCTAAGTGTTGGTCCAAACTAGAGCACCGTGCGGGATCATCCCTAGGGAACTTGGGTCACGTTGGTACCTGTACGCTTCGCTTATTCGGTGTGCCCTGAGAACGAGATATGTGCAGCTCCGATCGGGATTTGTCGGCACAGTCGGGTGTTCTTGCTGATCTTGTTTTACCATTGTCAAAATGTCTTGTAACCGGGATTCCGAGACTGATCGGGTCTTCCCGGGAGAAGGAATATCCTTTGTTGACCGTGAGAGCTTACAATGGGATAAGTTGGGACACCCCTGCAGGGTCTTATCTTTCGAAAGCCGTGCCCACGGTTATGAGGCGGATGGGAATTTGTTAATGTCTGGTTGTAGAGAATTTGACACTCGACTTAACTAAAATACATCAACCGCGTGTGTAGCCGTGATGGTCTCTTCTCGGCGGAGTCCGGGAAGTGAACACGGTTTGAGTTATGCATGAACGTAAGTAGTTTCAGGATCACTTCTAGCTTCACGACCGTGCTTTGCTTCTCTTCTCGCTCTCTTTTGCGTATGTTAGCCACCATATATGCTTAGTGCTTGCGGCAGCTCCACCTCATTACTCCAGCCTTCCTATAAGCTTAAATAGTCTTGATCTCGCGGGTGTGAGATTGCTGAGTCCTCGTGACTCACAGATTCTACCAAAACAGTTGCAGGTGCCAACGATACCAGTGCAGATGACGCAACCGAGCTCAAGTGGGAGTTCGACGAGGAACGTGGTCGTTACTATGTTTCTTTCCCTGATGAATCAGTAGTGGAGCCCAGTTGGGACGATCGGGGATCTAGCATTTGGAGTTGTCTTCTTTTATTTTGGTTCCGTAGTCGGACCTTGATTGTACTCTGAATGATGCTTGTTTAAGTTATGTATTGTGTGAAGTGGCGATTGTAAGCCAACTGTCTATCCCATTCTTATTCATTACATGGGATTGTGTGAAGATGACCCTTCTTGCGACAAAACCACCATGCGGTTATGCCTCTAAATCGTGCCCCAACACGTGGGAGATATAGCTGCATCGTGGGTGTTACACCCATGGATCCTACGAGACGTACAAGGCCCATGGGATCCTACGAGTCGTAGAAGGCCCATGGGATCCTACGCGACATAGAAGGCCCATGGATCCTATGAGACGTAGAAGGCCCATGGATCCGACGGCCCGTGAAGGGCCATGGTCGGGCGAGTTGGCGCCCGTATGAACGATATAGCATATTCAAAGAATTATCCTACTCAAGACTATCATCTCTAAAAAGCATACACTATACAACAAAGAAATCAAGGCATAGAAAGGTAGAATAATCCTACACTATACAATAAAGAAATTACAGCCGATTATACCCACTGGGCATTATGGTTCGGCACAGGTGATAATAAAGCATATGCAAACAGCAAATTACATACACTTGGCAAATACAGTGATTTTAGTCTGCAAAATCTCCAATTCCTTCATGGTTACCTCAGTGTCTTGTTTCATTTTTTTGACTCCTGCATCTAATACCTGCATGTCCAGTATCAACTTGTTGATTATACATTGACAATCATGTACACGTTGTCTTGCCACCTCTAGTTGATGCTCGAGAACATCAGCACATTCCAATTCCAATCCATAATCATTCGGTAATGGCCATGCCGCACTACTCGCAAATCTTTGTGTTGATGTCACTTCATCCTGCAATCTTTCTGTAAGTACACATGACTAGGGCAAAAATATTGTTACAACAGTGAAGCGAACAAGACACTATTTTGTACTACATGGCAAAACAGGACTAACAATAATGTTACACGTCACTTTAAAAAAATGTTACACGTCATGAAGCATAAGCAGGTGATATTTTAAAAATAAAAAAAGATAGTCTGTGCATCCTACATACAGAAATCCCTCTTAGCTCACCAGAGGAGCATGATGTTGGGGCCCAATTGAAAAACCAGACAAGTTACAATTTTAGACAACACGTTGCGTATAAGCAAGCAAGCAGTTGGCCATTCTGTGCCTCAATTAAAGTCTTAGGGAGTATAATGAATAGCAGAGGGTTACATACAAACATACTACAGCAGGCAAAACTATGCAATCATTAGCGTAGTATAAACAAGATTGTGAGCCTCATGCAATAATAGTTGGTTAATAGACTTCAAAGCTTCAGGCACACTTCGGTAGAGTAATTAAATGGTAAGACCTTTAATTATGTCAACTAATAGTGATACAAGTACCGAACAACAGGCATGATTATTTGGGCATCTCATTAACTGAGGACAAATAAAGGAATTGAAAAGAGAATTAACTATGCCTGAAACAACAAGGAATTGAACTGTTGAGTTGCATACAGTGACTTACCTTAGCAGGTTGAAGAGGCTCAGCGCAGCTCCTACTTCTATTGCAAGGCTCCTTCCTAACATCTTGTACTTGGAAATCGTCAATCTTATCTTCATTGCACCCCCTCTGCAAGGTGACACAAACTAGTTACTCGTCTCCTTGGAAGATAAATATGCATACTTTCCAGTCTGTGAGCACAAAAGGATGAGATTATAACAAAACAACATCACATAATAAAACATGCCACATCTCTTACACTTGCACACAATGAAATGAGCATTTACTATGTCTGCACTATGTAAAAACTAGGCATACCTTTGAACTGGATCTACAGGTACTCTTGGAGAGCCCACTGTAGTGTACAGCTAAACCTTTATGTCACCTATGAGTTAGACAAGTCCCCACTACAGCATCCCTTAGTGTTTTAATCGTTGACAAGCCCTTAGAGTGTTAGGTCAAGAACAGCAAGTAATCAAAGCAAACAGTCCTAGTATGGATGGCTGATGCAAACAAGCAATTGAACAGATGTGTGAGCAAATCTTATATATCAAGAAAAGAAGCAAAGAAGGAGGCTTAAAGACCATCACTTGACTGACCAGATTTAAGGGGCATTTAAACATCATGTGCAACATATGAACTAACATAAACATTGCATATTCCAGATTCTACAATGGAATGCACATGTATTAGGTTATGACATGCATGATGATGCCTAAATGTACAGATAGCAGGCAGGAGTGATTCATCATTGCACGCACAATTGAATTGCAGGTTAGGGGCCAGTTCGATTCCGCCTTTTCAGGGCATATTGTCAAAATAAGCCATAAAAGATGTAAAGAAGTCATTTTTGAGTTATGGCCTTGGGCTTAACTAATTTCGCTTTGGAGGGGGGTGTTTCGGGTAGAACCTCACTAAAAATTGAAGGGAAGGGGAATAGTGAAATGACTCTGTTGTTTGCCTATATTACACTCAAAATGCAATTGCTGACGCCCGTTTCACACCTGACCCTCAAGTAAAAAAACACGCAAGCATTCATTGCCCTGCCCGCTTGCATCTCCCCTCCCCTTTCCCTCTACCTCGATCCCCTGCCTGCAGCACTAGGGTTCCTCCAGCGAGCCGTCGCCGCTGGTCCCATCTGGCCTGGTCCTCGACGATGCTATGTCCAGCTAGGCTACCTGGCCGGCCGATAGGTGCAAATCTCCCTGCTGGCTGCTCCTTCCTCTGGCGCCGCCCCTCAATCTCATGGTCTCCAGCAACTACTCCACTGTGGTTCGTCCAACGCACTACTCCGGCGGGCGCTGCACAACTATGGCTGATGCCACACTGCGACAGAAGGCACCTTATTCCCCCTCCCTCCTCCCAGGCCATGGCCTTGAGGTGCTGTTGAAGGATGAGCTCACCCAACAAGGTGAGGATCTCCTATGATTTTTTTTTTGCTAAATTTTCATTCTGATCCACTATACCTTGAATTTCTATGACCTACTTCTGTTGCTGCTATATGATGCATTGGTATGAGCTGCTCCTGCTGCTGCTATATGATGAATTGCTATGAGCTGTTGCTGCTGTATGATGAGTTGCTATGAGCTGCTGCTGCTGCTATATGATGAATTGCTATGAGCTGCTGCTGCTATATGATGAGTTGCTACAAGCTGCTCCTGCTGCTGCTATATGATGAATTGCTATGAGCTGCTCCTGCTGCTGCTATATGATGAATTGCTATGAGCTGCTCCTGTTGCTGCTATATGATGAATTGCTATGAGCTGCTGCAGGTATATGATGAATTGTAGACTACTTCTACTGTATGATGAGTTGCTATGAGTTGTTGCTGCTACTATATGATACTTTCAGGTGGTGCTGCTATACGATAATAACCAGCCACTTGGACCATCGAATTTCAATAAATAATTGTTCTTCATTTAAATGTGGGTCATGCGTTCTTCGTTTAAATTAGGCAATAGGATCTCTATGGAAACTATTGACCAAAGTAGATTGTGCCAAGTAGATGGTATCTTTGTATTTGCATTTTGAGCAAATAGTGATGGTCTGTTTTCCTATTGAAAGTGCTAGTTATCGACTAGAGGGGGGTGAATAGGCGATTTTTATGAAAGTCTTCAAAACATGGAAGTTTCGAAGACAAACTATAGAAATGAACCTATTGTAATGCAGCGGAAGATAAACTACACTAAGCAAGCCATAGTCAAGTGTGCAATAACGTGAGAGTACAAAGACTAATAGCAGCTAGGTAGTAAGGATCAGGATGGAAGATGGTATGAAGCCAAACAACAATAGTAGTCAAGCAATGAAGTCAAACAGGTATGACAAACAGGCAATGACTTCACGAAGACAAACTCTAAGTAAAAAGAGGGAGAGGATAGAACCAGTCACTTGTTGAGGACACAGGATTTGTTGGACCAGTTCCAGTTGCTGTGACAATTGTATGTCTGGTTAGGGAGGCTGAGATTCAAATTAGAAGACCGCTTCTTCACCTTATTCCCCTTGAGCTAAGGACACCTAGTCCTCGCCCAATTACTCTGGTAACTCTTCAAGGTAGACTTCCAAACCTTCACAGACTTCGTTCACCGGCGATCCACAATGACTCTTGGATGCTCAAAACGCGACGCCTAACCGGCTGGAGGATTCACAGTCCTCAAGTGTAATAAGTCTTCAGGTCACACAGACAGAAAGACTTCAGTGATGCCTAACACTGTTTGGCTCTGGGTGTTTGGGCTTTGTACTTGCAAGGATTTCTCTCTCTCAAAGGCTTCCAGGTGGGTTGCTCTCAATACGACAAAAGCCGTGTACAAACTCTGAGCAGCCACAATTTATGGTGTAGGGGGTGGGCTATTTATAGCCACTAGGCAACCCGACCTGATATGTCTGAAATGAACCTGGGTCACTAAGGAACTGACACGTGTTCCAACGGTCGGATTTCAAACACACACGACAACTTTGCTTGGGCTACAAGCAAAGCTGACTCATCCAACTCTGGATAAGTTTTGCTCTCATTGTCTTCGCTCGAAGACATAGGATTTTGGTTGAGCATCACATCACTCACCCTGACTTTGTTCACTTGGACCCCACTTAACAGTATGGTGGTTCCTATGACTCAACAAAGAAGAAAAGGAAACAATGAAACGACTAAGTCTTCGCGCTCCATAGTCTTCACTCAATGTCTTCTCATGTCATAGTCTTCAATATGAATATCTTCTCATACCACCATTGTCGTCAATGTCTTCATACACTTTTAGGGGTCATCTCCGGTAGGTAAACTGAATCAGTGAGGGACTACTACCTGTGTTATCCTACAATTCTCACAAACACATTAGTCCCTCAACCAAATTTGTCGTCAATACTCCAAAACCAACTAGGGGTGGCAGTAGATGCACTTTTAATCTCCCCCTTTTTGGTGATTGATGACAAACTGGTTGAAGTTTTCAATGGGGATAAAAGTATGTGAAATTGTAAATGATAGGGTATTGTCTTCATAAGTGGCAAAAGCTCCCCCTGAAGATGTGCATATAAGTAATTTTATTTTGGAATGCAAATGCACATGGCAGGTTGTACTTGTGGAGATCCTCTTCAACATATGAAGACAATTCATCATGCATGATAAGATATAATGAAGATAATGACATGCATAATGAAAAATGGACGTCTGCAAAATGACCTAAGTGCGGAAGTTATCATCGCACATGCGGAATTTATCATCGCATCACAGAATAGCAAATAAGTAGCAGACGACCATCGAGTTTAAGTGTTACAACTCAAAGAACCAAATGTATCAAAAAACGAGAGTTGTAAACACTAGGAAAAATATAAAGCAACCGCCCATATGGACCCGTTTGAAGACTATCAAACTCATATGCTTCTCCCCCTTTTGTCAGTAAGGATCAAAAAGGTTTGAAGACATAGAACATCTACTCATTCCCATGAGGAGTAGGTGAAACAGCAGGGTCGTCGGTGTTGTTTGGCGGTGCAGACGAACTTGGTGAGTGTCGATTCGTGCAGAAGTAGGTAGCGGAGAAGTAGCATCGTCTTCATCATCGATCACGCTGGCATTCACAGTTGCCGCGGAGGAAGAATAGTCGGAGTCTTCAAGGGATGGAGTTCGACATAGGACAACATTCTGTGGAGGAGTGGAGTCAAACTTGAATTTTTCAGTGAAGCCATCGTCTTGAAGATCTGCTTCAGCACTGAGCAGGGTCAAACTCTTCCATGATCGTCGACAAGTTTCATGGGCGACAAAGGCATTTTTGGTGGCAAGGTTGCGAATCCTGTTGACGTCCACCAAGAGGCTTTGCATTTGGCGCTTCAGCCAGTCATGATGCTTATCTTGTTTCTGATGAAGGGCAACCAGAAGCTCTCGGTCATTGAGAACACGAGATCGCTTCTTAGGCCTTTGGGCAATGGTGCTTTCAGTAGCTTCAGTATGCGCTGAAGGAAATATGCCCTAGAGGCAATAATAAAGTTATTATTTATTTCCTTAATTCATGATAAATGTTTATTATTCATGCTAGAATTGTATTAACAGGAAACATAATACATGTGTGAATACATAGACAAACAGAGTGTCACTAGTATGCCTCTACTTGACTAGCTCATTAATCAAAGATGGTTATGTTTCCTAACCATGAACAAGGAGTTGTTATTTGATTAATGAGGTCACATCATTAGTTGAATGATCTGATTGACATGACCCATTCCATTAGCTTAGCACCCGATCGTTTAGTATGTTGCTATTGCTTTTATCCATGACTTATACATGTTCCTTTAACTATGAGATTATGCAACTCCCGTTTACCGTAGGAACACTTTGTGTGCTACCAAACGTCATAACGTAACTGGGTGATTATAAAGGTGCTCTGCAGGTGTCTCCGAAGGTACATGTTGGGTTGGCGTATTTCGAGATTAGGATTTGTCACTCCGATTGTCGGGGAGGTATCTCAGGGCCTTCTCGGTAATGCACATCACATAAGCCTTGCAAGCATTGCAACCAATGAGTTAGTTGCAAGATGATGTATTACGGAACGAGTAAAGAGACTTGCCGGTAACGAGATTGAACTAGGTATTGGATACCGACGATCGAATCTCGGGCAAGTAACATACCGATGACAAAGGGAACAACATATGTTGTTATGCGGTCTGACCGATAAAGATCTTCGTAGAATATGTAGGAGCCAATATGGGCATCCAGGTCCCGCTATTGGTTATTGACCGGAGACGTGTCTCGGTCATGTCTACATTGTTCTCGAACCGTAGGGTCCGCACGCTTAACGTTACGATGACAGTTATTATGAGTTTATGCATTTTGATGTACCGAAGGAGTTCGGAGTCCCGGATGTGATCACGGACATGACGAGGAGTCTCGAAATGGTCGAGACGTAAAGAATGATATATTGGAAGCCTATGTTTGGACATCGGATGCATTCCAGGTGAAATCAGGATTTTACCGGAATACCGGGAGGGTTACCGGAACCCCCCAGGAGCATAATGGGCCAACATGGGCCTTGGAGGAGAGGTGAGAGGGCTGCCCTCATGGGCTGCGCGCCTCCCCCCCTTCCCCTAGTCCTATTAGGACTAGGAGAGGTGGGCGCCCCCTCTCTCTCTCTCCCCCTTGGAGAATCCTAGTCCAACTAGGATTGGGGGGGGGGAATCCTACTCCCAGAGGGAGTAGGACTCTCCTGGCGCGCCAGGCTTGGCCGGCCAGCCCCTCCCCCTTGGCTCCTTTATATACGGGGGCAGGGGGCACCCCATAGACACACAAGTTGATCTACGGATCGTTCCTTAGCCGTGTGCGGTGCCCCTTCCACCAAATTCCACCTCGGTCATATCGTTGAAGTGCTTAGGCGAAGCCCTGCGCCGGTAACACATCAAGATCGTCACCACGCCGTCGTGCTGACGGAACTCTTCCCCGACGCTTTGCTGGATCGGAGCCCGGGGATCGTCATCGAGCTGAACGTGTGCCAAGAACTCGGAGGTGCCGGAGTAACGGTGCTGTGATCGGTTGGATCGCGAGGAGAACGTACGACTACTTCCTCTACGTTGTGTCAACGCTTCCGCTTCGGTCTACGAGTGTACGTAGACAACACTCTCCCCTCTCGTTGCTATGCATCACCATGATCTTGCGTGTGCGTAGGAATTTTTTTGAAATTACTACGTTCCCCAACAGTGGCATCCGAGCCTAGGTTTTTATGGTTTGATGTTATTTGCACGAGTAGAACACAAGTGAGTTGTGGACGATACAAGTCATACTGCCTACCAGCATGTCATACTTTGGTTCAGCGGTATTGTTGGACGAGACGATCCGGACCAACCTTACGCGTACGCTTACGCGAGACCGGTTCCCTCGACGTGCTTTGCACATAGATGGCTTGCGAAAGACTGTCTCTCCAACTTTAGTTGAACCGAGTGTGGCTACGCCCGGTCCTTGATAAGGTTAAAACGGAGTCTATTTGACAAACTATCATTGTGGTTTTGATGCGTAGGTAAGATGAGTTCTTGCTTAAGCCCGTAGCAGCCACGTAAAACTTGCAACAACAAAGTAGAGGACGTCTAACTTGTTTTTGCAGGGCATGTTGTGATGTGATATGGTCAAGACATGATGCTAAATTTTATTGTATGAGATGATCATGTTTTGTAACCGAGTTATCGGCAACTGGCAGGATCCATATGGTTGTCGCTTTATTGTATGCAATGCAATCGCGATGTAATGCTTTACTTTATTACTAAGCGGTAGTGATAGTCGTGGAAGCATAAGATTGGCGAGACGACAACGATGCTACGATGGAGATCAAGGTGTCGCGCCGGTGACGATGGTGATCATGACGGTGCTTCGAAGATGGATCACAAGCACGAGATGATGATGGCCATATCATATCACTTATATTGATTGCATGTGATGTTTATCTTTTATGCATCTTATCTTGCTTTGATTGACGGTAGCATTATAAGATGATCTCTCACTAATTATCAAGAAGTGTTCTCCCTGAGTATGCACCGTTGCGAAAGTTCTTCGTGCTGAGACACCACGTGATGATCGGGTGTGATAGGCTCTACGTTCAAATACAACGGGTGCAAAACAGTTGCACACGCGGAATACTCAGGTTATACTTGACGAGCCTAGCATATAACAGATATGGCCTCGAAACACGGAGACCGAAAGGTCGAGCGTGAATCATATAGTAGATATGATCAACATAGTGATGTTCACCATTGAAACTACTCCATCTCACGTGATGATCGGAAATGGTTTAGTTGATTTGGATCACGTGATCACTTAGAGGATTAGAGGGATGTCTATCTAAGTGGGAGTTCTTAAGTAATATGATTAATTGAAATTTAATTTATCATGAACTTAGTCCTGGTAGTATTAGCATATCTATGTTGTAGATCAATAGCTCGCGTTGTTACTTCCCTATGTTTATTTTGATATGTTCCTAGAGAAAATTGTGTTGAAAAATGTTAGTAGCAATAATGCGGATTGGATCCGTGATCTGAGGTTGATCCTCATTGCTGCACAGAAGAATTATGTCCTTGATGCACCGCTAGGTGACGGACCTTTTTGCAGGAGCAGATGCAGACGTTATGAACGTTTTGCTAGCTCAATATGATGTCTACTTAATAGTTTAGTGCACCATGCTTAACTGCTTAGAATCGGGACTTCAAAGACGTTTTGAACGTCATGGAGCATATGAGATGTTCTAGGAGTTGAAGTTAATATTTCAAGCAAATACCCGAGTTGAGAGATATGAAGTCTCCAACAAGTTCTATAGCTAAAAGATGGAGGAGAATCGCTCAACTAGTGAGCATGTGCTCAGATTGTCTGGGTACTACAATCGCTTGAATCAAGTGGGAGTTAATCTTCCAGATAAGATAGTGATTGACAGAATTCTCTAGTCACCATCACCAAGTTAGTAGAACTTCGTGATGAACTATAATATGCAAGGGATAACGGAAAATATTCCCAAGCTCTTCGCGATGCTAAAATCAGTGAAGGTAGAAATCAAAGAAAAACATCAAGTGTTGATGGTTGACAAGATCACTAGTTTCAATAAAAGGGCAAAAGGAAAGAAGGGGAACTTCAAGAAGAACGGCAAGCAAGTTGCTGCTCAAGTGAAAAAGCCCAAGTATGGTCCTAAGCCTGAGACTAAGTGCTTCTACTGCAAAGGGACTGGTCACTGGAAGCGGAACTACCCCAAATGATTGGCGGATAAGAAGGATGGCAAAGTGAACATAAGTATATTTGATATACATGTTATTGATGTGTACTTTACTAGTGTTCATAGCAACCCCTTAGTATTTGGTACTAGTTCAGTTGCTAAAATTTAGTAACTCGAAACGGGAGTTGCAGAATGAACAAAGACTAGTTAAAGGGCAAGGTGACGATGTGTGTTGGAAGTGGTTCCAAGATTGATATGATCATCATCACACACTCCCTATACTTTCGGGATTAGTGTTGAAACTAAATAAAGTGTTATTTGGTGTTTGCGTTGAGCATGAATATGATTTGATCATGTTAATTGCGATACAGTTATTCATTTAAGTTAGAGAACAATTGTTGTTCTGCTTACATGAATAAAACCTTCTATGGTCATACACACCAATGAAAATAGTTCATTGGATCTCGATCGTAGTGATACACATATTCATAATATTGAAACCAAAAAGATGCGAAGTTAATAATGATAGTGCAACCTATTTGTGGCACTGCCGTTTAGGTCATATTGGTATAAAGCGCATGAAGAAACTCCATGCTGATGGGATTTTGGAATCACTTGATTATGAATCACTTGATGCTTGCGAACCATGCCTCTTGGGCAAGATGACTAAAACGCCGTTCTCCGGAACAATGGAGCAAGCAACTGATTTGTTGGAAATCATACATACTGATGTATATGGTCCGATGAATATTAAGGCTCGCGACAAGTATCATTATTTTCTAACCTTCACAGATGATTTGAGCAGATATGGGTATATCTACTTGATGAAACATAAGTCTGAAATGTTTGAAAAGTTCAAAGAATTTTAGAGTGAAGTGGAAAATCATCGTGACAAGAAAATAAAGTTTCTACGATCTGATCGCGGAGACAAATATTTGAGTTACGAGTTTTGGCCTTCAGTTAAAACCGTGTGGAATAGTTCCACAAATTCATGCCACCTGGAACACCATAGCATAATGGTGTGTCCGAACGTCATAACCGTACTTTATTAGATATAGTACAATCTATGATGTTTCTTACCGATTTACCAATATCGTTTTGGGATCATGCATTAGAGACAGCTGCATTCACGTTAAAAGGGGCACCATCTAAGTCCGTTGAGACGACACAATATGAACTGTGGTTTAGCAAGAAACCAAAGTTGTCGTTTCTTAAAGTTTGGGGTTGTGATGCTTATATGAAAAAGTTTCATCCTGATAAGCTCAAACCCAAATCGGAGAAATATGTCTTCATAGGATACCCAAAGGAAATTGTTGGGTACACCTTCTATCACAGATCCAAAGGCAAGACATTTGTTGCTAAGAATGGATCCTTTCTAGAGAAGGAGTTTCTCTCGAAAGAAGTGAGTGGGAGGAAAGTAGAAAACTTGATAAGGTAATTGTACCTTCTCCCTTATTGGAAAGTAGTTCATCACAGAAATCTGTTCTTGTGACTACTACACCAATTAGTGAGGAAGCTAATGATGATGATCATGTAACTTCAGATCAAGTTACTACCGAATCTCGTAAGTAAACCAGAGTGAGATCCGCACCAGAGTGGTACGGTAATCCTGTTCTGGAAGTCATGTTACTAGACCATGATGAACTTGCGAACTATGAGGAAGCGATGGTGAGCCCAGATTCCGTGAAATGGTTTGAGGCCATGAAATCTGAGATATGATCCATGTATGAGAACAAAGTATGGACTTTGATGGATTTACCCGATGATCGGCAAGCCATAGAAAATAAATGGATCTTCAAGAGGAAGACGGACACTGATAGTAGTGTTACTATCTACAAAGCTAGAATTGTCGAAAAAAAGGTTTTTCGACAAGTTCAAAGTATTGACTACGATGAGAGTTTCTCACTCGTATCTATGCTTAAGTCTGTCCGAATCATGTTAGCAATTGCCGCATTTTATGAAATCTGGCAAATGGATAAACAAAACTACATTCCTTAATGGATTTATTAAAGAAGAGTTGTATACGATGCAACTAGAAGGTTTTTGTCGATCCTGAAGGTGTTAACAGAATATGCAAGCTCCAGCGATCCATCTATGGACTGGTGCAAGCATCTCGGAGTTGGAATAGACGCTTTGATAAGTTGATCAAAGCATATAGTTTTATACAGACTTGCGGTGAAGCCTGTATTTACAAGAAAGTGAGTGGGAGCACTACAACATTTCTGATAAGTATATGTAGATGACATATTATTGATCGGAAATAATGTAGAATTATTCTGTAAAGCATAAAGGAGTATTTGAAAGGAGTTTTTCGAAGAAGGACCTCGGTGAAGCTGCTTACATATTGAGCATCAAGATCTATAGAGATAGATCAAGACGCTTGATAAGTTTTTCAATAAGTACATACCTTGACAAGATTTTGAAGTAGTTCAAAATGGAACAGTCAAAGAAAGAGTTCTTGCCTGTGTTACAAAGTGTGAAATTGAGTAAGACTCAAAGCCCGACCACGGCAGAAGATAGAAAGAGAATGAAAGTCATTCCCTATGCTTTGGCCATAGGTTCTATAAAGTATGCCATGCTATGTACCAGATCTATTGTATACCCTACACTGTGTTAAGCAAGGGAGTACAATAGTGATCTAGGAAGTAGATCACTGGACATCGGTCAAAACTATCCTTAGTAAAATAAGGATATGTTTCTCGAATATGGATGTGACAAAAAGGTTCGTCGTAAAAGGTTACGTCGATGCAAGTTTTGACACTAATCTAGATGACTCTAAGTCTCAATCTAGATACATATTGAAAGTGGGAGCAATTAGCTAAAGTAGCTCCGTGCAGAGCATTGTAGACATAGAAAATTGCAAAATACATAACGGATCTGAATGTGGCAGACCCGTTGACTAAACTTCTCTCACAAGCAAAACATGATCACACCGTAGTACTCTTTGGGTGTTAATCACATAGCGATGTGAACTAGATTACTGAATCTAGTAAACCCTTTGGGTGTTGGTCACATATCGATGTGAACTATGGGTGTTAAATGGTGATGTGAACTATTGCTGATAAATCACATGGCGACGTGAACTAGATTATTAACTCTAGTGCAAGTGGGAGACTGAAGGAAATATGCCCTAGAGGCAATAATAAAGTTATTATTTATTTCCTTAATTCATGATAAATGTTTATTATTCATGCTAGAATTGTATTAACAGGAAACATAATACATGTGTGAATACATAGACAAACAGAGTGTCACTAGTATGCCTCTACTTGACTAGCTCATTAATCAAAGATGGTTATGTTTCCTAACCATGAACAAGGAGTTGTTATTTGATTAATGAGGTCACATCATTAGTTGAATGATCTGATTGACATGACCCATTCCATTAGCTTAGCACCCGATCGTTTAGTATGTTGCTATTGCTTTTATCCATGACTTATACATGTTCCTTTAACTATGAGATTATGCAACTCCCGTTTACCGTAGGAACACTTTGTGTGCTACCAAACGTCACAACATAACTGGGTGATTATAAAGGTGCTCTGCAGGTGTCTCCGAAGGTACATGTTGGGTTGGCGTATTTCGAGATTAGGATTTGTCACTCCGATTGTCGGGGAGGTATCTCAGGGCCTTCTCGGTAATGCACATCACATAAGCCTTGCAAGCATTGCAACCAATGAGTTAGTTGCAAGATGATGTATTACGGAACGAGTAAAGAGACTTGCCGGTAACGAGATTGAACTAGGTATTGGATACCGACGATCGAATCTCGGGCAAGTAACATACCGATGACAAAGGGAACAACGTATGTTGTTATGCGGTCTGACCGATAAAGATCTTCGTAGAATATGTAGGAGCCAATATGGGCATCCAGGTCCCGCTATTGGTTATTGACCGGAGACGTGTCTCGATCATGTCTACATTGTTCTCGAACCGTAGGTTCCGCACGCTTAACGTTACGATGACAGTTATTATGAGTTTATGCATTTTGATGTACCGAAGGAGTTCGGAGTCCCGGATGTGATCACGGACATGACGAGGAGTCTCGAAATGGTCGAGACGTAAAGAATGATATATTGGAAGCCTATGTTTGGACATCGGATGCATTCCAGGTGAAATCAGGATTTTACCGGAATACCGGGAGGGTTACCGGAACCCCCCAGGAGCATAATGGGCCAACATGGGCCTTGGAGGAGAGGTGAGAGGGCTGCCCTCATGGGCTGCGCGCCTCCCCCCCTTCCCCTAGTCCTATTAGGACTAGGAGAGGTGGGCGCCCCCTCTCTCTCTCTCCCCCTTGGAGAATCCTAGTCCAACTAGGATTGGGGGGGGGATCCTACTCCCAGAGGGAGTAGGACTCTCCTGGCGCGCCAGGCTTGGCCGGCCAGCCCCTCCCCCTTGGCTCCTTTATATACGGGGGCAGGGGGCACCCCATAGACACACAAGTTGATCTACGGATCGTTCCTTAGCCGTGTGCGGTGCCCCCTTCCACCAAATTCCACCTCGGTCATATCGTTGCAGTGCTTAGGCGAAGCCCTGCGCCGGTAACACATCAAGATCGTCACCACGCCGTCGTGCTGACGGAACTCTTCCCCGACGCTTTGCTGGATCGGAGCCCGGGGATCGTCATCGAGCTGAACGTGTGCCAAGAACTCGGAGGTGCCGGAGTAACGGTGCTGTGATCGGTTGGATCGCGAGGAGAACGTACGACTACTTCCTCTACGTTGTGTCAACGCTTCCGCTTCGGTCTACGAGGGTACGTAGACAACACTCTCCCCTCTCGTTGCTATGCATCACCATGATCTTGCGTGTGCGTAGGAAATTTTTTGAAATTACTACGTTTCCGAACATGCGCACGGTGAGGCAAGCGAGTAATTCCAGCCAATGGATAGACACGTGCAATAGCTTGAACTCCTTCAATGTTTTGCGTGAAGCTTTGGTGATCAGCATTTTGAAGACTAAGAGGCTCCTTGCCAGGCTCTGGGTATATGGCTTCAACAGACAGATCAACTTCTGGCAAAAATATGATATGATTGCGTGCAGAGGGTTGATAGTTGAAGGCAGAGTGGAGCTTGATAAGACGCATGATCCAGGGAGCATAGAACTTCACACCAAAAATGTCAGATCCTGATGCAGCAAGTTGGCGGATAAAGAAGTCTTGGGCATTGAAGCTTTTGCCATGAAGAATATGAAAGACCAAATTCTTCATTGCGCCTTCCAGCTTGGCATGTGGAGAATGTCCTTTGATGGGCCAGAGAGTTCGCCTGATAATGTGATAGATGGTGCGGGGCAGATACTCAAGGTCTTCAACAAAGAACTCCTTAGGATATTCAGCATCTGGAGGCAAAGGCGTCATCATGCTAAGCATCTGACTTATATTGGGCTCAGGCTTGTGGAAGATGCTTTCCATAGCAGCACTGTGAAGCTGACAACCAGGTTCATAGAGATCACCTGGAGTGGGCAGGCCTGTAAGCTCAATGACATCAAAGGCTTTGGCTTCATGATGAACATTGCCTGTCATCCACTCAAGGACCCATGTCTTCGGATCCCTGTTGTAGCCACGAATATGAAGAGTGGCATAGAATTGGAGCAGTAATTCTTCATTCCAGTGCTCCTTATCAGTGACGAACTGCAGCAAGCCAGACTCTCTGAAGCAATCCAGGGCTTCTTCCAAACAGGGCAGACCAGTTATGGCTTTAGTGTCAAGACGCATATGTGGGAAAATGCGACCTTGATTGTACAAAATGCACGAGTTATAATTGCGCTGCTGGTAGCTCCAGAACCGATCAGAAGATATTCTTGCCTTGGAGTAGGGGTTCTTGGCGCTATCAAAGAAGGTGTTGTGTGCCATGAAGCCATTGATATTGAATGATCCGGGTGCTGATGCATTACCTGGGAACCTAGGCAGCCTTGGCATTGGCTTCTGAACCTGAGGCCTGTGCTCGACGTGATAGTCAAATTGGGGACCAGCAGCAGGCGGGGGAACAAGAAGGGGCCATTTGACAGTGATAAGTTGGCCGTAGTTGAATGCTTGCTCGATAGTGTGTGGCCTTGGTGGCGGAACAGGAGCAGTGGCATCAACAAAGGCGTCAGGCTGCACAACAGAGGCTTCAGGTGCAGATGCATCATTGGCTTCATTGGCTTCTGGCGCATTGGTTGGCGCAGGCTCCACATTAGCATCAGCCATGACCACGTCATTGGCTTCATTTGTGTTGGTGGTGGCAGCCTCAAGGTTCTCAACCTCCACTTGATGAGCTGGAGGGTCGGGCACTAACACGTTCACTTCAGGAACAGCTTCTTCAGTATTTTGGGGAGTAGGGACACGATCTTCTACTTTTTTTTCATCGGCTGATGCAGCCAGATTGTCTTCAGCAGCTTTAGCTTCAGACTCGGAGACATTCACAGTGGGAGTGGCTTCTGGAAACACTTGACGTGCAACAGATTGGTGAGGCACTTCTCCTTCTGGAACGCTCGAAAGAGGGACTTGGGGCCTTGGTCCTTTGCAAAGCCTGTGAAACGCTGGCGACGCCTGTGGAGATTGAGTTGGTTGGGCCTCAAAGTTTTCCTCTTCTTCTTGCATGGGTGGTGTGACTTGTTGTTGTTGGGGAGTGTCGGTGTCAAAACCGGCGGATCTCGGGTAGGGGGTCCCAAACTGTGCGTCTAGGCAGATGGTAACAGGAGACGAGGGACACGATGTTTTACCCAGGTTCGGGCTCTCTTGATGGAGGTAAAACCCTACGTCCTGCTTGATTAATATTGATGATATGGGTAGTACAAGAGTAGATCTACCACGAGATCAAAGAGGCTAAACCCTAGAAGCTAGCCTATGGTATGATTATTGTTCTGTTGTTCGTCCTACGGACTAAAACCCTCCGGTTTATATAGACACCGGAGAGGGTTAGGGTTACATCGAGTCAGTTACAATGGTAGGAGATCTACATATCCGTATCGACAAGCTTGCCTTCCACGCCAAGGAAAGTCCCTTCCGGACACGGGACGAAGTCTTCAATCTTGTATCTTCATAGTCCAGGAGTCCGGCTGAAGGTATAGTCCAGCTATCCGGACACCCCCTAATCCAGGACTCCCTCAATAGCCCCTGAACCAGGCTTCAATGACGACGAGTCTGGCGTGCAAATTGTCTTCGACATTGCAAGGCAGGTTCCTCCTCCAAGTACTTCATAGAAGATTTTGAACACAAAGGATAGTGTCCGGCTCTGCAAAATAAGTTTCCACATATTGCCATAGAGAGAATAATATTTACACCAATCTAATCTGCTGACGTATTCCGTAGCGTGACATCACACCACGGCCAAGCCTTTATTCGAATCGTTTTTACTTCCCCACCTCAGCGCGTTTCGCGAGGCGGTTTCCTTCGCACGTCTTGTCAAAGCAGAGATCGTGTCCCCTTTATTTATGGGATTCTTATCAATACGGACGTGGGTAACCCAACCGCGCCATTGATTACGGCGCTTGGGAGATAAGCGAGTTTTACCAGGCTGGTGGGGGCATGCAGTTTCGTCCGCCCATATAAGGGGATAAGGATCCACCTTTCCACCAACGCCTTCTTCCTCCCTTGCTCATCCACTCTCGCATACTCAAGCTCTAGCGCCCAGGTTCGCACTTCCCACCTCAACCTTCTCCAGCCATGTCCGGAGCGGGAGGCAAGTGGATGGACTCCTCCGTAACGGAGGGACATATCAAAAAACTGAGGAAGGCCGGATACTTGTCTGACGACATCGCGCATCGGCTTCCCGAAAAGGGGCAGCTCCTTCCCACCCCAAGGCGCCATGAGAGGGTGGTGTTTCTCACCCATTTCCTCCGCGGACTAGGTTTTCCTCTCCACCCATTTGTCCGGGGTCTCATGTTCTACTACGGCCTAGATTTCCACGATCTGGCCCCACACTTTATCCTCAACATCTCGGCATTTATCGTCGTGTGCGAGGCTTTCCTCTGCATCCGCCCCCATTTTGGCCTGTGGCTCAAGACTTTCAATGTCAAGCCGAAGGTGGTGCGCGGCAACCAGGCGGAGTGCGGAGGCGCCATGGCGGGCAAGATGCCCAATGTTCTATGGCTCGAGGGCTCCTTTGTGGAGACCCTGAAGGGGTGGCAATCGGGGTGGTTTTACATCACCAAGCCGCGTGACCCTGAGTGGGTCGCAGCCCCCGAGTTCCGGTCCGGACCCCCTACGCGGCTCACGTCCTGGAAAGAGATGGGCCTATCGTGGGGCAGCAAAGAAGAGGTGACTGGACTGCAGAAATGCATCCAAACCCTGGTGAACAAGCAGCTCAAGCTTGTCAACGTAGTCCAGGTTATGCTCATCCGCCGGATCCTCCCGTGTCAACGACGGGCCTTCAATCTATGGGAGTTCAACTCGGCGCAGCAGCGAACTCTGAACAGGCTCTTCGACACGATGCACGAAGATGCCTGGAAGGTGCTTTTCAAGGGCGTCGAGGCTCCCGCGTCCGCTTCCGAGGATTGCGGATTCAGCACGCAGCATCATGATGGTGCGGTAAGCCATTTGTACCTTTTACAGGGTATTAGTTTTTCATAGTTTGACTCTATGCGGGATCTAAGCTCCCTTACCTTTGACAGGATTGGCAGGCGAAGTCCGGACAGATCGACTGTCCGGCTCCTTTGCCCGAAGACCCAGCTGATGCCAATTTGGCGAAGCTGCTGGTTCCGGCACCTTACATGGTGCCGGAGAGGAAGGCCCAGAAGAAGGCCACGGGGACTCGAAAGAGTGCCCGTCGTGTGGTGGTGTCGGATTCATCGTCTGATGACTCCGAGACGCACTCCTCCTGCGAAGACGAGGAGGAGGAAGAAGAAGCCTCTCTCCCCCTCCAGCGGGGGGAGGAAAGAAAAGGAAGGCCACCCCAACTGGGGAGGCCGAAGGGTCCAAGAAGGGGAAAACCCTTCCTCCGGACTACTCCACCAATGCCGATGACGGCGAAGAGGAGTGGCCGCTCAGGGCCAAGCCCCTGGCGAAATCGTAAGTATCCGGATACCAGAGTGATTCATAGTATTCCTTCATTGCATAGCTTTTCCGTATGTCGAATATGATTATGCAGTCCGCCCGAAGACCGGCTCGACGTGTCGTCGAGTGGTTCCCTGGACACGTCGGATGTGAATTCTCTTCCAGCGGCTACCTCCCCCCGCCCTACGGACGACGCCGAGGTGGCGTCCCAACAGGTTCCAAGCCAGGAGGAGGTGGTCTTGGGGGCGCCGCAAGGCGACCTCCCGGACTCCAAGCGAAAAGGGGATAGAACCCTCAAGGGCTCCAAGTCCGACCTTGAGCCGGACACCGCGCCGGAATCATCAACGGTTCCGGACTGCGGCAGGCGACCTCCTTCAAAGAGGAGCAAGCCTACTGAGCCGGTGGCCCCCGTCCAACCGGAGGCGCCGGACAATCTGCTGGAGGTGCTTGACGGTGCCTCTATCGACGAGAAGCATCGTACTGTGATGAGTATGGTGATCCAGAAGGTTCGTCCTGCCAAGAGCGGACTGACTGAAGCCTGTACAAGCCTTTTAACAGGCTTTGAGGTAAGTAAAGGATATGTAAAAATATTACCGCACAAACAGTAGCCCCTGATGCTCTGTTTGGCGTTCGGGAAGAAAAGCCGAATAGAGGATCAAAATAAAATTCGCAGGAGTCTAACAGAAAGGAGTCAATATGCGTATGCAGGCTTCTCTGCTGGCCTCCGCCGCACTGACTGCGGAGGTGGACGTGTTAAAGCAGAACCTCGAGCAGTCCGAGCAAGAGCTCGGGCTTGCCAAGAAGCAACTCGAGGACAAGGAAGGTAAGAAATACCTTGTTTAAATATATAAAAAAGTGCAATTGCAAAAAATGACAGGATTAACGTGGCTATTGCAGGGGCCACATCTGAGGTGGCGACCCTTAAGAAAGCGATGTCCGAGGCCCAGAAGAGGGCGGCCATGGAGCGTGCCGAGCGGGAGACGTATGAAGCCCAGATTGGTGAGTTTAGGCAAGAGCTCCAGGCCCTCATGAAAAAACATGAGAGTTTGGAGCTTGACTCAAAGACGCGAGCGTCCGAGCTTGCGGCGGCAATTCAAAATGCCAAGTCTGCCAAGGCCGAATCCCAGAAGGCCCTCCAGGAGTTGGATGCAGTGAAAAAGATAGCGGCGGGTAAGGCATTCTTTATGCAAAGCAAACATGTAAGAGTGAGTTACTTGTTACTTACCCGAATCCGGAGCTCTCCAGGAGCATTCGCAGATCTTCCCCGTAGCATGTCTGATGCCGCCGCATTCTACCGAGCCGAGGAGGGCAGCTCGACGGATAAGGTGTTCTGGTATCAGTATGCTAAGGCCGGACACCCTGTGCCCTTGAGCGACCAGCTGAAGCAACTGGTCGAGCTCCACAAGGCGGCCGAACAGGCCATGAAGGGCTTCATAGTTTGGCTGTGGCCTGGAGAGGCCCTGCCTGGGAGCTACTTCAGGCTGGTGCGGCGGCTGATGAAGGCCTGTCCAAGGCTCGAAGTTATCAAGCGCTCCGTCTGCATTGAAGGTGCTCGTAGGGCCCTTGCCCGCGCTAAGGTGCACTGGGGCAAGCTGGATGCTGAGAAGCTTGTGAAGGACGGGCCACCGCCGGGGAAAGAGCATAGCAAGCCCGAGAATTATTATAAGGACGTTCTGAAGGGTGCCCGCCTTATGGCGGATGAATGTTCCAGGGATGTAATTTTTGAGTAAAACTCGCTCGTTTTGTCATGTGCGCTGAAAATTTGTTCATATGCGCTAAGCAATGCTTTTTGAATTTAAAATATTACCTTCTGTGTGGTTCTTTATCAAATTTGAGAGATGGCGAGTCATCGGCTTCTGCCCCCGTGCCACTAGTGCTGGGGTGTTCGGGATAAACCTGAGCGCTCTTTTTCCCATGATTGGGTCCTTCGAGGGAGGCGCTCAGCACAACGAACAAGGCAATCCGACTATAATGCTTGAACACTCTCACTTAGCCATAGAATTCTATAATTTTAAATTTCGGTGAAGCCCCTGGTATTCGAAAGACCGAGTTCGGGGCGCTATCCACGCCTTGGCCGGACAGAGCCGACTCCTCGCTCTAAGAGGCATAAGTCTTTAGGGACTCGAAAAACCTCTCGAACAGCGACCAGCTCTCGCTTCATCATGACGGTCAGATTTAGCTTTCTCTACTGAGGTGCTTAGCCCAGCTCAACTGGGGCACAATCGCAGTAGTTCTCCTAGTGCTACCTTAGCCGATATAGTGGAACGTAAGGCACCAAAACATAGGAGCCGGGCAAACCCAACTATTGACCCAAGACATGATTCAGAGCCGATGCATATAATGCTATAAGTTCGGGGTGCCGCACTTGTTAAAGTGTCCGGGCTTCTCACACCATATTTAGGGGTACTTAAAGCCCCTGGCGTACTTGGCCGTACCAAAGTGTACGGGTGCAGCATGTCGTTAATGAACATATATTTGTAAAAAAGAGTAATGCAAAAAGAGACAAAAGCTATGCATTGTTTATTAAAAAAAGGCTGCGATCAAGGCAGAACGATACAAATAACGCGATAAGCAAAAGGTTGGACTATTTAACATGTCCGTTCTAGGGGCAGGCTGTAGAATGGTATGCGAAATAGGTATACTGCTCGTGATAGAGACCACCTGGGAGTTTCATTAATGCGGCGTGGCTTGTCTGCTTCCCTGGTTCTTGCATCGTTTGTGCGGCAATTGTACTGCCGGACAGGCCTTCTAAGGAATGGATTCCTGAAAGTAAGAGAAAATTAAAAAATCGACAACCCCTAGTGCGGTTTAAGCCGTGTTTCGGGCGTGCCGTAATGGTGCCCCTCCCCCTGTGCCCATGGTATTTCTAGAGCGTAGTTATGTACTCGAAGCACTGGTGTCGTATTTTCGTGAGGGCTGGGGTTGGGGCCTCATTGCTACGCCTGCTCAGAACGTGCCAGGCGATCTTGTTGTAGGTTACTCCGGGCGCGCTTGACGGTGTCCGGACGTTTGATGGCCAGACTGGAGAACTGCCTGGAGAGGCTGCTTTATACTTCCGCTGCGAGGGCTGCCGTGTGTTCCTCTGTTCGGAGGGAGCGTTCGGTGTTTCCATTGACCGTGATTACTCCTCGAGGGCCTGGCATCTTGAGCTTGAGGTATGCGTAGTGCGGTACCGCATTGAAATTGGCGAATGCGGTTCGCCCGAGCAGTGCGTGATAGCCACTGCGGAACGGGACTATGTCAAAGATTAACTCCTCGCTTCGGAAATTGTCCGGAGATTCGAAGACCACTTCAAGTGTAACTGAGCCTATGCAGTTGGCCTCTACACCTGGTATGACGCCTTTAAAGGTCGTTTTGGTGGGCTTAATCCTCGAGGGATCTATGCCCATTTTTCGCACTGTATCCTGGTAAAGCAGGTTCAGGCTACTGCCGCCGTCCATAAGGACTCTAGTGAGATGAAATCCGTCAATGATTGGGTCTAGAACCAATGCGGCGAATCCACCGTGACGGATGCTAGTGGGGTGGTCCCTTCGGTCAAAGGTGATCAGGCAGGAGGACCATGGGTTGAACTTCGGGGCGACTGGCTCCATCGCGTATACGTCCCTTAACGCGCGCTTCCGCTCCCTCTTGGGGATGTGGGTTGCGTATATCATGTTCACCGTCCGCACTTGTTGGGGAAAACCCTTCTGTCCACTGTTATTCGGCGGCCGGGGCACTTCGTCGTCATCGCTATGCAGCCCCTTATCTTTATTTACGGCATTTAACTTGCCTGCCTGCTTGAACACCCAACAATCCTTGTTGGTGTGATTGGCTGGCCTTTCGGGGGTGCCATGTATCTGGCACAAGCGGTCGAGTATTCGGTCCAGACTGGACGGGCCCTGAGTATTTCTTTTGAATGGATTTTTTCGCTGACCAGATTTATAGCCTTTGAATCCGGCATTAACTGTCGTATCCTCAGCATTGTCGCCGTTCATGCGGCGCTTCTGCTTATTGCGACGCGACCTGCCACTATTGTCTTTGGTATCCGAATTACCAGGGTTCTTGGTCATATTGTTGCTACAAGCGAGCCAGCTGTCTTCTCCCGCGCAAAATCGGGTCATTAGTGTCGTGAGTGCTGCCATAGATTTCGGCTTTTCCTGTCCAAGGTGTCGGGCAAGCCACTCGTCACGGATATTGTGCTTGAAGGCTGCTAGGGCTTCTGCGTACGGACAGTCGACTATTTGATTTTTCTTTGTTAGGAACCGTGTCCAGAATTGTCTGGCCGATTCCTCTGGCTGCTGAATTATGTGGCTTAGGTGATCGGCGTCTGGTGGTCGCACATAAGTGCCCTGGAAATTGTCGAGGAATGCGGCTTCCAGGTCCTCCCAACAACTGATTGATTCTGCTGGCAAGCTATTAAGCCAATGCCGAGCTGGTCCTTTAAGCTTGAGTGGGAGGTATTTGATGGTGTGTAGATCATCGCCACGGGCCATGTGGATATGAAGGAGATAATCCTCGATCCATACCGCAGGATCTGTTGTGCCATCGTATGATTCGATGTTTACGGGTTTGAAACCCTCGGGGATTTGATGATCCATTACTTCATCTGTGAAGCATACTGGGTGTGCGGCGCCTCTATACTGGGCTATGTCACGACGTAGCTCCAATGAGCTTTGTCTGCTGTGTTCGGCCCTATCGGATTTGCTGTATCCGGCGTGACGGTTATCGTCTCGAGTTGTGGGGCACCCACGCGATCCGTAGATCGATCTTGTTTGCCCTGCCTTGTCCTCCAATATATCGCGCAGGTCTGGCGCATTTTCCCATGCCTTGGTATGTTTTGAGCGGTGCCGGGGTGCGGCTTGAGTGGCGGGCCGAGAGGCCTCTCTTTCGCGGCCACGAGGTGGCCGGTCGGCCGTGTCATGTGCTGGTGATGCAGGTTTAGGTGCTTCCTCCTCTAATCAGGGTAGCAATCTGGGCCTTGGATAGCTCTTGGAGGGGCGTTCGAGTTCATACTCTTCGGCCGCAAGGACTTCAGTCCATCTGTCGGCTAGCAAATCTTGATCAGCTCTAAGCTGTTGCTGTTTTTTCTTGAGGCTGTTTGCCGTGGCCATAAGCCTACGTTGAAAACGCTCTTGCTCGACGGGATTCTTTGGCACGAGGAATTCGTCGTCGTGGAGGCTTGTCTCGTCTTCAGAGGGAGGCATATAATTATCGTCCTCGACCTCTCTGTCTGCCGCTCTCTCATGAGGGCTGGCTTCTCCATCCTCCTGTGCTGAATCTTGCTGCAGGTGGTTTTCTTCGGCACTCTCCAGAGTATTATTATCTCCCGTGCCGGAATCACCGTTTTTGCTTTGCGGGATTTTGAGCGGCGCCGCTGACGCCGGCGCTTGGGCTGTTTCTTGGAGGGGTCATCCTCCGCTATTCCATCGCCATCTCCTTCTTTTGGGGTGTCCACCATGTATATGTCATATGACGAGGTGGCTTTCCAGTGCCCCATAGGCACTGGTTCTTGATCGTCTCCTGCATCGGCGTCCATACCGTCGATGTCTTCGGAGTCGAAGTCGAGCATGTCGGTTAGATCGTCGACAGTGGCTACAAAGTGGGTGGTGGGTGGGCTTTCAATTTCTTCATCGTCCGTATCCCAACCTTGCTGACCGTAGTCCAGCCAGGGCTCTCCTGACAAAGAGAGAGACTTTAGTGATTGCAGGATATCGCCGAAGGGCGAGTGCAGAAAGATGTCCGCGGCGGTAAACTCCATGATCGGTGCCCAATCGGATTCGATCGGCAGGGGCGCGGAGGCCTCGGAGTCCGGAGAGAAGTCCGGCTCCTTGGAGTCACGAGCTTCGCGGAGCGCGGGGCTGGTGTTCGGCTCGATCGCCGTTGGGATCGCAGCCCCCGAGGCGGCGTCCAACCACCCATCCTCGATCGGCGCTATTGGCTCCGAATTAAGGGTCGAAGCCGATGCGGGTGCGGCCTCCAGGGCACTGTTCGACGGCAGAGCTAGATCATGCCAGTCATGACAGTGCGGCGCACTCGGCAGTGGCTCGAATCCGTCGAAGATCAAGTCCCCGCAGATGTCAGTCGTGTAGTTTAAACTTCCAAATCTGACCTGATGGCCAGGGGCATAGCTTTCGATCTGCTCCAGACGGCCAAGCGAATCGGCCCGCAGTGCGAAGCCGCCGAAGACGAAGATCTGTCCGGGGAGAAAGGTCTCACCCTGGACTACATCGCTGTTGATGATCGGAGGAGCCATCGAGCCTAAAAGTGACGACACAGAGGAACTCTCAATGAAAGCACCAATGTCCGTGTCAAAACCGGCGGATCTCAGGTAGGGGGTCCCGAACTGTGCGTCTAGGCGGATGGTAACAGGAGACGAGGGACACGATGTTTTACCCAGGTTCGGGCCCTCTTGATAGAGGTAAAACCCTACGTCCTGCTTGATTAATATTGATGATATGGGTAGTACAAGAGTAGATCTACCACGAGATCAAAGAGGCTAAACCCTAGAAGCTAGCCTATGTTATGATTGTTGTTCTGTTGTTCATCCTACGGACTAAAACCCTCCGGTTTATATAGACACTGGAGAGGGTTAGGGTTACATCGAGTCGGTTACAATGATAGGAGATCTACATATCCGTATCGCCAAGCTTGCTTTCCACGCCAAGGAAAGTCCCTTCCGGACACGGGACGAAGTCTTCAATCTTGTATCTTCATAGTCCAGGAGTCCGGCTGAAGGTATAGTCCGGTTATCCGGACACCCCCTAATCCAGGACTCCCTCAATGGCCTTCCACCGGGAAAGGCACCATGGGCGGGGACGAAGCTGGCACACCGCCCCGCCCTCCTCTTCCCCGAGCGCTGCGGCCTCTGCCCCGGCCTCGCCCACAGCCTCGCTCCCTCCCCCTTCCCCTCGCGGCCGGCTCTGCCACCGCGGGCGCAGGAGGAGGAGGGAGCCCCTGGGCCTGGGCCACACATAAGCGCGACACGTCGTTGGGTCAGGCCCAAAACGGTGCGTGGGCAGGCGGGGTGGTTTTTGTTGTGGTAATATTTTTCGCGCGCTGTGCTTTCCAAGACCCGCGCGCGGTGCGGCGTGGAGGGGCGCGCGTGACGTGGGCGGCATGCGTGGGGTGGCTTCCACACGCATGCGTCACATCGCAGTAAATGGGCGGCGCGACCCGCGGCTTTTCCATAAAAAAGGATAACCGCCGGCGCACTGTTCCTTTTACCTTTTGCGCAACCCCACACTTGGAGATCTCCGCCTTTCTTCCTCCTCTTCTCCAAGCTTCGCTTCCGCTCGCCGCCGTTGTGCTTCTACCGCCCTTCGCTCCTCTCTCTCCCTTCAGCCACCATGGCGCCAAAATCCACCAAGGGCAAAGGGGTGGCCAAGGATGTCGGGGCTGTGGAGCCGCCGGAGAGCGCACTGTCGGGGGACTGGGCGCAGTCCGCCTTCTTCTTCCCCTCGACGGTCGGCGTGCTCGAGCTTCAGGACTCCATCAAGCCCCTATGGGGAGTGAAGACGGGGGGGGGGATTTGGGGCACTCGGCCACGCGTGTCATCCCTGCCGCCTGCGCCGAGCCTGCCCCAAATCGGTACCCCTTTTTCGTCGATTACTTTTCTTGCAGGCTCTGCCCTCCCTTCTCTGATTTCTTCTGCGATGTCATGCACACTTTTGGCTTCCGCCTCTTGGATTTCACTCCGAACGCGGTGGCATGCATGGCCCTTGTCGCGCATCTCTGTGAGGGCTTCGCCGGGGTGCACCCCAACATGGCGCTTTTCCGCCACTACTTCTTCCCTCGGATCCAGACGGGGGGCGCCATCTCTGGTTGCGTCACCTGGATCCCAAGATCCAAGGAGGCGTACCCGGACGGCGCCATGAAGGAGAGGTGGGAGGAGCGGCGGGGCCGGAGGTGCTGGATTGACGAGAAGGACCCGCCGGCATTCTGCAAAGTTCGCAGGGCACCACCGTTTCGCGACAGCGATTCGAGCGATGCCGACGCCGACGACGAAAACCTCACGGTCGCCACCACCAGGATTCTCCGGCTTACCCAGGCCGGGCTCACCCTTGAGATGATCGGTGCGGACTTCATCCGTCGCCGGATCGCCCCTTTACATCACAAGGGGAGGCTGGCCTGGCTCTTCACGAACCCCGCTGATATTATGCGGCTCCGCCCCGGCCTCGATAACAACTTCACCGTGATGGCGCATGCTCATTTCTGCCAGCGGATCTTCCAGCTCGACATGCGCCGCGACGGCGAGGTTGAGCGGACCGGCAAGGTCGCGCGGGCTGCCGCGAAGGCCGGCAAGGCTCCCAAGGGACCCCTGTTCAAGCTGCCGGCGGGGGTGGTCCCGCTGTGCAACAACTCGCGTCGGTCCGAGCTCATTGCCATGATGCCGGACTGCAACGCGCACGGCCCCGTTCCGAGTTGGAAGGAGCCGGGGGATGTTGAACTGTGGCAGTTCTTCGACACCCTGCATGAGGTGTATAACAATGCCGACGCCGAGCGGCTGCTTGTCCAGGACACCTCCCAGGCAGAGCTGGACTACATCGCCACCAGGACGAAGGAGGCCCAGCTCGCCAGGGAGGCCAGCAATGCCGACGGTTTGGAGGATGACGCCGCAACAGCCGCGGAGGTGGAGGAGCTCGCCCGATGGGCGAAGGCCGCCAGGGGAGCCAGCAGCGCTGGCACCGGGGCTCCTCTGGTTGAGGACGTGACCGGCGAGTCATCGTCGGAGGAGGACGAGACTGCGGACCCGTCGCCACCCACGAGGAGGGGGCGAGTCCTGCGGCGGGCCAGCTCCGGCGAGCTAGCTCCAGTGAGCCGGTCCGGCCCGGCAGGGCTGCGCAGCCGCATCTGGCCTTGGAGGGGTCCCAGCCCCACATGAGGGCCGCGGCAGCGAAGAAGCCGGCGAGGTTGCGGTGAGGAAGAAGACAGCCGCCCCTTCTTCATCCAAGCGTGCCCAGACGCCGCCTCCTTCCCCCCCTCTGGCGAACGTCGGCACGGGGATCACCTTTGATTATGGATCCCTCAGTCCAAGGAGGAAGAGGAAGACCACAGAGGAGGAGGAGGACGATGAGTAAGCATCTTGTCCCTCTCTGTCATCTCCGCCTCCTCACCCTGTGTTGCTTGACTTGTCGCAATCCTTGCAGGGACGCGGAGACGCTGGCCCAGAGGGTGAAGAGGGCCAAGGTCTCGGCGGGTGGCCAGCCCCCGGCTGGTGCTTCGAGGGCGTCGTTGGTGGTGTTGAGCAGCCCGAACAGCAGCCCCCAGCAAAGCCCCAACGTAAGCTCATCATTCTTTTCTCTTTGACACGCGACAGGGGCGCGACACTTTGGTGCTGACCTTGCCAGGTGTGCAGGAGGGGAGCGGCAACAGGAGGAGCCACAGGGGGCCAGTCCCAATACGCCGCCCACATCGACCACGCCGCCCCGAGGGGCGTCCCCGGCAAGGGCGCCAAGCACCGGGCCCACACACATGGAGGAGGAGTGAGGGAGTCCTGGATTAGGGGGTGTTCGGGTAGTCGGACTATACCTTCGCCGGACTCCAGGACTATGAAGATACAAGATTGAAGACTTCATCCCGTGTCCGGATGGGACTTTCCTTGGCATGGAAGGCAAGCTAGGCGATGCGGATACTCAAGATCTCCTACCATTGTAACCGACTCTGTGTAACCCTAACCCTATCCGGTGTCTATATAAACTGGAGGGTTGTAGTCCGTAGGAAAAACCATCATCATACACAATCATACCATAGGCTAGCTTCTAGGGTTTAGCCTCCTTGATCTCGTGGTAGATCTACTCTTGTACTACCCATATCATCAATATTAATCAAGCAGGAGTAGGGTATTACCTCCATCGAGAGGGCCCGAACCTGGGTAAAAACATCGTGTCCCTTGTCTCCTGTTACCATCCGGCCTTGACGCACAGTTCGGGACCCCCTACACGAGATCCGCCGGTTTTGACATCGACATTGGTGCTTTCATTGAGAGTTCCTCTGTGCCGTCGCGATCAGGAAGGATGCCTCTTCCCGTCTTTAAAGGCGGCGCCGTTACTAAGGGAGCCTTGGCTGTCGGCCAAACCCTCCGGCGAGGTGGTTTTCTCACGATCGCCTGTTCGGCCGTTGCGCCGACGGTCACCTCTCGGGTCATCAAAAGCAACCTTCACGTCAGCTCAGAACTCGCCGAGCAGCTGGATCCCATGGAGCTCTCTTCCGTAAACGAGCTCTTGGATCGCATCACCGCACTAGGGGGTCGCTACAAATTACGACCAGGTTGGGCTTAAACCTGATCTAAGAGAAATTAACTCTCCCCAAGTCACCCACCACGTTGTTGTGGTAGAGGCGCAGTGCGGCGACCCTTCATATATTCTAAGCACTAGCTACGTCCGAATTCCCGAACCCTCCAGGACGGATACCCGCGGAGGGGAGGATACAATCCAAGAACTGAGCTTAGAATCAGGCAACGGGTTAGATTCATTGGACAACACCCAAGACTCCGGACTTCAGAGTTCAGAAGCTCTTCGGCCTCCGAATCTTAAATGGGGTGAGGTCTCAGATTCAACGCCACCCGCCCGCCCGAACATAAGCGATCTTTCCCAAATCAGGCAAAAGCCCGAGGAAACAGTACATCACTATTGGGCCAGATTCCTCCTAGTTATGAACAGGACAAAGGACTGCCGCGAGGGAGACGCAATTTCAATCTTTTGCAGTAACTGCACAGACGAGGGAATACTTAACGCCATAAGTCATCGTGATATTACACGCTTCGCTGACTTGGCGTCCATAGTACAAATGTACTGTGCGATGGAAAGCGCTTGGAAAACCGAAATAAAATTTTGGGATAATCCGGCCTTGAATAGCAATTCCGTCCGAACTAAGAGGGTGCACCACAGTAAGACACCCGGATTAAATATCAAAAAGCCAAAACCCTCTACAGGGCATGGAACCGTACTGGAAAGGTGGCTTGATTGACCCTGTAGAATTCATAGTACAGAGGATGCCACACCAACTCACAGCCTTCAAGCATGTTGGATACTCTGACAGGTGGCCAAAATTGGCGAGGGCCTCCTAATTTCAGAGGCCGAAGAAAGCCAGCCCGAGGACACCAGTACTGTTCTCACAGTCTTCGAGACTTTCGCATCAAATAATATGCGAAAAAGAACACTTCATAGCCTCACCGAAGTCTATCAAGTAGCAACAATAAACCCATGGAGCGACACTGCTATCACCTTCAACGCGAGTGACGAACCTAAATTCTGAACAGCCCGAGCACGGCCGCATTGGTCCTCAGTCCCATAGTGGACGGCTCTCGCTTCACAAAGGTACTCATGGATGGAGGCAGCAGATTGAACCTCATTTATGAGGAAACCCTCCAAAAGATGGAAATAGACTGGAACCGCATCGAGCAAAGCAGCACAACCTTTAGAGGAATAATCCCCAGTCAGGAAGCGCGCTGCACAGGAAAAATCACACTAGATGTGGTGTTCGGCATGCCGGATAATTACAGGTCCGAAGAAGTCACGTTCCAGGTGGCCCCGTTCAATACCGGATACCACGCTATATTAGGACGGGAGGCATTCACAGTCTTCCAAGCCATACCCCATTACGGGTACATGAAGCTCAAGATGCCTGGGCCAAACGGAAATATCACTCTCGCTAGTGATCCGGACATAGCACTCCGCGCCGAAAACAAGACAGCCGCATTGGCCCTTGAGGCACTATCCGAAGCCTTAGTGGCCGAGGAACTTGCTGCGCTGCGCTCCATGGTTAATAGGGATGATGTGATACTCGACAAGAGATCCAAATCCACATCCTTCAAACCAGCGGACGAAATAGTCAAATTCCAGGTCCATCCAACGGACACCAATAAAACAGCTTCCATCGGGGCACGACTGAACCCTGATGTAGACGCCGCACTGCGAGAGTTCCTATGAGAGAACTGGGACATTTTTGCTTGGCACCCTTCAGACATGCCAGGAATCCCACGCAGGTTGGCCAAACACAACTTAAATATCCAGAAAGGATTCAAACCTGTCAAACAAGCCCTTCGACGCTTTTCCGAACCGAAGAGACAGGCTATGGGAGAGGAGCTAGCCAAGTTATTGGAGGCCGGATTCATTAGAGATATAAAACATCCGGACTGGCTAGCAAACCTGGTGATGGTACCAAAGAAGGAAAAATCCTGGCGCCTGTGTGTTGATTTTAAAGACCTTAATAAGGCCTTCCCAAAGGATCCCTTCCCCCTCCCTCGTATAGATCAAATTATCGATGCCACTACAGGACACAATTCGTTGTGTTTCCTCGACGCATACTCCGGTTTTTTTTGACTATGTACTGCAAGGCAACAGCCTCACAGCTCTTTATTCAAAACAAAACAAGAAGTTTTCTGTACAACAAAAGGAGGAAAGGAAAAGTACAAAGGAAAGCTATCATACTTACAAAGAGAGAGTTAGGGGAGGGAGGCTATCCAGGCTAATAAACTGTCCCTATATTTACATTTGATTCTATGTGCCAGTAAGGATATATCATGCACAAAATTTCTCCTCGAAGCTCTAAAACTTGGAGTCTCATTTCTGAAGATCTTGCTATTCCTCTGTGTCCAGATGTTCCAAGTGGCAGTAAAGACCACCTCAGAGAAGAAAGGCATGTTGAAATCCCTCCAAGAAGCTGCAGCCATCATATAAGTAGACTGACTGGGCGTTACAGACCAGGAAATCCCAAGATAATTCCAAACTCTTTGACTGAAGTTGCAAGAGAAGAAGAGATGTACTCTATCTTCATGAAGTGAAGACTGGCATAGCACACAAGTATCATCTTGTATATTCCAGTGTCTTCTCTGCATCATATCTCGTGTGTTGAGGCGATCCATCAATAAAAGCCATCCAAAAACCTTGATCTTGAGGGTACAGGAGCTTTTCCAAATATACTTGAACAGTGGGTCAATCCTCAAATGGGAGAAAGTGAACTCATAGTAGAGTTTGGATTGATATTCTCCAGATTTGGATGGCCATTTCCAAACATCATTCTCCTCAACCTGCAAACTTATGGGTTGTAACAAGTTCTGCAGTTGGGTTAGTTCCAGATATGCCTCCTCTGAGAAAGGTAGGTGAAAACCTTCCATAATCATCTGATAAGAAAGAAAGTCCCTAACTGTTATTGTGTCATCCATGGCAAATGAATGAAGTCTAGGGAATCGATCCTTAAGGGCAATCATTCGGTTGTCGATTTGCCAACGATCAAGCCAAAAATCCACAGTATCCCCAGCATGTACTTGTGGTGTGGCTAGCAAGACAAACTTGTCATACAACTTGAGCACATCGCGCCACCAAAAGGAGCCACATAGCTGAGTGACTTGTGGAGGTGATGAATGATAGTAAGAATCCCAGATTAGATTCACCCATGGAACATCTTTCTTGTTGAAAAACTTGAGCAGATGCTTGCAGAAGAGCTTCATTTTGCACGCCCAAATGGGTGACCCCTAGCCCTCCATACTTTTTTGGTCTACATACCAAATCCCAAGCAGCTAAAGATTGCCTTGGAACTTCAGTATTCCCCCTCCAGAGGCATTGCCGTTCTATCCTTTCAATCTGTTTAAGGATACCCTGCGGTATTGATAAGGAACAGAGAAAGTAGATGGGCATGGATGTGAGGACAGACTGTAGAAGTTGAAGTCGACTGCCTTGGTTGAGGAGACAGGAAGATGCTGAAAGTCTCCTCTCAATGCGATCAACAAGAGGCAGCAGGTCGTAAATGGTCGGTCTAGAGGTACCCATGGGTAGGCCAAGATAAGTAAATGGCATTGATCCAACAGAGCATCCCAGTAAAGCCGCAATACGAGCACCTTCTTCCGCAGACATGTTCATTGGGATGAAAGATGATTTGCTGAAATTGACCCGCAGACCCGTGGATGTAGCAAAGTTGTGTAACATTTCCTTCAGAGCAATGAGTTGGCTGTCCACCGCTGGCAAAACTTTCAGCGTATCATCCGCATACTGGACGATCGGGTAATCATTAGATCTCGTTGGGATTGGCAAGGTGAGGATATTACGGGCACACATATCATTCACGACAGATTGCAAAAGATCCACCGCAATGACGAAGAGAAGGGGCGATAGTGGATCGCCTTGCCGAACACCACATTTGCACTGAAAATTCTGGCCTGGTACTCCATTTAACAATACCGAAGAAGAACCAGACGATAGGAGGTTACTCACCCAGCCATTCCAACGGTCATCAAAACCCTTATGCTTAAGAATTGTGAGGATGGCATCATGCTCAATCGTGTCAAAAGCTTTTGTGAAATCGAGTTTCAATAAAACAATGGGCCTCTTTGAAGCTTTGCACTGGTGTATATATTCAAAACACCATGCAAGACAGTCCTGGATAGAGCGACACTTGAGAAAACCATATTGGTTACGATGTATGCATTGGAGTATTACTTTCTGCAACCGATTCGCCAGCAGCTTGGTCAAGAACTTTAGGCATGTATTGGTTAAAGAGATTGGCTGAAAATCACCAACAGACTCCGGGCTTAACTTCTTAGGAATGAGAGTAATGAGGGATGTGTTCAAACATTCCAAGCTGCATCTTCCTTCATAGAACTCATTAGCTAACTTCATAAAATCTGGCTTAAGAACGCTCCAGCATTTCCTGAGGAAAAGGCCAGTAAATCCATCTGGGCCAGGGGCACGGTCTGATGGTAAATGTTTAATGACCTCCTCCACTTCATCATCAGAGAAAGGCCTGGATAACTCCTCAAGACTCTGAACTCTAGACAGCAAGTTGTGAAGATCAAAGGTCATGTGAATCCCCTTGGATTGGCCCATACGTTGCTTGAAATCTGACCAAAACATGGAAGCCAACTGATGGTGATCAGTCACAACCTCTCCTGCAGCGTTTTTAATGGAGGTGATTGTATTCCTTCGGTAGCGCTCAGTGGCCATGGCGTGGAAAAACTTCGTGTTTTCTTCCCCAACTTTGATGGATCTGATAGTGCATCACTGTTTCCAGTATATAAATTGCAACCGAAGAATATCCTCAAGATGAAGTTTAACAATTCTACGAAAGTTCATCTCTGGCCAAGTGAGCACCCGTAGTTCCTTTAAGCCATCAAAGTGCAGGATCACCTTGTTGCAATCAGCAATAAGGGCTTTAACCTTCGAGAGACTAACATGCCACCTCTTAAGAGCATAACGAAGGGCTTTAAACTTGGCCGAGATTGTGGCAGCAGCAGAAGACCTCTGGACAGGCCTGTTCCAGACTTCAGAAACACATTCAGCAAAACCAGGTAGATTTACCCAATAATTTTCAAAACGGAAAACTTTGGCTTTTGGGATAGAAGTGGCAACCGAGACCACACAAGGTACATGGTCCGATGCAGTCCGCGCCAGAGGCAAGACCATCGTATTAGGGTGGTCAGAGGTCCAAGATACTGTGGTAAAAAACCAATCAAGCTGTTCAAGGAGAGGACTTGTTTGCATATTTGAACAGGTAAACTGCCGACCTTTTATTGGTAGCTCAACCAAGCCTAAATGGCCAATGATTTCATTAAAAAGGAAGATATCATTAAACGCATACTCCGGTTACCATCAAATCAATATGGCAGAATCAGACCAAGCCGCAACGGCATTCATCACACCATACGGCCCATTCTGCTTCAACACAATGCCCTTCGGGCTAAAAAATGCCGGCGCAACATATCAGCGCATGATCCAAACATGTCTGGCAAACCAGATCGGCAAAATAGTGGAGGCGTACGTGGATGATGTGGTCGTCAAATCAAGACATGTCGAATCTCTAGTAGACGACTTGAGGCTTACATTCGATAACCTCCGAAAATACGACATCAAGCTCAATCCGGAAAAATGCGTTTTCGGCGTTCCAGTCGGAAATCTCTTGGGCTTCATTGTATCCGGTAGAGGAATCGAAGCAAATCCAGCCAAGATCTGAGCTTTGTCACAATTGGATGTCCCAAAAGACCTCAAACAAATACAGAAATTAACCGGATGCGTGGCGGCTCTAAGCCGCTTCATCTCCCGCCTGGGAGAAAAGGCGCTGCCCCTTTACCGCCTCCTACGGTGCACCGAACACTTCGAATGGACGGATGCCGCCACGGCCGGACTCGATGAAATAAAAGCCATATTGGCAACAAACCCAGTCCTGGCCGCGCCAAACACCGGTGAGCCAATGCTATTGTACATCGCGGCAACCCATCAAGTTGTCAGCGCAGTGCTCGTCGTCGAGCGGGAAATGGACGGACACAAATTCCCCCTTCAAAGACCGGTCTACTATGTGTCCACTGTCCTCACTCCATGCAAATCACGGTACCCACACTATCAGAAAATTGCATACGCGGTATTCATGGCATCCCGGAAGCTACGACACTACTTTCAAGAGTGTTCGATTACAGTAGCCTCGGAAGTACCACTCAATGACATTATCAATAACCGCGATGCAACGGGCCGAATCGCAAAATGGGCCATTGAGATCCTCCCGTTCGACATAATCTATAAGCCACGGCGAGCTATAAAATCGCAAGTGTTGGCCGACTTCGTCGCAGAATGGACGGAAGCCGAACTCCCTAAAGAGTACGGTACATACTCAAACTGGATCATGCATTTCTATGGCTCCAAAATGTTGGCCGGACTGGGGGCTGGCGTCGTTTTGACGTCCCCCACAGGCGACACAGTCCAATGTGTACTCCAAATTATGTACACATACTCCAACAATGGAGCCGAATATGAGGCCCTCCTACATGGTCTCCGGATGGCAGTATCCTTGGGCATTCAACGCCTAGAGGTACGCGGGGATTCGAACCTCGCGATCTCCCAAATAAATGGTGACTTCGACGCCAAGGATCCAAAAATGGCAGCTTACCGCAATGCCGTCCTAAAAATGACAGCTCGGTTTGAAGGGCTGGAGTTTCACCATATAGCCCGCGAAAATAATCAAGCAGCGGACATCCTGGCACACATCGGAGCAAAACGTGAGGCGGTCCCCCCCCAACATCTTTTTGGAAAGATTGTTCAAGCCATCCGTAACATGGGAGGAGGAACCCGCAATTAACAGCCCGGACGCAGCCGCACCACTCGACACCGAACAACCTGACATAATTGGAGGTCCTGCCAACGAAATTACACCTTCAGCCCACGTAATAATGGCGGTTAGCGCCCCGTGGACAGAAGCATTCCTAGCCTACCTTACTAGGCAGGAACTCCCAGAGGACCAAAATGAGGCCCGCTGCATAGTGCGGCGATCTAAAGCCTACAAAGTCCACGAGGGGGAGCTTTATAAGAAAAGCACTACCGGAGTCCTTCAAAGGTGCATCTCCGAAGAGGAAGGGCGGAATCTTCTGGCCGAAATTCATGCCGGACTCGGTGGTCATCACGCTGCTGCTCGGTCCCTTGTTAGCAAGGCTTTCCGCACAGGCTTCTATTGGCTGACGGCCCGGGCAGACGCTCAGGACCTAGTCCAACGATGCGTCGATTGCCAACTTTTGCCAACCAAAGCCATATGCCACCCACCGCACTCCAAACTATACCCATCACCTGGCCCTTTGCGGTATGGGGGCTTGACATGGTCGGACCCCTTAAAGGTGGAACCTATAAGAAAAAATACTTACTGGTCATGGTGGATAAGTTCACCAAATGGATAGAAGCCAAGCCTGTCAAAACGGCTGAATCCGGACCCGTGATAGACTTCATATCCGGGGTGGTACACCGTTATGGCGTCCCCCACAGCATCATAACCGATAACGGTACAAACTTTACAGCCGACGAGGTAAAACTCTGGTGCAAAAACATGGGCATCAAGCTTGATTATGCTTTAGTCTATCACCCACAAACCAATGGCCAGGTCGAACGTGCAAATGGTCTCATCATGAGCGGCATCAAACCCAGACTAGTGCGGTCCCTCAAGGAATCTAACACGCACTGGGTAGAGGAGCTCGACTCCGTACTCTGGGGGCTGCGGACCACGCCAAATCGCACCACCGGATACACACCATTCTTTATGGTGTACGGCGCAGAGGCAGTTCTGCCCTGCGACATAATTCATGACTCACCTAGAGTGCGCATGTACGAAGAAAGAGAATCCGAGCTCGATCGGCAGGATAGCCTGGACGCCTTGGAGGAGGAGCTTGACGTGGCGAAAGCAGAGAAGTACGGGCCAAAAATTACAATGTTGGCGAACTAGTTCTACGCCTGCCGGATAAGAAAAAGGACAAACTCAAGCCCAAATGGGAAGGTCCATTTATAATCGACCAAGTCCTGACTGGTGGAGCGTACCGCCTGCGAGATGCGTCGGATAACCGACTCGAGCCGAACCCGTGGAACGCCACACGTCTCCGAAGATTCTATGCCTAGCGCCGGACTCCGTGTTCGTCTGCTTCCCCTGCCCATTTTTTACATCTTTTTGTCCTATATTTCTCTCCTTCCCCTCTTTTTCCTTTATAGCCCTTACAAGGCTCACTACATGACGCGCCACTTGCGCTCATTTAACCTGGGGGCTTCTTTAACAGAAGCTTATTTATACGGGCTTCATGCCTCACACATGTGTCAAACTTCCGCATGTACCTTTTTCTTCACCATTATATGCATCGATATGACTTAAGTTTTGGCCAAGCTGGGTTGCCTGGCTCCTGTGCTTACCCCTACGTTCCCGATTGTTCGGCTAGGCGGTAAAGGGAGCACCTCTGCGATTGTTACTGCCGGGTCAGCCGGATGTGTACCTCAAACTGGGTGAAGCCGAAAGCTAGCGTTCTTAAGGGAATATTCGGTCAGTGAAACAAAAGATGATCTTTTTATTAATTTTTATGCGCCTCCAGATGCTTTTTCTGCATTTTTTTACGCAGTCCGGACATGCACTTTAGGGCATGCCTCCCCAGCGAAAGGAACCCTTAACGGAACTATTCTCTCTGGAAGATGTTTCTTACTAACCATGTAATATAACATAACTAGTTGGGCACTTGCCTGATAAAGCACTAATGACCCATACGCCTGGTCTCCACGCATACCACGGTTCTTGTATAACCGCTATGGTATTCGGACACACTCCGGACCGTCAGGTCCCGAGGTTGAATCGAAAAGGTCGGCAACGACAAACGATCTACAATCCGGCTAGAAGGCATTACATATGTCAATTCAAAAGTACACAGTCATTTTGACTGATTGTATTCCTCCTCTATACCATCTAACAGGCTGTCTAATTTACAGTCCTGGTGGGAATACTTTGCGGCCAATTCTACTTGGCCGTACACTAAGCTTACAGGGATCTCCTTCCCGTCAGGCCCTACCAGTCCGACCTCGGCCATATGGTTTGGGTCAGACTTTGTAAAACGGGTCTTCACCATAGCCCAGGCCTCCCTAGCACCTTGTCGGCAGGCCGATATCTTCCACAACCGGAAGCGCCGCCGAGCTCCCTTCAGCTTCTCCGCAAGCTCTCCAAGGCCCTCGGGCGTGGAGTGGGCAGGCCATAAGGCTTGGGCAACACCTTGCATTGCCTGCCGAATTCGCTCGTGCAGTTGCAGGAGTTCGGGAAGAAGGTCACCCGTAGAACCGGGCATCTCCTCTGCAGGACGACCTGTGAGCATACCTACAAACAATACTCTGCTATTCGACTTCCTCGCTGAACTCATTTTTCAAAGTTCGTTCAAGCACTTACTAAATATGCTGCGTCGAAGCCGCTGGTTCTCCTTCGTGGAGTCCGACAGCTGGCCACGAACGTCCTTAAGTTCAACATCCAGCTTGGTGTTGTCATCCTGGAGATCATTCTTCTCTCGCCTCACCTTTGTCAACGTACACTCACCGGCCTTTAATCGGCGTAAGAGTTGTTGCTTCTCCGGATCAAGTCCGGCGCCATCTGCAACATTAATTGTCAGATTTGCACCCAAACCGCACAACACTAATCTTTTGAAGTGTATCTTACCTGAGGGGGTCCCTTTAGGTTCCCCTGCTGCGTCTAGTGCGGCCTCTAGTTGGGCCTTGCACTTTTCCAGCTCCTGGGACAACACGGTGTTCTTCTCGGTAAGAACTTGCATGTTATATGATCCTTAAATCAGTTACTTTAACTGTTTCAAGTCTCGGGGGCTACTGGTATATATATTTAACCAAAATTTTCTTACCCGTATGTCTTTCACATACTGCTCCGTGGCTCTGGTTGGCTGCTCCGCGTAAACTTGACACTTGTCATTTGAGAGCAACCCATCCTCCAAGGACTTTGAGCGAAAATCATCAAGTGAGGAAAATCCAAACCCAAACCCAAACACCTACAAACCCAAAGTGATTGAGCATCACTGAAGAGATTGATCCTGCGTGGATCTGACGCTTGTTACCTTTGAAGACTGTGCTTCTTCCAGACGGTTAGGCATCAAGGTCTAGAGCATCCAATAGGAATTGTGGATCGTCGAGTGACCAAGTCTGTGAAGGTTTGGAAGTCACCTGAAGACTTACCACGAGTGATTGAGCGAGGACTATGTGTCCTTAGCTCAAGGAGAATACGGTGAGGACTGTGTGTCCGGGACTAGGTGTCCTCGAGTTTAAATACTCGGCCGCTCCAACCAGATGTACAACTGAGACAGCAGTTGGAACTGGTCTACCAAATCATTGTCTTCACCAAGCTTACTGGTTATATTTCCTCAACACTTTCATTTCCTCATTACTGTGTTGTGTGTTTATTCATATCTGTGTTTGAAGACTTTGACTGAAGACTTTCTCAATTTCCTCAGTTCAATTTCTTCAGTCTGTTTGTCTTCATCTTGTGCTATCCTGTGTTTACGCTTTCTGTACTCTGTTTTTGTCTTCATTTCATCATGATGACCATGCATGTATTCTGCTATGTTTACCTCTGAGTACTTATTCCGCTGCTAGTAGTTCTTCGCTAAGGAATTTCCTCACGAGCAAATTCCTCAGTGAAGAATTTCATAAAAATCGCCTATTCACCCCCCCTCTACTCGATATAACGCACTTTCAATTGGTATCAGAGCAAGGTACTCCCTTGTTCTGTGTGATTTTGGTTTAACCGCCTGGAGTTTTAGTTATGTCGACCGCAGATATGAAGAAAGTGCCATGCCCCATCTTCGACGGTCACGAGTATCCCAAATGGAAGGCTATGATGAAGAAGCGTCTCATGGTGATGGACAGCGAGCTATGGACTGTCATTGAGATTGTTCTGACCGATCTGTGCAAGATGGCGGAAGCTGATGACATCCGCAAATACACTCAACTCAACCTCACAGCAAAGGCAGTCATCTGTTCCAGTATGTCTCGAAACCAGTTCAGAAACATCATGCATCTCGATCAAGCGAAGCTTATCTAGGACCGTCTCTCTGATGTCTATGAAGGCCATCGAACCTGTCATGATCCTTGGTTCGAGGACTTCAAGGAATCTCTCAAGTCAATGACATTTGAACCAGAATCATCATCCTCTTCACCATGTCTCATGGCAGATGGTAAACAGGTAACTGAATGCTATCTGTTCGAATCTCGTGATGATGAATCTGGTGATGAATTTGGACCCAGTTATGTCAAACTTGCCTCACTTGCTGCTAAACAACAAAGAGCTCTGGAAAACGCTAATAACATGCTTAGTAAGAGCAATGATATGTTGGGTGAAGAAATGGATCAGTCACAAGCTTTGGCTGAAAGTCTTCAGAGACTTCATACTAAGTATGACTCCCTTCAAGATCAGCATAACTCTCTCATGTCATATTTTGAGAAGATAAGAGTGAGTTATGAAGATCTTCAGAAGGAGTGCGATTCATTACTTGCTCAACAAATCAGCGCTGCTCAGGAAGAATTTATTCCTCCATGTTTAAAATGCATTGAACGAGAATCTGCTAATTCCTCACCTGAATGTTCAAATGCTTCAAATGTTACAAATTCTTCACATGCCTTTGCTATCACTAATTCCTCATCTGAGGACGTTGCTAGTATTACTGACGATGTAGGACTGAAGGAATTGTACATGACAGGCATGTACAAAAGCCTCAAAGGGCATCAGACTCTTTGTGATGTGCTTAAAAAGCAGATCCTCAACAGGAACCCTAGGAAAGAGGGTATTGCCTTTGAGAGGAAACTCAATGCTGATGGTACATATTGGAAGCCTGAGCAGTACCCCAAAACCTCATGGGTTGCTGCAAAGGGACCTCCAGTTGATCCATCTAATTTATCTGGCTATACATGTGAATCTTCTCATTCTTCTGATGAGTCATTTGACTCCAACTATAAACTGTTCAAAAATCAGAATGGTGAAGTATTTGCTAGATATGTTGGCACTAACTGCAGGAACGGTTCCCCTGTGAAGAAAATCTGGGTTCCCAAAAGGTGCCTTGAAAGTCTTCAGGTGAATGTCCTCATGACACCACCTGTGAAGAAAAGGAACCCCAAATCAAATTCTTCATATGGACCAAATTCTTCATATGGATCCAAGTCCTCATACGGACCAAATTCCTCAAGAGGATCAAATTCCTCACAAGGATCAAAGTCCTCATATGAACATCATCATGCTAACAACTTTGTTTCGCAGGGAAGAGCCAAGGGCTATGAATATGAGCATTATTCTTCAAATTATTATGTTCATAAGTCCTCGAAGAATTTCTCTGCTTATGCATATGCTTACCCTAACCCCTCTTATGTGAAACGAAATGGTTTGGCTGCTTTGCCACCATTCTCATATGGAGCTCGCAGAGTGATGAACTCTTTGCCACCCCTTCAGATGTGGGTGGTGAAGAAAAGGAACTAATCTCTTCTGCAGGGTCAGGTCTCCAGACGTGCAATAACGTCTGAAGAATTTGCTGGGGACCTGACAAATTGCCTGAAAGGACGCAGGCTAACCATGATGAAATGAACTTTCATTTCACACGTCCTCCCTCTGTTTTATCTGTCTACTACTTGATGAAATTGATCTAATGAATTGTGATATCATATTCTTCACTGCTGAAGTATATGAGATCGTAAGTTGCACTAATTCATCTGCAGGATGATCAACCCAAAGCCACTGAGTGGGTACTTGATTGTGGGTGTACAAATCACATGACTGGTGACAAGAATCTTTTGATGGATGCTCCCTTATCATCGTCACATATGAAGCATATCATCTTCGCTGATAAAAGCAAAAGTCAGGTATTGGGTCTAGGTAAGGTTGCTATCACAAAGGATCGACACATGGACAGAGTCATGCTTGTTGAGTCCTGAGGATACAATCTTATGTATGTCTCAATGCTTTGTGATATTGATATGGTTGTTGTCTTTGGCAAGTATCGTTGTGTTGTGATTATGGAAGCTGACAAGTCCAAAGTCTTCGAAGGCTTTAGGAGAGGAGACTTGTATATTGTTGATTTCTCTGCAGATTCACAACCAGCCGTGTGCCTACTTGCAAAAGCTTCAGAAGGATGGCTATGGCATCGAAGACTTGGTCATGCAGGCATGAGGAATTTGAACACGCTTGTGAAGAAGAAGCATGTCATTGGCATTGAGAATGTTAAATTCCTCAAGGATCACTTGTGCGGTGCCTGTGAAGCTGGAAAGATGACAAAGGCCAAGCATCCAGCAAAGACTATCATGACCACCACTCGTCCATTTGAATTGCTTCACATGGATCTCTTCGGTCCTAATCATTATTCCTCTGTTTCGAATGAAGCATCTCAATATGGCTTTGTTATTGTTGATGATTACTCTCGTTACACATGGGTACACCTTGTCTCTTACAAAACTGAAGTGCAGGAAGTCCTCAAACGATTTTCCTCGAGGGCTTCAACCAACTTTGGTGTGAAGATCAAGCACATCAGAAGTGACAATGGCACTGAGTTCAAGAATTCGGGTCTCGATGACTATCTTGATGAACTTGGTATTACTCATGAGTTATCTGCTCCCTATACTCCTCAACAGAATGGCGTCGTGGAGCGCAAGAACAGGACTCTTGCTGAGATGGCTCGCACTATGCTCGATGAGTACAAAACCCCTCGTCATTTCTGGGTTGATGCAATTGATACTGCGTGCCACATCATCAATAGAGTATATGTTCACAAATTCTTCAAAAAGACTGCTTATGAACTCCTCACTGACAAGAAATTAAATGTGAGTTATTTCAAAGTCTTCGGTGCTAAATGCTGGATTAGAGGTCCTCATCACAACTCTAAATTTGCACCAAAAGCACATGAAGGTTTCATGCTTGGTTACGGAAAGGACTCGCACACCTACAGAGTCTTCAACAATGTTCTTCACAAGATTGTTGAAACTGTAGATGTGCGGTTCGATGAAACTAATGGCTCACAAAGAGAGCACCTACCTTCTGTGTTAGATGAACCAGCTCCTGAGGATTCTATCAAGCACAAGGCTACTGAAGATGTCATTCCGACTGAACAATCTGCTGAAGAATTCATTCCAGAACGTGAAGAACGTCGAGCTGATGCACCTGAAGAAAATGCTGAGGAAATTGATGCTGAAGAAAATGCTGATCAAATTCCTCAACGACAACCAGCTCATCCTTGCGTTGCAAAAGAAGTGCAAGTGGAGAAGATCATCGATGACATTAGAGCACCAGGTCCTCTCACACGCTCAAAAGCTTCACATTTATCTAACTTTTGTGGGCACTTTGCCTTTGTCTCTATCACAGAGCCCACTAAGGTAGATGAAGCATTTCGAGCCTGAGTGGATTGAGTCCATGCAAGAAGAATTACATCAGTTCAAGCTCAACAACGTATGGGAACTAGTCAATCGTCCCGATCCTCGCAAGCATAACATCATTGGATCAAAGTGGATCTACCGCAACAAACAACATGAAAATGGTGTTTGCTGAGGAATAAGGCACGACTAGTAGCTCAAGGCTACACACAGGTTGAAGGAATTGATTTCGATGAAACTTTTGCACCTGTTGCTAGACTTGAGGCTATTCGCATATTGCTTGCTTATGCTAACCATCATGATATCATCTTATACCAAATGGATGTGAAAAGTGCATTCCTCAATGGTAAGCTTGAGGAAGAAGTATATGTTGCTCAACCCCCAGGTTTTGAAGATCCAAAACATCCTGACAAAGTCTTCAGACTTAACAAGGCCCTCTATGGCCTCAAGCAGGCCCCACGGGCGTGGTATGATACATTGAAGGAATTCTTCATGAAGAAAGGCTTCACACCCGTGATGAATTTGCCTATATGATGAGTGAAGAATATCCAATGTCTATGATGGGAGAGTTGAAATTCTTCTTAGGTCTTCAAATTCGTCAATAGCGCAATGGCATATTCATATCTCAGGAGAAATACCTCAAGGATGTCCTGAAGAAATTCGGCATGCAAGACTGCAAAGGCATCAAAATTCCTATGCCCACAAATGGTCATCTATGCACTGATGAAAACGGTACTGACTTCGATCATAAGGTATACCGCTCCATGATTGGTTCTCTATTGTACTTATGTGCATCTAGGCCAGATATAATGCTTAGTGTTTGCATGTGTGCACGATTTCAAGCTGCACCGAAGGAATCATACCATAAGGCTATGAAGCATATTCTTCGATATCTAGCTCACAAACCAACACTAGGATTATGGTATCCCAAGGGCTTGGATTTTGATCTCATTGGATATTCAGACTCTGACTATGCTGGTGACCATGTGGACCGCAAGTCAACATCTGGTACTTGTCATTTCCTCGGACGATCCTTGGTCTGTTGGTCCTCGAAGAAACAGAATTGCGTATCACTGTCTACTGCTGAAGCTGAGTACATTGCTGCTGGTTCTTGCTGTGCTCAACTGCTATGGATGAAGAAAACACTCAAGGACTATGGCATCAACGTGAAGAATGTGACTCTCCTCTGTGACAATGAGAGTGCCATCAAGATTGCTCACAACCCAGTTTAGCACTCGAAGACAAAGCACATTCAGATTGTCATCATTTTCTTCATGATCATGTGTTGAAGGGCCACATTTCTATTGAGCATGTGAAGACTGAAGAACAGCTAGCCGATATCTTCACTAAGCCCTTGGATGAGAAGAGATTTAGCAAGTTGCGGTGTGAGCTAAATATCTTAGAATCTTCGAATCTACTTTGAAAAGGCACTCATCCTAACACTTATGCAAAATTGATGACTTAGATGTGCAACACATGAAGAAACGTTTTTCTTCAATCAATGAAGAATAACACTCTAAGTGTGAAGAAATTAATGAAGAATTTGATTCTCAGAACCCTACGACAATTGTACGCGGTGTCTGAAATCATCATTCTTATACGGTGGTTCACGCCACCACAAAAGTTGAAAATCTTCAGTTTGAATTTTTCCTCAACTTTTGAAATTCCTCAGTTTTTCAAATTCTTCAACTTTACAAAGTCTTCACTTGTGTCGTCGTTTTTCTTCATTGGCTATATATATATATATATATATATATATATATATATATATATATATATATATATATATATATATATATATATATATATATATATATATATATATATATATATATATGAGTTTATGTCCTCTACAGTATTCACTTATAGCTATTTCTTCAAGTTGGATCTTTTCTGCTAAGTGAATGTGATCGGACCCTTCCCCTCTATGCTATACTCAATCCAATCTATTCACAAATTCTTCCTGTGCGTTCTATTCGAAACTCGTTCAAATTCTTCACTGTGTCCTTGTCAGCTGAAGAAATTGCGAACGGAACATTAAAACTAATCTTATCCAAACTTTCGGTTTTGCCGCTCAAACCGTTCCACATCCCATGATGCATTATTTTATCCACCCACGATCCTACACGATCTCCACTACACAATACGTGGGTGACACATGTCGCGAGAAGGAGAACGGCCAGGGGCATGTTCGTCCTAAATCTTCGGACGAGCAGTTTTTCACCGCGGCTATAAATACTCATGTCGCCGTCCTCACTTCCTTTACCCCGCTCGATCTCACTCTCCTGCTCGAGCTTCCAAACCCTAGCGCCGTCGCTACTCCATCGTCGCCGGTGAGGAAGAGCTTCATTGCCTCGACCTCGTCGCCGTCGTACTCGCGCCGACCGCGGAAATCTTCACCTCCGCCGCCGCCATAGACGTCTTCCTCCGCCAAGTTAGGGCGTGGAAGATCTGCATCGACGAACTTCACAGTTCCAACTCCCAGTTTGTCGTGTTCTTCGTTCAGGGTAATTAAAACCTAATTTTACTGCCCTCTTTGATTCGAAACTTTTCTACAAAATCTTCAAAGGTGTTTTTATTCTTCAAATCCTCACACACAAAACACCTCACATGCTGTCTGTTCTTGATTCATTTCCCTAAGCCTCATTTTCTTTAAGATTCCTCAATTGTGGGGATCCTCGATCTATACAACTCTGGAACCTAAGATATAAAGCGCTTTGTGAAATTCCTCAAGACGAATCTGGTCAAATTCCTCAAACTTGTTCTTTATGAAGAACCCTCTGAGAACGCATATGACCTCTTCAAATTCCTCGCAACTATACTCTGTTCACAGGTCTATATGTCCGCTGCTGAATCATTAGGTTCTCATCAACTTAACACATTTGCAGCGTTCCTCGAAGAAAAGTTGCATACTTCTTCAGAGAATTCAATTGTTCAAATTCCTCATCTAAAGAAAATGGTTGAAGGTAAAAGGCCATAGAAAGGAGGAAAGAAGCCTGAGGTCATGACTGCTTTTGAAATCCCAGAGGATATTTACAAAGAGTACTGCACGCCTGATGAATCTAAATTTGGCAAAGAAGATAAAAATCAGCGCAAGGTGCGAATCCAGAGGATTGAACGGAGATGGGCACGTGAATGAAGGGAGTACAGATATGTTACTCCAAAGTACATGAAGAAATTCGTACTTAACCATCCATGCCCAAGAGCCCCATTGGCACCTGGCCAAGTGGCTGATCCCACCAGCAGCAAGAGAGGTGAGGATTTTCCTGAAGAATGGGCCAAGCGCCAAGCTAAATTGGCAAGGCAAGCCAGAGAAGTAGTGAGGAAATTCAATGAAGACTCTGCTGCTGCTGCTGCTGCCACTGAGGCTTCTGTCAAGCCGAAGAAAGCGATGCTCAAAAAGCCCGCTCGCAAGCCAAGTGCTTCAACATCAATGCCCTCACGGCCAAGTTCCTCAGCTGCGCCCTCACGGCCAGAATCTTCAAAATCTTCAAAGCAAATTCCTCATGCTGCTCCTGCTCCACCAAAGTCCTCAGCTGTCCCGACTAAGTCCTCAGCGCCTGTGCATCTGGCCTCGTGCCAAAGCACTACTGGCACCTCAATTGCCTCTGGTGTCTCAGCTAGTTCCTCAGCTGCACCACATTCCTCAGCTGGACCCTCTTTGCTGAAGAAAAAGGCTACTGCTGGACGCGGCACTCGCACAAGTCCTCAGAAGAAGCAGGTAGTCCTCACTATGCCATCTGATGATGATGAAGCTGATGAAGAAGAACTTACTGAAATCATCAGGGACCGCCAAGAAAGGGCGGCTAAAGCTAAAGGCACACCTGTGCCCCTGCTATTGGATCCGAGGGAGATCCTAGATTATATTGATCTCTGGCATAAGGACCCCAACACACCTATGCCTGATTTCAAGCTGACACCTGGCCAAAGTCACATGTTGACTCACTTCATCCAAGAGGAGAAGTGGAAATATGATAAGGCCAGAGAGATCAAGAAATCGCAGTACCGCAAAGAGAAGCTACTGAGGAAAAATGTTCTCACAATGAAGCCTGAAGAACTCGTCAAGATGCAGGCTGACATCAAAGCCCTCGACGACAAATTTGACTCCTACTATGCTGATTGGGAGGAAGCCAAGGTCAGATTTGTGAGGCTGACTGATACCTTCACCAAGGGTGCAGCCTCAACACAACAAATTCCTCAAGCTGAAGCATCTGTTCAACCCACTGAAGAACATGCCAGCACCACTGATGAAGTTCAGGCTACTAAAGAAAATGCTAGTTCCAGGGCTGATGACTCTGCTCCAGCCGCTGATGAAATTGCCAGGGCATCCACTAGTGGTGCGCCTGAAGAGAATGAAGAAAACCAACCAGATTCCTCAGCTCCACCTGCGCCTACGCCAACTCCAGTTCTTCCATCTGCATTAGATGTGAAGAAAACCAAGGCTGCAGAGCGAGCTGCTGTGAAGAAAAGGAAGGCATCCAATGCTTCAGAATCTTCAGCTCCCAAGAAGATGAAGCTGATGACAAGCTCGTTTGCAAATCCCATTGATGCCATTCCTATCTCCTCCATGCCATCAAAGGACCTTGTTCCTTTTGGTGAAGATTATGAGATCCCAAGTGGATCAGATGAAGAAACTCAATCTGCTGCTTCGTCAGAGCAGATTGATGAAGAAATTGAAGCGGATGCAATCCCTTCAACCCCAATGGTCTCATCACCAATGCCTCAGTTTGATGCTGAAGAGGCTGGTGTTGAAGAAATTGATGAAGATGTGGATATTGGAAGCACCACCCCGTTGATGAATGATGACTTTTGGGAAAGTCAGCACCCCAATCCCCCACTCTTCACCCCACTGCAGCAAATTCCTCACTCCCCTGCACAAACTGTTCAAATGCTCTAAAGAAACTCATCCCACTGCATCTGTGAATGAAGAAATTCCAGCCACTAGTGCTGAAGAAACTGCTGCTGAAGCTGAAAAGGTGACTGCACCTGAGGAACATCTTGAAATTCCTCAGCCTGAAGAACCTGAGATTGTGATTCCTGAGGTCGTGATGCAACTCACTGACACTCCTCTGCCAAGGCCAAAGGATCCGTTCTCACGCAAACAGAAATTCAAGGCTGAAGACTTCTATGGCGATCACGTGTTCTTCACTGAATACAACCCATATGACTCTGCTCGCATAAGGAAGAGGCGTTTCTGGACAGCCAGCCAAGCCAATTTCTATTCCTCAGTGCTTTATAACAAAGACAAAGTCTTCGACCATGCTCATATTCCTCACGTGGATATGGAGTCTTTGCCGTGCTTCACGCCAGTCCTCAGTGTTCTTCATGACGCTGGGCTGCTCAATTTCTGCATAGACATATGCGATTGGAATGAAGAACTCATTCTTCAGTTCTATGCAACGTTGCACATCACCGGCAACTCTGAAGATGTCAATTCATGGGTTCTGGACTGGATGACTGAGAACACACATCATAAGGCCCCAGCATCTGAATTGCTTCGTGTCCTTCCTTTGAGTCCACCCACTGAAGATGCACGTTGTGTGTACAACGAACCTGAGCTTTCAAATCACTATATGCAAGTGCTGATGAAGCCTTTGAAGCCAGGGCAAGCTCCTAGAACCAAATTCCTCGTCAAGGAATTGTTGTATGTGCCAAGGACTGTCTATCGCATTCTGACGAAGACAATGAGTCCCATCAAGGGCCACGAGTCAAGTGATGAAGAAGTCGTTGGCATCATGAAGAACATGCTTTTCAACATCATTCATGGTGTTCCAGTCAACTTCCATGATTTCTTCATGAGGACTCTAGCCAACATTGCTACGTCACCATTTGAGCTGAAGCCTTATGCACCTTGGATAATGAAATTCATCAGGACAAGGTCTTCACTCAACTAAAAGGCTGAAACTCTCAACCACTGCAGCTACTTGCCTCCCATTGAAGTCCTCAAACGGACATTTTCCTCAGCTGAAGAAAAGGGCAAGGCCACTGCTGTGATAGATGAAGGCATTCGTCCATTGGATGGTCAATTTCGCAAGGCTGCTTCTTGTTCCACCAATGATGACTCTGCCACACATGACTCTGCTGCCAACACTGCCAAGCCAAATCCTCAAGCCACAGCACCCAGGGTGATGATTGACCGTGAGTTACTCCTCAGTCTTCATCAAAAGGTTGATTGCAATCACAAATGGGTCAAGCATCAGTTTGGTTCAATTCTTCACAACATGACTTCCACACACAATGCAGTGAAGAAAAACCACTACAACCTTCATGAAACCCTCAACCGCACCTGGGCTGTTTTATCTCAAGTCTACAGCACTGATGATCTGAAGAAAATGGATCTCAATGAAGAATTTGCCTGGTCTGCACCTCCTCCGAAGAAATTCAAGAAGGTCCCAGTTCCTTCTTTGGTGGCCAGTTCATATTCTTCATCACGCGACACTGATGAAAATGAAGACTTGGACGACACTGCAGCAGGCCCTACATCAACGACCTACCCCAACAATGCTGGCGCTCCTTCATCAACTTGAATATCTTCAGGGGCGTTAGTCCTCAGTTTCGATCCTTTTGGTCATTTGATGACAAAGGGGGAGAAATCTGAGTTAGTCTTCAAGCGGGTCTATAATAAGGGCGTCTTTTTTGCTAAGTTACAATCTCGTTCTTCCGAAACTTTTATTGGATCGAGTTGTAATCTTAAGTCCGATGGTGCGCTGATACTTTTGTTGCACTATGCATTGATACCTTGATGCGCTATTCTGCATGCTTATTCCTCGTTAATATTATCGCACGCATGCTGAATTACATCAGGCACCATATTTCATCATGCATTTCAAATTCTTCATATTATATATCAAATGCGTGTATGAATTACAAGATATAGGGGGAGATCTCCATGATTCAACTCTTCAAGTGTGCATTGCTTCAAAAGCAAATTCCTCACTATGCACATCTTCATGGGGAGTTCTTCTATATCTTGCAATCAAATTCCTCAATATCAGTATTTACACTTCATATATTTATCCCCGTTGAAAACTTAACCTATGTTGTCATCAATCACCAAAAAGGGGGAGATTGTAAGTGCATCTAGTGCCCCTTAGTGATTTTGGTGTATTGAAGACTTATAGGTTAAGTATCTAATGTGTTTATGAGTGTACACAGGTCTATAAGTCTATGAGGAGTTTGATATTTACAGAGAAAGTCGACCCCTAAAAATGAAGTTCTTTGACTGAAGACTTTGATATTTTGAAGACTTTCTGAAGACTTTGAAAGTGAAGAAATTGGTGTGACCTTGAAGACTTTGTATTCATTCGAGGAACATGAAGCGTGAAGACTTTTGTTTTCGTAGTTTCATTTTCTCTTTCTTGAGTCATCGGAAACACCGTACTGTTAAAGGGGGTCGAGGAAATACTAAGTAGAAAATTTCCATGTGATGCTCATCTCAAAGCCTACACCTACCAATCCCTTCGAGTGAAGCCATTGGAAATCTCATACAGTTCAGTCAAATTCTTCAGTGACAGAGACGCAGTTCTTCTGGTCACTGAGGACTTTGCTCTGACTGAGGAGTTAGGAATTCGCCAGTGCGAATTGCCTACACAGTGAGGAACATGATAGCCCTGAGGAATTTGTACCTCAAATTTCCGACTGTTGCTGTGCTACGCGCCAGCTGTCCCAAAATATCTTGTCCACCTAACGGTCATATCATTGAAGGGCATTTATGTCTTATCATGTCGGGCTGCTCCCTAGGCTATAAATAGCCGCCCCCTACAACCACTAGCTGGTTGGCTGCTCCGCGTAAACTTGACACTTGTCATTTGAGAGCAACCCATCCTCCGAGGACTTTGAGCGAAAATCATCAAGTGAGGAAAATCCAAACCCAAACCCAAACACCTACAAACCCAAAGTGATTGAGCATCACTGAAGAGATTGATCCTGCGTGGATCCAACGCTTGTTACCTTTGAAGATTGTGCTTCTTCGAGATGGTTAGGCGTCAAGGTCTAGAGCATCCAAGAGGAATTGTGGATCGCCGAGTGACCAAGTCTGTGAAGGTTTGGAAGTCACCTGAAGACTTACCACGAGTGATTGGGCGAGGACTGTGTGTCCTTAGCTCAAGGAGAATACGGTGAGGACTGTGTGTCCGAGACTAGGTGTCCTCGAGTTCAAATACTCAGCCGCTCCAACCAGATGTACAACTGAGACAGCAGTTGGAACTGGTCTACCAAATCATTGTCTTCACCAAGCTTACTGGTTCTATTTCCTCAACACTTTCATTTCCTCATTACTGTGTTGTGTGTTTGTTCATATTTGTGTTTGAAGACTTTGACTGAAGACTTTCTCAATTTCCTCAGTTCAATTTCTTCAGTCTGTTTGTCTTCATCTTGTGTTATCATGTGTTTACGCTTTCTGTACTCTGTGTTAGTCTTCATTTCATCATGATGAATATGCTTGAATTCTGTTATGTTTTCATTTGAGTACTTATTCCGCTGCTAGTAGTTCTTCGCTAAGGAATTTCCTCACGAGCAAATTCCTCAGTGAAGAATTTCATAAAAATCGCCTATACACCCCCCCTCTAGTCGATATAACGCACTTTCAATTGGTATCAGAGCAAGGTACTCCCTTGTTCTGTGTGATTTTGGTTTAACCGCCTGGAGTTTTAGTTATGTCGACCGCAGGTATGATCAAGGTCTCTGCTGGGTGTCCTACCTTTGATGGGACGGACTACCCCTACTGGAAGAACAAGATGCGCATGCATCTTGAGGCAATTGATAACGATCTCTGGTACGTTGTGGAAAATGGTGTTCCCTCCGTCTCACCATCACTGAACGCTACCGATGTGAAGAGATTCAAGCAACTTGATTCACAAGCGAAGAATATCATATGTGGCCATCTGAGTAAAGGACAGTATGGTAGAGTGAGTGCTTTGGAAACTGCAAAGCTTATCTGGGATAGGCTATCCAAGGTCAATGAAGGAGTTTCAACTCAGCGTGACTCTCGAGTTGACGTTCTTCGCAATCTCTTCAACCTCTTCAAAAGACTCGACAATGAAAATGTTCAGCAAACCTTCGATCGCCTCACTGACATCTCAAATGAGCTGCAAGCACTTGGTGCCACTGACATCACCGACCATGAGGTGGTGAAGAAATTGCTAAGATCGCTTGATTCCTCATTTGATACTCTGGCACTGATGATACAAGAGCGTGCTGATTACAAGTCACTTGACCCCGCTGATATCCTCGAGAGGCTAAACACTCATGAGTTCCAGCTTGCTGAGAAGAGAGAGATCTACGGTTCGAGCTATGGCAGATCACGTGCACTGAAGGCCAAGGTAGTATCTAAGTCCGAAGATGAAGACTCTGGTAGCAGCCTTGGTGATCCTGAAGAACTGAGTCATGATCTAGCACTGCTTGTGAAGAAATTCCAGAAGTTCTCAAGACGTGGTCGCTTTGGAAAACCTTCAAGGAGCAATGATTCCTCATCCAGTGACTACAAGAAGAGGCTTTGTCACAAGTGCAAGAAACCAGGACATTACATTCAAGATTGTCCTCAGTGGGAAAAGGAATCAAAGAAGAAGAAATACAAGGATTACAGTTCTAATGATGCGAAGAAAAAGAAGAAATCCTCAAAATCTTCATCATCAAAATCCTCGAAGTCTTCGTCTCACAAGAAGAGCAGATCCAAGAAGGCTCGGGCATTCATTGGCAAGGAAATGGACTCTGAGGCTGAATCTGAAGAAAATGAGGAAGAGGAACAATCTGAAGACTCTGAGTCTGGTGTGGCAAGCCTAGCCCTCGCTACTGCGTTCGTCAGCAAGCCCGTCTTCACCTCTGAAGAAAATGATCTCACCAACAAGGCTGATGAAGGAAGTGATGACTACGCTCCCACCTATTGCTTCATGGCAAAAGGTGCCAAGGTACTCAAATACACCTCATTTGAATCTAGTGAGGATGAATCTGATGAAAATCTTAAGCCTAGCTACTCTAAACTTGCTAAGATTGCTGTGCAACAACAAAAGGCTTTTGAAAAGGTTCAAAACATGCTAGACAAAAGTGATGATATATTGGGTGAAGAATTGGATCGCACTAAGGCCTTAACTGAAAATCTTCAGAGACTTCAGACCAGGTTTGACAACCTTCAAAGTCATCATAACACTCTCTTATCTGATCATGAGAAGCTTTCTTATGAATACCTTCAAAAGAAGAAAGATCTTGAGAAGCTAAGAGTGAGTTATGAAGATCTTCAGAAGGAGCGCGATTCATTACTTGCTCAACAAATCAGCGCTGCTCAGGAAGAATTTATTCCTCCATGTTTAAAATGCATTGAACGAGAATCTGCTAATTCCTCACCTGAATGTTCAAATGCTTCAAATGTTACAAATTCTTCACCTTCCTCTGCTATCACTAATTCCTCATCTGAGGACGTTGCTAGTATTACTAACGATGCAGGACTGAAGGAATTGTACATGACAGGCATGTACAAAAGCCTCAAAGGGCATCAGACTCTTTGTGATGTGCTTAAAAAGCAGATCCTCAACAGGAACCCTAGGAAAGAGGGTATTGCCTTTGAGAGGAAACTCAATGCTGATGGTACATATTGGAAGCCTGAGTAGTACCCCAAAACCTCATGGGTTGCTGCAAAGGGACCTCCAGTTGATCCATCTAATTTATCTGGCTATACATGTGAATCTTCTCATTCTTCTGATGAGTCATTTGACTCCAACTATAAATTGTTCAAAAATCAGAATGGTGAAGTATTTGCTAGATATGTTGGCACTAACTGCAGGAACGGTTCCCCTGTGAAGAAAATATGGGTTCCCAAAAGGTGCCTTGAAAGTCTTAAGGTGAATGTCCTCATGACACCACCTGTGAAGAAAAGGAACCCCAGATCAAACTCTTCATATGGACCAAATTCTTCATATGGATCCAAGTCCTCATATGGACCAAATTCCTCGAGGGGATCAAATTCCTCACATGGATCAAAGTCCTCATATGAACGTCATCGTGCTAACAACTCTGTTTCGCAGGGAAGAGCCAAGGGCTATGAATATGAGCATTATTCTTCAAATTATTATGTTCATAAGTCCTTGAAGAATTTCTCTGCTTATGCATATGCTTACCCTAACCCCTCTTATGTGAAACGAAATGGTTTGGCTGCTTTGCCACCATTCCCATATGGAGCTCGCAGAGTGATGAACTCTTTGCCACCCCTTCAGATGTGGGTGGTGAAGAAAAGGAACTAATCTCTTCTGCAGGGTCAGGTCTCCAGACGTGCAATAACGTCCGAAGAATTTGCTGGGGACCTGACAAATTCGCTGAAAGGACGCAGGCTAACCATGACGAAATGAACTTTCATTCACACGTCCTCCCTCTGTTTTATCTGTCTACTACTTGATGAAATTGATCTGATGAATTGTGATATCATATTCTTCATCGCTGAAGTATATGAGGTCGTAAGTTGCACTAATTCATCTGCAGGATGATCAACCCAAAGCCACTGAATGGGTACTTGATAGTGGATGTACAAATCACATGACTGGTGACAAGAATCTTTTAATGGATGCTCCCTTATCGTCGTCACATATGAAGCATATCATCTTCACTGACAAAAGCAAAAGTCAGGTATTGGGTCTAGGTAAAGTTGCTATCACAAAGGATCGACACATGGACAAAGTCATGCTTGTTGAGTCCTTAGGATACAACCTTATGTCTGTCTCAATGCTTTGTGATCTTGGTATGGTTGTTGTCTTTGGCAAGTATCATTGTGTTGTGATTATGGAAGCTGACAATTCCAAAGTCTTCGAAGGCATTAGGAGAGGAGACTTGTATATTGTTGATTTCTCTGCAGATTCACAACCAGCTGTGTGCCTACTTGCAAAAGCTTCGGAAGGATGGCTATGGCATCGACGACTTGGTCATGCAGGCATGAGGAATTTGAACACGCTTGCGAAGAAGAAGCATGTCATTGGCATTGAGAATGTCAAATTCCTCAAGGATCACTTGTGCGGTGCCTGTGAAGCTGGAAAGAAGACAAAGGCCAAGCATCCAGCGAAGACTATCATGACCACCACTCGTCCATTTGAATTGCTTCACATGGATCTCTTCGGTCCTAATCATTATTCCTCTGTTTCAAATGAAGCATCTCAATATGGCTTTGTTTTTGTTGATGATTACTCTCGTTATACATGGGTACACCTTGTCTCTTAAAAAACTGAAGTGCAGGAAGTCTTCAAATGATTTTCCTCGAGGGCTTCAACCAACTTTGGTGTGAAGATCAAGCACATCAGAAGTGACAATGGCACTGAGTTCAAGAATTCGGGTCTCGATGACTATCTTGATGAACTTGGTATTACTCATGAGTTATCTGCTCCTTATACTCCTGAACAGAATGGCGTCGTGGAGCGCAAGAACAGGACTCTTGCTGAGATGGCTTGCACTATGCTCGATGAGTACAAAACCCCTCGTCGTTTCTGGGTTGATGCAATTGATACTGCATGCCACATCATCAACAGAGTATATCTTCACAAATTCTTCAAGAAGACTTCTTATGAACTCCTCACGGACAAGAAACCAAATGTGAGTTATTTCAAAGTCTTCGGTGCTAAATGCTGGATTAGAGATCCTCATCACAACTCTAAATTTGCACCGAAAGCACATGAAGGTTTTATGCTTGGTTACGGAAAGGACTCGCACACCTACAGAGTCTTCAACAATGTTCTTCACAAGATTATTGAAACTGTAGATGTGTGGTTCGATGAAACTAATGGCTCGCAAAGAGAGCACCTACCTTCTGTGTTAGATGAACCAGCTCCTGAGGATTCTATCAAGCACAAGGCTACTGAAGATGTCATTCCGACTGAAGAATCTGCTGAAGAATTCATTCCAGAACGTGAAGAACGTCGAGATGATGCACCTGAAGAAAATGCTGAGGAAATTGATGCTGAAGAAAATGCTGATCAAATTCCTCAATGACAACTAGCTCATCCTCGCGTTGCAAAAGAAGTGCAAGTGGAGAAGATCATCGATGACATTAGAGCACCAGGTCCTCTCACACGCTCAAAAGCTTCACATTTATCTAACTTTTGTGTGCACTTTGCCTTTGTCTCTATCACAGAGCCCACTAAGGTAGATGAAGCATTCCTAGAGCCTGAGTGGATTCAGGCCATGCAAGAAGAATTACATCAGTTCAAGCTCAACAACGTATGGGAACTAGTCAATCGTCCCGATCCTCGCAAGCATAACATCATTGGCACAAAGTGGATCTACCGCAACAAACAACATGAAAATGGTGTTGTGGTGAGGAATAAGGCACGACTAGTAGCTCAAGGCTACACACAGGTTGAAGGAATTGATTTCGATGAAACTTTTGCACCTGTTGCTAGACTTGAGGCTATTCGCATATTGCTTGCTTATGCTAACCATCATGATATCATCTTATACCAAATGGATGTGAAAAGTGCATTCCTCAATAGTAAGATTGAGGAAGAAGTATATGTTGCTCAACCCCCAGGTTTTGAAGATCCAAAACATCCTGACAAATTCTTCAGACTTAACAAGGCCCTCTATGGCCTCAAGCAGGCCCCACGGGCGTGGTATGATACATTGAAGGAATTCTTCATGAAGAAAGGCTTCACACCCGGTTCACTCGATCCCACTCTCTTTACTAAATCTTATGATGGTGAACTATTTGTGTGTCAAATATATGTTGATGATATCATCTTTGGCTGTACTGACCAACGTTATAGTGATGAATTTGCCTATATGATGAGTGAAGAATATCAAATGTCTATGATGGGAGAGTTGAAATTCTTCTTAGGTCTTCAAATTCGTCAACACCGCAATGGTATATTCATATCTCAGGAGAAATACCTCAAGGATGTCCTGAAGAAATTCGGCATGCAAGACTGCAAAGGCGTCAAAATTCCTATGCCCACAAATGGTCATCTATGCACTGATGAAAACGATACTGACATCGATCATAAGGTATACCGCTCCATGATTGGTTCTTTATTGTACTTATGTGCATCTAGGCCAGATATAATGCTTAGTGTTCGCATGTGTGCATGATTTCAAGCCGCACCGAAGGAATCACACCATAAGGCTGTGAAGCATATTCTTCGATATCTAGCTCACACACCAACACTAGGATTATGGTATCCCAAGGGCTCGGATTTTGATCTCATTGGATATTCAGACTCTGACTATGCTGGTGACCGTGTGGACCGCAAGTCAATATCTGGTACCTGTCATTTCCTCGGACGATCCTTGGTCTGTTGGTCCTCGAAGAAACAGAACTGTGTATCACTATCTACTGCTGAAGCTGTGTACATTGCTGCTGGTTCTTGCTGTGCTCAACTGCTATGGATGAAGCAAACACTCAAGGGCTATGGCATCAACGTGAAGAATGTGCCTCTCCTCTGTGACAATGAGAGTGCCATCAGGATTGCTCACAACCCACTTCAGCACTCGAAGACAAAGCACATTCAGATTCGTCATCATTTTCTTCGTGATCATGTGTTGAAGGGCGACATTTCTATTGAGCATGTGAAGACTGAAGAACAGCTAGCGATATCTTCACTAAGCCCTTGGATGATAAGAGATTTAGCAAGTTGCGGTGTGAGCTAAATATCTTAGAATCTTTGAATGTACTTTGAAAAGGCACTCATCCTAACACTTATGCAAAATTGATGACTTAGATGTGCAACACATGAAGAAACGTTTTTCTTCAATCAATGAAGAATAACACTCTAAGTGTGAAGAAATGAATGAAGAATTTGATTCTCAGAACCCTACGACAATTGTACGCGGTGTCTGAAATCATCATTCTTACATGGTGGGTCACACCACCACAAAAGTTGAAAATCTTCAGTTTGAATTTTTCCTCAATTTTTGAAATTCCTCAGTTTTTCAAATTCTTGAACTTTACAAAGTCTTCACTTGTGCCGTTGTTTTTTTTCATTGGCTATATATATATATATATATATATATATATATATATATATATATATATATATATATATATATATATATATATATATATATATATGAGTTTATGTCCTCTACAGCATTCACTTATAGCTATTTCTTAAAGTTGGATCTTTTCTGCTAAGTGAATGTGATCGGACCCTTCCCCTCTATGCTATGCTCAATCCAATCTATTCACAAATTCTTCATGTGCGTTCTATTTGAAACTCGTTCAAATTCTTCACTGTGTCCTTGTCAGCTGAAGAAATTGCGAACGGAACGTTAAAACTAATCTTATCCAAACTTTCGGTTTTGCCGCTCAAACCGTTCCGCATCCCACGATGCATTATTTTATCCACCCACGATCCTACACGATCTCCACTACACAATACATGGGTGACACATGTCGCGAGAAGGAGAACAACCAGGGGCACGTTCGTCCTAAATCTTCGGACGAGCAGTTTTTCACCGATGCTATAAATACCCCTGTCGCCGTCCTCACTTCCTTTACCCCACTCGATCTCACTCTCCTGCTCGAGCTTCCAAACCCTAGCGCCATCGCTACTCCATCGTCGCCGGTGAGGAAGAGCTTCACTGCCTCGACCTCGTCGCCGTCGTACTCGCGCCGACCGCGGAAATCTTCACCTCCGCCGCCGCCGTAGACGTCTTCCTCCGCCAAGTTAGGGCGTGGAAGATCTGCATCGACGAACTTTACTGTTCCAACTCCCAGTTCGTCGTGTTCTTCATTCATGGTAATTAAAAGCTAATTTTACTACCCTCTTTGATTTGAAACTTTTCTACAAAATCTTCAAAGGTGTTTTTATTCTTCAAATCCTCACACACAAAACACCTCACATGCTGTCTGTTCTTGATTCATTTCCCTAAGCCTCATATTCTTCAAGATTCCTCAATTGTGTGGATCCTCGATCTATACAACTCTGGAACCTAAGATATAAAGCGCTTAGTGAAATTTCTCAAGACGAATCTGGTCAAATTCCTCAAACTTGTTCTTTATGAAAAACCCTCTGAGAACGCATATGACCTCTTCAAATTCCTCGCAACTATACTCTGTTCACAGGTACACATGTCCGCTGCTGAATCATTAGGTTCTCATCAACTTAACTCATTTGCAGCGTTCCTCGAAGAAAAGTTGCATACTTCTTCAGAGAATTCAATTGTTCAAATTCCTCATCTGAAGAAAATGGCTGAAGGTTAAAGGCCACAGAAAGGAGGAAAGAAGCCTGAGGTCATGACTGCTTTTGAAATCCCAGAACAAAGAGTACTGCACGCCTGATGAAGCCAAGTTTGGCAAAGAAGATAAAAATCAGCGCAAGGTGTGAATCCAGAGGATTGAACGGAGATGGGCACGTGAATGGAGGGAGTACAGATATGTTACTCCAAAGTACATGAAGAAATTCGGACTTAACCCTCCATCCCCAAGAGCCCCATTGGCACCTGGCCAAGTGGCTGATCCTACTAGCATCAAACGCGGTGAGGAATTTCCTACCGAATGGGCCAAGCGCCAAGCTAAATTGGCAAGGCAAGCCAGAGAAGCAGTGAGGAAATTCAATGAAGACTCTGCTGCTGCTGCCACTGAGGCTTCTGTCAAGCCGAAGAAAGCGATGCTCAAAAAGCCCGCTCGCAAGCCAAGTGCTTCAACATCAATGCCCTCACGGCCAAGTTCCTCAGCTGCGCCCTCACGGCCAGAATCTTCAAAATCTTCAAAGCAAATTCCTCATGCTGCTCCTGCTCCACCAAAGTCCTCAGCTCCTCCTCCACAGTCCTCAGCTGTCCCGACTAAGTCCTCAGCGCCTGTGCATCTGGCCTCATGCCAAAGGACTACTGGCACCTCAATTGCCTCTGGTGTCTCAGCTAGTTCCTCAACTACACCACATTCCTCAGCTGGACCCTCTTTGCTGAAGAAAAAGGCTACTGCTTGACACGGCACTCGCACAAGTCCTCAGAAGAAGCAGGTAGTCTTCACTATGCCATCTGATGATGATGAAGCTGATGAAGAAGAACTTACTGAAATCATCAGGGACCGCCAAGAAAGGGCGGCTAAAGCTAAAGGCACACCTGTGCCCCTGCTATTGGATCCGAGGGCGATCCTAGATTATATTGATCTCTGGCATAAGGACCCTAACACACCTATGCCTGATTTCAAGCTGACACCTGGCCGAAGTCACATGTTGACTCACTTCATCCAAGAGGAGAAGTGGAAATATGATAAGGCCAGAGAGATCAAGAAATCGCAGTACCGCAAAGAGAAGCTACTGAGGAAAAATGTTCTCACAATGAAGCCTGAAGAACTCGTCAAGATGCAGGCTGAGATCAAAGCCCTCAGCGATAACTTTGACTCGTACTATGCTGATTGGCAAGGAGCCAAGGTCAGATTTGTGAGGCTAACTGATGCTTTCTCCAAGGGTGCAGCCTCAACACAACAAATTCCTCAAGCTGAAGCATCTGTTCAGCACACTGAAGAACATGCCAGCACCGCTGATGAAGTTCAGGCTGCTGAAGAAAATGCTAGTTCCAGGGCTGATGACTCTGCTCTAGTCGCTGATGAAATTGCCAGGGCATCCACTAGTGGTGCGCCTAAAGAGAATGAAGAAAACCAACCAGGTTCCTCAGCTCCACCTGCGCCTACGCCAACTCCAGTTCTTCCATCGGCATTAGATGTGAAGAAAACCAAGGCTGCAGAGCGAGCTGCTGTGAAGAAAAGGAAGGCATCCAATGCTTTAGAATCTTCAGCTCCCAAGAAGATGAAGTCGACGACAAGCTCGTTTACAGATCCCATTGATGCCATTCCTATCTCCTCCATGCCATCAAAGGACCTTGTTCCTTTGGTGAAGATTATGAGATCCCAAGTGGATCAGATGAAGAAACTCGATCTGCTGCTTCGTCAGAGCAGATTGATAAAGAAATTGAAGCGGATGCAATCCCTTCAACCCCAATGGTCTCATCACCAATGCCTCAGTTTGATGCTGAAGAGGCTGGTGTTGAAGAAATTGAAGATGAAGATGTGGATATTGGCAGCACAACTCCATTGATGAATGATGACTTTTGGGAAAGTCAGCAACCCAATTCCCCACTCTTCACCCCACTGCAGCAAATTCCTCACTCCCCTGCACAAACTGTTCAAATTGGCTCTGAAGAAACTCATCCCACTGCATCTGTGAATAAAGAAATTCCAGCCACTAGTGCTGAAGAAACTGCTGCGGAAACTGACAAGGTGACTGCACCTGAGGAACATCCTGAAATTCCTCAGCCTAAAGAACCTGAGATTGTGATTCCTGAGGTCGTGATGCAACTCACTGACACTCCTCTACCAAGGCCAAAGGATCCGTTCTCACGAAAACAGAAATTCAATGCTGAAGACTTCTATGGCGAGCACGTGTTCTTCACTGAATACAACCCATATGACTCTGCTCGCATAAGGAAGAGGCGTTTCTGGACAGCCAGCCAAGCCAATTTCTATTCCTCAATGCTTTATAACAAAGACAAAGTCTTCGACCATGCTCATATTCCTCACGTGGATATGGAGTCTTTGTCGTGCTTCACGCCAGTCCTCAGTGTTCTTCACGACGCTGGCCTGCTCAATTTCTGCACTGACATATGCGATTGGAATGAAGAACTCATTCTTCAGTTCTATGCAACGTTGCACATCACCGGCAACTCTGAAGATGTCTATTCATGGGTTCTAGACTAGATGACTGAGAACACACATCATAGGGCCCCAGCATCTGAATTGCTTCGTGTCCTTCCTCTGAGTCCACCCACTGAAGATGCACGTTGTGTTTACAACGGACCTGAGCTTTCAAGTCACTATATGCAAGTGCTGATGAAGCCTTTGAAGCCAGGGCAAGCTCCTAGAACCGAATTCCTCGTCAAGGAATTGTTGTATGTGCCAAGGACTGTCTATCGCATTCTGACGAAGACAATGAGTCCCATCAAGGGCCACGATTCAAGTGATGAAGAAGTCGTTGGCATCATGAAGAACATGCTTTTCAACATCATTCATGGCGTTCCCGTCAACTTCCATGATTTCTTCATGAGGACTCTGGCCAACATTGCTATGTCACCATTTGAGCTGAAGCCTTATGCACCTTGGATAATGAAATTCATCAGAACAAGGTCTTCACTCAACTACAAGGCTGAAACTCTCAACCACTGCAGCTACTTGCCTCCCATTGAAGTCCTCAAACGGACATTTTCCTCAGCTGAAGAAAAGGGCAAGGCCACTGCTGTGATAGATGAAGGCATTCGTCCATTGGATGGTCAATTTCGCAAGGCTGCTTCTTATTCCACCAATGATGACTCTGCCACACATGACTTTGCTACCAACACTACCAAGCAAAATCCTCAAGCCACAGCACCCAGGGTGATGACTGACCGTGAGTTACTCCTCAGTCTTCATCAAAAGGTTGATCGCAATCGCAAATGGGTCAAGCGTCAGTTTGGTTCAATTCTTCACAACATGACTTCCACACACAATGCAGTGAAGAAAAACCACTACTACCTTCATGAAACCCTCAACCGCACCTGGGCTGTTCTATCTCAAGTCTACAGCACTGATGATCTAAAGAAAATGGGTCTTAACAAAGAATTTTCCTGGTCTGCACCTCCTCCGAAGAAATACAAGAAGGTCCCAGTTCCTTCCTTGGTGGCCAGTTCATATTCTTCATCGCGTGAGACTGATGAAAATGAAGACTTGGATGACACTGCGGCAGGCCCTACATCAACGACCGACCCCAACAACGCTGGCGCTCCTTCATCAACTTGAATATCTTCAGGGGCGTTAGTCCTCAGTTTCGATCCTTTTGGTCATTTGATGACAAAGGGGGAGAAATCTGAGTTAGTCTTCAAGCGGGTCTATAATTAGGGCATATTTGTTTTTTTGCTAAGTTACAACTCTCGTTCTTCCAAAACTTTTATTGGATCGAGTTGTAATCTTAAACCCGATGGTGCGCTGATACTTTTGTTGCACTATGCTTTGATACTTTTGATGCGCTATTCTACATGCTTATTCCTCATTAATATTAACGCACGCATGCTGAATTACATCAGGCACCATATTTTATCATGCATTTCAAATTCTTCATATTATATATCAAATGCATGTATGAATTACAAGATATAGGGGGAGATCTCCATGATTCATCTCTTCAAGTGTGCATTCCTTCAAAAGCAAATTCCTCACTATGCACAACTTCAGGGGGAGTTCTTCTATATCTTGCAATCAAATTCCTCAATATCAGTATTTACACTTCATATATTTATCCCCGTTGAAAACTTAACCTATGTTGTCATCAATCACCAAAAAGGGGGAGATTGTAAGTGCATCTAGTGCCCCTTAGTGATTTTGGTGTATTGAAGACTTATAGGTTAAGTATCTAATGCGTTTACGAGTGTACACAGGTCTATAAGTCTATGAGGAGTTTGTTATTTATAGAGAAAGTCGACCCCTAAAAATGAAGTTCTTCGACTGAAGACTTTGATATACTGAAGACTTTCTGAAGAATTTGAAATTGAAGAAATTGGTGTGACCTTGAAGACTTGGTATTCATTCGAGGAACATGAAGCGTGAAGACTTTTGTTTTCGTAGTTTCATTTTCTCTTTCTTGAGTCATAGGAAACACCGTACTATTAAAGGGGGTCGAGGAAATACTAAGGAGAAAATTTTCATGTGATGCTCATCTCAAATCCTACACCTACCAATCCCTTCGAGTGAAACCATTGGAAATCTCATACAGTTCAGTCAAATTCTTCAGTGACAGAGACGCGGTTCTTCTGGTCACTGAGGACTTTGCTCTGACTGAGGAGTTAGGAATTTGCCAGTGCGAATTGCCTACACAGTGAGGAACATGATAGCCCTGGGGAATTTGTACCTCAAATTTCCGACCGTTGCTGTGCTACGCGCCAGCTGTCCTAAAATATCTTGTCCACCTAACGGTCATATCATTGAAGGGCATTTATTTCTTATCATGTCGGGCTGCTCCCTAGGCTATAAATAACCGCCCCCTACAACCACTAGCTGGTTGGCTGCTCCGCGAGAACTTGACACTTGTCATTTGAGAGCAGCCCATCCTCCGAGGACTTTGAGCGAAAATCATCAAGTGAGGAAAATCCAAACCCAAACCCAAACACCTACAAACCCAAAGTGATTGAGCATCACTGAAGAGATTGATCCTGTGTGGATCCGACGCTTGTTACCTTTGAAGACTGTGCTTCGTCCATACGGTTAGGCGTCAAGGTCTAGAGCATCCAAGAGGAATTGTGGATCGCCGAGTGACCAAGTCTGTGAAGGTTTGGAAGTCACCTGAAGACTTACCACGAGTGATTGGGCGAGGACTGTGTGTCCTTAGCTCAACGAGAATACGGTGAGGACTGTGTGTCCAGGACTAGGTGTCCTCGAGTTTAAATACTCAGCCGCTCCAACCAGATGTACAACTGAGACAGCAGTTGGAACTGGTCTACCAAATCATTGTCTTCACCAAGCTTACTGGTTCTATTTCCTCAACACTTTCATTTCCTCATTACTATGTTGTGTGTTTGTTCATATCTGTGTTTGAAGACTTTGACTGAAGACTTTCTCAATTTCCTCAGTTCAATTTCTTCAGTCTGTTTGTCTTCATCTTGTGTTATCCTGTGTTTACGCTTTCTGTACTCTGTGTTAGTCTTCATTTCATCATGATGACTATGCTTGAATTCTGTTATGTTTTCATCTGAGTACTTATTCCGCTGCTAGTAGTTCTTCGCTAAGGAATTTCCTCACGAGCAAATTCCTCAGTGAAGAATTTCATAAAAATCGCCTATTCACCCCCCCTCTAGTCGATATAACGCACTTTCACATCTCCCGAATTAAAGGCATCTAAAGCCTCTTGGGATAAACAAGCATCGCGTAAAACTGTCCGGCGACGCCTGTGGTTCATGGCACTTCCACTTCGGAATTCGTGGCGGACAGCCTGTCCGCATCCCCTGTCGGAGGGGTGCCCGGTGCACGCCTTGTGCTCGCCTCCGCTTCTTGGCCGGTCACTAGAACCTGGCTGGTGGAAGCGCGATTGGCAGCCTGTCCGGATATAGTCCGGTGAGGTCTCTTCGTCCTGAAGAAGGCACGAACGTTAATATGCCCTGGCGGAATAACGCCGCAGAAACGGAGGGTGCGTAATACCTTTGCGCCGGCATCTCGGTCCGGACTGCATTTCTTTTTTCCCCACGGGGCCCTGCGGCCCCTCGTTGGCTAGCCGCCGCAGGATCGGCTTCCCGCCTCGGAAATCTCCCCTGTGAAACACGGTTGTTGTTAGAAACGCCGAAATACGGAAAAATGGAATCCCCCTCAAGGGAATAAAGACTCCGGTTTCTGTCACCTGGGAGGCCGGGATTAACCCGGGGTAATCAGCCACAATAGCGACCAAGGTGTTGTCCTTGCTAAGCTGATGAAAGACCCCATCGATAAGCTCCACCGATATGTCCGGATCCTCTTCAGAGTCCGGATCGAGGGACCGTTCTGGGTCCTCGGGTTGTGGAGGGCAGCTTCTTATATCTTTCACTTCCTGTCGCAGTTCCTGCATTGCAGTCGTCAGACTACGTATCTGACCATGGAAGTATAAAATAAATGGGCAAGCGCAATTGTTCGCTTACCCAACTTGGAGGTTCATACATAGTGAATCCGGCCCACGGGTTAACGCGGAGGAACTCCTCCTTTTCTCCCTTGTACAAACAGGACAGAATCTTTATTAGGGCGGCAGCCGAGTCCGGCCCCTTACGGCCGTAACGCGTGGCGTCATCCTCCCCATTGAAACCCCACATGGGGCGGCCTCTGTACTGAAGCGGCTGCACCCCTCGCATAATACATGCGGCCATGACTCCGATCATGGTCCGTCCAAAATGAGCCAACAGTCTTATCCGGCCCATCAGGTAAAGGACGTCTCTGTCGCTTTCTCTCTGAGAGCTCCGCGGACGCTAGCTCAAGCGTTTCTTCAATGGAGCACTGTTGAACTCAGGGAGACCGGCCCGGATAGGGTCCGGCAGCGGGACATCGTCTATGTAAAACCATTCTGAAGGCCAGTCCTCAGACGCCTTCTTCAGGGTTCCGGATAGGTATCCGGTCCCGGCAATGCGCCATACTTCGACTCCGCCCACTTGGTATATAGACCCCTCTTGAGAACGGGGCACCAGGCAGAATATCTTCTTCCACAGCGTGAAATGAGCCTCAACGCCTAAAAATAGCTCGCAAAGGGCAACGAAGCCCGCAATATGTAACACAGAGCCGGGCGTGAGATGATGCAGCTGGAGGCCGTAGAACTCCAGAAGCCCGCGAGGGAATGGATGAATTGGAAATCCCAGTCCCCTCATCAGATAGGGAACAAGGCACACACGTTCTCCTTTAGAAGGATTGGGGGTGTTCTCCGCTTGTTTTCCGCCACTATAGGTGGCGAGACCGGCTCGGACCGGGACCATGTATGCCTGAGGGAGAAATCCCTTGGCCTGAAGCGACACTAACTCGCTATGCGGAATGGTGCAACTCTCCCAGTCCCCGGGCTTAGGACCGGAGGAGCGAGGGGAGGAGCTGCGACGGCTGGCCATGTTGGAATGGACCTTAGCTGGGAAAGCTCTGATGATAACTCGCAGAGAGGAGAAGATGCGGTTTGGATCTAAATCCTCATCCCATTAAATAGGCGGCTCATTTGTATGGCTAGGGGTGTGGATGTAAGAACGCCCCGGGTTTTTCGCATTCGTTCAACACATGGAAGACAACCATTATTGGGCGCAGAAGCCGAGGAGCGCTACAAAAATTGGACATTATTCGTACAGGTACACAGAATTCGGGAAAGAACCCGCCTTGCAATGCCGAAGACAATTTGCGCGCCGGACTCGTTGTCATTGAAGCCTGGTTCGGGGGCTACTGAGGGAGTCCTGGATTAGGGGGTGTTCGGGTAGCCGGACTATACCTTCGCCGGACTCCAGGACTATGAAGATACAAGATTGAAGACTTCGTCCCGTGTCCGGATGGGACTTTCCTTGGCGTGGAAGGCAAGCTAGGCGATGCGGATACTCAAGATCTCCTACCATTGTAACCGACTCTGTGTAACCCTAACCCTATCCGGTGTCTATATAAACCGGAGGGTTGTAGTCCGTAGGAAAAACCATCATCATACACAATCATACCATAGGCTAGCTTCTAGGGTTTAGCCTCCTTGATCTCGTGGTAGATCTACTCTTGTACTACCCATATCATCAATATTAATCAAGTAGGAGTAGGGTATTACCTCCATCGAGAGGGCCCGGACCTGGGTAAAAACATCATGTCCCTTGTCTCTTGTTACCATCCGGCCTTGACGCACAGTTCGGGACCCCCTACCCGAGATCCGCCGGTTTTGACACCGACAAGGAGGAAGAGAACTTGGGCGCCGGTGGCTTTGCCTCAACGCCAAATGTTGGCGGGGAGGGGACTTTCGTTTCCCAGCCAGGTGCTGGCACCGGTAAGTCGTTGTCGTTCGTACCTGCTTCTTCTTTCTGGTTCTTAGTCTTGGCTTCGCCTTACCCCTGTCTCCGGTGCCCAGATTCCTCCTTGATGGACTCGGAGGACGGGGACACCGTCATCGAGGGCATCGCCAAGGCCGCCGAGGAGGAGACCGCCAAGGCCACCACCGAGGAGGCCGACAAGGCCGCTGCCGAGGAGGCCGCCAAGGTTGCTGCCGAGGAGGCCGCCAAGGCCGCCGCCGAGGAGGCCGCCAAGGAGCCCGCCGGGAAGGCCGCCAAGGCCGCCGCTGAGGAGGCCCCCAAGGGGCCTGTCAGCGTTCTGGGAACGGGGGTCCCCAGACTTGCCTGCTTGCGGCCTGCGGCGTGGCTCAAAGGGGGCCCAGCACGGCCCATCTTCATCATCACAGAACAAAGACCCTCGCGAGGGGCCAAGCCTCGTGGGGCGGACGACACGGAGCTTCCTCAGGCGCGGCCTCATCAGGCTGGCTCACGAGGAGGCGGAGAGATCAAGGCGGGGTACCTCACGAGGTGCCCATGATGCAAGCCATGACGACCAAGGGCACCAGGCGGGCGCCAGCCGTGCAGTGTCCTCCCTTTCCTCTTTGGTGCAAAGGGAGCAAGCGCAGGCGGGAGGATCAAGCAAAGGCACCCATTTCGGTGCAACGAGACCAAGACCAGCCCCACGACAAGGAGGAAGTCACTGTGGAGCCCAAGCCAGCGTCATCGCCAGAGCCTTTGGCAGGCGCGGACCAACTTTAGTCAGGATAAGTGTACCAGATATTCCCCTTCAAAATGGCCAATTGTTGGCGCCCTTCCCGCTCAATATTTGGGAAGAGGCCCAGGGCCTTTGCCTATAAATAGGATTAGCCACCCCCAGGGTAGAGATATCTAGCAACCCGGTAATCAAAGAAAGAGAAAGAGAGAGAGAGAGAGAGAGAGAGAGAGAGAGAGAGAGAGAGAGAGAGAGAAGGGCGACTGAGCTTCTCCTAGCAGTTCATCGCCCCGGCCAAGAATAGACCCTCGCGAGGCTGTTCTTCCTTGTATTGTTCATCATCAGCCCAAGAGGCAATCCACATACCACCACACTAGAGTAGAGTATTACACCACATCGGTGGCCCGAACCAGTATAAACTCTGTGTCTCTTGTGTTGCTCTTTTCGTAGCTTAGATCCTTGCGAGGCGGAGGGTACAGGTAGGTAGGAAGCGTAATCTCCGCGCGCACCCCAGAGTTCGAACCTTAAGGGTCTACCGGAACCCGAATACCAACATTTGGCGCGCCAGGTAGGGGTGCGCCGGAATTCGTCTTCCACCGCTCTGTTCTCCTCCGACCGTCGCGTCCATGTCTGACGCTCATCGGGCCCACGCCGAGCGCCGAGCCTCTCTCGCTTCCCGCGTCGCCCAGACGGCCCCTGTCGGCAGGCGTCCTCGCCGTTCCCCGTCACCTGCCATCAACGCCGCCACTGGCCCGACGGGGAACGAACATCAAGCATCATCTTAGCATCCGTCCGTGTGGCGAGACGGCCGCACCGCTACTCCCTCGCTCACCCCAGCTGGTTCTTCATCCCGCGCGCTCCGCGCGCCCTTGGAGGCTCGAGCTGCGCTCATCGCGGCAAACGAGCTCCTGCGCTACCGTCTCGCCCATGATGTCTACGAAGTGTGGCTCGACCGCGTCGCCGAACTCGTCCGCGCCGCGGGGAGCTCTCATGCACCATCCGTTCCGCTGCACCGCACCCCGCCCGCGCGGGCGACGAAGCTCTGGGGGCGCCCCATCCGCCTCCTCACCAAGAAGACGCCCCGGCCGCAAGGCGCGTGGCCCTTGGCTGGAACCCGCTCCGCCAGGCACCAGCGCGGCAAGAGCAGAGCTGCCAAGAAGTCCCTCGCCCGCAAGAAGCCGCCTGGGCGCTCCATGCTCCGGCACGTCGCGGCCACGCTCCTGCTCCCGCACGTCAAGACCCCGCGCTACTCCTGACTTCAGCGCGCGAGGACCTGCAAGACCAAGCTCTCCGTCACGCAAGGCCTCCCGTGGCCACGGCGGGCTGCCGCGCCTTCACCACTGAGATGCGTAGCGTCACGTGGCCCGGCAAGTTCAAGCCAGACTTGCCTCCTCGCTACGACGGCACAGCCGATCCTGCGGAGTTCCTCCAGCTCTATGAGCTAGGCATCGAGGCCAACCCGGAGAAGGTCAAGGCGGTCGAGGACATGAGCCCGCCAAAGACCCTCAGAGAAATGCAGAAACTCATTGGACGCGTGACCGCGCTAGGGCGCTTCATCTCCAGGCTAGGGGAGCAAGCGCTGCCTTTCTTCCAGCTAATGAAGAAAAAGGGGCCCTTTGAATGGACTGAAGAGGTCGACAAGGCATTCCAAGATCTCAAGAGATACCTGACCAGCCCTCCGATCATGGTGGCCCCACGCCCTCAGGAGCCCCAGGTACTTTACCTCGCCGCCACTCCTTACTCCGCCAGTGCAGCCCTAGTGGCTGTTAGGGAGGAGCGTCGAATCAAAACCGCAGCCGCAGCCCGGGACAAGGCGAAACGGGAACAAAGAAGGCCCACGGAAACCGCTGTGGCAGTTGAGGAGAATCAGCCGCCGCAAAGGAGCGCTCCGAAGGTGGAAGGAGCTCCTCACCCAGGTGGTCAGCCTCCGGAGGCCTCATCGCCTCCGGAGGCGCAATCGTCTCCGGAGGGCGCCACAAGCATTGACACACCCTGCCTCGTTGAGCACCCCGTTTACTTTGTTAGCACGGTATTGCGGGACGCGAGGGCATGGTACCCCATGCCTCAGAAGCTCCTCCTCGCACTACTGGTGGCCTCACGCAAGTTGCGGCACTACTTTCAGGGTCACCCCATCAAGGTTGTCTCGTCGTACCCCTTGGAGCGGGTGCTCAGGAGCCCTAACTCGCCCGGAAGGGTCGCCGAGTGGAACACAGAGCTGCAATCGTTCCAGCTCGAATTCAACACGACCAGGGTCATCAAGGGAGCAGCATTAGCGGATTTTGTGGCGGAATGGACGGAGGCACCAGACCTCAAGGCCGACGAGGATCGGTCCCTTTCCTCGGGGAGCGAGGCGCCGGAAGGCTGGGTCATGTACTTCGATGGGGCATTCTCCAGGCATGGTGCTGGGGCTGGGGCTGTGCTTATATCGTCCACTCAGGACAAGCTCTACTACGCAGTGCAACTCTGTTTCCAGCAAGGCAAAAAGGTCTCCAACAACATAGCGGAGTATGAAGGTCTAATAGCGGGCTTGAAGGCCGCGGTTGCCCTGGGGGTGAAGCGCCTCACTATCAAGGGCGATTCGCAGCTCCTTGTCAATTTCTCCAATAAGGTGTATGAGCCGAAGGATGAGCACATGGAGGCCTACCTTGCAGAGGTCCGCAAGATGGAGAAGCAGTTCTGGGGGTTGGAGCTAAAGCACGTACCCCGTGGCACCAATCAGGAGGCCGACAACATCGCCAGACGGGCGTCCAGACGGCTACCTCAGGAGCCTGGCGTCTTCGAAGAGCGGCTTTTCAAGCCCTCAGCCCTGCCGTCATTATCAAACACGGCTCAGCCTCGAGAAGAGCTCCCCCAGCCGCCTGCCTCAGGAGCCCCGGTCTATGGCCCGGCCTCAGGAGCGTGCCTGCTCCTGACGATGGAACCTCAGGAGGGGTGCTGGATCACGGAGCTCCGGAGTTATTTAACACAGGGGATCCTGCCGGAGAAGGAGGAGGAAGCGGAGCGCGTGGCACGGCAGGCCACGGCATACTGCATCAAGGATGGAGAGCTCTACCGGAAGCGACCAAACGACGTATCCCTACGCTGCATCTCCAGGGAGCAAGGAAAGGAACTGCTGGAAGACATACACGGCGGAGACTGTGGACATCATTCATCATCACGGACCCTCGTCGGCAAGGCGTTTCGCAGTGGGTTTTATTGGCCCACCACACTCAATGACGTCGTCGAACTGGTGAAGGCTTGTGAGGCCTGTCAGTTCCACTCCAAGCAGATCCATCAGCCGGCGGGAGGCCTGCAGACTATACCCCTTTCGTGGCCATTTGCACTCTGGGGGCTGGACATCCTGGGCCCGTTTCCTCGGGCACCAGGGGGCTACCGCTACCTCTACGTCGCCATGGACAAGTTCACCAAGTGGGCTGAAGTGGAGGCCGTCCGCACCATCCCCGCGGGTTCCGCGGTCAAGTTCATCAGGGGCATCGTGAGCTGGTTCGGGGTGCCAAACCGCATCATCACAGACAACGGTTCGCAGTTCACCGGTAACATCTTTAAAACATACTGTGCTAACCTTGGGACGCAGATATGCTACGCTTCGATGGCACACCCCCGGAGCAACGGCCAGGCAGAGCGAGCCAACGTAGAGGTCCTAAGGGGCCTCAAAACCAGGACGTTCAAGAAGAAGCTGGAGGCCTGCGGCAGAGATTGGTACGACGAGCTTCCGTCCATGTTGTGGTCCATCCGCACAACCGCGACCAAGCCAACGGGAGAGACCCCATTCTTCCTGGTCTACAGAGCCGAGGCGGTCCTCCCTCACGAGGTCAGACGTCACTCCGCGCGGGTCCTGGCGTTCGATGAGGCGCGGTAGGACGCCATGCGGGGGATGGACCTCGTGCTGGGGGAGGAACGCCGCCGAGAAGCCGCACTGTGGGCAGCGAGGTACCAACAAGCACTGCGACGATATCACTGCCGCCACATCTACCCCAGAACTCTCGAGCTAGGAGACCTCGTGCTCAGGCGGGTCCTCTCCAGGGAGGGACTGCACAAGCTCTCTCCCATGTGGGAGGGCCCGTTCAAGGTTGTTCATGTTTCCAGGCCCGGCTCCGCGCGCTTGGAGACTCAGGAGGGGGTGCCGATCCAGAACGCGTGGAACATCCAGCACCTCCGGAGGTTCTACCCCTAAAAAGGCCCAGAGCCTGTGAAGAAGGCGAACGCCTGTGAAGATTATCCTTTTTGGAAAAGGCCCAGAGCCTGTGAAGAAGGCGAACGCCTGTGAAGATTATCCTTTTGGGAAAAGGCCCAGAGCCTGTGAAGAAGGCGAACGCCTGTAAAGATTATCCTTTTTGGAAAAGGCCCAGAGCCTGTGAAGAAGGCGAACGCCTGTGAAGATTATCCTTTTGGGAAAAGGCCCAGAGCCTGTGAAGAAGGCGAGCGCCTGTGAAGATTATCCTTTTTGGAAAAGGCCCAGAGCCTGTGAAGAAGGTGAACGCCTGTGAAGAGTATCCTTTTGGAAAAGGCCCAGAGCCTGTGAAGAAGGCGAACGCCTGTGAAGATTATCCTTTTTGGAAAAGGCCCGGAGCCTGTGAAGAAGGCGACTGCCTGTGAAGCTGTCGCGTTTTGGAAAAGGCCCGGAGCCTGTGAAAAAGGCGACTGCCTGTGAAGCTGTCGCGTTTTGGAAAAGGCCCAGAGCCTGTGAAGAGGGCAAATGCCCGTGAAGCTCGTTCCCCCTAAGAAAGGCCCAGAGCCTGTGAAGAAGGCCAACGCCTGTGAAGCTAGCCGCACGTGACACTCTCACGTAATAATGAGTGGGGCTGTACACGCCCCGGAGTCTCAGGAGCGCCGGCCTCAGGCCCTGGGGCTCCCTCCCACGCCCAGTGGCAGCACTTAGCTCCGCGCTGGTGAGAAGACGTCGAAGACTAGATTAGGTGCCGGACGCGGCTTTTTCATTTGCTTTCCGCAGTTGGCTTGTCATTCTCATTCGAAGTTTTATTGAAGCTATTGCCGCCTTTAACTTATGGTTCTTCGACTTTTTCACTCTCCTACCTCGATTTCTCTTATGAAAGGCCTCGCGAGGGGAAGGGGCAGCCGAGCGCCCTCGCGAGTATTTCTGTCCTAGTCGTTCAAAGGTCACGCGACCTGGGTCCATTGCAGGAGCACCCCTCCAGTCCGTGCCCCACGGGCACCGCGACATGAACACAGGGCCTGGGTCGGACGCCCCACTCACGGCTGGGGTTGAGAACTATCTACACATGGGCACAAAGCCAGAAGGCACGAGAGCAAAAGCAAAGCGATAATTAACAACAATAACCCAAACACGCCCCCACGGGGCCCCACGCTACTGTCTTTTTATGCGGGACAAAGGAAAGGAAAGAACAAATCGGGCGCAGCTCGCCTCACACCGGCCTGCAGGGAAGACTCGAGCCGCCTCCACGACTCAGGCAGACTCCCTCTCGCGCTTCACCGAAGCGCGACGGCGGGTAGACGCACCACCACCTCCCAGGCAGGTACGGCGGCGTGAAGGCTGGCTGCGGCCACCGCTGGAAGAGTCGCCGCCTGAGGAAGAGCCGGTGAAGCTTGGGGAACCCTGAGCACCGCCGATCGCGCGAGCGCTGCCCTCTCCATCATGGTCGGGGCTGGGTTCGCGGCCGCGGTCGTCGTCCTCAGGGCAGCACCCTGCGTAGCGACCATCCTCCCCAAACACCCTTACGAAGAGGGTGGCATCGCCGTCAAACTTGAAGTGCAGGGTGCACCGACGGCAGAGGCCCCGCGCGCGGGCAAACGTCTGCCAATCGCGGGCCAAGGCCAGGCTCCCGGCTGTGGAGACCTCCAGTTAAGCCCATGAGGCCCGGCTGTAGCAGCCATCTGCTTGGAGCCAGAGGCCGGCCGGGAGCTCGCCGAGGAGGAAGCGAGGAAGATGAAGCTGTTGGGGATCGTAGCAAAAATTCAAAATTTCCTACGTGTCACCAAGATCTATCTATGGAGAAACCAGCAACGAGGGGAAGGAGAGTGTATCTACATACCCTTGTAGATCGCTAAGCGGAAGCATTCAAGAACGCGGATGAAGGAGTCGTACTCATAGCGATTCAGATCGCGGTTGATTCCGATCTAAGCGCCGAACCACGGCGCCTCCGCATTCAACACACGTGCAGCCCGGTGAATCTCCCACGCCTTGATCCAGCAAGGAGAGAGGGAGAGGTTGGGGAAGACTCCGTCCAGCAGCAGCACGACGGCGTGGTGGTGGTGGAGGAGCGCGGAACTCCAGCAGGGCTTCGCCAAGCACTAAGAGAGACGAGGAGGGAGAGAGGTAGGGCTGCGCCTTGGGAGAGTCCATCTCGTGTCTTGGGCAGCCCCAAAACCTCCACTATATATAGGGGCAAGGGGGAGGGGGAGGCGCCCTAGGGTTTCCCCTAAGGGGGGCGGCGGCCAGGGCAGATGGGATCTCCCCCTTGGGTGACTTGGCCCCCAAGCCAGGAGGTGGGAACCCTAGATGGGGCGCCCCAAACCCCCTGGTCACGTGGAAATAGGTGAGGGGGGCGCACAGCCCCTTAGTGGGCTGGTTTGCCCCCTTCCCTTGGCCCATGAAGCCCCCCAGCACTTGTCGGGGCTCCCAAAACACCTTTCGGTCATGCTGGTCATCACCCGGTACCTCCGCAACACTCCCGGACTCCAAAACCCTTCGTCCAATATATCAATCTTTACCTACGGACCATTCCAGAACTCCTCATAACGTCCGGGATCTCATCCGGGACTCCGAACAACATTCGGTAACCACGTACATACTTTCCCTATAACCCTAGCATCATCGAACCTTAAGTGTGTAGACCCTACGGGTTCGGGAATCATGCAGACATGACCGAGACACCTCTCCGGCCAATAACCAACAGCGGGATCTGGATACCCATGTTGGCTTCCACATGTTCCACGATGATCTCATCAGATGAACCACGATGTCAAGGATTCAGTCAATCCCGTATACAATTCCCTTTGTCTAGCGGTATTGTACTTGCCCGAGATTCGGTCATCGGTATCCGATACCTTATTCAATCTCGTTACCGGCAAGTCTGTTTACTCGTTCCGTAACACATCATCCCGTGATCAACTCCTTGGTCACATTGTGCACATTATGATGATGTCCTACCGAGTGGGCCCAGAGATACCTCTCCGTCACATGGAGTGACAAATCCCAGTCTCGATTCGTGCCAACCCAACAGACACTTTCGGAGATACCTGTAGTGTACCTTTATAGCCACCCAATTACGTTGTGACGTTTGGTACACCCAAAGCATTCCTACGGTATCCGGGAGTTGCACAATCTCATGGTCTAAGTAAATGATACTTGACATTAGAAAAGCTTTAGCATATGAACTACACGATCTTGTGCTAGGCTTAGGATTGGGTCTTGTCCATCACATCATTCTCCTAATGATGTGATCCCGTTATCAACGACATCCAATGTCCATGGTCAGGAAACCGTAACCATCTATTGATCAACGAGCTAGTCAACTAGAGGCTTACTAGGGACATGGTGTTCTCTATGTATCCACACATGTATCTAACTTTCCTATCAATACAATTATAGCATGGATAATAAACGATTATCATGAACAAGGAAATATAATAATAACTAATTTATTATTGCCTCTAGGGCATATTTCCAAAAGTCTCCCACTTGCACTAGAGTCAATAATCCAGTTCACATCGCTTATGTGATTAACACTCAAGGTCACATCCCCATGTGACTAACACCCAAAGAGTTACTAGAGTCAATAATCTAGTTCACATTACCATGTGATTAACACTCAATGAGTTCTGGGCTTGATCATGTTATGCTTGTGAGAGATGTTATAGTCAACGGGTCTGAACCTTTCAGATTTGTGTGTGCTTTACAAATCTCTATGTCATCTCCTAGATGCAGCTACCACGCTCTATTTGGAGCTATTCCAAATAACGGTTCTACTATACGAATCCAGTTTACTACTCAGAATAATCTGGATTAGTGCCAAAGTTTGCATCGGCGTAACCCTTTACGACGAACTCTTTTACCACCTCCATAATCAAGAAAATTCCTTAGTCCACTAGTTACTAAGGATAACTTTGACCGCTGTGCTATGATCCATTCTTGGATCACTCTTGTACCCCTTGACTGACTCATGGCAAGGCACACTTCAGGTGCGGTACACAGCATAGCATACTGTAGAGCCTACGTCTAAAGCATAGGGGACGACCTTCGTCCTTTCTCTCTATTCTGTCGCGGTCAGGTTTTGAGTCTTACTCAATGTTCACACCTTATAACACAGCCAAGAACTCTTTCTTTGCCGATCCATTTTGAACTCCTTCAAAATCTTGTCACGGTATGTGTTCATTTGAAAGTACTATTAAGCGTTTTGATCTATCCCTATAGATCTTAATGCTCAATACTCAAGTAGCCTAATCCAGGTTTTCCATTGAAAAACACTTTTCAAATAACTCATCAGAAATTCTATAGTGCTCCCACTCACTTCTTTGGAAATACAAGTTTCTCATAAACTTTGTATAAACCCAAAATCTTTGATCATCATCAAAGCATATATTCCAACTCCGAGATGCTTACTCCAGTCCTTAGAAGGATTGCTGGAGCTTCGCATGCTTGTTAGCATCTTTCAGGATTGTTAAAACCTTCTGGTTGTATCACATACAACCTTTCCTCAAGAAAATCGTGAGGAAACAATGTTTTGACATCCTATCTGCAAGATTTCACAAATAATGCAGTGACTGCTAATATAATTCCAACAGACTCTTAGCATCGCTACGAGTAAGAAAGTCTCACCGTAGTCAACTCCTTGAACTTGTCGGGAAACATCTTAACGAAAAGTCGAGCTTTCTTAATGGTGACATTTACCATCATTGTCCGTCTTCCTTTTAAAATCCATCTGTACTCAACAGCCTCACGACCATCGAGCCGTTCTGCCAAAGTCTACACTTTGTTTTCATACATGGATCCTCTCTCGGATTTTATGGCCTTGAGCCATTCATCGGAATCCGGGCCCACCATCGCTTCTCCATAGCTCGTAGGTTCATTGTTGTCTAGCAACATGACTTCCAAGACAGGATTACGTACCACTCTGAAGTAGTACGCATCCTTGTCATCCTACGAGGTTTGGGAGTGACTTGATCCAAAGTCTCATGATCAATATCATAAGCTTCCACTTCAATTGGTGTAGGTGCCATAGGAACAACTCTTTGTGCCCTGCTATACACTAGTTGAAGTGACGGTTCAATAACCTCATCAAGTCTCCACCATCCTCCCACTCAATTCTTTCAAGAGAAACTTTTCCTCGAGAAAGGACCCGATTCTAGAAACAATCCCTATTGCTTTCGGATCTGAGACAGGAGGTATACCCAACTGTTTTAGGTATTCTATGAAGATGCATTCATCCGCTTTGGGTTTGAGCTTATCAGCCTGAAACTTTTTCACATAAGCGTCGTAGCCCCAATTTTTTTAATAAACGACAGCTTAGGTTTCTCTAAACCATAGTTCATACGGTGTCATCTCATCGGAATTACGTGGTGCCCTATTTAAGGTGAATGTGGTTGTCTCTAATGCCTAACCCATAAACTATCGTGGTAATTCGATAAGAGACATTATGGTATGCATCATATCCAATAGGGTGCAGTTATGATGTTCGGACACACCATCACACTATGGTGTTCCAGGCGGTACTAGTCGTGAAACAATTTCCACAATGTCTCAATTGTGTACCAACCTCGCAACTCAGATATTCATCTATATGATCATATCATAGATATTTTATCCTCTTGTCACGACGATATTCAACTTCATTCTGAAATTACTTGAACCATTCAATAATTCAGACTTGTGTTTTATCAAGTAAATATACTCAGTATCTACTCAAATCATCTGTGAAGTAAGAGCATAACGATATCCACTGCGTGCCTCAACACTCATTGGACTGCACACATCAAAAAGTGTTACTTCCAACAAGTTGCTTTCTTGTTCCATTTTACTGAAACCGAAGCTTTCAGTCATCTTGCCCATGTGGTATGATTTGCATGTCTCAAGCGATTCAAAATCAAGTGTGTCCAAAGGGTCCATCTGCATGGAGTTTCTTCATGCGTATATACCAATAGACATGGTTCACATGTCTCAATCTTTTCAAAAATGAGTGAGTCCAAAGATCCATCAACATGGAGCTTCTTCATGCGTTTTATACCAATATGACTTACATGGCAGTGCCACAAGTAGGTGGTACTATCATTACTATCTTATATCTTTTGGCATGAACATGTGTATCACTATGATCGAGATTCAATAAACCATTCATTTTAGGTGCAAGACCATTGAAGGTATTATTCAAATAAACAGAGTAACCATTATTCTCCTTAAATGAATAACCGTATTGCGATAGACATAATCCAATCATGTCTATGCTCAATGCAAACACCAAATAACAATTATTTAGGTTTAACACCAATCTCGATGGTAGAGGGAGCGTGCGATGCTTGATCACATCAAGCTTGGAAAAACTTCCAACACATATCGCTAGCTCACCTTTAGCTAGTCTCCATTTACTCCGCAACCTTTTATTTCGAGTTACTAACACTTAGCAACCGAACCGGTATCTAATACCCTGGTGCTACTAGGAGTACTAGTAAAGTACACATTAACATAATGTATATCCAATATACTACTATCGACCTTGCCAGCCTTCTCATCTACCAAGTATCTAGGGTAATTCTGCTCTAGTGGTTGTTCCCCTTATTACAGAAGCACTTAGTCTCGGGCTTGGGTTCAACTCTGGGTTTCTTCACTTGAGAAGCAACTGACTTGTCGTTTCATGAAGTATCCCTTTCTTGCCCTTGCCCTTCTTGAAACTAGTGGTTTTTAACTACACATCAACAATTGATGCTCCTACTTGACTTCTACTTTCGCGGTCTCAAGGATCATCATATCTATCCCTGATATGTTATAGTTCATCACGAAGCTCTCGCAGCTTGGTGGCAATGACTTTGGAGAAACATCACTATCTTATCTCGAAGATCAACTCCCAATCGATTCAAGTGATTGTTGTACTCAGACAATCTGAGCACAAGCTCAACGATTGAGCTTTTCTGCCTTAGTTTGTAGGCTAAGAAAATCGTCGGATGTCTTATACCTCTTGACGTGGGCACGAGCCTGAAATCCCAATTTCAGCCCTCGAAACATCTCATATGTTCCGCAACATTTCAAAAATGTCTTCGGTGCCTCAATTCTAAACCATTTAACATTACCGAACTATCATGTAGTCATCAAAACGTGTATGTCAGATGTTCGCAACATCCACAGACTACGTTCGAGGTCCAGCACACCGAGCGGTGCATTAAGGACATAAGCCTTCTACTGTTCGCATAATTGCTACTATCAACTTTCAACTATATTTTCTCTAGGAACATATCTAAAACAGTAGAACTAAAGCGCGAGCTACGACATAATTTGCAAAACCTTTTGACTATGTTCAGGATAAACAAGTTCATCTTATGAACTCCCACTCAGATAGACATCCCTCTAGTCATCTAAGTGATTACATGATCCGAGTCAACTAGGTCGTGTCCGATCATCACGTGAGACAGACTAGTCATCATCGGTGAACATCTTCATGTTGATCGTATCTACCATACGACTCATGCTCGACCTTTCGGTCTCTTGTGTTCCGAGGCCATGTCTGTACATGCTAGGCTCGTCAAGTCAACCTAAGTGTTTCGCGTGTGTAAATCAGGCTTACACCCGTTGTATGTGAACATAAGAATCTATCACACCCGATCATCACGTGGTGCTTCGAAACGACGAACTTTCGCAACGGTGCACAGTTAGGGGGAACACTTTCTTGAAATTTTAATGAGGGATCATCTTATTTACTATCATCGTTCTAAGCAAATAAGATGTATAAACATGATAAACATCACATGCAATCAAATAGTGACATGATATGGCCAATATCATATTGCTCCTTTTGATCTCCATCTTTGGGGCTCCATGATCATCATCGTCACCGGCATGACACCATGATCTCCATCATCATGATCTCCATCATTGTGTCTCCATGAAGTTGTCTCACCAACTTATTACTTCTACTACTATGGCTACCGGTTAGCAATAAAGTAAAGTAATTACATGGCGTTGTTCAATGACACGCAGGTCATACAATAAATAAAGACAACTCCTATGGCTCCTGCCGGTTGTCATACTCATCGACATGCAAGTCGTGATTCCTATTACAAGAACATGATCAATCTCATACATCACATATCATTCATCACATTCTTCTTGGCCATATCACATCACATAGCATACCCTGCAAAAACAAGTTAGACGTCCTCTAATTGTTGTTTGCATGTTTTACGTGGCTGCTATGGGTTTCTAGCAAGAACGTTTCTTACCTACACAAAAACCACAACGTGATATGCCAATTGTTATTTACCCTTCATAAGGACCCTTTTCATCGAATCGGATCCAACTAAAGTGGGAGAGACTGGCACCCGCAAGCCACCTTATGCAACATGTGCATGTCAGTAGGTGGAACCTGTCTCACGTAAGTGTACGTGTAAGGTTGGTCCGGCCCGCTTCATCCCACAATGTCGCCGAGTCAAGATTGGACTAGTAACGGTAAGCATATTGAACAAAATCAACGCCCACAACTACTTTGTGTTCTACTCATGCATGGAATCTACGCAATAGACCTAGCTCTGATACCACGGTTGGGGATCGTAGCAGAAATTCAAAATTTTCTACGTGTCACCAAGATCTATCTATGGAGAAACCAGCAACGAGGGGAAGGAGAGTGTATCTACATACCCTTGTAGATCGCTAAGCGGAAGCGTTCAAGAACGCGGATGAAGGAGTTGTACTCATAGCGATTCAGATCGCGGTTGATTCCAATCTAAGCACCGAACCACGGCGCCTCCGCGTTCAACACACGTGCAGCCCGGTGACGTCTCCCATGCCTTGATCCAGCAAGGAGAGAGGGAGAGGTTGGGAAGACTCCGTCCAGCAGCAGCACGACGGCGTGGTGGTGGTGGAGGAGCGCGGAACTCCAGCAGGTCTTCGCCAAGCACTACGAGAGACGAGGAGGGAGAGAGGTAGGGTTGCGCCTTGGGAGAGTCCATCTCGTGTCTTGGGCAGCCCCAAAACCTCCACTATATATAGGGGCAAGGGGGAGGGGGAGGCGCCCTAGGGTTTCCCCTAAGGGGGGCGGCGGCCAGGGCAGATGGGATCTCCCCCTTGGGTGACTTGGCCCCCAAGCCAGGAGGTGGGAACCCTAGATGGGGCGCCCCAAACCCCCTGGTCACGTGGGAATAGGTGAGGGGGCGCACAGCCCCTTAGTGGGCTGGTTTGCCCCCTTCCCTTGGCCCATGAAGCCCCCCAACACTTGTCGGGGCTCCCGAAACACCTTTCGGTCATGCTGGTCATCACCCGGTACCTCCGCAACACTCCTGGACTACAAAACCCTTCGTCCAATATATCAATCTTTACCTCCGGACCATTCCAGAACTCCTCGTAACGTCCGGGATCTCATCCGGGACTCCAAACAACATTCGGTAACCGCGTACATACTTTCCCTATAACCCTAGCATCATCGAACCTTAAGTGTGTAGACCCTACGGGTTCGGGAATCATGCAGACATGACCGAGACACCTCTCCGGCCAATAACCAACAGCGGGATCTGGATACCCATGTTGGCTCCCACATGTTCCACGATGATCTCATCGGATGAACCACGATGTCAAGGATTCGGTCAATCCCGTATACAATTCCCTTTGTCTAGCGGTATTGTACTTGCCCGAGATTCGATCGTCGGTATCCGATACCTTATTCAATCTCGTTACCGCCAAGTCTCTTTACTCGTTCCGTAACACATCATACCGTGATCAACTCCTTGGTCACATTGTGCACATTATGATGATGTCCTATCGAGTGGGCCCAGAGATACCTCTCCCTCACACGGAGTGACAAATCCCAGTCTCGATTCGTGCCAACCCAACAGACACTTTCGGAGATACCTGTAGTGTACCTTTATAGCCACCCAGTTACGTTGTGACGTTTGGTACACCCAAAGCATTCCTACGGTATCCGGGAGTTGCACAATCTCATGGTCTAAGGAAATGATACTTGACATTAGAAAAGCTTTAGCATACGAACTACACGATCTTGTGCTAGGCTTAGGATTGGGTCTTGTCCATCACATCATTCTCCTAATGGTGTGATCCCGTTATCAACGACATCCAATGTCCATGGTCAGGAAACCGTAACCATCTATTGATCAACAAGCTAGTCAACTAGAGGCTTACTAGGGACATGGTGTTCTCTATGTATCCACACATGTATCTAACTTTCCTATCAATACAATTATAGCATGGATAATAAACGATTATCATGAACAAGGAAATATAATAATAACTAATTTATTATTGCCTCTATGGCATATTTCCAACAGAAGCCGGGTGCTAGTCGGCTCCGCCGACCACACAACGAACTCCGGCAGCACCTCTGATGCGCGAGAACGCAGCCTAGGGGGGCGCGCAACCAAGGCGTGCCCCCCGGTCGCCGCTGCCCGACCGTCACCAAGCTGGAAATCGCCCCCACGGCCGTGAAGGGCTGCCGTAGTGGCTGCGGGATGTTTGCGAGGACGCCCCCGGCCGCGCTTGGGCGGGGGAGAGGCGGGCTCAACCTGGCGAGCCTTCCCTTTCTCCGCGGCTGAGAACCTCCTCGATGGCGCCATGAAGGAGAAGGAGAAGCGAGGGGGATGGACTGGATGGGTGCGTGCCATTCCGTACTTATAGCCGGCAAAGGCCAACCGTCGGCCTCCACGATCTCAGGTAATCATGACCGGTTTTGCATGCAGGGACTTGTCCAATCCATGCAGATGCCGAGGCGTCATGGGGAAGCGGAGACACCCACGTCCAATCAACCGCCACGCGGCGCCGAAGGCCGCAGGCTGTTAGGGCCCGTGGTGCTTCGCCCTTGCCCTTTCGCCTCTCACCACAGCCAAGTCCGGGCGCGCCTTGGGCCCGGGGGCTACTGTCGGCGTTCTGGGAATGGGGGTCCCCAGACTTGCCTGCCTGCAGCCTGCGGCGTGGCTCAAAGGGGGCCCAGCACGGCCCATCTTCATCATCACAGAACCAAGACCCTCGCGAGGGGCCAAGCCTCGCGGGGCGGACGACACGGAGCTTCCTCAGGCGCGGCCTCATCAGGCTGGCTCGCGAGGAGGCGGAGAGATCAAGGCGGGGTACCTCACAAGGTGCCCATGACGCAAGCCATGACGACCAAGGGCGCCAGGCGGGCACCAGCCGCGCAGTGTCCTCCCTTTCCTCTTTGGTGCAAAGGGAGCAAGCGCAGGCGGTAGGATCAAGCAAAGGCACCCATTTCGGTGCAACGAGACCAAGACCAGCCCCACGACAAGGAGGAAGTCACTGTGGAGCCCAAGCCAGCGTCATCGCCAGAGCCTTTGGCAGGCGCGGACCAACTTTAGTCAGGATAAGTGTACCAGATGTTCCCCTTCAAAATGGCCAATTGTTGGCGCCCTTCCCGCTCAATATTTGGGAAGAGGCCCAGGGCCTTTGCCTATAAATAGGACTAGCCACCCCCAGGGTAGAGATATCTAGCAACTCGGCAATCAAAGAAAGAAAGAGAGAGAGAGAGAGAGAGAGAGAGAGAGAGAGAGAGAGAGAGAGAGAGAGAAGGGTGACTGAGCTTCTCCTAGCAGTTCATCGCCCCGGCCAAGAACAGACCCTCGCGAGGCTGTTCTTCCTTATATTGTTCATCATCAGCCCAAGAGGCAATCCACACACCACCACACTGGAGTAGGGTATTACACCACATCGGTGGCCCGAACCAGTATAAACTATGTGTCTCTTGTGTTGCTCTTCTCGTAGCTTAGATCCTTGCGAGGCGGAGGGGTACAGGTAGGTAGGAAGCGTAATCTCCGCGCGCACCCCAGAGTTCGAACCTTAAGGGTCTGCCGGAACCCGAAATCCGACAGGGCCCACCGGGGTGACCGGCGGGGCCGCTGCCGAGTAGGAGGAGGAGGAGGAGGCTGGCGACCAGCCTTCCTCCACTGCTGCTTCCAGCTCCGGCAAGTACCTGAGGGTGAGTCATGGCTTGTTCGTTCACCTCCCAGGTGTGTCGAGCACCAAGATACCCGTCGAGGGAGAGGTGTTCGACGACGAGGTGCTTGCCGCTGCCGGGCTTGGAGTCGTCGACGAGCCAATTGTTGGTGGCGACGGCTCGCAGGAGGAGCGGCTCCTCCAGGCCATGGGCGCCAGCTTCCGGAAGCTCCAAGCGCTCTACCACGCCCGCCTAGACAAGGTGAAGTCTAGGACGGCGGTGGTGGAGAAGGCGGAGGCGGACCTCCAGGAGCGCGTCGCCGAAGCGTAGAACTGGTTCCACGAGGCCCACGAGGAGCTAAAGGCTACCCAGGGCAAGCAGGCGAGGCGCGACGTGGAGCTCACCATGAAGCTCGCTGACTTCGAGAAAGCTCAGGAGGCAGCGAAGAACTCGGCCGAGGCCGCCCAGGTCGTTCGGACCCAGCGCGAGGCCGTGCTGAACTCCCAGGAGGAGGACCTTGCCGCACGCGAGGAGAAGCTTGCCGCCACGCTTCGCGGCAAGGATGCAGAGGTGGAGAAGCTTGTCTTGCAGCAGACCAGTGAGCTGGAGCACAGGCACATGGAGGCACTCAATGTCCAGGCCCAGGTCCACGCCGGCAAGGTGAAGGAGCTGGAGGAGGAGCGCAACAGGCTGATGGAGCAGGCCCTGAAGCTGTCCCAGGAAAAGGACACGCTCAACAGCACTCTGACAGAGGCGCAGGGCGCAGTCGTCAGCAAGGCCGGGGAGCTCTCCGAGGCCAACAACTCCATCGGAGACCTCAAGCTGAGGCTGGAGCGTCTCGAGAAGGTGCTGTTGGAGGCTACAACCCGAGAGGAGACCCTGGCCAAGGAGCTGGAGGGCGAGAAGCTGTTGCGAAGGAATGAAGGCCTCAACTTGGCGGAGCACGTGGAGGGAGAGACCCGTTGGCTCGATCGCCTCGCCACCGTCGCCAACCAGGCCGCTGCACAGTTGGCCATCATGGGGATGCCGGACGTGAGGTATGCCCCGGAGCGGGGCGTGAGGGCCAATTGCAGCCTGACCACGTTCTTTGAGAAGGTCGTTGGTGCTCTGGAGCAGCTCCACGCCAATCGAGCGGCCTCACTGGCCGAGGAGTCCCGGATGCTTTGTCAGGGCGCCATGACCAAGGTTCTCACCAAGGTGGCGCACTGGCACCCCGACCTCGACTTCGATGCCACGCTGGAGAGCTTGCCGGACGGGACCGACCTTGCGCCACTCAGGGAGCGCATTGAGCCCATCATCAGCCAAGTCTGCGGAATTCTGAGGGTTGAGGGCCAGCGCCGGGATTAGGCACCCGGTTTTCTTATTGCCGTTGCAGGTTCTCTAGTTAGAACCGCAACAACAATTTGATGTAACATAACTCTGTAGCACTTTTTGTTGGGGAACGTAGTAATTTCAAAAAAAATCCTACGCACACGCAAGATCATGGTGATGCATAGCAACGAGAGGGGAGAGTGTTGTCCATGTACCCTCGTAGACCGAAAGCGGAAGCGTTATAACAACGCGGTTCATGTAGTCGTACGTCTTCACGGCCCGACCGATCAAGCACCGAAACTACGGCACCTCCGAGTTCTAGCACACGTTCAGCTCGATGACGATCCCCGGACTTTGATCCAGCAAAGTGTCGGGGATGAGTTCCGTCAGCACAACGGCATGGTGACGATCTTGATGTTCTACCATTGCAGGGCTTCGCCTAAGCACCGCTACAATATTATCGAGGATTATGGTGGAGGGGGCACCGCACACGGCCAATAGATCTCAAGGATCAATTGTTGTGTCTAGAGGTACCCCCCTGCCCCCGTATATAAAGGAGCAAGGGGGAGGGGCGGCCGGCCAGGAAGAGGCGCGCCAGTGAGGAGTCCTACTCCTACCGGGAGTAGGACTCCCTCCTTTCCTTGTCCAAGTAGGACAGGGGGAAGGAAGGGAGAGAGGAGAGGAAGGAAAGGGGGGCGCCCCCCCCTCCTTGTCCAATTCGGACTAGAGGGGGAGGGGGCGCGCGGCCTACCCTGGCCGCCCCTCCTCTGCTCCACTTTGGGCCCATGAAGCCCATTAACCCCCCGGGGGTTTCGGTAACCCCCCGGTACTCCGTTTTAATCCGATACTTCTCCAGAACACTTCCGGTGTCTGAATATAGTCGTCCAATATATCAATCTTCATGTCTCGACCATTTCGAGACTCCTCGTCATGTTCGTGATCACATCCGGGACTCTGAACAACCTTCTGTACATCAAAACATATAAACTCATAATGAAATTGTCATCGTAACGTTAAGCGTGCGGACGCTACGGGTTCGAGAACAATGTAGACATGACCGAGACATGTCTCCGGTCAATAACCAATAGCGGAACCTGGATGCTCATATTGGCTCCTACATATTCTACAAAGATTTTTATCGATCAGACCGCATAACAACATACATTGTTCCCTTTGTCATCGGTATGTTACTTGCCCGAGATTCGATCGTCGGTATCTCAACACCTAGTTCAATCTCGTTACCGGCAAGTCTCTTTACTCGTTCCGTAATACATAATCTCACAACTAACTCTTTAGTTGCAATGCTTGCAAGGCTTATGTGATGTGCATTACCGAGAGGGCCCAGAGATACCTCTCCGACAATCGGAGTGACAAATCCTAATCTCGAAATACACCAACCCAACATGTACCTTCAGAGACACCTGTAGAGCACCTTTATAATCACCCAGTTACGTTGTGACGTTTGGTAGCACACAAAGTGTTCCTCCGGTAAACGGGAGTTGCATAATCTCATAGTCATAGGAACATGTATAAGTCATGAAGAAAGCAATAGCAACATACTAAACGATCATGTGCTAAGCTAATGGAATGGGTCAAGTCAATCACATCATTCTTCTAATAATGTGATCCCGTTAATTAAATAACAACTTTTTTACACATGGAGCCTTGGTGCTAATCATGTTTTGCTTGTGGAAGAGGCTTAGTCAACAGGTCTGCAACATTCAGATCCGTATGCATCTTGCAAATCTCTATGTCTCCCACCTGGACGAGATCCCGGATGGAATTGAAGCATCTCTTGATGTGCTTGGTTCTCTTGTGAAATCTGGATTCCTTCGCCAAGGTAATTGCACCAGTATTGTCACAAAAGATTTTCATTGGACCCGATGCACTAGGTATGACACCTAGATCGGATATGAACTCCTTCATCCAGACTCCTTTGTTTGCTGCTTCCGAAGCGGCTATGTACTCCGCTTCACATGTAGATCCCGCCATGACGCTTTGTTTAGAATTTGTAGGATCTTGAGAAGATGTGTCTAGAGGGGGGTGATTAGACACTTAGTGCTAAAGTTGCAGTTTTTAAACTTTTTCGGTTTAAGTGAAGTTTAGGCACAATTTCAACATTCATAATACATGTCAAGCAACCATGCAAAGAGTATATGAGCAGCGGAAAGTAAAGCATGCATCTTGCAAGAATGTAAAGGGAAGGGTTTGGAGAATTCAAACGCAATTGGAGACACCGATGTTTTTGGCGTGGTTCCGATAGGTGGTGCTATCGTACATCCACGTTGATGGAGACTTCAACCCACGGAGGGTAACGGTTGCGCGAGTCCACGGAGGGCTCCACCCACGAAGGGTCCACGAAGAAGCAACCTTGTCTATTCCATCATGGCCGTCGCCCACGAAGGACTTGCCTCACTAGCGGTAGATCTTCACGAAGTAGGCGATCTCCTTGCCCTTACAAACTCCTTGGTTCAACTCCACAATCTTGTCGGAGGCTCCCAAGTGACACCTAGCCAATCTAGGAGACACCACTCTCCAAGAAGTAACAAATGGTGTGTTGATGATGAACTCCTTGCTCTTGTGCTTCAAATGATAGTCTCCCCAACACTCAACTCTCTCTCATAGGATTTGGATTTGGTGGAAAGAAGATTTGAGTGGAAAGCAACTTGGGGAAGGCTAGAGATCAAGATTCATATGGTAGGAATGGAATATCTTGGCCTCAACACATGAGTAGGTAGTTCTCTCTTAGAAATAGGATGCTGGAAGTGTAGGCTTAGTCTGATGGCTCTCTCCACGAATGAAGAGGAGGTGGAGGGGTATATATATCCTCCACACAAAATCTAACCGTTTCACACAATTTACCAATCTCGGTGGGACCGAATCAACAAACTCGGTCAGACCGATTTTAGTAAACCTAGTGACCGTTAGTGATTTTCGGTGGGACTGACATGCAACTCGGTCGGACCGATATGGTTAGGGTTAGGGCATAACGTAATCTCGGTGAGACCGATTACACAAACTCGGTGAGACCGACTTGGTAATAAGCTAACCAGAGGGTTGGTTAGGTAAACTCGGTGGGACCGATTTGCTCTTTCGGTGAGACCGAAAAGTTACAAAAAGGAAACAGAGAGTTTACATTGCAATCTCGATGGGACCGATCCGCTCTTTCGGTGAGACCAAAAAGTTACGAAAAGGAAATAGAGAAATTGCAATCCCATCTCGGTGAGACCGACATCCCTATCGGTAGAACCGATTTGCTTAGGGTTTGGCAGTGGCTATGACATGTGAAACTCGGTGGCGCCGGGTTGAAAGAATCGGTAGGACCGAGTTTGACTTTAGGTTTAGGTCATATGTGGAAGTGGGAAAGTAGCTGAGGGTTTTGGAGCATATCACCAAGCACATGAAGCAAGAGGCTCATTAAGCAACACCTCATCCCTCCTTGATAGTATTGGCTTTTCCTGTAGACTCAATGTGATCTTGGATCACTAAAATGTAAAATGAAGAGTCTTGAGCTTAAAGATTTAGCCAATCCTTTATCCTTAGCATCTTGAAGGAGTTCCCACATCCTTTAGTCCATGCCACTCCATTGTTGAACTTATCTGAAACATACTAGATAAAAGTGTTAGTCCAACAAGAGATATGTTGAAATTAATTACCAAAACCACCTGGGGAGCACTTGTGCTTTCAGAACTGCACCAACTGATAGCTCCACCGTTTAATGTAAAGACGTATCCGGCTTGCGATTTAGAATCGTCCGGATCAGTGTCAAAGCTTGCATCAACGTAACCATTTACGATGAGCTCTTTGTCACCTCCATATACGAGAAACATATCCTTAATCCTTTTAGGGTACTTCAGGATGTTCTTGACCACTGTCCAGTGATCCACTCCTAGATTACTTTGGTACCTCCCTGCTAGACTAATAGCAAGGCACACATCAGGTCTGGTACACAGCATTGCATACATGATAGAGCCGATGGCTGAAGCATAGGGAACATCTTTCATTTTCTCTCTATCTTCTGTAGTGGTCGGGCATCGAGTCTTACTCCACTTCACACCTTGTAACATAGGCAAGAATCCTTTCTTCGCCTGATCCTTTTTGAACTTCTTCAAAACTTTGTCAAGGTATGTGCTTTGTGAAAGTCCAATTAAGCGTCTTGATCTATCTCTATAGATCTTAATGCCCAATATGTAAGCAGCTTCACCGAGGTCTTTCATTGAAAAACTCTTATTCAAGTATCCTGTCGGTGTCAAAACCGGCGGATCTCGGGTAGGGGGTCCCGAACTGTGCGTCAAGGTCGGATGGTAACAGGAGACAAGGGACACTTTATTTTACCCAGGTTCAGGCCCTCTCGATGGAGGTAAAACCCTACTCCTGCTAGATTAATATTGATGATATGGGTAGTACAAGAGTAGATCTACCACGAGATCAAGGAGGCTAAACCCTAGAAGCTAGCCTATGGTATGATTGTGTATGATGATGGTTCCCTACGTACTACAACCCTCCGGTTTATATAGACACCGGATAGGGTTAGGGTTACACAGAGTCGGTTACAAATGGTAGGAGATCTTGAATATCCGCACACCTAGCTTGCCTTCTACGCCAAGAAAAGATCCTTCCGGACACGGGACGAAGTCTTCAACTTTATATCTTCATAGTCCTGGAGTCCGGCTGAAGGTATAGTCCGGCTATCCGAACACCCCCTAATCCAGGACTCCCTCAGTAGCCCCCGAACCAGGCTTCAATGACGATGAGTCCGGCGCGCAAGTCGTCTTCGTCATTGCAAGGCGGGTCCCTCCTCCGAATCTTGTGTACCTATACGAATAATGTCCGTTCTTTTTGTGATGTAGCACTCCTCGGCTTCAGTGCCCAATAATGGCCGTCTTCCACGCGCTGAACGAATGTGAAGAGCTTGGGGTGTTTTTACATCCACACCCTTAGTCATATAAACGAGCCGCCTATTTAACAAGATGGGGATCTGGATCCAAACCACATCTTCTCCTCTCTGCGAGTTATCATCAGAGCGTCTCCAGCAAAGGTCCATTCCAACATGGCCAGCCGCCGCAGCTCCTCCCCTCGCCCCTCCAGTCCTAAACCCGGAGATTGGGAGAGATGCACCATCCCACACAGCGAGTTGGTGTCGCTTCAAGCCAAGGGATTCCTCCCTCAAGCCTACATGGTCTCGGTCCGAGCCGGACTCGCCACTTATCAAGGCGGAAGACAAGCGGAGAACTCACCTAGTCCCTCTAAAGGGGAACGGGTGTGTCTGGTCCCTTATCTAGTAAGGGGCGGGGCTTTTGGAGTTCTATGGCCTCCAGCTGCACCACCTTACGCCCGGCTCCGTGTTACACATTGCGGGCTTCGTAGCTTTTTGCGAGCTATTTTTAGGCGTCGAGGCTCATTTTGCGCTGTGGAAGAAGATATTCTGCCTGGTACCCCGTTCGCAAAAGGGGTCTATATATCAAGTGGGCGGAGCCGAAGTATGGCGTATCGTCGGGACCGGATACCCGTCCGGAACCCCGAAGAAGGCGTCCGAGGACTGGCCTTCAGAATGGTTCTATATAGACGACGTCCCTCCGTCGGACCCTGTTCGGGCCGGTCTCCCTGAGTTTGACAACGCTCCCCTGAAGAAACGCCTGAGCTGGCGCCCTCGGAACCCTCAGAGAGAGAATGACAGGGACGTCCTTTACTTGATGGGCCGGATTAAGTTACTGGCTCATTCCGGACTGACCATGATTAAAGTCATGGCCATATGCATTATGCAAGGGGTGCAGCCGCTTCAATACAGAAGCCACCCCATGTGGGATTTTAACGGGGAGGATGACGCCACCCGTTACGGCCACAAGGGGCCGGACTCGCCTGCCGCCCTAATGACGATCTTATCCTCTCTGTATAAGGGAGAAGAAGAGGAATTCCTCCGCGTCGATTCGCAGGGTGGATTTTCCATGTACAATCCTCCGAACTGGGTAAGCCGACAGTCGTACTTCTCTGTTCATTTTACATTCCCATGATTAAATACGCAGTCTAACGACTTTAATGCAGGACCTGCGTCAGGAGGTAAAAAACATAAACAGCCGTCCTCCACAGCTAGAGGACCCAGACCGGCTCCTCGATCCGGACTCCGAAGAGGATCCGGACTTAGCAGTGGACTTCATTGATGGAGTGTTTCATCAGCTAAGCAAGGACGATACCTTGGTAGCTATTATAGCTGATTATCCAGGGTTGATCCTGGCCTCCCAGGTGACGAATACCGAAGCTTTACTTCCTTAAGAAGGGTTTCGTTTTCATGGGCTTTGGTTGTTCTGACAACAACCGTGCTTTGTAGGGGAGATTCCCGAGGGGGGAAGCCGACCCTGCTACGGCTAGCCGACGGGGGGGCGCATGGCCCCGTGGGGCAAAAAGGAACGTAGTCCGGTCTGAGGTTCCAGAACAAAGGTGTGGCGTACCCTCTCTTTTCCCTGGTGTTTTACCCCTCCAGGGTATATTTGTTGGAAATATGCCCTAGAGGCAATAATAAATGGATTATTATATTTCCTTGTTCATGATAATTGTCTATTGTTCATGCTATAATTGTATTGTTCGGAAATCATAATACATGTGTGAATACATAGACCTCAATGTGTCCCTAGTAAGCCTCTAGTTGACTAGCTCGTTGATCAATAGATAGTCATGGTTTCCTGACTATGGACATGGGGATGTCATTGATAACGGGATCACATCATTAGGAGAATGATGTGATGGACAAGACCCAAACCTAAGCATAGCACAAAAGATCGTATAGTTCGTTTGCTAGAGCTTTTCTGAATGTCAAGTATCATTCCTTAGACCATGAGATTATGCAACTCCCGGATACCGTAGGAGTGCTTTGGGTGTATCAAACGTCACAACGTAACTGGGTGACTATAAAGGTGCACTATAGGTATCTCCGAAAGTATCTGTTGGGTTGGCATGAATCGAGACTGGGATTTGTCACTCCGTGTGACGGAGAGGTATCTCTGGGCCCACTCGGTAAGACATCATCATAATGAGCTCAATGTGATCAAAGTGTTGTTCACGGGATGATGTATTACGGGAACGAGTAAAGAGACTTGCCGGTAACGAGATTGAACAAGGTATCGGTATACCGACGATCGAATCTCAGGCAAGTATCGTACCGATGGACAAAGGGAATTGAGTACGGGATTGATTAAGTCCTCGACATCGTGGTTCATCCGATGAGATCATCGAGGAGCATGTGGGAGCCAACATGGGTATCCAGATCCCGCTGTTGGTTATTGACCGGAGATCGTCTCGGTCATGTCTGCATGTCTCCCGAACCCGTAGGGTCTACACACTTAAGGTTCGGTGACGCTAGGGTTGTTAAAGATATTAGTATGCAGCAAACCGAAGGTTGTTCGGAGTCCCGGATGAAATCCCGGATGTCACGAGAGGTTCCGGAGTGGTCCAGAGGTAAAGAATTATATATAGGAAGTGTCGTTTCGGTCATCGGGAATGATCTGGGCGTCACCGGTATTGTACCGGGACCACCAGATGGGTCCCGGGGGTCCACCGGGTGGGGCCACCCATCCCGGAGGGCCCCGTGGGCTGAAGTGGGGAGGGAACCAGCCCATAGTGGGCTGGTGCGCCCCCCCATGGGCCTTCCCCCTGCGCCTAGGGTTGGAAACCCTAGGGCAGGGGGCGCCCCACATGGCTTGGGGGGCAAGCCATCCCCCCTGGCCGCCGCCCCCCCCCCCCTGGAGATGGATCTCCAGGGCCGGCGCCCCCCCCTAGGGGGCCTATATAAAGGGGGGAGGGAGGGCAGCCGCACCCCTGCTGCATTGGCGCCTCCCTCTCCCCGTTACACCTCTCCCTCTCTCCACAGAAGCTCGGCGAAGCCCTGCTGGAACTCTGCTGCATCCACCACCACGCCGTCGTGCTGCTGGATCTTCATCAACCTCTCCTTCCCCCTTGCTGGATCAAGAAGGAGGAGACGTCGATCGTCCCGTACGTGTGTTGAACGCGGAGGTGCCGTCCTTTCGGCGCTGGTCATCGGTGATTTGGATCACGGCGAGTACGACTCCGTCATCCACGTTCTCCTTGAACGCTTCCGTTGCGATCTACAAGTGGTATGTAGATGCTCTCCTATCCCCTCGTTGCTAGAATACTCCATGGATAGATCTTGGTGATGCGTAGGAAAATTTTAATTTCTGCTACGATCCCCAACAGTGGCATCATGAGCTAGGTCTATGCGTAGTTTCTATGCACGAGTAGAACACAAAGTAGTTGTGTGCGTCGAATTGTCAATTCTTCTTGCCGTTACTAGTCCTATCTTGGTTCAGCGGTACTGTGGGATGAAGCGGCCCGGACCAACCTTACACGTACGCTTACGTGAGACCGGTTCCACCGACTGACATGCACTAGTTGCATAAGGTGGCTGGCGGGTGTCTGTCTCTCCCACTTTAGTTGGATCGGATTCGATGAACAGGGTCCTTATGAAGGGTAAATAGAGATTGACAATTCACATTGTGGTTTTAACGTAGGTAAGAAACTTTCTTGCTAGCAACCTATAACAGCCACGTAAAAACTTGCAACAACAATTAGAGGACGTCTAACTTGTTTTTGCAGCAAGTGCTTTGTGATGTGATATGGCTAGAAGTTGTGATGAATCATGTGATGTATGAGATGATCTTGTTATTGTAATAGGAATCACGACTTGCATCTCGATGAGTATGACAACCGGCAGGAGCCATAGGAGTTGTCTTTATTTATTTATGACCTGCGTGTCAACTTAAATGGTCATGTAATTACTTTACTTTATTGCTAAAGCATTAGCCATAGTAGTAGAAGTAATAGTTGACGTGACAACTTCACGAAGACACGATGATGGAGATCATGATGATGGAGATCATGGTGTCATGCCGGTGACGGCGATGAACATGGCACCCCGAAAATGGAGATCAAAGGAGCGAAATGATGTTGGCCATATCATGTCACTATTTGATTGCATGTGATGTTTATCATGTTTTACATCTTATTTGCTTAGAACGACGGTAGCATAAATAAGATGATCCCTCATTAAAATAACAAAAATGTGTTCTCCCTAACTGTGCACCGTTGCTAAGGTTCGTCGTTCCGAAGCACCACGTGATGATCGGGTGTGATAGGTCCTTACGTTCGCATACAACGGGTGTAAGCCAGATTTACACACGCAATACACTTAGGTTGGATTGACGAGCCTAGCATGTACAGACATGGCCTCGGAACACGGAGGACCGAAAGGTCGAACATGAGTCGTATAGAAGATACGATCAACATGGAGATGTTCACCGATGATGACTAGTCCGTCTCACGTGATGATCAAACACGGCCTAGTTGACTCGGATCATGTATCACTTAGATGACTAGAGGGATGTCAAATCTGAGTGGGAGTTCATTAATTTGATTAGATGAACTTAATTATCATGAACTTAGTCTAAATCTTTACAATATGTCTTGTAGATCAAATGGCCCACGCTAATGTCACCCTCAACTTCAACGCGTTCCTAGAGAAAACCAAGCTGAAAGATGATGGCAGCAACTATGCGGACTGGGTCTGGAAACTGAGGATCATCCTCATAGCTGCCAAGAAAGATTATGTCCTAGAAGCACCGCTAGGTGATGCACCATTCCCAGCAAACCAGGACGTTATGAACGCCCATCAGTCTCGTGCTGATGATTACTCCCTCGTTCAGTGCGGAATGCTTTACAGCTTAGAACCGGGGCTCCAAAAGCGTTTTGAGCAACACAGAGCATATGAGATGTTCAAGGAGCTGAAATTGATTTTCCAAGCTCATGCCCGGGTCGAGAGATATGATGTCTCCGACAAGTTCTTTAGCTGTAAGATGGAGGAGAATAGCTCTGTCAGTGAACACATACTCAAGATGTCTGGGTTACACCACCGCTTGACTCAGCTGGAAGTTAATCTCCCGGATGAGGCGGTCATTGACAGAATCCTTCAGTCGCTCCCACCTAGCTACAAGAGCTTCGTGATGAACTACAATATGCAGGGTATGGAAAAGACCATTCCCGAGTTGTATTCAATGCTGAAATCTGCAGAGGTGGAGATCAAAAAGGAACATCAAGTGTTGATGGTAAATAAAACCACTAAGTTCAAGAAAGGCAAGGGTAAGAAGAACTTCAAGAAGGACGGCAAGGAGGTTGTCGCGCCTGGTAAATCAGTTGCCAGGAAGAAGTCAAAGAATGGACCCAAACCTGAAACTGAGTGCTTTTATTGCAAGGGAACTGGTCACTGGAAGCGGAATTGCCCCAAGTACTTAGCAGATAAGAAGGCCGGCAACACTAAAGGTATATGTGATATACATGTAATTGATGTGTACCTTACCAGTGCTCGTAGTAGCTCCTGGGTATTTGATACCGGTGCCGTTGCTCATATTTGTAACTCAAAACAGGAGCTGCGGAATAAACGGAGACTGGCGAAGGACGAGGTGACGATGCGCGTCGGGAATGGTTCCAGGGTCGATGTGATCGCCGTCGGCACGCTACCTCTACATTTACCTACGGGATTAGTTTTAAACCTCAATAATCGTTATTTAGTACCAAGTTTGAGCATGAACATTGTATCTGGATCTCGTTTAATACGAGATGGCTACTCATTTAAATCCGAGAATAATGGTTGTTCTATTTATATGAGTGATATGTTTTATGGTCATGCTCCGATGGTTAATGGTTTATTATTAATGAATCTCGTACGTGATGTTACACATATTCATAGTGTGAATACCAAAAGATGTAAAGTTAGTAACGATAGTCCCACATACTTGTGGCACTGCCGCCTTGGTCATATTGGTGTCAAGCGCATGAAGAAGCTCCATGCTGATGGACTTTTAGAGTCTCTCGATTATGAATCATTTGACACGTGTGAACCATGCCTCATGGGCAAAATGACCAAGACTCCATTCTCAGGGACAATGGAGCGAGCAACCAACTTGTTGGAAATCATACATACAGATGTGTGTGGTCCAATGAGCGTTGAGGCTCGCGGAGGCTATCGTTATGTTCTCACTCTCACTGATGATTTGAGTAGATATGGGTATGTCTACTTAATGAAACACAAGTCTGAGACCTTTGAAAAGTTCAAGGAGTTTCAGAGTGAGGTTGAGAATCAACGTGACAGAAAAATAAAGTTCTTACGATCAGATCGTGGGGGAGAATATTTAAGTCACGAATTTGGCACACACTTAAGAAAATGTGGAATCATTTCACAACTCACGCCGCCTGGAACACCTCAGCGTAACGGTGTGTCCGAACGTCGTAATCGCACTCTATTGGATATGGTGCGATCTATGATGTCTCTTACAGATCCACCGCTATCATTTTGGGGATACGCTCTAGAGACAGCCGCATTCACTTTAAATAGGGCTCCGTCAAAATCCGTTGAGACGACACCGTATGAATTATGGTTTGGGAAGAAACCTAAGCTGTGGTTTCTGAAAGTTTGGGATTGCGATGCTTATGTCAAGAAACTTCAACCTGAAAAGCTCGAACCCAAATCGGAAAAATGCGTCTTCATAGGATATCCCAAAGAAACAGTTGGGTATACCTTCTACCTCAGATCCGAAGGCAAGATCTTCGTTGCCAAAAACGGGTCCTTTCTAGAGAAAGAGTTTCTCGTGAAAGAAGTAAGTGGGAGGAAAGTAGAGCTTGATGAAGTACTACCTCTTGAAAATCAGAGTAGCGCAGCTCAGGAAAATGTTCCTGTGGTGCCTGCACCGATTAGAGAGGAGGTTAATGATGATGATCAAGATACTTCTGATCAAGTTCCTACTGAACTTCGTAGGTCCACAAGGACGCGTTCCGCACCAGAGTGGTACGGCAACCCTGTCCTGGAAATCATGTTGTTGGACAACGGTGAACCTTCGAACTATGAAGAAGCGATGGCGGGCCCAGATTCCGACAAATGGCTAGAAGCCATGAAATCCGAGATAGAATCCATGTATGAAAACAAAGTGTGGACTTTGAATGACTTGCCCGATGGTCGGCGAGCCATAGAAAATAAATGGATCTTTAAGAAGAAGACAGACGCGGATGGTAATGTGACCATCTATAAAGCTCGACTTGTCGCTAAGGGTTATCGACAAGTTCAAGGGGTTGACTACGATGAGACTTTCTCTCCCGTAGCGAAGCTGAAGTCTGTCCGAATCATGTTAGCAATTGCCGCATACTATGATTATGAGATATGGCAAATGGACGTCAAAACGGCATTCCTTAACGGCTTCCTTAAGGAAGAATTGTATATGATGCAGCCGGAAGGTTTTGTCGATCCTAAGAATGCTAACAAAGTATGCAAGCTCCAGCGCTCCATCTATGGGCTGGTGCAAGCATCTCGGAGTTGGAACATTCGCTTTGATGAGATGATCAAAGCGTTTGGGTTTATGCAGACTTATGGAGAAGCCTGCGTTTACAAGAAAGTGAGTGGGAGCTCCGTAGCATTTCTCATATTATATGTGGATGACATACTATTGATGGGAAATGATATAGAATTCTTGGAAAGCATAAAGGCCTATTTGAACAAGTGTTTTTCAATGAAGGACCTTGGAGAAGCTGCTTATATATTAGGCATCAAGATCTATAGGGATAGATCAAGACGCCTCATCGGTCTTTCACAAAGTACGTACCTTGACAAGATTTTGAAGAAGTTCAAAATGGATCAGTCCAAGAAGGGGTTCTTGCCTGTATTGCAAGGTGTGCGATTGAGCACGGCTCAATGCCCAACCACGGCAAAAGATATAGAAGAGATGAGTGTCATCCCCTATGCCTCAGCTATAGGGTCTATTATGTATGCCATGCTGTGTACCAGACCCGATGTAAACCTTGCCGTAAGTTTGGTAGGTAGGTACCAAAGTAGTCCCGGCAAGGAACACTGGACAGCGGTTAAAAACATCCTTAAGTACCTGAAAAGGACTAAGGATATGTTTCTCGTTTATGGAGGTGCCGAAGAGCTCGTCGTAAAGGGTTACGTCGACGCTAGCTTCGACACAGATCTGGATGACTCCAAGTCACAAACCGGATACGTGTATATTTTGAATGGAGGGGCAGTAAGCTGGTGCAGTTGCAAGCAAAGCGTCGTGGCGGGATCTACATGTGAAGCAGAGTATATGGCAGCCTCGGAGGCAGCACAAGAAGCAGTCTGGGTGAAGGAGTTCATCACCGACCTAGGAGTCATACCCAATGCGTCGGACCCGATGACTCTCTTCTGTGACAACACTGGAGCAGTTGCCCTTGCGAAGGAGCCCAGGTTTCACAGGAGGACCAGGCATATCAAGCGTCGCTTCAACTCCATTCGTGATAGTGTTCAAAATGGAGACATAGAGATTTGTAAAGTACATACGGACCTGAATGTGGCAGATCCGTTGACTAAACCTCTCCCTAGAGCAAAACATGATCAACACCAAAATTCCATGGGTGTGCGATTCATCACAATGTAACTAGACTATTGTCTCTAGTGCAAGTGGGAGACTGTTGGAAATATGCCCTAGAGGCAATAATAAATGGATTATTATATTTCCTTGTTCATGATAATTGTCTATTGTTCATGCTATAATTGTATTGTTCGGAAATCATAATACATGTGTGAATACATAGACCTCAATGTGTCCCTAGTAAGCCTCTAGTTGACTAGCTCGTTGATCAATAGATAGTCATGGTTTCCTGACTATGGACATGGGGATGTCATTGATAACGGGATCACATCATTAGGAGAATGATGTGATGGACAAGACCCAAACCTAAGCATAGCACAAAAGATCGTATAGTTCGTTTGCTAGAGCTTTTCTGAATGTCAAGTATCATTCCTTAGACCATGAGATTATGCAACTCCCGGATACCGTAGGAGTGCTTTGGGTGTATCAAACGTCACAACGTAACTGGGTGACTATAAAGGTGCACTACAGGTATCTCCGAAAGTATCTGTTGGGTTGGCATGAATCGAGACTGGGATTTGTCACTCCGTGTGACGGAGAGGTATCTCTGGGCCCACTCGGTAAGACATCATCATAATGAGCTCAATGTGATCAAGGTGTTGTTCACGGGCTGATGTATTACGGGAACGAGTAAAGAGACTTGCCGGTAACGAGATTGAACAAGGTATCGGTATACCGACGATCGAATCTCAGGCAAGTATCGTACCGATGGACAAAGGGAATTGAGTACGGGATTGATTAAGTCCTCGACATCGTGGTTCATCCGATGAGATCATCGAGGAGCATGTGGGAGCCAACATGGGTATCCAGATCCCGCTGTTGGTTATTGACCGGAGATCGTCTCGGTCATGTCTGCATGTCTCCCGAACCCGTAGGGTCTACACACTTAAGGTTCGGTGACGCTAAGGTTGTTAAAGATATTAGTATGCAGCAAACCGAAGGTTGTTCGGAGTCCCGGATGAAATCCTGGACGTCACGAGAGGTTCCGGAGTGGTCCGGAGGTAAAGAATTATATATAGGAAGTGTCGTTTCGGTCATCGGGAATGATCTGGGGGTCACCGGTATTGTACCGGGACCACCAGATGGGTCCCGGGGGTCCACCGGGTGGGGCCACCCATCCCGGAGGGCCCCGTGGGCTGAAGTGGGGAGGGAACCAGCCCATAGTGGGCTGGTGCGCCCCCCCCCCATGGGCCTTCCCCCTGCGCCTAGGGTTGGAAACCCTAGGGCAGGGGGCGCCCCACATGGCTTGGGGGGCAATCCATCCCCCCTGGCCGCCGCCCCCCTGGAGATGGATCTCCAGGGCCGGCGCCCCCCCCTAGGGGGCCTATATAAAGGGGGGAGGGAGGGCAGCCGCACCCCTGCTGCATTGGCGCCTCCCTCTCCCCGTTACACCTCTCCCTCTCTCCACAGAAGCTCGGCGAAGCCCTGCTGGAACTCTGCTGCATCCACCACCACGCCGTCGTGCTGCTGGATCTTCATCAACCTCTCCTTCCCCCTTGCTAGATCAAGAAGGAGGAGACGTCGATCGTCCCGTACGTGTGTTGAACGCGGAGGTGCCGTCCTTTCGGCGCTGGTCATCGGTGATTTGGATCACGGCGAGTACGACTCCATCATCCACGTTCTCCTTGAACGCTTCCGTTGCGATCTACAAGTGGTATGTAGATGCTCTCCTATCCCCTCGTTGCTAGAATACTCCATGGATAGATCTTGGTGATGCGTAGGAAAATTTTAATTTCTGCTACGATCCCCAACAATATTAACGTTTGTGCTATCTTTAGGACGAAGAGACCTTGCCGGACTATACACGGAGAGGTTGCCAATCGGGCCTCCACCAGCCAGACTCCAACGCCCGGCCCGGAGGCGGAGGTCGGCACAAGGCACGCACCGGATGATCCTCTATCAGAGGATGCGGATAGGCTGTCTGCCACCAATTCCGAGGTGGAGAGTGCCATGACCCACAGGCGTCACCGGACGGTTCTTCGCGACGCTTGTTTCTCCCAGGAGGCTTTAAATGCCTTTAATTCAGGAGACGCGTACCTCCGTGCTGCTCAAAATGGTTTAGCCAGAGCCACGGAGCAGTATGTGAAAGACATACGGGTAAGAAATTTTTGGTAAATATAGATATGCCAGTAGCACCCGAGACTTGAAGCAGTGGAAATAACTGATTCGAGGATCATATATCATGCAGTTTCTTACCGAGAAGAATACCGCGCTGTCCCAGGAGCTGGAAAGGTGCAGGGCCCAACTAGAGGCCGCACGATCGGCAGCAGGAGGGTCTAAAGAGACCCCTGCAGGTAAACAATACTCTAGAATAATTAGGATTGTACGGATTTAAGTGCCAATCTGACAAATTGTATTGTAGATGGCGCCGGACTCGATCCGGACAGGCAACAGCTTCTACACCGGTTAGAGTCTGGTGAAAGCGTGCTAACAAAGGTGAGGCGGGAGAAGAATGATCTCCAGGATGCCAACACCAAGCTGGATGTTGAACTAAAAGATGTTCGTGGCCAGCTGTCGGACTCCAATAAGGAGAATCAGCGACTTCGACGCGGCATTTTTAGTAAGTGCTGAAGCGAACTCTTGAAAAAGGAGTTCGGCGAGGAAGACGACTAACAGAGTTATGTCTGTAGGTATGCTTACAGGTCGTCCTGCAGAGGAGATGCCCAGTTCAACGGGCGATCTTCTTCCCGAACTCTTGCAACTGCACGAACGAATTCGGCAGGCGATGTGAGGTATTGCCCAAGCCTTGTGGCCTGCCCACTCCATACCCGAGGGCCTTGGAGAACTTGCGGAGAAGTTGAAGGGAGCTCGGCGGCACTTCCGGTTGTGGAAGGTATCGGCCTACCGGCAAGGCGCTAGGGAGGCTTGGGCCATGGTGAAGACCCGCTTTACGAAGTCTGACCCCAATCATATGGCCGAAGTTGGACCAGCGGGGCCTGACGGGAAGGAGATCCCTGTGAGCTTAGTATATGGCCAAGTAGAATTGGCCGCAAAGTATTCCCAGCAGGACTGTAAATTAGACTGCCTGTTAGATGGTATAGAAGAGGAATACAATCAGTCTTGATGACTATGTAATTTATATTTGACATGTGTAATGCCTTCTAGCTGGATTGTAGATCGTTTGTCGTTGCCGACCTTTTCGCTTCGACCTCGGGACCTGACGGTCCGGAGTGTGTCCGAATACCATAACGGATATATAAGATCTGAGGTATGCGTGGAGACCAGGCGTAGGGGTCATTAATGCTTTATCAGACAAGTGCCCAACTAGTTATGTTATATTACATGGTTAGTAAGAAACATCTTCCAGAGAGAATAGTTCCGTTAAGGGTTCCTTTCGCTGGGGCGGCGTGCCCTGAAGTGCACGTCCGGACTGCAAGTGCAGGAGAACATCTGGGGCATGTATAAGTAAAAAAGGTTCATCTTTAGTTCACCGACCGAATATTCCCTTAAGAACGATAGCTTTCGGCTTCACCCAGTCTGAGGTACACATCCGGATTATCCGGCAGTAACAATCGCAGAGGTGCTCCCTTTACCACCTAGCTGAACAATCGGGAACGTAGGGGTAAGCACAGGAGCCAGGCAACCCAGCTTGGCCAAAACTTAAGTCATATCGATGCATATAATGGTGAAGAAAAGGTGCATGCGGAAGTCTGACGCGTGCGTTGGGCGTGAAACCCATATAAACAAGCTTCTATTAAAGAAGCCCCCAGGTTTACGGAGCGCGGGTAGCGCGTCGCATGATGAGCCTTTAAGGGCTATAAGGAAAGAGTGGGCGGAGATAAAAACAGAAAAATATAAAAATGGACAGAGGAAGAAGACAAATCCCGAGTTCGGCGCTAGGCATAAAATCTTCGGAGACGTGTGGCGTTCCATGGGTTCGGCTCGAGTCGGTTATCCGACGCATCTCGCAGGCGGTACGCTCCACCAGTCAGGACTTGGTCAATTATGAAGGGACCTTCAAATCTGGGCTTGAGTTTGTCCTTTTTCTTATCCGGCAGGCGTAGAACTAGTTCGCCAACGTTGTAATTTTTGGCCCGTACTTCTCTGCTTTGATATCTTCGAGCCTGCTGTTGATAAAATGCGGAACGGGCTTTAGCCACGTCGCGTTCCTCCTCTAAGGCGTCCAGGTTGTCCTGCCGGTCAAGCTCGGCTTCTCTTTCTTCGTACATGCGCACTCGAGGTGAGTCATGAATTATGTCGCAGGGCAGGTCTGCCTCTGCGCCGTACACCATAAAGAATGGTGTGAATCCGGTGGTACGATTTGGCGTGGTTCGCAGCCCCCGGAGCACGGAGTCGAGCTCCTCTACTCAGTGCGTATTAGATTCCTTGAGGGACCGCACTAGTCTGGGTTTGATGCCGCTCATGATGAGACCATTTGCGCGTTCGACCTGACCGTTGGTTTGTGGGTGATAGACGGAAGCATAATCGAGCTTAATGCCCATGTTTTTGCACCACAGCTTTACTTCCTCCGAGGTGAAGTTTGTGCCGTTATCGGTGATAATGCTGTGGGGGACACCGTAACGGTGTACGACCCCGGATATGAAATCTATCACAGGTCCGGATTCGGCCGTCTTGACAGGCTTGGCTTCTATCCATTTGGTGAATTTATCCACCATGACCAGTAGGTATTTTTTCTTGTGGGTTCCACCTTTAAGGGGTCCCACCATATCAAGTCCCCAGACCGCAAAAGGCCAAGTGATGGGGATAGTTCGGAGGGCGTTGGGTGGCATATGACTTTGGTTGGCAAAAAGCTGGCAACCGACGCATCGTTTGACTAGGTCATGGGCGTCTGCTCGGGCCGTCGGCCAATAAAAGCCTGTACGGAAGGCCTTGCTTACGAGGGACCGAGCTGCAGCGTGGCGGCCACCGAGTCCGGCATGAATTTCGGCCAATAGACTCCGCCCTTCCTCTTCAGAGATACACCTTTGAAGGACTCATGTAGTACTTCTCTTATATAGTTCTCCCTCGTGGACTTTATAGGCTTTAGATCGCCGCACTATGCAGCGTGCCTCATTTTGGTCCTCAGGGAGTTCCCCCTCCCATGCTATAGATGGTTTGAATAATCTTTCTAGGAAGATGTTGGGGGGGGCATCTCGTATTGCTCTGATGTGTGCCAGGACGTCCGCTGCCTGATTATTTTCTCGGGCTATATGGTGAAACTCTAGTCCCTCGAACCGAGCTGACATTTTTAGTACGGCATTGCGGTAGGCTGCCATTTTTGGGTCTTTGGCGTCAAAGTCACCATTTATCTGGGATATCGCGAGGTTTGAATCCCCATGTACTTCCAGGCGTTGAATGCCCATGGAAACTGCCATCCGGAGACCATGTAGAAGGGCCTCATATTCGGCTGCATTGTTGGAGTCCGTGTACATAATTTGGAGTACATATTGGACAGTGTCTCCTGTAGGGGACGTCAAAATGACGCCAGCCCCCAGTCCGGCCAACATTTTGGAGCCGTCGAAATGCATGATCCAGTTTGAGTATGTGCCGTACTCTTTAGGGAGTTCGGCCTCTGTCCATTCGGCGACGAAGTCGGCTAGGACTTGCGATTTGATGGCTCATCATGGTTTGTAGGTTATGTCGAACGGTAGGAGCTCTATGGCCCATTTTGCTATCCGGCCCGTTGCGTCGCAGTTGTTAATAATATCGTTGAGTGGTACTTCCGAGGCTACTGTTATAGAGCACTCTTGAAAGTAGTGTCGTAGCTTCCGGGATGCCATAAACACTGCGTATGCAATCTTTTGGTAATGCGGGTATCGTGATTTGCATGGTGTGAGGACAGTGAACACGTAGTAAACCGGCCTTTGAAGGGGGAGTTTGTGTCCGTCCGTTACCCGTTCGACGACGAGTACTGCGCTAACAACTTGATGAGTTGCGGCAATGTACGCATGGGTTCGCCAGTATCTGGCGCGGCCAGGACGGGATTTGTTGCCAAGATGGCCTTTATTTCCTCGAGTCCGGCCGTTGCAGCGTCCGTCCACTCGAAGTGTTCGGTGCGCCTAAGGAGGCGATAAAGGGGCAATGCCTTCTCTCCCAAACGGGAGATAAAGCGGCTTAAAGCCGCCACGCATCCGGTGAGTTTCTGTATTTGTTTGAGGTCTTTTGGGATGTCCAATTGTGACAAAGCTCGGATTTTAGCTGGATTTGCTTCAATTCCTCTACCGGATACAATGAAGCCCAGGAGCTTTCCGGCTGGAACACCGAAAACACATTTTTTCGGATTGAGCTTAATGTCGTATTTTCGGAGGTTGTCGAATGTAAGCCTCAAGTCGTCTACTAGAGATTCGACATGTCTTGATTTGACGACCACATCATCTACGTACGCCTCAACTGTTTTGCCGATCTGGTTTGTCAGGCATGTTTGAATCATGCGCTGATATGTTGCGCCGGCGTTTTTTAGCCCAAAGGGCATTGTGTTGAAGCAGAATGGGCCGTATGGTGTGATGAATGCCGTTGCGGCTTGGTTCTGACTCTGCCATCTTTATTTGATGGTAACCGGAGTATGCGTCGAGGAAGCACAGCGAATCGTGCCCTGCAGTGGCATCGATAATTTGATCTATTCGAGGGAGGGGAAACGGATCCTTTGGGCAAGCCTTATTAAGGTCTTTGAAGTCGACACACAGGCGCCAGGATTTGTCCTTCTTTGGTACCATCACTAGGTTTGCTAGCCAGTCCGGATGTTTTATGTCTCTAATGAATCCGGCCTCCAATAACTTGGCTAGCTCCTCTCCCATTGCCTGTCTCTTTGGTTCGGAGAAACGCCGGAGGGCTTGTTTGACAGGTTTGAATCCTTTCTGGATGTTTAAGTTGTGTTCTGCCAACCTGCGTGGGATTCCTGGCATATCTGAGGGGTGCCAAGCGAAGATGTCCCAGTTCTCTCATAGGAACTCTCGCAGTGCGGCGTCTACGTCAGGGTTTAGTCTTGCCCCGATGGAGGCTGTTTTACTGGGGTCCGTTGGGTGGACCTGGAATTTGACTATTTCGTCCGCTGGTTTGAAGGTTGTGGATTTGGATCTCTTATCGAGTATCACATCATCCCTATTGACCGTGGATCGCAACGCAGTCAGTTCTTCTGTCGCTAAGGTTTCGGATAGTGCCTCGAGGGCCAATGTGGCTGTCTTGTTTTCGGCGCGGAGTGCTATATCCGGATCACTAGCGAGAGTGATAATTCCGGTTGGCCCAGGCATCTTGAGCTTCATGTACACGTAATGGGGTATAGCTTGGAAAACTGTGAATGCTTCCCGTCCTAATATAGCATGATATCAGCTTTTGAACGGGGCCACCTGAAAGGTGATTTGTTCGGACCTATAATTATCCGGCGTGCCGAATACCACATCTAGTGTGATTTTACCGGTGCAGCGCGCTTCCTGATTGGGAATTATTCCTCTAAAGGTTGTGCTGCTTCGCTCCACGCGGTTCCAGTCTATTTCCATCTTTTGAAGGGTTTCCTCGTAAATGAGGTTCAGTCCGCTGCCTCCATCCATGAGTACCTTTGCGAGACGACAGCCGTCCACTATGGGACTGAGGACCAATGCGGCTGGTGCTCTGGCTGTTCGAATTTTAGGTTCGTCACTCGCGTTGAAGGTGATAGCAGTATTACTCCATGGGTTTATTGTCGCCACGTGGTAGACTTCTGTGAGGCTGCGGAGTGTTCTTTTTCGCATGTTATTCGATGCGAAAGTCTCAAAGACTGTGAGAACGGAACTGAAATTCTCGGGCTGGTTTCCTTCGACCTCTGGAATTAGGAGGTCCTCGCCAATTTTGGCCACCTGCCGGATTATCCAACATGCCCTGAGGCTGTGGGTTGGGGTGGCGTCCTCTGCACTATGGATCTTGCAGGGTCCATCTAGCCACTTTTCCAGTACGGTTCCATGCCCTCTGGAGGGTTTTGACTTTTTGGTATTTAGTCCGGGTGCTTTACTGTGGTGCACCCTCTTAGTTCGGACGGGATTGCTATTCAGGGCCGGATTGTCCCAAAATTTTATTTCAGTTTTCCAAGCACTTTCCATCGCACAGTATTTTTGTACTATGGACGCCAAGTCGGCAAAGCGTGTAATGTTGCGACGACTTACGGTGTTAAGTATTCCCTCGTCCGTGCAGTTACTGCAAAAGATTGAGATTGCGTCTCCCTCGCGGCAGTCCTTTATCCTGTTCATAACCAGGAGGAATCTGGCCCAGTAATGATGTACTGTTTCTTTGGGCATTTGCCTGATTTGGGAAAGATCGCTTATGATCGGGTGGGCGGGTGTCGTCGAGTTTGAGACCTCACCCAATTTACTGTTCGGAGGCCGAAGAACATCCGAATCCTGAGATCCGGAGTCTTGGATGTTATCCGATGAGTCTAGCCCGTTGCCTGATTTTATGCTCAGGTCTTGGATTGTATATTCCCTTCCGCAGATATCCGGCATGGAGGGTTCGGGGATTCGGACGTAGCTAGTCCTTATGATAGATGAAGGGTCGCCGCATTGTGTCTCCACCACCGCAATGTGGTGGGTGACCTGGGGAGAGTTAATTTCTCTCAGATCGGGTTTAAGCCCAACCTGGTCGTAATCTGTGGCGACGCCCAGTGCGGCGATACGATCCAGGAGCTCTTTAACCGAAGAGAGCTCCATCGGATCCAATTGCTTGGTGAGTTCTGAGCTGATGTGGAGGTTGCTTTCGATGACCCGGGAGGTCACCGTCGGCGCAACAGCCGAACAGGCGGATGCGAGAAAACCACCTAGCCGGAGAGTTTGCCCGACAGCTAAGGCTCCTTTCGTAATGGCGCCGTCTTTAAAGACGGGAAGAGGCATCCTTCCTGATCGCGATGGCACAGAGGAACTCTCAATGAAAGCACCAATGTCAGTGTCAAAACCGGCGGATCTCGGGTAAGGGGTCCCGAACTGTGCGTCAAGGTCGGATGGTAACAGGAGACAAGGGACACTTTATTTTACCCAGGTTCAGGCCCTCTCGATGGAGGTAAAACCCTACTCCTGCTAGATTAATATTGATGATATGGGTAGTACAAGAGTAGATCTACCACGAGATCAAGGAGGCTAAACCCTAGAAGCTAGCCTATGGTATGATTGTGTATGATGATGGTTTCCTACGGACTACAACCCTCCGGTTTATATAGACACTGGATAGGGTTAGGGTTACACAGAGTCGGTTACAATGGTAGGAGATCTTGAATATCCGCACACCTAGCTTGCCTACTACGCCAAGAAAAGATCCTTCCGGACACGGGACGAAGTCTTCAACTTTATATCTTCATAGTCCTGGAGTCCGGCTGAAGGTATAGTCCGGTTATCCGAACACCCCCTAATCCAGGACTCCCTCATATCCCATTAAGCTATCCAGAAATTCTATATCATTTCCGTTCAGTAATATGTCATCTACATATAATATCAGAAATGCTATAGAGCTCCCACTCACTTTATTGTAAATACAGGCTTCTCCAAAAGTCTGTATAAAACCAAATGCTTTGATCACACTATCAAAGCGTTTATTCCAACTCCGAGAGGCTTGCACCAGTCTATAAATGGATCGCTGGAGCTTGCACACTTTGTTAGCTCCCTTTGGATCCACAAAACCTTCCATTTGCATCATATACAACTCTTCTTCCAGAAATCCATTCAGGAATCTATTTTTGACTTCCATTTGCCAAATTTCATAATCATAAAATGTGGCAATTGCTAACATGATTCGGACAGACTTAAGCATCGCTACGGGTGAGAAGATCTCATCGTAGTCAATCCCTTGAACTTGTCAAAAACCTTTCGCCACAAGTCGAGCCTTGTAGACAGTAACATTACCGTCAGCGTCAGTCTTCTTCTCGAAGATCCATTTATTCTCAATTGCTTGCCGATCATCGGGCAAGTCAACCAAAGTCCATACTTTGTTTTCATACATGGATCCCATCTTAGATTTCATGGCTTCAAGCCATTTTGCGGAATCTGGGCTCACCATCGCTTCTTCATAGTTCGTAGGTTCATCATGATCTAGTAGCATGATTTCCAGAACAGGATTACCATACCACTCTGGTGCGGATCTTACTCTAGTTGATCTACGAGGTTCAGTAATAACTTGATCTGAAGTTTCATGATCATCATCATTAACTTCCTCACTAATTGGTGTAGGTGTCACAGAAACCATTTTCTGTGACGAACAACTTTCCAATAAGGGAGCGGGTACAGTTACCTCATCAAGTTCTACTTTCCTCCCACTCACTTATTTCGAGAGAAACTCCTTCTCTAGAAAGGATCAATTCTTAGCAACAAATGTCTTGCCTTTGGATCTGTGATAGAAGGTGTACCCAATAGTTTCCTTTGGGTATCCTATGAAGACACATTTCTCCGATTTGGGTTCGAGCTTATCAGGTTGAAGCTTTTTCACATAAGCATCGCAGCCTCAAACTTTCAGAAACGATAACTTTGGTTTCTTGCCAAACCACAGTTCATAAGGTGTCGTCTCAACGGATTTCTATGGTGCCCTATTTAACGTGAATGCGGCCGTCTCTAAAGCATAACCCCAAAGCGATAGCGGTAAATCAGTAAGAGACATCATAGATCGCACCATATCTAGTAAAGTACGATTACGACGTTCGTACACACCATTACGTTGTGGTGTTCCAGGTGGCGTGAGTTGCGAAACTATTTCGCATTGTTTCAAATGTAGACGAAACACATAACTCAAATATTCTCCTCCATGATCGGATCGTAGAAACTTTATTTTCTTGTTACGGTGATTTTCAACTTCACTCTGAAATTCTTTGAACTTTTCAAATGTTTCAGACTTATGCTTCATTAAGTAGATATACCCATATCTGCTTAAATCATCTGTGAAGGTGAGAAAATAATGATATCCGCCACGAGCCTCAACATTCATCGGACCACAAACATATGTATGTATGATTTCTAACAGATCTGTTGCTCTCTCCATAGTACCGGAGAACGGTGTTTTAGTCATCTTGCCCATGAGGCATGGTTCGCAAGTACCAAGTGATTCATAATCAAGTGGCTCCAAAAGTCCATCAGTATGGAGTTTCTTCATGCGCTTTACACCGATATGACCTAAACGGCAGTGCCACAAATAAGTTGCACTATCGTTATCAACTCTGCACCTTTTGGCTTCAACATTATGAATATGTGTATCACTACTATCGAGATACATCAAAAATAGACCACTCTTCAAGGGTGCATGACCATAAAAGGTATTACTCATATAAATAGAACAACCATTATTCTCTGATTTAAATGAATAACCGTCTCGCATCAAACAAGATCCAGATAAAATGTTCATGCTCAACGCTGGCACCAAATAACAATTATTTAGGTCTAATACTAATCCCGAAGGTAGATGTAGAGGTAGCGTGCCAACCGCGATCACATCGACTTTAGAACCATTTCCCACGCACATCGTCACCTCATCCTTGGCCAGTGTTCGCTTAATCCGAAGTCCCTGTTTCGAATTGCAAATATTAGCAACAGAACCAGTATCAAATACCCAGGTGCTACTGCGAGCTCTAGTAAGGTACACATCAATAACATGTATATCACATATACCTTTGTTCACCTTGCCATCCTTCTTATCCGCCAAATACTTGGGGCAGTTCCGCTTCCAGTGACCAGTCTGCTTGCAGTAGAAGCACTCAGTCTCAGGCTTAGGTCCAGACTTGGGTTTCTTCTCCTGAGCAGCAACTTGCTTGCTGTTCTTCTTGAAGTTCCCCTTCTTCTTCCCTTTGCCCTTTTTCTTGAAACTGGTGGTCTTATTGACCATCAACACTTGATGCTCCTTCTTGATTTCTACCTCTGCAGCCTTTAGCATTGCGAAGAGCTCGGGAATCGTCTTATCCATCCCTTGGATGTTATAGTTCATCATGAAGCTCTTGTAGCTTGGTGGAAGTGATTGGAGAATTCTGTCAATGACGCTATCATTTGGAAGATTAACTCCCAGTTGAATCAAGTGATTATTATACCCAGACATTTTGAGTATATGCTCACTAACAGAACTGTTCTCCTCCATCTTGCAGCTATAGAACTTATTGGAGACTTCATATCTCTCAATTCGAGCATTTGCTTGAAATATTGACTTCAACTCCTGGAAAATCTCATATGCTCCATGACATTCAAAACATCGTTGAAGTCCCGGTTCCAAGCCGTAAAGCATGGCAGATTGAACTATCGAGTAGTCATCAGCTTTGATCTGCCAGACGTTCTTAACGTCGTCAGTTGCATCAGCAGCAGGCCTGGCACCCATCGGTGCTTCCAGGACGTAATTCTTCTATGCAGCAATGAGGATAATCCTCAAGTTACGGACCCAGTCCGTGTAGTTGCTACCATCATCTTTCAACTTTGCTTTCTCAAGGAACGCATTAAAATTCAACGGAACAACAGCACGGGCCATCTATCTACAATCAACATAGACAAGCAAGATACAATCAGGTACTAAGTTCATGATAAATTTAAGCTCAATTTAATCATATTACTTAAGAACTCCCACTTAGAAAGACATCCCTCTTATCCTCTAAGTGATCACGTGATCCAAATCAACTAAACCATAACCGATCATCATGTGAAATGGAGTAGCTTTCAATGGTGAACATCACTATGTTGATCATATCTACTATATGATTCACTCTCGACCTTTCGGTCTCAGTGTTCCGAGGCCATATCTGCATATGCTAGGCTCGTCAAGTTTAACCTGAGTATTCTGCGTATGCAAAAACTGGCTTGCACCCGTTGTAGATGGACGTAGAGCTTATCACACCCGATCATCACGTGGTGTCTGGGCATGACGAACTTTGGCAACGGTGCATACTCAGGGAGAACACTTTTATCTTGAAATTTAGTGAGAGATCATCTTATAATGCTACCGTCAATCAAAGCAAGATAAGATGCATAAAAGATAAACATCACATGCAATCAATATAAGTGATATGATATGGCCATCATCATCTTGTGCGTGTGATCTCCATCTTCGAAGCACCGTCATGATCACCATCTTCACCGGCGCGACACCTTGATCTCCATCGTAGCATCATTGTCGTCTCGCCAATCTTATGCTTCTACGACTATCGCTACCGCTTAGTGATAAAGTAAAGCATTACAGGGCGATTGCATTGCATACAATAAAGCGACAACCATATGGCTCCTACCAGTTGCCAATAACTCGGTTACAAAACATGATCATCTCATACAATAAAATTTAGCATCATGTCTTGACCATATCACATCACAACATGCCCTGCAAAAACAAGTTAGACGTCCTCTACTTTGTTGTTGCAAGTTTTACGTGGCTTCTACGGGCTTAGCAAGAACCGTTCTTACCTACGCATCAAAAAGCACAACGATAGTTTGTCAAGTTGGTGTTGTTTTAACCTTCGCAAGGACCGGGCGTAGCCACACTCGTTTCAACTAAAGTTGGAGAAACTGACACCCGCCAGCCACCTATGTGCAAAGCACGTCGGTAGAACCAGTCTCGCGTAAGCGTACGCGTAGTGCCGGTCCGGGCCGCTTCATCCAACAATACCGCCGAACCAAAGTATGACATGCTGGTAAGCAGTATGACTTATATCGCCCACAACTCACTTGTGTTCTACTCGTGCAAACAACATCAACGCATAAAACCTGGCTCTGATGCCACTGTTGGGGAACGTAGTAATTTCAAAAAAAATCCTACGCACACGCAAGATCATGGTGATGCATAGCAACGAGAGGGGAGAGTGTTGTCCACGTACCCTCGTAGACAGAAAGTGGAAGCGTTATAACAACACGGTCGATGTAGTCGTACGTCTTCACGGCCCGACCGATCAAGCACCGAAACTACGGCACCTCCGAGTTCTAGCACACGTTGAGCTCGATGACGATCCCCGGACTTCGATCCAGCAAAGTGTCGGGGATGAGTTCCGTTAGCACGACGGCGTGGTGACGATATTGATGTTCTACCGTCGCAGGGCTTCGCCTAAGAACCACTACAATATTATCAAAGATTATGGTGGAGGGGGGCACCGCACATGGCTAATAGATCTCAAGGATCAATTGTTGTGTCTAGAGGTGCCACCTGCCCCCGTATATAAAGGAGCAAGGGGGAGGGGCAGCCAGCCAGGAGGAGGTGCGCCAGGGAGGAGTCCTACTCCTACCGGGAGTATGACTCCCTCCTTTCCTTGTCCAAGTAGGAGAGGGGGAAGGAAGGGAGCGCCCCCCCCCTCCTTGTCCAATTCGGACTAGAGGGGGAGGGGCGAGCGGCCTGCCCTGGCCGCCCCTCCTCTGCTCCACTTTGGGCCCATGAAGCCCATTAAGCCCCCCGGGGGGTTCCGGTAAACCCCCGGTACTCCGTTTTAATCCGATACTTCTCCAGAACACTTCTGGTGTCCGAATATAGTCGTCCAATATATCAATCTTCATGTCTCGACCATTTCGAGACTCCTTTTCATGTCCGTGATCACATCCGGGACTCTGAACAACCTTCGGTACATTAAAACATATAAACTCATAATGAAACTGTCATCGTAACGTTAAGTGTGCGGACCCTACGGGTTCGAGAACAATGTAGACATGACCGAGACATGTCTCCGGTCAATAACCAATAGCGGAACCTGGATGCTTATATTGGCTCCTACATATTCTACGAAGATCTTTATCGGTCAGACCGCATAACAACATACGTTGTTCCCTTTGTCATCGGAATGTTACTTGCCCGAGATTCGATCGTCGGTATCTCAATACCTAGTTCAATCTCGTTACCAGCAAGTCTGTTTACTCGTTCCGTAATACATCATCTCACAACTAACTCTTTAGTTGCAATGCTTGCAAGGCTTATGTGATGTGCATTACCGAGAGGGCCCAGAGATACCTCTCCGACAATCGGAGTGACAAATCCTAATCTCGAAATACGCCAACCCAACATGTACCTTCGGAGACACCTGTAGAGCACCTTTATAATCACCCAGTTATGTTGTGACGTTTGGTAGCACACAAAGTGTTCCACCGGTAAACGGGAGTTGCATAATCTCATAGCCATAGGAACATGTATAAGTCATGAAGAAAGCAATAGCAACATACTAAACGATCGTGTGCTAAGCTAATGGAATGGGTCAAGTCAATCACATCATTATTCTCATGATGTGATCCCGTTAATTAAATAACAACTCTTTTGTTCATGGTTAGGAAACATAACCATCTTCAATTAACGAACTAGTCAAGTAGAGGCATACTAGTGACACTCTATTTGTCTATGTATTCACACATGTATTATGTTTCCAGTTAATACAATTCTAGCATGAATAATAAACATTTATCATGATATAAGGAAATAAATAATAACTTTATTATTGCCTCTAGGGCATATTTCCTTCACTTTTTAGTATCATGCATGTTATTTTCCTGTTCGATTTTTCCTTTGTATACGCACCCTACGCCAACTGGGCGGAAGCCCAAGGCGGCGTCTAGGGACGGATCCCCATTGGCCTGCCGGGTTATGCATGCTGTCGGGAGAGCCACCTTACCGCTCTTAACGCGGCCGCTCGAACTGTCGAGTTTGACTCGAGTCAGAATTGGGAGCGTTGTTAATTGCGGAAGGCTACCTTAACGCGGCCGCCCGAACTGTCGAGCTTGACTCGAGTCAGAATCGAGAGCAACCGCGGAAGGCTACCCTGCCACCCTCGACGCAGCCGCTTGAGCTGTTGAGTGGACTCGAAATAGGGCAAGGCTGTTGCCGATAGCGGGAGAGGCCCCTGGCGTGCAGGTTTTCCATACAAAGGCCAGATCTCCGAGGACGATAACCTCATATAAAAAAGGAAAGAAAGTAGTCAAGGTTTGGTGTGACTTAGCTTCTGCTTGTAGTCGTGCCGACGTCGATCTTTCGACCCCCTCTCCTTCTTCTCTTAGAGCCCTCGCCATGAAGAAATGCTCACTTGACTGCTAAAACCGATTCTCACAATCGCGCCCCCTACCTGGTGCGCCAAAGATGTCGGTGAGAAACGACACCTATGGATCACAAGAATCCCTACTACGGTTGCGGGGCGCGGGGTTGATAGATGAGCGGGTCTAACAAAGAGCACGCGGTTTGTTTATCCAGGTTCGGGCCGCGAGGATGCGTAAAACCCTACTCCTGCTTTGGTGGATGTATTCAGTGTTCTTGAGCTAGCTACGGGGTGTAAAGAGCTCCAAAAGGCCGAATTCTTCTCCTGTGCGCCATGGGCCTCCTTTTATAGGCGAAAGGGACTGCCACAGTGGCACACAGGAGGTGTAAAGGTCTACAGTGGCATGAGGTTATCTCTCGTATTACAGGACAAGGTGCATTTAATGCATCGCTTAGGTGTCCTCTTGCTTTATCGGGGACGGGGGCGAGGCCCGTCCCGTCCGTCGCCGCTCCTCCAAGCTTCGACACGCGTCCTGGCCATCGATGCATGCGGTGCCATGTAGGCAGGCAGGTAGCTGAGGTGGCGCGGTGGTGAAGCCTCCATGAAGGGCCATACGTTGCCACGCAGGTGCCTGCCCAGCTGGTTGGGCTGGCAGCTGTATGGGAATGGCGGTGGAAGTTTGGTTGGTGTAGGCCTAACGGTGGCCCTGCTGGTGCGCTTGGCGAGTGCCTTGCCGGGTAGCCCGGCAAGGGTCTTGCCGGGTGGCCCGGCAAGGGTCTCGCCGTGGCGCGCAGGCGTCCCCGGCAAGGATCTTGCTAGGGGTCTTGTGGTTTTCTTCGGTGAGGATGGCTGCCTTCCCATGCTCAGTTGATCTTGGCTATCCTTTGTCTTCACAAAGATCTGCATGCCACCACAGAGGTGCCTTCCCGAGCCCTGGCCCCATGCCAATGATAGCGCTGGGGGGCCGTGGGCTCAAGGGCGGTTCACTGCGTTGGTGTGGGGCGAGCTGCCCCGGCAAGGGCCTTGCCTGGGCTGCCGAGCCTGCCCAGCAAGGGTCTTGTAGGGCGAACCTGCTTCGTCCCTCTGCTCTTTGTGGTCTTGGTCTTGACGTTGCTTTGCTTTGTCTTGTGTCTTTGGTCTTACTCTAGCTCACCTCCCTCGCTCTGCTTGGTGTGGTCGCGAGCGTGGCTCCGGCTGCCCGTGCACAGGTAAAGGGGTACAAAAATGTGCCCCCCTAGTTTTGTACACTGACACATGGTCTCGGAACACTGGAGACCGAAAGGTCGAACATGAGTCGTATAATAGGTATGATCAACATGGAGATGTTCACCATTGAAGACTACCCCATCTCACGTGATGATCGGACATGGGTTAGTTGATTTGGATCATGTATCATTTAGACAACTTGAGCGATGTTTATTTAAGTGGGATTTCATTAGTAATTTGATTATTTGAACTAAAATTTATCATGAACTTAGTCCTAATAGTCTTTGCAAAATTATATTGTAGATCAATGGCCCGTGCTACCGTTCCCTTGAATTTTAATGTGTTCCTAGAGAAAGGTAAGTTGAAAGATGATGGTAGCAACTCCAGGGGCGGAGTCCGTAACTTGAGGATTATCCTCATTGCTGCATAGAAGAATTATGTCCTTGATGCACCGCTAGGTGACAGACCTGCTACAGGAGCCGATGCGAATGTTATGAACGTCTGGTGGGCTCGATCTGTTGACTACTCTATAGTTCAGTGTGTCATGCTTTATGGCTTGGAACCGGGACTTCAAAAGCATTTTGAACGCCACAGAGCATATGATATGTTCCAAGAGCTGAAGTTGATATTTCAAGCTAATGCCCGGGTTGAGAGATATGAAGTCTCCAACAAGTTCTTTAGTTGTAAGATGGAGGAGAACAGTTCTGTCAGTGAACACATACTCAGAATGTCTGGGTACCACAACAACTTGACTCAGCTCGGAATTGATCTTCCAATCGAGTGTGTTATTGATAGAGTTCTTCAGTCACTGCCACCAAGCTACAAAGTCTTCATGATGAACTATAATATTCAAGGGATGACGAAAACGATTCCTGAGCTCTTCGTGATGCTGAAATCGACGGAGGTAGAAATCAAGAATGAGCATCAAGTGTAGATGGTTAACCAGACCACCAGTTTCAAGAAAAAGGGTAAGGGAAAGAAAGGGAACTTCAAGAAGACTAGCAAGCAAGTTGCTGCTCCCGTGAAGAAGCCCAAAGCTGGACCCAAGCCTGAAACTGAGTGCTGCTACTGCAAGGGAAATAGTCACTGGAAGTGGAACTGTCCCAAGTATTTTGCAGATAAGAAGGATGGCAAAGTGAACAAAGGTATATTTGATATACATGTTATTGATGTGTTCCTTACTAGTGCTCATAGTAGCGCCTGGGTATTTGATACTGGTTTGGTTGCTCATATTTGTAACTCAAAATAGGAGTTGCGAAATAAACAAAGATTGGCTAAGGACGAGGTGACGATGTGCGTTGGGAAGGTTCCAAGGTTGATGTGATCGCCGTCCGCACGCTACCTCTACATCTACCTTCAGGATTAGTTTTAGACCTCAATAATTGTTATTTGGTGCCAGCGTTGAGCATGAACATTATATCTAGATCTTGTTTATTGAGAGACGGTTATTCATTTATGTCGGAGAATAATGGTTGTTCTATTCATATGAGTAACATCTTTTATGGTCATGCATCCTTAGTGAATGGTCTATTCTTGTTGAATCTTGATCGTAGTGATACACATATTCATAATATTAATGCCAAAAGATGCAAAGTTGATAATGATAGTGCAACATACTTGTGGCACTGCCGTTTAGGTTATATAGGTCTAAAGTGAATGAAGAAACTCCATGCGGATGGACTTTTGGAATCACTTGATTATGAATCATTACATAATTGCGAACCATGCCTCATGTGTAAGATGACTAAATCTCTGTTCTCCGGAACAATGGAGCGAGCTAATGATTTATTGGAAATAATACATACTGATGTATGTGGTTCGATGAGTGCTGAAGCACGCGGCGGGTATCGTTATTTTCTAATCTTCACAGATGATTTGAGTAGGTATGGGTATATCTACTTGATGAAACACAAGTCTGAAACATTTGAAAAGTTCAAAGAATTTCAGAGTGAAGTGGAGAATCACCGTAACAAGAAAACAAAGTTTCTAGGATCTGATCGTGGAGGTGAATATTTGAGTTATGAGTTTGGCCTTCATTTAAGACAATGTGGAATTGTTTCACCACTCACGCCACCTAAAACACCACAGCGTAATGGTGTGTCTGAACGTCATATCTGTACTTTATTAGATATGGTGTGTTATATGATGTCTCTTACCGATTTGGCACTATTATTTTGGGGATATGCGTTAGAGACGGCCGCAGATGACCCACAAGTATAGGGGGTCAACTGTAGCACTTTTCGATAAGTACGAGTGTCGAACCCAACGAGGAGAAGAAGGAAATGATAAGTAGTTTTCAGTAAGGTAATGTCTGCAAGTGCTGAAATGTTAAGTAGCAGAGTAGTTTGATACCAAGATAATTTTTAACGAGCAAGTAACGATAATAGTAGCAAAAGTGCAGCAAGGTAGCCCAATCCTTTTGAGGCAAAGGACAGGCCAAAACGGTCTCTTATGATAAGCAAAGCGTTCTTGAGGGTACATGGGAATTTCATCTAGTCACTTTCATCATGTTGGTTTGATTTGTGTTCGCTACTTTGATAATTTGCTATGTGGGTGGACCGGTGCTTAGGTGTTGTTCTTACTTGAACAAAACTCCTAATTATGATTAACCTTCCCGCAAGCATCCGCGACTACGAGAAAAGTATTAAGAATAAATTCTAACCATAGCGTTAAACTTTTGGATCCAACCGGTCCCTTACGAAATAGCGCATAAACTGGGGTTTAAGCTTCTATCACTCTCGCAACCCACCATCTATTTGCTACTCCACAATGCATTCCCTTAGGCCCAAATATGGTGAAGTGTCATGTAGTCGACGTTCACATGACACCACTAAGGGAATAACAACATACATACTATCAAAATATCAAACACATATCAAGTTCACATGATTACTTGCAACATGATTTCTCCCGTGACCTCAAGAAGAAAAGTAACTACTCACAAATGATAAACATGCTCATGATCAGAGGGGTATTAAATAGCATAATGGATCTGAACATATAATATTCCACCAAATAAACCATATAGTGATCAACTACAAGATGTAATCAACACTACTAGTCACACACAAGCACCAATCTATAGTTCTTGTAACAAGATTGAAAATAAGAGATGAACTAGGGTTTGAGAGGAGATGGTGCTGTTGAAGATGTTGATGGAGATTTCCCTCCCCAAGATGGGAGAGTTTTTGGTGATGATGATGACGATGATTTCCCCCTCCGGGAGGGAAGTTCCCCCAGCGGAATCGCTCCGCCGGAGGGAAAAAGTGCTCCTACCCAAGTTCCGCCTCGAGACAGCGGTGCTCCATCCCCGAAGTCTCTCCTTGATTTTTTTCTAGGTCAAAATGACTTATATACCAGAAGATGGGCACCAGAGGTCGGCCAAGGAGGCCACAACCCACCAGGGCGCGCCCAGGTGGGTTGTGCCCACCAGGTGGCCCCCCTCTAGTGTTTATTGGCTCCAATATTCCTCAAATAATTCATAAAAAATCTTCGTAAAGTTTCAGCACATTTGGAGTTGTGCAGAATAGGTGGCCTGACGTAGCTTTTCCAGGTCCAGATCTCCAGCTGCCGGAATTCTCCCTCTTGGTGGGTTCCTTGTAAATTATGAGAGAAAGGCATTAGAATTACTCCAAAAAAACATTGTTATGGATAAAAACATTATAAATAACAGTAAGGAAACATGATGCAAAATGGACGTATCAGCCGCATTCACATTAAATAGGGCACCTTCTAAATCTGTTGAAATGACACCGCATGAACTATGATTTGGCAAGAAACCTAAGCCGCTGTTTCTTAAAGTTTGGGGATGTGACGCTTATGTCAAAAGGCTTCAGCCTAATAAGCTTGAACCCAAAGCGGAGAAGTGCGTACTCATAGGATACCCTAAAGAAACTATTGGGTATACCTTCTACCATAGATCCGAAGGCAAGATCTTTGTTGCTAAGAATGAGTCATTTCTAGAGAAGGAGTTTCTCTCGAAAGAAGTGAGTAGGAGGAGAGTAGAACTTGATGAGGTAGTTGTACCTTCTATCAAATTGGAAAGTAGCACATCAAAGAGAATCGTTCTCGTGATGTCTACACCAACCAGAGAGGAAGTAAATGATAATCATGAAACTTCAGATCAAGTTACTACTGAACCTCGTAGGTCGAGCAGAACACATACCGCACTAGAGTGGTACGGTAATCCTGTCCTAGAAGTCATATTTCTAGATAACGGCGCACCTACGAACTATGAGGAAGCTATGATGAGCCCAGATTCCGACAAATGGCTTGAGGCCATGAAATCTGAGATAGGATCCATGTATGAGAACAAAGTATGGACTTTGGTGGACTTGCCCGATGATCGGCAAGCCATTGTGTCGTGGATTTGTCACGGCAGATGTCCTTAGTGTCAAGACTTAGTCGCGAGGCCAACGCATCTATGTGGTAGCTTGAGAGGGGTTGAGTAGGACGAGAGACGCAGGGCGGATCAACACACAAGACAAGGGTTTAGACAGCTTCGGGCCCCGGGAAACATCATCCGGTAAAAACCCTACATGCTGTTTGAGGCTAGGTCTCATTATCATCCCGAGGGAGACGCCGTAAACCGGCTCTTGTGTCTAGCCCTAGAGATTATTGATTGTTGTCTCTCTAACTTGTCCCTCTTTGGGGAGCCCTGCCCCTCCTTATATATGTTGAAGGGGCGGTTTACATGTGGAGTCCTATTGTGATTAGGACTAGTCTATCTCTAATACAAACCGGATACAAGTCCTGGTTTTAACTCCTTTGTAAGGCAAATATTCCTTTCCTCTTAAACCGGCCCACAATAGTTGAACCGGCCTTCATGAACCGCCAGACGGGCCACCGGGTCTTGTCGCTCCTCTGACCCGTCCGTCGGGTTACCAGTGAGTTACAACGTCCCGACGGGTTGCTGGTAAACCGCCAGGTCTGGGCGGGTCACCAGACGAATATCGCCAAGTCCGGCCGGGTTAACTTCCGGCCGGTTTACACCGCGGGGTATATCCCCGACATTAGCCCCCAAGTTTAGCTTGGATTTATCCATGGTAAACTTATGCTGCAAAATAAACACAAGAACAAATTTGACAGGTTGTGCTCTGGGTTAAGAATTCTTGTAGACCGGCACTGATCATCCTTAAGTCCTTGTTATTCCCTCCTTCTAGAAAATCCGGATCAATAACCAGCTTCATACTCAAATTGCTGACATTGGTTTCTCATAGAAAAATATTGTGAAGAATAATCCACTTGAGTCGGCTTCCAAAGCGCCGGTTTAAGAAATATTGGTCTTGAAATATTCATCTGATATTCAGCCGGTTTGAAGATGACCCCGGTCTTGAAAACTTGCCGGTTTAACATTACCAAATGGCCGGGTTATAAAAACTGATGACCCCGGATTATGATTGTTGCAGACATCGGTTCATGATTGTTGCCAACATCGGTTTATGATTGGTGACGCCGGGTCAATCTGATTTGCTCAACAGATAATTTGAAAATCTTTCTTCGATAATAATATAATAGCTGTAGCCCTCAAGTGCCGGGTTGTCATGCTTGCAGCAACCTGGGACTTGTAATTGACTGATGCCCATAAAACTTCAACCAATGTAGCCCCCAAGGGCCGGGTCATTATGTAATAATCAGCAGGGACTTTGTAAATATAATCTTGTAAACTTTGAACAGCCACTTGTAGCCCCCAAGGACCGGCTCAGTAAGATAATATTGAGCTTGAATAGTTGACAGGAGCAATTGGTAGCCCCTAAGGGCCAGCTCATTACGATGTGATGAGTTGGGTCTTCAATAAGATGAGCAAAAATGTAGCCCCCAAGTGTCGGGTTGTAAGCCTGCAGCAACTCGGGACTATTCCTTCAATTGTAGAAAATGATAACCATTGCGCTAAAGCGACTTTGAAAACCTTAATCATAATATTAATAACCATAATCAAAATTCAGCCATGTTGGCTATTTGAATAATATAATCCGGTATGAAAACTTTATTCATTCAATACCATAATCAAAATTCAACCAAGTTTGGCTATTTGAATAACCCAATGATTTATAAGCGCATAATTCCAATGGCGCAATCCAAATATATACTGGCGACTTATAGTCCAAAGCCATGCCGGTTTAATAAACACCGGACAATTTCTCATCATAGACTGGCGATTTACAATCGAAAGCCAGGCCGGTTTAATAAACACCGGATAATTTCTCATCAGATACTGGCAACTTATCGTCTTAAAACCAGGCCGGTTTTATAAACACCGGTGATTTATAATCATGCTTTATTCAACCTATTTCTGCATACAACAAGTTTAAAGTGTCCTGGCGGTTTACCGCTGGACGGGTCATAATGCCCAACATATAACCCAATGATTTATAACCAAGGCTGCGCTTAAGAATAATCAAATATGAAATATATCATACCTGTGATATAATCGGTTTACCAACTTTTTGTAGTAAGAGTGATAACCCCAATCTTGAGTAATGATAACTCCTTCCATATTGTGCCGGTTTATGATAAAACCGTACCGGGTTGTGATAAACACCGGTTTAACAATATATAATACTGGTGACCTGTAGTCAAACCAGACCGGGTTGATAATCTCCGGATTATAACTTGATCATGTACTCATAACTTGTAGTTGAAAGCCGAGCCAGGTTGATAAACACCGGTTTACTCCATAATAGGATGGTAACAGAAAATCAAACCGGGCAGATAATCTCCGGTCTAAAAATGGACCGTGTTCCGCCAATTTAGCTGCTTGAACCGGTACAAAATACTGTCGGTTTAAAAAACGCAAATAAAATAGCAACTTCTCAAGAAAGGCTATTAAAGCAAAAGCAATGGCAACAATTTTTTGCAAAAGAAGAGCTCTACTGAGCTTGGTCAGATGGAATTACCATGGTCAGACGCAACCAAGCCCCCCGAAGGCGTAGCAATGGTGCCAGTCAGCCAGGACCCCAAAATGACTCGTGGCGTTACGCCGGCCAAGTGGCATTGCATTGGTTCGGATTCAACCAAGCCCCCAAGTGACTCAGTGGCCTAGGGCCGATCAAGTGGCATTGCATTGGTTCGGACACGACCAAGCCCCCAAATGACTTATTGGCTGTTTAAAAGCCGATCAGAAGGCATTACCATCATCAAGACATGACCGAGCTCCCCTAAGGTGTAACTACGGTTCAAGTCGATTAGGTCCCCAACTGACTTAGTGGCAAATATGCCAGCCAGAAGGCATTACCGTCGTCAAGACATGACCAAGATCCCAGGAGGTGTAGCTACGGTTCAAGTCGACTAGGTCCCCAACTGACTTTGTAAGGACAGCTATGTTCTCTTTGGTTCGAATACGACCTATGTTTGAACAGGAAGCCCCATGTTTGAACCGCGCATCATGGCAGCAGGTCCTCTTCAGTAATTTTTAACTTTTGCAAGAGATAAATTCTTTTTGAACCGGGATTTTGAACCGGATATTGAAAGCTTCAAAGCTGTGGGAGACATCTTTCCCTTGCACCGGATTTTAAACCGGAATCTTCATTTTCAGCCGGAAATTTTCTGACGGCCTTTAAGCTCGAACTTGCGAGAAGTTAATTCCTTTTTGAACCGGACATTGTTAAACCGGATCTGAGCACTTCAGAACTTTGTGGGAGAATAGATTTCTCTTGAACCGGATTGTAAACCGGATATTTGAGAGCTTCAGTGACACTGACTTTCCTTCAGCTAGGTTTCAAACCGGAATCCTTTCTGATGATCCGAGACTTCTTCATTGAGTCGGGATTTTGTAACTGTCATATACTTTCCAAGCCGGAAATTTTCTGACGGCTTTTAAATTTTCATCAACATAACAGTAGCCTCCGGGATCGGGTTATCTTTTCCTCCATCGTCCTCGGGTTCTTAAACCGGCTAAAACTTGTCATATCATCATAGCCCCCAAGTCTCAAGGTGACTCGAGGAGTTGGCTTGAGATTCTCCATATTTGACCGTGATATAAACCGGCATACCTTGTATATCATTGGTGTTGATAACACGATGTGAATACACAGAAGGTTGAGGTGACTGCGGCGGGTTGTAAATGATCCCGTATGAACCGTGTCAGCAACTCGGCCAATGGTTCCTTCCAACTGGTGATTTGAAGTTAACCAAACTGTAGCGGCGGTGACTTGTGCGCCTGCCCATTGATCCATCCAGTGCAGACGGCGGTTGATGATAATTTGCCTCCAATTTGAAAGAAAACCGGGCTACCCAAGCTGTGACTTGTTCATACTCAATAACTGGCTCGCGCAGACAGGTGCGGCCCGATATGTTGATGTAGACCGGACTGCGGGGGATGGCAGCCTGTGCATGCGCTATTGGGTAATTCGCATGGTCCTGACGAGTTGACGTGGACTGGATCGCGATATAAACCGGCACGGGTTATCCAATAGCTCAGTGATATAATAATCCCCTTTTTGCAACAGACAATTTGTCTTGATATGTTTAGCCGGAAAATATCCACCGCGGAGTTGACGATCACCACAGTGAAACTGAAATCAATCATGGCAAGTCAGCCATGCGAACAGACAGATGAACCGGTCGCGGCATTGTAAACCGGTGCGGAGCAAGTAGTCCTCCGCGCCGCAAACCAGCGCGGTCGCGGGAGACGGCCACGGTGTTGTAAAGAGCAGTCCCGGTAATTGCGGGCGCGGTCCTGGTAAGCTGATGTAAACCGGACCACAGGGACGGCGACTTGCGCATGCTCATTCATCGGGTGGTATGACACGGACGAAACGCCGATGCAGAATATTGCTAGCGCGTGCTCCGTGCCTGTAACATAGCGCCTCATTTGTAATGAACAATTATCCTGCATAAACAGTATTGCAGACCAAGGCAAAGATAAACTGCTCTTTGATATGTGCTAATAAAATATATCTGAGATGGATATCACCTGATGTGTTTAGGCCGGAAATAACCCGCCATGAAGTTGATGATAACTGTATGAAGCTGAAATTAACCACGGGTGAACCAGCCTCATTGTGGTAAACCGGTGCGGACGGGTGAGTCGGCCGTGATGTTTGTAAACCGGCGCGGACAATGAACCATCCGCATGCGTTGGACGGATGTAAACCGAACAGCGGGGGCGGCGATTTGCATGTGTATCTGTCGAGCAACATGGCCCGAAAGAACGCCACTGCAAAACTATACTGGCACGCGCTCCATGTCTGCGGTATAACAATACCTTTGTCATAAGTAATTATCCTGCATAAAAATATTTACAGTGCAAAGTAATTGTTCTTTTGACAAAAACAATAAGTATTAATAAGAGAAATTTAGATGGATATCACCTGATTCGTTCAGGCAACGGATGATCCGTTAAACGCGACAGAGGCGGCTCCTACAGTAGAGGCGGCTCAACGTGGCCTCGATGGCTCAATCACAGCAGAAACGGCTCAACGTGGGCGATTCATCGCGGTGAATCCGGGTCATGAATGTAGACTCCCGGTCGTGATTGTCTTCCTTTCCCGGTTGTGCCTCCAGTCCAATCCAGAATTCTGCTCGTCCGTAAGTCACCATACGTGCATTCGCAGAGGCGAACTGGATGACTCTGCACTCATACGCGCACGCGGGGCAGCAGCAGAAGCGGTGCTTCAAGGCGCAGGGAGGCCAGCACACAACGTTGGATGTGCGCGGCAGCTCAGCGTTGCGGTGGCCCCACGCAAAGTAGTATGCTGATTGATCTTTTTTTCTTCCTTTTTACCTGCTACTTACGGCCAGCACACCTCACGTGATGAGCCATGGCCACTCGGATTTGGCTTCCAAGTAGTGTACTAGTAAGTAGCAATTGACTCCTTGCCTTTTTCGTTAGATCCCTATTTGAGTCAGAGTAGTATTCATCATGTATGAGCTGTTACACCCGTCCGAGTCTATCTTGGTTTTGATGATTCAACTCCTTTTTCTGTGGTAGTACTTTCCTTAACACGTCTAGAAATCCATTAAAAAAGCTGCAGCAACTTTCCGGCCATATGTGACCTTGATCGATTTGTCCACTTGAGCGCTGCAGTGTGGCTTCCTGACGAATAGTAAAACACAAGTAGTACTGCTCCATTAATCTTGATGGGAGCAGTTGGCCTATTTTTGGATCTTCACCTAGAATAAATAGTAGCTTCGATTGACGGCCCCTGGACTTGCAGTGTCGTAGTCAAAAATTCCTTATCCATCACTTGCGTCCTGCTGAATCGCCCAGGCTAACTCGGACCCAGCGGAATCACCACGGTGCGTGAGGCAGCCGCACAAGTAACCCTAAAATAGTCTCAATCTCAAGCCCATCGCAGCAAAACGCTTCGTCAATCTTGACCAATGAACTCATAGCTGATATGATTTTTTTTCACGGCGGCTATTATTGAACCGGAAAATTGCGAACCTCTAGAACCCTAGAAAAGATCCCTCCAAGAACTCAACACCATCCTGCGCGGGCCCCACGGTGGGCGCCAACTGTCGTGGATTTGTCACGGCAGATGTCCTTAGTGTCAGGACTTAGTCGCGAGGCCAACGCATCTATGTGGTAGCTTGAGAGGGGTTGAGTAGGACGAGAGATGCAGGGCGGATCAACACACAAGACAAGGGTTTAGACAGCTTCGGGCCCCGGGAAACATCATCCGGTAAAAACCCTACATGCTGTTTGAGGCTAGGTCTCATTATCATCCCGAGGGAGACGCCGTAAACCGGCTCTTGTGTCTAGCCCTAGAGATTATTGATTGTTGTCTCTCTAACTTGTCCCTCTTTGGGGAGCCCTGCCCCTCCTTATATATGTTGAAGGGGCGGTTTACATGTGGAGTCCTATTGGGATTAGGACTAGTCTATCTCTAATACAAACCGGATACAAGTCCTGGTTTTAACTCCTTTGTAAGGCAAATATTCCTTTCCTCTTAAACCGGCCCACAATAGTTGAACCGGCCTTCATGAACCGCCAGACGGGCCACCGGGTCTTGTCGCTCCTCTGACCCGTCCGTCGGGTTACCAGTGAGTTACAACGTCCCGACGGGTTGCTGGTAAACCGCCAGGTCTGGGCGGGTCACCAGACGAATATCGCCAAGTCCGGCCGGGTTAACTTCCGGCCGGTTTACACCGCGGGGTATATCCCTGACACATTGAGAATAAATGGATCTTCAAGAGGAGGACAGACGCTGATGGTAATATCACTGTCTACAAAGCTCAACTTGTCACAAAAGGTTTTCGACAAGTTCAAGGGGTTGACTATGATGAGACTTTCTCACCCGTAGCGATGCTTAAGTCTGTCAGAATCTTGTTAGCAATTGCCGCATCTTATGATCATGGAATCTGACAAATGGATGTCAAAATTGCATTCCTTAACGGGTTTATTAAAGAAGAGTTGTATATGATGCAACCAGAAGGTTTTGTCAATCCTAAGGGTGCTAACAAAGTGTGCAAGCTCCAGCTATCCATCTATGGACTAGTGCAAACTCGAAGTTAGAATATACGCTTTGATGAGGTGATCAATGCATTTGGTTTTATACAGACTTAGGCTGAAGCCTGTATTTACAAGAAAGTAAGTGGGATCTGTGTAGCATTTCTGATATTATATGTGGATGACGTATTGCTGACTGGAAATGATATAGAATTTCTGGATAGCATAAAAGGATATTTGAATAAGAATTTTTCAATGAAATACCTCGGTGAAGCTGCTTACATATTGGGCATCAAGATCTATAGGGATAGATCGAGACGCTTAATAGGACTTTCACACAGCGCATACCTTGACAAAGTTCTGAAGAAGTTCATAATGGACCGGTCAAAGAAATGGTTCTTGCCTATGTTGCAAGGTGTGAAATTGAGTCAGACTCAAAGTCCGACCACAGCAGAAGATAGAGATAGAATGAAAGTCATGCCCTATGCCTCAGCCATAGGTTCTATAATGTACGTCAAGCTGTGTACCAGACCAGATGTGTGCCTTGCCATAAGTTTGGCAGGGAGGTACCAAAGTAATCCAAGAGTGGATCACTAGACAACAGTCAAGAATATCCTGAAGTGCCTAAAAAGGACCAAGGATATGTTTCTCGTTTATGGAGGTGACGAAGAGCTCGTCGTAAAAAGTTACGTCGATGCTAGCTTCGACACAGATCTGGATGACTCTAAGTTGCAAACCGGATACATATTTATACTGAATGATGGAGCTGCCAGTTGGTGCAGTTCTAAGCAGACCATCGTGGAAGGATCTACATGTGAAGCAGAGTACATGGCTGCTTCGGAAGCAGCGCATGAAGGAGTCTAGATGAAGGAGTTCATATCCGATCTGGGTGCAATACCCAATGCATTGGGTCTAATGATAATATTTTGTGACAACACTGGAGCAATTGCCATAGCAAAGCAGCCCGGGTTTCACATGAGAACCAAACACATGAAGCGACGCTTCAACTTCATTCATGAAAAGATCAAGGATGGAGATATAGAAATTTGCAAAGTACATACGGGTCTAAATGTGGCAGACTGGTTGACTAAACCTCTTTCACGGTCAAAACATGATCAGCACCAAGACTCCATGGGTGTTAGATTCATCACAATGTAATCTAGATTATTGACTCTAGTGCAAGTGGGAGACTGTTGGAAATTGTTGGGGAACGTAGTAATTTCAAAAAAATTCCTATGCACACGCAAGATCATGGTGATGCATAGCAACGAGAGGGGAGAGTGTTGTCTACGTACCCTCGTAGACCGAAGAGGAAGCGTTGACGCAACATAGAGGAAGTAGTCGTACGTCTTCCCGGTCCAACCGATCCAAGCACCGTTACTTGGGCACCTCCGAGTTCTTGGCACACATTCAGCTCGATGACGCTCCCCGGGCTCTGATACAGCAAAGCTTCGGGGAGGAGTTCCATCAGCACGATGGCGTGGTGACGATCTTGATGTCCAACCGTCGCAGGGCTTCACCTAAGCACCGCTACAATATGACCGAGGTGGAATATGGTGGACGGGGGGCACCGCACACTGCTAAGGAACGATCACGAAGATCAACTTGTGTGTCTATGGGGTGCCCCCCTGCCCCTGTATATAAAGGAGCCAAGGGGAGGGGGCGGCCGGCCAAGGAGGGGCGCGCCAGGGGGAGTCCTACTCCCACCGGGAGTAGGACTCCCTTCTTTCCTAGTTGGAGAAGGAGAAGGGGGAAAGAGGAGGAAGAGGGAAAGGAAAGGGGGGGTGTCGCCCCCCTTCCCTTGTCCTATTCGGACTAGGAAGGGGAGGGGCGCGCGGCCACCTCCTGCCTCCTTTTCTCTTCTCCCTCAAGGCCCCTGTAGGCCCAATAAACCCCCGGGGGGTTCCGGTAACCCCCGGTACTCCGGTAAAATGCCGATTTCACCCGGAACGATTCCGATGTCCAAATATAGGCTTCCAATATATCGATCTTTATGTCTTGATCATTTCGAGACTCCTCGTCATGTCCATGATCACATCCAGGACTCCGACAACCTTCGGTACATCAAAATACATAAACTCATAATGAAACTGTCATCGTAACATTAAGCGTGCGGACCCTACGGTTCGAGAACAATGTAGACATGACCGAGACACGTCTCCAGTCAATAACCAATAGCGGGACCTGGATGCCCATATTGGTTCCTACATATTCTACGAAGATCTTTATCGGTCAGACCGCATAACAACATACGTTGTTCCCTTTGTCATCGCTATGTTACTTGCTCGAGATTCGATCGTCGGTATCCAATACCTATTTCAATCTCGTTACCGGCAAGTCTCTTTACTCGTTCCGTAATACATCATCTAGCAACTAACTCATTAGTTGCAATGCTTGCAAGGCTTATGTGATGTGCATTACCGAGAGGGCCCAGAGATACCTCTCCGACAATTGGAGTGACAAATCCTAATCTCGAAATACGCCAACCCAACATCTACCTTTGGAGACACCTGTAGAGCTCCTTTATAATCACCCAGTTACGTTGTGACGTTTGGTAGCACACAAAGTGTTCCTCCGGCAAACGGGAGTTGCATAATCTCATAGTCATAGGATCATGTATAAGTCATGAAGAAAGCAATAGCAACATACTAAACGATCGGGTGCTAAGCTAACGAATGGGTCATGTCAATCACATCATTCTCCTAATGATGTGATCCCGTTAATCAAATGACAACTCATGTCTATGGCTAGGAAACTTAACCATCTTTGATCAACGAGCTAGTCAAGTAGAGCCATACTAGTGACACTCCGTTTGTCTATGTATTCACACATGTATTATGTTTCCGGTTAATACAATTCTAGCATGAATAATAAACATTTATCATGAAATAAGGAAATAAATAATAACTTTATTATTGCCTCTAGGGCATATTTCCTTCAGTCTCCCACTTGCACTAGAGTCAATAATCTAGTTCACATCGCCATGTGATTTAACAGCAATAGTTCACATCACCATGTGATTAACACCCATAGTTCACATCGATATGTGACCAACAGCAAAAGGGTTTACTAGAGTCAGTAATCTAGTTCACATCGCTATGTGATTAACACCCAAAGAGTACTAAGGTGTGATCATGTTTGCTTGTGAGATAATTTTAGTCAACTGGTCTGTCATATTCAGATCCGTAAGTATTTTGCAAACTTCTATGTCAACAATATTTTGCATGGAGCTACTCTAGCTAATTGCTCCCACTTTCAATATGTATCTAGACCGAGACTTAGAGTCATCTAGATTAGTGTCAAAACTTGCATCGACGTAACCCTTTACGACGAACCTTTTGTCACCTCCATAATCGAGAAACATATCCTTATTCCACTAAGGATAATTTTGACCGTTGTCCAGTGATCTACTCCTAGATCACTATTGTACTCCCTTGCTAAACACAGTGTAGGGTATACAATAGATCTGGTACACAGCATGGCATACTTTATAGAACCTATGGCCAAGGCATAGGGAATGACTTTCATTCTCTTTCTATCTTCTGCCGTGGTCGGGTTTTGAGTCTTACTCAATTTCACACCTTGTAACATAGGCAAGAACTCTTTCTTTCACTGTTCCATTTTGAACTACTTCAAAATCTTGTCAAGGTATGTACTCATTGAAAACTTATCAAGCGTCTTGATCTATCTCTATAGATCTTGATGCTTAATATGTAAGCAGCTTCACCGAGGTCCTTCTTCGAAAAACTCCTTTCAAATACTCCTTTATGCTTCGTAGAATAATTCTACATTATTTCCGATCAACAATATGTCATTTACATATACTTATCAGAAATGTTGTAGTGCTCCCACTCACTTTCTTGTAAATACAGACTTCACCGCAAGTCTGTATTAAAACTATATGCTTTGATCAACTTATCAAAGCGTATATTCCAACTCCGAGATGCTTGCACCAATCCATAGATGGATTGCTGGAGCTTGCATATTTTGTTAACACCTTTAGGATCGACAAAACCTTCTAGTTGCATCGTATACAACTCTTCTTTAATAAATCCATTAAAGAATGTAGTTTTGTTTATCCATTTGCCGGATTTCATAAAATGCGGCAATTGCTAACATGATTCGGACAGACTTAAGCATCGCTACGGGTGAGAAGGTCTCATCGTAGTCAATCCCTTGAACTTGTCGAAAACCTTTTGCTACAAGTCGAGCTTTGTAGACAATAACATTACCGTCAGCGTCAGTCTTCTTCTTGAAGATCCATTTATTCTCAAATTGCTTGCCGATCATCGGGCAAGTCAACCAAAGTCCACACTTTGTTCTCATACATGGATCCCATCTCAGACTTCATGGCTTCAAGCCATTTTGCGGAATCTGGGCTCACCATCGCTTCATCATAGTTTGTAGGTTCATCATGATCCAGTAGCATGACTTCCAGAATAGGATTTTCGTACCACTCTGGTGCGGATCTTATTCTGGTTGATCTATGAGGTTCAATAGTAACTTGATCTGAAATTTCATGATCATCATCATCAACTTCCTCACTAATTGGTGTAGGTGTCGCAGAAACTGGTTTTTGTGATGAACTACTTTCCAATAAGTGAGCAGGTACGGTTACCTCATCAAGTTCTACTTTCCTCCCACTTACTTCTTTCGAGAGAAACTCCTTCTCTAGAAAGGATCCATTCTCAGCAACGAATATCTTGCCTTTGGATCTGTGATAGAAGGTGTACCCAACTGTCTCCTTTGGGTATCCTATGAAGACATATTTCTCTGATTTGGTTTGAGCTTATCAGGATGAAACTTTTTCACATAAGCATCACAACCCCAAACTTTAAGAAACGACAACTTTGGTTTCTTGCTAAACCATAGTTCATATAGTGTCATCTCAACGGATTTAGATGGTGCCCTATTTAACGTGAATGCAGCTGTCTCTAATGCATAACCCCAAAACGATAGTGGTAAATCGGTAAGAAACATCATAGATTGCACTATATCCAATAAAGTACGGTTATGACGTTTGGACACACCATTATGTTGTGGTGTTCCAGGTGGCATGAGTTTGTGAAACTATTCCACATTGTTTTAATTGAAGGCCAAACTCGTAAGTCAAATATTTTACCTCTGCGATCATATCTTTGAAACTTTTATTTTTGTTATGATGATTCTCCACTTCACTCTGAAATTCTTTGAACTTTTCAAATGTTTCAGACTAGTGTTTCATCAAGTAGATATACTCATATCTGCTCAAATCATCTGTGAAGGTCAGAAAATAATGATACCTGCCGTGAGCCTTAACACTCATCAGATCGCATACATCAGTATGTATTATTTCCAACAAGTCAGTTTCTCGCTCCATTGTTCTGGAGAACGGAGTTTTAGTCATCTTGCCCATAAGGCATGGTACGCAAGCATCAAGTGATTCATAATCAAGTGATTCCAAAATCCCATCAGCATGGAGTTTCTTCATGCGCTTTACACCAATATGACCTAAACGGCAGTGCCACAAATAAGTTGCACTATCATTATTAACTTTGCATCTTTTGGCTTCAATATTATGAATATGTGTATCACTACGATCGAGATCGAACGAACTATTTTCATTGGGTGTATGACCATCGAAGGTTCTATTCATGTAAGCAGAACAACAATTGTTCTCTAACTTAAATGAATAATCGTATTGCAATAAACATGATCAAATCATATTTATGCTCAACTCAAACACCAAATAACACTTATTTAGGTTCAACACTAATCCCGAAAGTATAGTGAGTGTGCGATGATGATCATATCAATCTTGGAACTACTTCCAACACACATCGCCACTTCACCCTTAACTAGTCTCTGTTTATTCTGCAACTCCCGTTTCAAGTTACTAATCATAGCAGTTGAACTAGTATCAAATACTTAGGGGTTGCTATAAACACTATTAAAGTACACATCAATAACATGTATATCAAATATACCTTTGTTTACTTTGCCATCCTTTCTTATCCGCCAAATACTTGGGGCAGTTTTGCTTCCAATGACCAGTCCCTTTGCAGTAGAAGCACTTAGTCTCAGGCTTAGGTCCAGACTTGGGCTTTTCACTTGAGCAGCAACTTGCTTGCCGTTCTTCTTGAAGTTCCCCTTCTTTCCCTTTGCCCTTTTTTTGAAACTAGTGATCTTGTTAACCATCAACACTTGATGTTTTTCTTGATTTCTACCTTCGTCGATTTTAGCATCACGAAGAGCTTGGGAATCGTTTCCGTTATCCCTTGCATATTATAGTTCATCACGAAATTCTACTAACTTGGTGATGTTGACTAGAGATTTCTGTCAATCACTATCTTATCTGGAAGATTAACTCCCACTTGATTCAAGCGATTGTAGTACCCAGACAATCTGAGCACATGCTCACTAGTTGAGCGATTCTCCTCCATCTTTTAGCTATAGAACTTGTTTGAGACTTCATATCTCTCAACTCGGGTATTTGCTTGAAATATTAACTTCAACTCCTGGAACATCTCATATGGTCCATGACGTTCAAAACGTCTTTGAAATCCCGATTCTAAGCTGTTAAGCATGGTGCACTAAACTATCAAGTAGTCATCATATTGAGCTAGCCAAACGTTCATAGCGTCTGCATCTGCTCCTGCAATAGGCATGTCACCTAGCGGTGCATCAAGGACATAATTCTTCTGTGCAACAATGAGGATAAACCTCAGATCACGGATCCAATCCGCATCATTGCTACTAACATCTTTCAACACAATTTTCTCTAGGAACATATCAAAATAAACATATGAAAGCAACAACGCGAGCTATTGATCTACAACATAGATATGCTAATACTACCAGGACTACGTTCATGATAAATTAAAGTTCAATTAATCATATTACTTAAGAACTCCCACTTAGATAGACATCCCTCTAATCCTCTAAGTGATCACGTGATCCAAATCAACTAAACCATGTCCGATCATCATGTGAGATGGAGTAGTTTCAATGGTGAACATCACTATGTTGATCATATCTAATATATGATTCACGCTCGACCTTTCGGTCTCCGTGTTCCGAGGCCATATCTGTTATATGCTAGGCTCGTCAAGTTAAACCTGAGTATTCCGCGTGTGCAACTGTTTTGCACCCGTTGTATTTGAACGTAGAGACTATCACACCCGATCATCACGTGGTGTCTCAGCACAAAGAACTTTCGCAACGGTGCATACTCAGGGAGAACACTTTTACTATGATAATTTAGTGAGGGATCATCTTATAATGCTACTGTCAATCAAAGCAAGATAAGATGCATAAATGATAAACATCACATGCAATCAATATAAGTGATATGATATGGCCATCATCATCTTGTGCTTGTGATCTCCATCTTCGAAGCACCGTCATGATCACCATCGTCACCGGCGCGACACCTTGATCTCCATCGTAGCATCGTTGTCGTCTCGCCAATCTTATGCTTCTACGACTATCGCTACCGCTTAGTGATAAAGTAAAGCATTACAGGGTGATTGCATTGCATACAATAAAGCGACAACCATATGGCTCCTGTCAGTTGCCGATAACTCGGTTACAAAACATGATCATCTCATACAATAAAATTTAGTATCATGCCTTGACCATATCACATCACAACATGCCCTGCAAAAACAAGTTAGACGTCCTCTACTTTGTTTGTTGCAAGTTTTACGTGGCTGCTACGGGCTTAAGCAAGAACCAATCTTACCTACGCATCAAAACCACAACGATAGTTTGTCAAGTTGGTGCTGTTTTAACCTTCGCAAGGACCGGTCGTAGCCACACTCGGTTCAACTAAAGTTGGAGAAACTGACACCCGCCAGCCACCTGTGTGCAAAGCACGGCGGTAGAACCAGTCTCGCGTAAGCATACGCGTAATGTCGGTCCGGGCCGCTTCATCCAACAATACCGCCGAACCAAAGTATGACATGCTAGTAAGCAGTATGACTTATATCGCCCACAACTCACTTGTGTTCTACTCGTGCATATAACATCAACACATAAAACCTAGGCTCTGATACCATTGTTGGGGAACGTAGTAATTTCAAAAAAAATCCTACGCACACGCAAGATCATGGTGATGCATAGCAACGAGAGGGGAGAGTGTTGTCTACGTACCCTCGTAGACCGAAGCGGAAGCGTTGACGCAACGTAGAGGAAGTAGTCGTACGTCTTCCCGGTCCAACCGATCCAAGCACCGTTACTCCGGCACCTCCGAGTTCTTGGCACACGTTCAGCTCGATGATGCTCCCCGGGCTCCGATCCAGCAAAGCTTCGGGGAGGAGTTCCGTCAGCACGACGGCGTGGTGACGATCTTGATGTTCAACTGTCGCAGGGCTTCGCCTAAGCACCGCTACAATATGACCGAGGTGGAATATGGTGGAGGGGGGCACCGCACACGGCTAAGGAACGATCACGAAGATCAACTTGTGTGTCTATGGGGTGCCCCCTGCCCCCGTATATAAAGGAGCCAAGGGGAGGGGGGGCCGACCAAGGAGGGGCGCGCCAGGGGGGAGTCCTACTCCCACCGGGAGTAGGACTCCCTTCATTCCTAGTTGGAGAAGGAGAAGGGGGGAAAGAGGAGGAAGAGGGAAAGGAAAGGGGGGGCGCCGCCCCCCTTCCCTTGTCCTATTCAGACTAGGAAGGGGAGGGGGCGCGGCCACCTCCTGCCTCCTTTTCTCTTCTCCCTCAAGGCCCATGTAGGCCCAATAAACCCCTGGGGGGTTCCGGTAACCCCCGGTACTCCGGTAAAATGCCGATTTCACCCGGAACGATTCCGATGTCCAAATATAGGCTTCCAATATATCGATCTTTATGTCTCGACCATTTCGAGACTCCTCGTCATGTCCATGATCACATCCGGGACTCCGAACAACCTTCCATACATCAAAATACATAAACTCATAATGAAACTGTCATCGTAACGTTAAGCGTGCAGACCCTACGGTTCGAGAACAATGTAGACATGACCGAGACACGTCTCCGGTCAATAACCAATAGCGGGACCTGGATGCCCATATTAGTTCCTACATATTCTACGAAGATCTTTATCGGTTAGACCGCATAACAACATACGTTGTTCCCTTTGTCATCGGTATGTTACTTGCCCAAGATTCGATCTCGGTATCCAATACCTTGTTCAATCTAGTTACCGGCAAGTCTCTTTACTCGTTCCGTAATACATCATCTCGCAACTAACTCACTAGTTGCAATGCTTGCAAGGCTTATGTGATGTGCATTACTGAGAGGTCCCGGAGATACCTCTCCGACAATCGGAGTGACAAATCCTAATCTCGAAATATGCCAACCCAACATCTACCTTTGGAGACACCTGTAGAGCTCCTTTATAATCACCCAGTTACGTTGTGACGTTTGGTAGCACATAAAGTGTTCCTCCGGCAAACGGGAGTTGCATAATCTCATAGTCATAGGAACATGTATAAGTCATGAAGAAAGCAATAGCAACATACTAAACGATCGGGTGCTAAGCTAACGAATGGGTCATGTCAATCACATCATTCTCCTAATGATGTGATCCCGTTAATCAAATGACGACTCATGTCTATGGCTAGGAAACTTAACCATCTTTGATCAACGAGCTAGTCAAGTAGAGGCATACTAGTGACACTCTGTTTGTCTATGTATTCACACATGTATTATGTTTCCGGTTAATACAATTCTAGCATGAATAATAAACATTTATCATGAAATAAGGAAATAAATAATAACTTTATTATTGCCTCTAGGGCATATTTCCTTCAGAAATATGCCATAGATGCAATAATAAAGTGATTATTATTATATTTCCTTAATCATGATAAAGGTATATTATCCATGCTATAATCATATTGGTCAGAAACTTAAATACATGTGTGAATACATAAAAAAATAACAGGTCCCTAGTAAGCCTCTACTAGACTAGCTCGTTGATCAAAAGATGGTTAAGGTTTCCTGACCCTAGACATGAGTTGTCGTTTGATAACAGGATCACATCATTAGGATAATGATGTGATGGACAAGACCCATTTGTTAGCATAGCATATGATCGTTCAGTTTATTGCTATTGCTTTCGTAATGTCAAATACATGTTCTTTCCACCATGAGATCATGCAACTCCTAGACTCCGGAGGAATGCCTTGTGTGTATCAAACGTCACTTCATAACTAGGTGATCATAAAGGTGCTCTACAGGTATCTCCGAAGGTGTCTATTGAGTTGGCATGGATCAAGATTGGGATTTATCATTTCGTATGACGGAAAGGTATCTCTGGGCCCTCTCGGTAATACAGCATCACAAGAAGCTTGCAAGCAAAATGACTAAGGAGTTAGTCACAAGATGATGTGTCGGGGCGGACGGCGTCCCCCGCGAGCACCTATGGGGCCGGAGCCCCTTTCGTTGTCCGGTGAGGGGGGCGGAGGGAGCACGGAGAGCAGATCGAGGCGAGCACACGGGCGGTTTACCCAGGTTTGGGCCGCGATGGACGCGTAAAACCCTACTCCTTCTTGGTTGTATTGAACTGGGGAGCTCGGGAGCTTGGAGAGCTAGCTGCACCGAGCGTATGGCTGTCTGGAACCTCCGAACCCCGGAACCCCCTCTACGTTGCACACGGGCCTCCTTTTATAGCGCAAAGGGGTCACCGACAGGTGTCAACGTAAGAGAAAGGGGTAAAAGTGTAAAAGGGGTGGTAGTTGTAATAGTGCGGGAACAGTGGCGCTACAGTGCGGCACAGTGTTATCATACCTACTTCTGACGGTAGGGGACAAGGGCATTAAATGCCCGTCACGGTCGCCCGGACAGCACCGAGGCGGACCGTTAGGTGCGCCACCGCTCGCCACGATGGTGGCTGCATGCCACCGCATACCCCAGGCTGCGCGGTGCCCCGCCACGTGCCCTTGGGGGAAGCCCCGGAGCGACGCGTGGGCGGGCGAGCTGGAGCGCAGTCCTGAGGTGGCGATTTGCCGCGGCAAGTGGCTTGCCGCGGGGGTCGTCTTCCTGTGCCTGATAGCTTGCCGGCTATCAGGCCTTGCCGGGGCGCATGGCGCGCCGTGGCGGGCTTCTCTTGTGGTGCCTGGGTTCGGCCTTCCCGACAAGCTCCTCTTGTCGGGGTCTCGATCTTCTGTCTCTTATACTTTGTTCTTGGATGGTATTACATGGGCTCAGTCGTCCCGGCAAGCTCCTCTTGCCGGGGTCTTGTCTTCTTGGCCCGGCAAGCTCCTCTTGCCGGGGGCCTTGTCTTGAATGCTTGGTCTTCTCTTGGCGCTTCCTGGGCGGGCCTCGCCGCAGGGTGCTACAACTGCCCGTGCACAAGTCTGGGGTACTAAGGTACCCCTACTTTAGTACACCGACAGGAGCCCCCGGGCCTGGGCCACACACGGTGCCGAGCGTTGTTGGGCCAGGCCCTAACAGTGCACGGGCACGCGTGGCCTTGGTCGCGCCGCTCCTTAACTCCGCATCCGTCGCACCTTCCCCATGCGGCGCGCGCTTATCGCGGCGTCGTGGGGGCGGGGCATGCGGGGTGAGCGTGACGTGGGTGGCGTGCGCGGGACTGAACCGCGCAGGCGCGCGTCACGTCGCGCACGATCTCTTTATTCGGAGAGGCGAAGCGCCCCCCCCCCCCACCTCTTCCTCTTATAAGCGGAGGAAAGTAGGGGCGGTTCGCCTTTCCCCTGGTTGCTACCTCTCTAAAACCTCTGCCACCTCCTTCCCCCAGAGACAGCAGCGATCTGTCCTTGGAGCGCCCGGCGTCGTCAACTTCGACGATCCCCCTCCCCCGCCCCCGCCATGGCCCCGAAGAGCGATAAGGCGAAGGGGAAGGCTGCGAAATCGGCCGAGGCGCTACGGCTTGAAGCGCTTCGGAAGGAGACGGCGACGTTCCCCCCCCCAGCTCGGTGCGGTGGAGCTGAGGGACAAGTACTGCCTTTTCTGGTCGACGAAGACGCGAGCGCATCCGCGCACGCGGGTGCTCCCCGCCGAAGCCCAGAAGCAGTACCCGACCGGGTATCCTTTCTTCGTCGTCTTCTTCTACTGCGGGCTCTGCCCGCCTTACTCGGAGTTCTTCTGTGAAATCATGAACACCTATGGCCTCCACCTCCTCGACTTTACCCCCAATGCCGTCCTGACAATGGCGGTCTTCACGCACCTCTGCGAGAACTTCGTCGGAGTTCGTCCCAACGTGGCCCTCTTCCGGCACTTCTTTGCCCCTCGGGTGGAGAAAGGAGAGCCGCTGTCCGGTGGGATCGCCTGGGTTTCCCGGTCCGGCAAGAAGGAGGCCTACTTAGATGGGGACCTCCGCGGCAGGTGGGAGGAGTGGAGGGCGGAATGGTGCTTGATTGTCGAGGACCATCCGCAGCCGTTCACCGTCGTGCGCCGAACTCCGGTGGTGCGCGGCGATGGCTGGAGCGAGGTGTCCCCGGACGATGCCAAATTGAAGATCGCCACCACCCGGATCCTGCGTCTCAGGCTCGCCGGTCTCACCGTCGGCGCCGTCGGCGCGGATTTCCTTCGCCGCCGGATCGCCCCCTTGCAAGAGAGGGGGAGGCCGGCCTGGGAGTTCCAGAATGCGGCGGACATCATGAGGCTGCGTCCGGGCCTCAATTTCAACTTCACCGTGCTGGAGCACGACGCGATGTTGAAGGAGTTGTTCAAGCACGACCCCGACCACCCGGAGTGGTTCTGGCTGCCGCCGGGCGTCGTTCCCTTGTGCAACAACTCGTCGCTCAGCCATATCCTTGCGATGATGCCATTGTGCGACTCGCATGGGATCAATGCGACCTGGCAGGAGCCGCCGGAGGATGTCGTGCGGGCCTTCTTCGATGGCCTGGAGGAGGAGCCAGTCAATCCCGCCGAGAAGGATGGCCTCATCCGAGACACCACCGCGGCGGAGTTTGCTTACATTGCCTCCAGGATGGAGGAGGCGGCGGCCGCCGCGGCCGCGGGCGAAGCTGGGTTCACCGAGGCCGAGGCGGAGGCGGCGGAGGCAGAGAGCCTCGCCGATCCGATGGAGCTTGTCGACCAGGGGGAACCAGCCGGGCACGGCGGCGAGGACGAGCCTGCCCAAGACGCGAGCGGCTTGCCGGAGGTCGGCGTTGCCTTCCTGCAGCCTCCGGGCGGCTCGTCGCAGGCGGAGCCCCCGGCCCAGCCGAGGAGGCGCCTCCGCAGGGCCGGGTCGGCAGCGGGAGCGGGGTCTTCGCGGGCTGGGGCTTCGGTTGCCGCTGCGCCCCGCGCCGCGGCGTCGACGGGGGCGGAGTCATCTACCGCCCCTGCCAAGCGGCCCCGGGAACCCACTCCCCTGTCCCCCCGCGTCAGGGCCGAGCCGGTTTTGGACTATTCTGCGCTCAGCTCCGACGACGAGGAGGACGGAGAGTAAGTTCCCTATGGAGCTCATATCTTTTTCCCTGTCGGTTCATCCTGTTCGACAGCTTGTTCGCCCTTCCCTTAACCCGGTCCCCTTTTCAGGACCCTGGCTCAGAGGAGAGCGAAGAGATCGAGGATCCCGTGGGTCATCCTTGATGACGAATCTCCCCCGGCAAGCGAGGTCGTGTCGGAGGCGCCCTTACTGGACCCGGCAGGGGATCCTCAGGGCAGCCCGCAACGCAGCCCCCAGCGTGAGCACATGACTTGCTCCTGCCGCTTGGCGCGTACGCGAGCTCTCCTTCTTCTTGTTGTTGATGCGAAGTTGTTGCTTTTGGGCAGGAGCGGAGCAGCTCCGGCGGGCGCGTGCGGAGGGCGCCCCCGCCGTGCCGACCGCGTCTACTACCCTGCCAAGGGAGAGATCCCCGGCGAGGGAGGAGCCCCCGGCAAGGGAGGACCTTCCGACGGGGGACGCGGCCAACGATCCCCTAGCCGCGGCGAGCGCGGCTTCGGACCCCGTCGCCGGTAACTCTCCCTTGCGCAGAAAAGCTCCCCTTGGTCTTTTCTTCCTTTGACTCGTTCGATTGATCTTTCTCCTTTCCTCGGACCCGCCCGCCTCGGATTCGATAGAGGCTGAGGTCGTCGTCGAGGAGGGCGCGCATGGCGATGCCGACGACGTTGCCGGCGCTCGGGAGGCGGACGGCGTTGATATCCCCGCGGGCGACGGGGAGGCCGAGGCCGCCAAAGCCGACGCGGCCGCCTGGGGCGAGGGGACCGGTAATCATGCTGACGGCCCCGAGGTGACGGGGGCGTCGGGCACTCCGCCGGCCATCGACCCTGCCGCCGCCGCCGCGGCGGACTCCGAGGAGCCCCCGGCGGGCGCCTACCTGAAAGCGGGCGACGGCGTCTTCATCAGGCTCCCCTGGGAGTCGAGCTCCAGGGCGCCTGTTGAGGGGGAGGCCTTGGACGGAGAGGTGCTTGCCTCCGTCGGGCTGACGGTGGTGGACGTGCCAAACTCCAGCGGCAATGCGCCCGAGGAGGAGAAGCTGTTCCGTAGGCTTGTGTCGCTCTACCGGGCCCGGCAGGCCAAAGTGGAGCGGCGAGAGGCCCTTGTCGCGAAGGCGGGTGCGGACATGGGGAAGCGCGCCGCCGAGCTCCGGGAGCTCAACCAGCAGGCCGTCCAGTCCCTGGCGGAGGAGCGGAGGCAGCTTGGCGAGGCGCGGACGGCCTTTATCCTTGAGAAGGCGGAGGCCGAGGAGCAGCAGAGGCTTGCCGCCGCGGAGTTATCCGCGCGGGAAGGCGAGCTGGTGTTGAGAACGGCCAGCCTCGCCAACCACGAGGAGGAGGTTGCCGCGCGCGAGCGGGCGCTCAGCGGAGACCTGAAGAAGGCGCAGGACGCTGCTGCAGCCGCTGAGGTCACCAAGAAGGGGCTGGAGGCGAGGGTGGCGCAGCTCGATTCCGACTTCAAGGCGAAGGACGAGGAGCTCGCCGCGCTCCGGCAGGAGCGCGAGAAGGGTGCGCTCACCCTCGGTGAGCTTCAGGGTCGCTTCGCCGAGAAGATCCAGGAGCTTGACGCCGCCAAGAACTCCAACTCCACTCTGGAACTGAAATTGGAGGCGCTCGGCAAGACGCTGGACAGCGCTAAGGAGCGGGAGGCGGCTTTACGGAAGGAGGTCGACGGCAACGAGGAGCTGCTGAGGCGCGCCGCCGTTTCCCAGAACACCTTCAGGGATACGGTGGAGCGGTGGACCGAGGGCCTCGTCGACATCGCCGCCACCATCGACAAGGAGCTGACGCTGCTGGGGATCGAGGGCCACCAGTCCCTCACCGACGAGGACGTCGTGCCCAGCGCCAAGCTCACTTCCTTCTTCCAGGGGGTGGTGCAGGCGCTCCAGCACCTCCGAACGTCGCTTCCGAAGGAGCTGGCCGACGAGACGCGGGAGGCCATCTCCGGGGCCCTCGAGAGGGTGCTGGTGAAGATCGTTTTCCGCAACCCCGACATCAGGCTTACCAACGTCCTCAGGCCCTTGCCGGAGAACGCAGACCTGACGGGGATCCAGGCCCTCATCGCCCCTATCGTCAAGAAGGCGGCCGGGGTCAAGAGGATCGAGGGCGACCGCGTGGACTAGGCCGCCTGCCCCTTTCTTTTATCTCCTTTCCCTGCCGCTGTTAAATATGCCATGGAAACGGCTGGTTAGAGCAGCAGTAAGGCATTTTGTAATATAACTTTTTATCTTAGGCAATGCATCGCACTGTTATCTCCTCTACTTGACCGGCGCCTTGTTTGTTTCCGCCCTACGCTTTCGGGGACTTGCCGGCGTAGGCCTCCGCCTTGCCACGGGCGCCGAGTGCGGGACGTCAGCGACCCGCTGGCGGGGCTACCACCGGCAAGAAACCTCGCCGCGGCTGGTTGCCGCTCACTCAGATTGTTGAGCAGGCTCAAGGCAAAGTAAGAGGTGCGACTGCGGTCGCAGCACGCTTAGGGTGCCGGGCGAGCTCGAAACAAAGTGAGGACGCTACTCGGGGTGTAGCACACTCAAGTCGTTGAGCGGACTCGAAACGAAATGAGGGCGCAACCAGTCTCGTTCCGGTCCTTCCGCGCTCAGGCCTCTCAACCAAGGCTCGGTCGTTCGAGGGAGATAACTCTTAAAAATTGATGGGGCAATTGCTCGAGCTCCGGCAACTTATCTTTTCTTATCGCTTGCCGCCCGGTAGGGTAAAACCTCCTTGGGCAGCGTCCAGCCCATCCTGGGGGTAGGCAAAGGCGCAGGGCCTTACGACCCTCCGGAGCTAGGCGTAGCTATGCTTGGGGATCCGCGCCCCTCTCTGCGCCAAGGATCACATGCAACTGCGGCAAGACTTGGGCAGAGAGGATGGTTGGCGGAACGGGTTCCGGCAACCGCGCTGGCAAGATTCCTCCCACGGTCGGCGTCAACTCGTTCGGCACCCCGGCGGACGAGGTGCGCCGGGGAACGAGGTCGCCTTTCTCGTGACTTCTGGCGCTAACTTCTGCGGCTACGGGAGCGGCGCAGAGTTCGCTGGAGGCGAATCGTTCGCCCAGCGGCCAGAAGGCGGTCCTCTTCAAGGAGCAGCTGCTTCTTGCCCAGTCTCTGCGCGAGTGGATACTCGAGGAGGGCCGCACACGAGCCCGTGGGAAAGAATGCCAAAGCTTGTCGGGAACTCCCGCTTCAACTGGACAGATCCTCGGATCCGTAGGAGCGGACTGTTCCTCAGCGTTCAGACTGCTGATCTGCTTGCCGGAGCAAGGCTTATCGGGGACACCTGCTTCGACTGGACGGGTCCTGGGATCCGCAGGAGCGGGCTGTCCCCCGGCACCCCCCTACCTGGCACGCCAAGGATGTCGGGGCGGACGGCGTCCCCCGCGAGCACCTATGGGGCCGGAGCCCCTTTCGTTGTCCGGTGAGGGGGGCGGAGGGAGCACGGAGAGCAGATCGAGGCGAGCACACGGGCGGTTTACCCAGGTTTGGGCCGCGATGGACGCGTAAAACCCTACTCCTTCTTGGTTGTATTGAACTGGGGAGCTCGGGAGCTTGGAGAGCTAGCTGCACCGAGCGTATGGCTGTCTGGAACCTCCGAACCCCGGAACCCCCTCTACGTTGCACACGGGCCTCCTTTTATAGCGCAAAGGGGTCACCGACAGGTGTCAACGTAAGAGAAAGGGGTAAAAGTGTAAAAGGGGTGGTAGTTGTAATAGTGCGGGAACAGTGGCGCTACAGTGCGGCACAGTGTTATCATACCTACTTCTGACGGTAGGGGACAAGGGCATTAAATGCCCGTCACGGTCGCCCGGACAGCACCGAGGCGGACCGTTAGGTGCGCCACCGCTCGCCACGATGGTGGCTGCATGCCACCGCATACCCCAGGCTGCGCGGTGCCCCGCCACGTGCCCTTGGGGGAAGCCCCGGAGCGACGCGTGGGCGGGCGAGCTGGAGCGCAGTCCTGAGGTGGCGATTTGCCGCGGCAAGTGGCTTGCCGCGGGGGTCGTCTTCCTGTGCCTGATAGCTTGCCGGCTATCAGGCCTTGCCGGGGCGCATGGCGCGCCGTGGCGGGCTTCTCTTGTGGTGCCTGGGTTCGGCCTTCCCGACAAGCTCCTCTTGTCGGGGTCTCGATCTTCTGTCTCTTATACTTTGTTCTTGGATGGTATTACATGGGCTCAGTCGTCCCGGCAAGCTCCTCTTGCCGGGGTCTTGTCTTCTTGGCCCGGCAAGCTCCTCTTGCCGGGGGCCTTGTCTTGAATGCTTGGTCTTCTCTTGGCGCTTCCTGGGCGGGCCTCGCCGCAGGGTGCTACAACTGCCCGTGCACAAGTCTGGGGTACTAAGGTACCCCTACTTTAGTACACCGACATGATGTATTACAGAACGACTAAAGAGACTTATCAGTAATGAGATTGAACTAGGTATGGAGATACCGACGATCGAATCTCGGGCAAGTAACATACCGACGGACAATGGAAACTACATATGTTGTCATAAAGGTTCGACCGATAAAGATCTTCGTAGAATATGTAGTAACCAATATGGGCATCCAAGTCCCGCTATTGGTTATTAACCGGAGAAGTGTCTCGGTCATCTCTAATCATTCTCAAACCCGTATCAGAACTCTCATGGTCTAAGGAACTAAAACACATGTTAACACTCTGTGTTATAACAATTGCTTTCAGACGATATTATCTCAAAGTATAACAAACAAGTTTGGGTTGATTCAATATGATCGTTGTTCTAACTTCGTACTCTCAATGTTGTTTTAGGAGTATGGTTACACTTAACGATATCCTAAGATGTGGAAAACATAATCACCAACAACACTTGAGCCAGTCTTAGAGGCAAAAGTAGGAAGATATTTTTACCGTTTATCATTCCACACGGGCATAAGAGTTTTCCACTGAATCACATATTGCAGGATCATAATAGTTATAGCATAGAACATAAACTCTTAATTATGAACGAAAATATAATAATACAATATTATTGCCTCTACGCCATATTTCCAACAAACCAAACTATCCGATTAAGTCTTACTTGGCATCGGTCCTCGCATATTTTTTGGATTTATTTCAGGTTTGTTAGTGATGTTCTTTTAGTGGTAGTAGGGCGTGCCCATCGACTATGAGGTGCCTGTGATGATTTCATCAATCTCAAGATTTATAGGTTCAGTCTTTTGGAGGTGCTCATATGAGTAGGGTAGGGTTTCATGTGTGTTTTCATAGGGGTAAGTGTGTGTCCGTCTTACAAATGTATGCATCTATACTATGTTTTAGAAAAAGACATTTATGTGGATGAAAATATATGACAGAGTTCTACCACGGAAGTATGACCGCTCAGTTGAAGGAGCGAAGTGGGCCCTACCTAGGCACTTCTATGACAATGACGACACTATCTGTGACGGATATTTGACCATGGTCGAAGTAAGTCACTCATGACATGTTTCGTCATAGAGGTAATGTTGAGATCTTTTTCGGACTGCTTTGGTTAATTTCACCTTGTTGGAAATTGCCTGGGTAGTTTGAGTCCCAGTAATTTGGCTTTTCGCAAACTAATTCAGCAATTATATTCATAATTAATTGTCTTTGTTATTTGGCTCTATTTGAAAAAAAGGTCACAATGAGAGAAAAGATAATCTATTGTCTCTCCTTGCCCACTGAACATAAAAGAAGAAGAACATTTCTAACCCATGTACAACAAACTATCTTTGCCCAAGAAATTGCATTCCTAAATAGAATAATTCAAAATAAATAAATCATATTCCAGTTCTCTAAAATCAACCCAATTCCAACATCAAAACTATATGCACTAGGAGATTGTCAATTAATTTCATAGGAATATTCTCCATCATTTACCCTCTTGGTATAAAATTGTGCACTTTTCATTGCATTTTAAAAATATTAGGGCTTTGGATTGCGAGAATATAGAAATGTAGGAATAGGCAAAGCGTAGGCTTCACATGACATGTCCTATGAATTCCCACATTATTTCAAAACACATGTATTTTATGAGATGCATCTTTGGATAGTGCATAGGAAATTAACACAAAACATTTACAAGACTAATGAGAGAGATAGAGTGCAAGTGCATTGGACTTCTCAGAGGAAAAAATAAAAGTGGTTTGAGCTCATCTTTTAAATCCTATATAACAAGGGCATAGAGATGGATACCATAGGACTGCGGTAACCCCAATCCTATGATCCAAAGGGCTTCCATAGGAAAAAAATCCTTAGGATTCAAATCCTCTAAAATTTGTAATAAAATCCTTTGATCCAAAGAGTCCCTTAAAACAGTTTGCCCCTCAACTGTGAAACCTGTCACCTTATGATAATTTTTACCATGCTTCACTATTTTCCTTGAAGTGGCGACCCAGACTCACATGTCAAGCTGATGTGTCAACCCGGGTAGACAACTCAGGATCATTTGCATGTCAAGCGTATCTAACATGGTGCGATCGCACCTATTTTATTTTATATGAGACTGATGGAAATATGCCCTAGAGGCAATAATAAAGTTGTTATTATTATATTTCCTTATTCATGATAAAGGTTTATTATTCATGCTAGAATTGTATTGACGGAAAAATTAAATACATGTGTGCATACACAAACAAATATCGTGTCCCTAGTGAGCCTCTACTACACTAGCTTGTTAATCAAAAGATGGTTAAGGTTTCCTAACCATAGACATGTGTTGTCACTTGATAACAGGATCACATCATAAGAGAATGATGTGATGGACGAGACCCATCCGTTAGCTTAGCATATGATTGTTCAGTTTATTGCTACTGCTTTCTTAATGTCTAATACATATTCCTTCGACCAAGAGATCATGCAACTCCCGGATACCGGAGAAATACCTTGTGTGCTATCAAATGTCACAACGTAACTGGGTGATTATAAAGATGCTCTACAAGTATCTCTGAAGGTTTCTGTTGAGTTGGCATGGATCGAGATTGGGATTTGTCACTCCATGTATCAAAGAGGTATCTCTGGGCCCTCTTGATAATGCAGCACCACAAGAAGATTGCAAGCAAAGTGACTAAGGAGTTAGTTACGAGATGATGTATTACAGAACGAGTAAAGAGACTTGCTAGTAACGAGATTGAACTAGGCATGGAGATACCAACGATCGAATCTCGGGCAAGTAACATACCGACAGACAAAGGGAATTACGTATGTTATCATAAAGGTTCGATCGATAAAGATCTTCGTAGAATATGTAGGAACCAATATGGGCATCCAGGTCCTACTATTGGTTATTGACCGGAGAGGCGTCTTGGTCATGTCTACATCATTCTCGAACCCATAGGGTCTCCACGCTTAACGTTCGTTGACGATATAACACTATATGAGTTATATGAGTTGGTGACCGAATGTTGTTCGGAGTCCCGGATGAGATCACGGACATGATGAGGAGCTCCGGAATGGTCTGGAGGTAAAGATTAATATATAGTACGATACTATTTGGTCTCTGGAAAGGTTTCAGAATGCACCAAAGTTTAATCAGAGTACCGGAAGGGGTGCTGGGAGGCCACGGGGAGTTATTTGGCTTGTTGGGCCGACGAGGGAGAGCACACTAGCCCACATAGGGCAGGCGCGCCCCTCCTCATGGCAGGCAGCCCTAGGGAAGGAAAGGGATGAGGGCTAGCCCCTCCTGCCTTCCCCTCCACATGAGATAAAGGAAAGGGGGGCGCCTCCCATCGTACCTTTTCCCCTAGCGCCAACAAAGGAAGGGGGCGCACCTAGGGCGGGCCACTAGGGCTGGCCGCCAGCCCCTTTGGGGGCACCCTAGGGCTGCCTCCCCTCCCCCTCTACCTATATATATATGTGAGGAGGGAGAGGGGCAAGACACACCACGATACCCAAGCCATGTGCGGCGCCCCATCTCCCTCTAGTTCTAATTCCTCCACCATCCACGTTCGTTGTGCTTCGCGAAGCCCAGTGGATAGTTTCACCACCTCGTCACCACACCGTCGTGCTGCCAGAACTCATCCACTAATTCGCCTCTCTTGCTGGATCGAGAAGGCGAGGACGTCATCTAGTTGAACGTGTGCTAAATGTGGAGGTGTCGTACGTTCGGTACTTAATCTAGACGGATCGTGAAGGTGTACGACTACATCAACCACATTGATAAACGCTTCCGCTTAGTGATCTAAAAGGGTATGTAGATGCTCTCCCCCTCTCGTAGCTATGCATCTCCATCGATAGATCTTGCGTGTGACAGAATTTTTTTGTTTTCCATGCAATGTTCCCCAATAGTGGTATTAGAGCCAGGTCTATGCGTAGATGATATGCACGAGTAGAACACAAAAGTGTTGTGGGAGGTGATGTTCATACTTCTTACCACCAACGTCTTATTTTGATTCGGCGGTATTGTGGGATGAAGCGGCCCGAACCAACCTTACATGTCCACGCACATGAGACCGGTTCCATTGAGTGACATGCAACTTGTTTTGCATAAAGGTGGTTGGCGGGTGTCTGTTTCTCCTACTTTAGTTGAATCAAATTTGACTATGACCGGTCCTTGAAGAAGGATAAAACAACAAACTTGATAATCACCGTTGTGGTTTTTGCGTAGGTAAGAACGATTCTTGCTACTTGCCCGTAGCAGCCACATAAAACTTGCAACAACAAAGTAGAGGATGTCTAACTTGTTTTTGCAAGGCATGTTGTGATGTGATATGGTCAAGATATGATATGATATATGTTGGTGTATGAGATGATCATGTTTTGTAATAAGTTCTCGACTTGCATGTCGATGAGTATGACAACCGGCAGGAGCCTTAGGGTTGTCTTTAATTATCGTATGACCTACGTGTCAATCACTAAGCACGATGTAATTGCTTTAATTTATCGTTATGCATTAGCAATAGATGTAGAAGCAATAGTTGCCGAGTCGACCCCAACACTACGATGGAGATCAAGGTATCGAGCCGATGACGATGGAGACCATGCCGATGCTTTGGAGATGGGGATAAAAATCACAAGATGATGAAGGCCATATCATGTCACATATTTTGATTGCATGTGATGTTTATCCTTTATGCATCTTATTTTGCTTAGAGTGACGGTAGCATTATAAGATGATCCCTTCACTTAATTTCAAGATAAAAGTGTTCTCCCTGAGTATGCACTGTTGCCAAAGTTCGTTGTTTCGAAGCACCTCGTGATGATCGGGTGTGATAGACTCAACCTTCACATACAACGGGTGTAAGACAGTTTTACACAGGCAGAATACTTGGGTTAAACTTGACGAGCCACTACTGCAGGATGCTGCTAACGCAACACTACAATCAGAGACCCTTCGACGAAACTGAGTGCGATGCCATGATCACAAACAATGGTGTAAAAACGGTCAAAAAAGGTGCAAAACATTTGCGATGGACGATGCATCAAACACGGTTCAAATTTTAGTTGTGTGTGCGATGCAGGGCATACGGTTCAGCTCAATTAACTGTTTGCGATGAGGAGGAACAAAAGAAATGGGTAGCTGGATAAAGGTGTGTGCGATATACAGCATACGGTTCACTCGGATGAACTATTTATGGTTAGGCAACACAAAAGAAACGGTCAGCCAGATCAAGGTGTGTGCAACATACCGCATGCGGTTCACTCGGATGAACTGTTTGTTGAGACAAGAGAACATAAACGGTTCAGTATAACAAGATGTGTGTGATACACGGCAAATAGGTCTGCAATCAGAAATGTGTGCGAAAACTGATAATAACACAGACGGTTACTACTAATAAGACGTGTGTGTTGTGCGATGGGATTGCATACAGAACAACATACCACACACACACACACACTTATAAAGTACATGGTTGCATAACCAAATTAAACATCCACTTACATAGGTGGCTACTACAACCATAGCATTTGCACACACCAAAGTAAACTATTACATGCATAATTACATAGATGGCTACTACACACATGACATTTCCACACACCAATAAAGTAAACTATATATTACGTGCATGATTAACTAGCATAAACGATCATATGATCATCATGTACTTCTTGTGACGCCTGCTCTGCTTGTGGCTTGATCCGGGCTCGTCGATTTGGGTAACGTGGCACTTCCTTATGTCAACGATCCACATGTGCATCTCGTAGCATGTGTACACGCTCTTGGCCGCGAACCTGAGGTGAGGTTTGATACGTCTCCAACGTATCTATAATTTTTTATTGCTCCATGCTATATTATCTACTGTTTTAGACGATATTGGGCTTTATTATCCACTTTTATATTATTTTGGGACTAACCTATTAACCGGAGGCCCAGCCCAGAATTGTTGTTTTTTGCCTATTTCAGTGTTTCGAAGAAAAGGAATATCAAACGGAGTCGAAACGGAATGAAATCAACTGGAGAAGTTATTTTTGGAAGGAAAGCTACCGGAAAAACTTGGAGTGCATGCCAGGGGAGTCCCGGGCTGCCCACGAGGGTGGGGGCGCGCCCACCCCCCTAGGGCGTGCCCCCTGCCTCGTGGACAGCCTGGAGATCCACCGATGTACTTCCTTCACCCATATATACCCACGTACCCTAAAACTTTCGGAGAGGAGAATAGATCGGGTGTTCCGCCGCCGCAAGCCTTTGTAGTCACCAAAAGTCAATTGGGACCCTATTCCGGCACCCTGCCGGAGGGGGGAACCCTCACCGGTGGCCATCTTCATCATCCCGGCGCTCTCCATGACGAGGAGGGAGTAGTTCACCCTCGGGGCTGAGGGTATGTACCAGTAGCTATGTGTTTGATCTCTCTCTCTCTCTCTCTCTCTCTCTCTCTCTCTCTCTCTCTCTCTCGTGTTCTTGATTTGGCACGATCTTGATGTATCACGAGCTTTGCTATTATAGTTGGATCTTATGTTGCTTCTCCCCCTCTACTCTCTTGTAATGGATTGAGTTTTCCCTTTGAAGTAATCTTATCGGATTGAGTCCTTAATGACTTGAGAACACTTGATGTATGTCTTGCTGTGCGTATCTGTGGTGACAATGGGATATCACGTGATTCACTTGATGTATGTTTTGGTGATCAACTTGCGGGTTCCGCCCATGAACCTATGCATAGGGGTTGGCACACGTTTTCGTCTTGATTCTCCGGTAGAAACTTTTGGGCACTCTTTGAAGTACTTTGTGTTGGTTTGAATAGATGAATCTGAGATTGTGTGATGCATATCGTATAATCATGCCCACGGATACTTGAGGTGACATTGAAGTATCTAGGTGACATTAGGGTTTTGGTTGATTTGTGTCTTAAGGTGTTATTCTAGTACGAACTCTAGGGTTGTTTGTGACACTTATAGGAATAGCCCAATGGATTGATTGGAAAGAATAACTTTGAGGTGGTTTCGTACCCTACCATGATCTCTTCGTTTGTTCTCCGCTATTAGTGGCTTTGGAGTGACTCTTTGTTGCATGTTGAGGGATAGTTATATGATCCAACTATGTTATTATTGTTGAGAAAACTTGCACTAGTGAAAGTATGAACCATAGGCCTTGTTTCCTATCATTGCAATACCGTTTACGCTCACTTTTACCATTAGTTACCTTGCTGTTTTTATATTTTCAGATTACAAAAACCTATATCTACCATCAATATTGCACTTGTATCACCATCTCTTCGCCGAACTAGTGCACCTATACAATTTCCGATTGTATTGAGTGTGTTGGGGACACAAGAGACTCTTTGTTATTTGGTTGCAGGGTTGCTTGAGAGAGACCATCTTCATCCTACGCCTCCCACAGATTTATAAACCTTAGGTCATCCACTTGAGGGAAATTTGCTACTGTCCTACAAACCTCTGCACTTGGAGGCCCAACAACGTCTACAAGGAGAAGGTTGCGTAGTAGACATCAAGCAGTTTCTGGCGCCGTTGCCGGGGAGGTGACTGCTTGAAGGTATATCTTTAGATCTTGCAATTGAATCTTTTTGTTTCTTGTTTTATCACTAGTTAGTTTATAAAAGAAAATTACAAAAGAAATGGAATTGAGCTTGCCTCATATGCTTCATCTTTTTAATATCTTTCATGAGTATGATGGAAAAGAAAATTGTGCCAAGGTGTTAGAAGAAGAATGCATTAAAATATTTGGCACTAAATATTTGAATGATGAGCATGACTGAAATCTTGTTAGTATGAATTCCTTGAATATTCGTGATGCTAATTATATGCAAAGCCACAAGCTTGGGGAAGCTATGTTTGATGAAGATGATATTTTTTGTACCCCAAGCTTTGATGAGAAAATTTACTATGATGAAAGCATGCCTCCTATCTATGATGATTATTGTGATGACACGTATGCCTTAAAGAATAATGATAACCATGAAACTTGTCATCTTGATCTTAATTCTCTACCACATGATAGTTATTTCGTTGAGTTTGCTCCCACTACTATTCATGCGAAGAAATTTGCTTATGTGGAGAGTAGTAAAAATTCTATGCTTGTAGATCATGAAAAGAATGCTTTATGTGATGGTTATATTGTTGAATTCATTCATGATGCTACTGAAAATTATTATGAGGGGGGAATATATGCTTGTAGGAATTGCAATAATATCAAGTTTCCTCTCTATGTGCTTAAAACCTTGAAGTTATGCTTGTTTTACCTTCCTATGCAAGTTGATTCTTGTTCCCATAAGTTGTTTGCTCACAAAATCCCTATGCATAGGAAGTGGGTTATACTTAAATGTGCTAGTCATATTCTTCATGATGCTCTCTTTATGTTTCAATTCTTATCTTTTATGTGAGCATCATTGAAATCATCATGCCTAGCTAGGGGCGTTAAACGATAGCGCTTGTTGGGTGGCAACCCAATTTTATTTTAGTTTATTGCTTTTTGGTTCTGTTTAGGAATAAATAATCCATCTAGCTTCTGTTTAGATGTGGTTTTGTGTTTTAATTAGTGTTTGTGCCAAATAGAACCTTTGGGAAGACTTTGGTGAAGTCTTTATGATCATGCTGTAAAAACAGAAACTTTAGCACTCACGAGATTAGCTAAAACTTTTTACTGGAGAGTGATATTTAGTTGATTCTTTATTCAGATGATTACTAGACAAATTCCTCAGGTCCACCAGTTTATTTTAGAATTTTTGGAGTTCCATAAGTATACGTTTGATACAAATTACTACAGACTGTTCTGTTTTTGGCAGATTCTGTTTTTCGTGTGTTGTTTGCTTATTTTGATGAATCTATGGCTAGTAAAATAGTTTATAAACCATAGAGAAGTTGGAATAAAGTAGGTTTAACACCAATATAAATAAAGAATGAGTTCATTACAGTACCTTGAAGTGGTGTTTTGTTTTCTTTCGCTAACGGAGCTTACGAGTTTTCTGTTGAGTTTTGTGTTGTGAAGTTTTCAAGTTTTGGGTAAAGATTCGATGGACTATGGAAGAAGGAGTGACAAGAGCCTAAGCTTGGGGATGCTCAAGGCACCCCAAGGTAATATTTAAGGATAACCAAGAGCCTAAGCTTGGGTATGCCCCGGATGGCATCCCCTCTTTCGTCTTCGTTCATCGGTAACTTTACTTGGAGCTATATTTTTATTCACCACATGATATGTGTTTTGCTTGGAGCGTCATGTCATTTTATTTTATTTTGCTTGCTGTTTGAATAAAGTATCAAGATCTGAAATTCTTAAATGTTAGAGATTCTTCACATATTTACATAATTATTAAACTACTCATTGATCTTCACTCATATCTTCTGGAGTAGTTTGTTGTTTGCTCTAGTGCTTCACTTATATCTTTTAGAGCACAGTGGTGGATTTGTTTTATAGAAACTATTGATCTCTCATGCTTCACTTATATTATTTTGAGAGTCTTAAATAGCATGGTAATTTTCTTAAATAATCCGAATATGCTAAGCATACAAGATTTGTAAAACTTTCTTTTGAGTGCGTTGAATACTAAGAAAACTTTGAAGCTTGATAATTGTTTTGAGATATGAAGATGGTGATATTAGAGTCATGCTAGTTGAGTAGTTGTGAATTTGAGGAATACTTGTGTTAAAGTTTGTGATTCCCGTAGCATGCACGTATGGTGAACCGTTATGTGATGAAGTCGAAGCATGATTTATTTATTGATTGTCTTCCTTACGAGTGGCGGTCGGGGACGAGTGATGGTCTTTTCCTACCAATCTATCCCCTAGGAGCATGCGCGTAATACTTTGCTTTGATAACTTGTAGATTTTTGCAATAAGTATATGAGTTCTTTATGACTAATGTTGAGTCCATGGATTATACGCACTTTTCTTCCCTTCCACCATTGCTAGCCTCTCTAATACCGCACACTTATCGCCGGTATCATACAACCACCATATACCTTCCTCAAAACAGCCACCATACCTACCTATCATGGCATTTCCATAGCCATTCCGAGATATATTTCCATGCAACTTTCCACCGTTCCATTTATTATGACACGCTCCATCATTGTCATATTGCTAGCATGATCATGTAGTTGACATAGTATTTGTGGCAAAGCCACCATTCATAATTCTTTCATACATGTCACTCTTGATTCATTGCATATCCCGGTACACCATCGGAGGCATTCACATAGAGTCATATTTTGTTCTAAGTATCGAGTAGTAATTATTGAGTTGTAAGAAAAATAAAAGTGTGATGATCATCATTTTTTAGAGCATTGTCCCAAGTGAGGAAAGGATGATGGAGACTATGATTCCCCCACAAGTCGGGATGAGACTCCGGACGAAATAAATAAATAAATAAAGAGGCCATAAAAAAAGAGAAAGTCCCAAATAAAAAAATTGAGAGAAAAAGAGAGAAGGGACAATGTTACTATCCCTTTACCACACTTGTGCTTCAAAGTAGCACCATGATCTTCATGATAGAGAGTCTCCTATGATATCACTTTCATATACTAGTGGGAATTTTTCATTATAGAACTTGGCTTGTATATTCCAATGATGGGCTTCCTCAAAATGCCCTAGGTCTTCGTGAGCAAGCGAGTTTGATGCACACCCACTTAGTTTCTTTTGTTGAGCTTTCATATACTTATAGCTCTAGTGCATCCGTTGCATGGCAATACCTACTCACTCACATTGATATCTATTGATGGGCATCTCCATAGCCCGTTGATACGCCTAGTTGATGTGAGACTATCTTCTCCCTTTTTGTCTTCTCCACAACCCCCATTGTATTCCACATATAGTGCTATATCAATGGCTCACGCTCATGTATTGCGTGAAGATTGAAAAAGTTTTGAGAATGTCAAAAGTATGAAACAATTGCTTGGCTTGTCATCGGGGTTGTGCATGATTTAAATACTTTGTGTGGTGAAGATAGAGCATAGCCAGACTATATGATTTTGTAGGGATAACCCTCTTTGGCCATGTTATTTTGAGAAGACATGATTGCTTTGTTAGTATGCTTGAAGTATTATTATTTTTATGTCAAGGTTCATCCAGTTGCCGCATCCAGGCCCTGTTCCAGGATAGGGGACTTGTTCTCTAGGCATCCTGCTTCATCTTTTCATAGTAGGGGTCGATGATGGCCGAGGCGAGTTCGACCAGGGAGTCCTTCTTCGTGCTGCCCCAGACCCTGTAGTGGTCACGGATTTCGACAAGGTTCTTGCAGGCCAAGCCCATAAAATTGAGCGCTTTTATATCGTCGGTGGTTTCCACTGTGGCAAACTTGTAGTCGGTGTTGTTGACAAACCTGCTGAAACGGTTGCAAGGCTCTGTGGCCATGCAGTAGTGGTAGATGAGGACATGATGGCGCATGCACAACTGGGCGACGGCAACCGTCTGATCTATGCCAGGACGACCGGCTGTGTACTGGAGGTCGATGCCGACCACCTTGTACTTGTCTGGAGCAAGCAACTGCTCAACGTTGTTGATGTAGTCGTCCACCATGGTCGGGTTGATGGTGTACACCACCGAGAGATCCGTCTCCCTCGCATGGGTCTCCACTCTATGCTCGCCGAACTCCATTGGAGCGCCGCTAGACATCCCCTCTCTATGTGTCATCATGGGTGTGCTTGTTATGTTGTGGGGCGCGATCAAAAGGTTGAAGAGATTAAGGTTATAATGGCTGCGGGAATTAAAGGGGAAGCTGGACGACCAGGAATATCGGTAGACCCTGATGGCAGTTCTAATTTGCAGCGCGTAACTCCATCGTGCCGCATGTAGCTGCATCGCGTGGCAACGCGCGCGGAGCAACCACATGCATATGGGGCCCCCGACGTGATCGTGCGCACGCCCAACCGCTGGCAGAGCGCGCGCGGAGGGACGCGAGTAGAGCGCTCCACGGTCGCCTCAACGGCGAGCAACCACATATATATGCATATAGCAGTTAAACACGCAGGGAAAAGCTGTCCACAAGCCGAGCGCGCCGACGGACGTGAGTAGAGCGCGCCGCGGCGCCTAACGGTGAGCACGGCGCACTGCGGCGCCTAACGGCGGGATAGACCTTCATTCAAGCCAATCAACATGTGTTCAGAAAACAAAAATTATCAAAAAGTAACGAGATAGACACTGGCAGCACAACTTATAAATTGACAGATGGAGTACCTAGTTACAGTGATGCATATAATTAAGCAAAGGGATCGCACATGTCTGTATTGACTGGAACGAGAATGCAATGGCACAATAAGAATTAAGGCCACGATGATGTGATCGTTGTGCTGGTTACAGGAGGCAAGAAGAAAGATGCATCCATCAACGTACGACCTCCTCCTCCTCAACTCAGTGCATCGGGCCACCGACCGGCGGCTAAGGAGCGGCGGCTTTTGTGGCGAGGTCAAGGTGCTTCTCAGCAAAGGCATCCAAGGCTTCCAGCCGGCTGAAGAAGGCCAACGTCGTAGCTTCCTCACTGGCCTTGTAGATACCTATGTACACGATTTGCTTGTACACATGGATGTGTAGGTCGACGGATTCTTGCAGGGTGAGGCGCCTCGCGGCGAGCGCGACCTCCAGGTGGACATTCTTCGTGGCGTCAGCGGGCATTCGCAGGGCCACCAGTGCTTGAAAGAGGTTCCGACCATGGAGGCCGATTAGGGTGGCAGGAAATGACGAGCCCGGGCGCGCGGGCTGGAGGAGTACGACGATGTCGCCCACAAGATTCTTGACGAAGGTGAACTTGTTGGTGGTGGCAACGATCATCTAGTCGTATAGAGAGTCATAGCTGGCGGCGGCGGCCATCCACCAGCCGATCACCAACACCATCTGGAGCGATCCTCGGTGCCATGCCGCAGGCTGGCATCGTGGACCATCTGGCACAGCCGCTCGCGTGCATCGCCGCCATGGGTCTGGAGTGAGCACTTTTGCGATTATTAGTGTAGGTGCTTAGGCAAATGCTTAGGTGTGTACGATGTGGTAGATGCATTGGAATGGAGGGGCGCCTTTATATGAGTGCAAATTGCGTTGCATTCACATCGTGCTGCCTCTTTTCCCGGTCCTCCTCCCATTACTTCCATCATGCATTCACACGATGCTAATTGCAGCAGGATGCATCATTAGTCGTTCAACATTTCGGGAACCGCTACCCTCTCCCCCGTCTGCATTAAAGCCGTATCAGGAACTGCGTCGCCCTGTCAAATCGAATAGTACTGCACCACCCGCTGCACGCCCGGCTGAACACGCCTCCTCGCCTCCATCTATGCTTAATTACTAAATTTTAGTTGCAAAAAATTAGATACTGCTAGTGATTTTTGTTGGGGAACGTAGCAGAAATTCAAAATTTTCCTACGTGTCACCAAGATCTATCTATGGAGAAACCAGCAACGAGGGGAAGGAGAGTGCATCTACATACCCTTGTAGATCGCTAAGCGGAAGCGTTCAAGTGAACGGGGTTGATGGAGTCGTACTCGTCGTGATTCAGATCACCGATGATCCTAGTGCCGAACGGACGGCACCTCCGCGTTCAACACACGTACAGCCCGGTGACGTCTCCCACGCCTTGATCCAGCAAGGAGAGAGGGAGAGGTTGAGGAAGACTCCATCCAGCAGCAGCACAACGGCGTGGTGGTGGTGGAGGAGCGTGGCAATCCTGCAGGGCTTCGCCAAGCACCTGCGGGAGAGGAGGAGGTGTCACGGGAGGGAGGGAGGCGCCAGGGCTTCAGGTATGGCTGCCCTCCCTCCCCTCCACTATATATAGGGGCAAGGGAGAGGGGGGAGGCGCAGCCTTGCCCCTTCCTCCAAGGAAGGGGTGCGGCCAAAGGGGGGAGGAGTCCATCCTCCCCAAGCCACCTCGGAGGTGCCTTCCCCTTTGAGGACTCTCCCCTTTTTTCTTATCTCTTGCGCATGGGCCTCTTGGGGCTGGTGCCCTTGGCCCATATAGGCCAAGGCGCACCCCCTACAGCCCATGTGGCCCCCCGGGGCAGGTGGACCCCCCCGGTGGACCCCCGGACCCCTTTCGGCACTCCCGGTACAATACCGATAAAGTGCGAAACTTTTCTGGCGACCAAAATAAGACTTCCCATATATAAATCTTTACCTCCGGACCATTCCGGAACTCCTCGTGACATCCGGGATCTCATCCGGGACTCTGAACAACATTCGGTAACCACATACAAGCTTCCTTTATAACCCTAGCGTCATCGAACCTTAAGTGTGTAGACCCTACGGGTTCGGGAGACATGCAGACATGACCGAGACGTTCTCCGGTCAATAACCAACAGCGGGATCTGGATACCCATGTTGGCTCCCACATGTTCCACGATGATTTCATCGGATGAACCACGATGTCAAGGACTTAATCAATCCCGTATACAATTCCCTTTGTCCAGCGGTATTGTACTTGCCCGAGATTCGATCGTCGGTATCCCGATACCTTGTTCAATCTCGTTACCGGCAAGTCTCTTTTACTCGTTCCATAACACATCATCCCGTGATCAACTCCTTGATCACATTGTGCACATAATTATGATGTCCTACCGAGTGGGCCCAGAGATACCTCTCCGTTTACACGGAGTGACAAATCCCAGTCTCGATTCGTGCCAACCCAACACACACTTTCGGAGATACCCGTAGTGTACCTTTATAGCCACCCAGTTACGTTGTGACGTTTGGCACACCCAAAGCACTCCTACGGTATCCGGGAGTTGCACAATCTCATGGTCTAAGGAAACGATACTTGACATTAGAAAAGCTTTAGCATATGAACTACATGATCTTGTGCTAGGCTTAGGATTGGGTCTTGTCCATCACATCATTCTCCTAATGATGTGATCCCGTTATCAATGACATCCAATGTCCATGGTCAGGAAACCGTAACCATCTATTGATCAACGAGCTAGTCAACTAGAGGCTTACTAGGGACATGGTGTTGTCTATGTATCCACACATGTATCTGAGTTTCCTATCAATACAATTCTAGCATGGATAATAAACGATTATCATGAACAAGGAAATATAATAATAACCTATTTAGTATTGCCTCTAGGGCATATTTCCAACAGTCTCCCACTTGCACTAGAGTCAATAATCCAGATCACATCGATATGTGATTGCAATGATTCCAACACCCAAGGTCACATCCCCATGTGACTACCACCCAAAGAGTTTGCTAGAGTCAATAATCTAGTTCACATTACTATGTGATTAACACTCAATGAGTTTTTGGTTTGATCATGTTATGCTTGTGAGAGATGTTATAGTCAACGGGTCTGAACCTTTCAGATCCGTGTGTCCTTTACAAATCTCTATGTCATCTCCTAGATGCAGTTACCACGCTCTATTTGGAACTATTCCAAATAACTGTTCTACTATACGAATCCAATTTACTACTTAGTATAATCTGGATCAGTGTCAAAGTTTGCATCGGCGTAACCCTTTACGACAAACTCTTTTCCACCTCCATAATCGAGAAAATTCCTTAGTCCACTAGTTACTAAGGATAACCTTGACCGTTGTCCTGTGATCCATTCCTGGATCACACTTGTACCCCTTGACTGACTCATGGCTTGGCACACTTCAGGTGCGGTACAACATAGCATACTTTAGAGCCTATGTCTAAGCATAGGGGACGACCTTCGTCCTTTCTCTCTATTCTGCCGTGGTCAGGACTTGAGTCTTACTCAATACTCACATGTGTAATACAGCCAAGAACTCCTTCTTTGCTGATCTATTTTGAATTCCTTCAAAATCTTGTCACGGTATGTATTCATTTGAAAGTACTATTAAGCGATTTTGATCTATCCTTATAGATCTTGATGCTCAATGTTCAAGTAGCTTAATCAAGGTTTTCCATTGAAAAACCTCTTCAAATAACCCTATATGCTTTCCAGAAATTCTACATCATTTCTGATCAATAACATATACTCATCAGAAATTCTATAGTGCTCCCACTCACTTCTTTGGAAATACAAGCTTCTCATAAACTTTGTATAAACCCAAACCTTTGATCAACTCATCAAAGTGTATATTCCAACTCCGAGATGCTTACTCCAGTCCTCAGAAGGATTGCTGGAGCTTTGCATACTTGTTAGCATCTTTCAGGATTGACAAAAGTCTTCTGGTTGTATCACATACAACCTTTCCTCAAGAAAATCGTCGAGGAAACAATGTTCTGACATCCTATCTGCATAATTTCATAAATAATGCAGTAATCGCTAACATAATTCAAACAGACTTTTAGCATCGCTATGGGTGAGAAAGTCTCATCGTAGTCAACTCCTTGAACTTGTCGGAAAACATTTTAATGACAAGTCGAGCTTTCTTAATGGTGACATTTACCATCATTGTCCGTCTTCCTTTTAAAATCCATCTGTACTTAACAGCCTCACGACCATCGATCCGTTCTGCCAAAGTCTACACTTTGTTTTCATACATGGATCCTCTCTCGGATTTAATGGCCTCGAGCCATTCATCGGAATCCGGGCCCACCATCGCTTCTCCATAGCTCGTAGGTTCATTGTTGTCTTGAAACATGACTTCCAAGACAGGATTACGTACCACTCTGAAGTAGTACGCATCCTTGTCATCCTATGAGGTTTGGGAGTGACTTGATTCGAAGTCTCATGATCACTATCATAAGCTTCCACTTCAATTGGTGTAGGTGCCACGGGAACAACTCCTGTGCCCTGCTACACACTAGTTGAAGTGACGGTTCAATAACCTCATCAAGTCTCCACCATCCTCCCACTCAATTCTTTCGAGAGAAACTTTTCCTCGAGAAAGGACCTGATTTGAGAAAACAATCCCTATTGCTTTCGGATCTGAGACAGGAGGTATACCCAACTGTTTTGGGTGTCTATGAAGATGCATGTATCCGCTTTGGGTTCGTGCTTATCAGCCTGAAACTTTTCACATAAGCGTCGTAGCCCAAAACTTTTAAGAAGCAACAACTTAGGTTTCACTAAACCATAGTTCATACGGTGTCGTCTCAACGGATTTGTGTGGTTCCCTATTTAAAGTGAGCGCGGTTGTCTCTAATGCCTAACCCATGAACGATAGTGGTAATTTGATAAGAGACATCATGGTATGCATCATATCCAATAGGGTGCAGTTATGATGTTCGGACACACCATCACACTATGGTGTTCCAGGCGGTGCTAGTCGTGAAACAATTTCCACAATGTCTCAATTGTGTGCCAAACTCGCAACTCAGATATTCATCTCTATGATCATATCATAGATATTTTATCCTCTTGTCACGACGATATTCAACTTCACTCTGAAATTACTTGAACCATTCAATAATTCAGACTTGTGTTTCATCAAGTAAATATGCTCAGTATCTACTCAAATCATCTGTGAAGTAAGAGCATAACGATATCCACTGCGTGCCTCAGCACTCATTGGACTGCACACATCAAAATGTGTTACTTCCAACAAGTTGCTTCCTTGTTCCATTTTACTGAAACCGAAGCTTTCAGTCATCTTGCCCATGTGGTATGATTTGCATATCTCAAGTGATTCAAAATCAAGTGAGTCCAAATGGTCCATCTGCATGGAGTTTCTTCATGCATATATACCAACGGACATGGTTCACATGTCTCAATCTTTTCAGAAATGAGTGAGTTCAAAGATCCATCAACATGGAGCTTCTTCATGCGTTTTACACCAATATGACTTACATGGCAGTGCCACAAGTGGGTGGTACTATCATTACTATCTTATATCTTTTGGCATGATCATGTGTATCACTATGATCGAGATTCAATAAACCATTCATTCTAGGTGCAAGACCATTGAAGGTATTATTCAAAAATAGAGTAACCATTATTCTCCTTAAATGAATAACCGTATTGCGATAGACATAATCCAATCATGTCTATGCTTCAACGCAAACACCAAATAACAATTATTCAGGTTTAACACCAATCTCGATGGTAGAGGGAGCACGCGATGCTTGATCAACCTTGGAAGCACTTCCAACACATCTCGTCAGCTCACCTTTAGCTAGTCTCCGTTTATTCCGTAGCTTTTATTTCGAGTTACTAACACTTAGCAACCGAACCGGTATCTAATACCCTGATGCTACTAGGAGTACTAGTAAAGTACACATTCACATAATGTATATCCGATATACTTATATCGACAGCCTTCTCATCTACCAAGTATCTAAGGTAATTCTGCTCCAGTAGCTGTTCCCCTCATTACAGAAGCACTTAGTCTCGGGTTTAGGTTCAACCTTGGGTTTCTTCACTAGAGCGGCAGCTGATTTGACGTTTCATGAAGTATCCCTTCTTGCCCTTGCCCTTCTTGCAACTAGTGGTTTTACTAACCATCAACAATTGATGCTCCTGCTTGATTTCTACTTTCGCGGTGTCAAACATCGCGAATATTTCAAGGATCATCATATCTATCCCTGATATGTTATAGTTCATCACGAAGCTCTAGCAGCTTGGTGGCAATGACTTTGGAGAAACATCACTATCTTATCTGGAAGATCAACTCCCACTCGATTCAAGTGATTGTTGTACTCAGACAATTTGAGCACAAGCTCAATGATTGAGCTTTTCTCCCTTAGTTTGCAGGCTAAGAAAATTGTCGGAGGTCTTATACCTATTGACATGGGCACTAGCCTGAAATCCCAATTTCAGCCCTCGAAACATCTCACATGTTCCGCGACATTTCAAAAATGTCTTCGGTGCCTCAATTCTAAACCATTTAACATTACCGAACTATCATGTAGTCATCAACACGTGTATGTCGGATGTTCGCAACATCCACAGACCACGTTCGAGGTTCAGCACACCGAGCGGTGCATTAAGGACATAAGCCTTCTACTGTCCGCATAATTGCTACTGTCAACTTTCAACTATATTTTCTCTAGGATTACATCTAAAACAGTAGAACTAAAGCGCGAGCTACGACATAATTTGCAAAAAAAAAAATTGACTATGTTCAGGATAATTAAGTTCATCTTATGAACTCCCACTCAGATAGACATCCCTCTAGTCATCTAAGTGATTACATGATCCGAGTCAACTAGGCCGTGTCCGATCATCACGTGAGACGGACTAGTCAACGTCGGTGAACATCTTCATGTTGATCGTATCTACCATACGACTCATGCTCGACCTTTCGGTCTTCTGTGTTCCGAGGCCATGTCTGTACATGCTAGGCTCGTCAAGTTAACCCTAAGTGTTTTGCATGTGTAAAACTGTCTTACACCCGTTGTATGTGAACGTAAGGATCTATCACACCCGATCATCACGTGGTGCTTTGAAACGACGAACTGTAGCAACGGTGCACAGTTAGGGGAGAACACATTCTTGAAATTGTTTATGAGGGATCATCTTATTTACTACCATCGTTCTAAGTAAACAAGATGCATAAACATGATAAACTTCACATGCAATCAAAAGGTGACATGATATGGCCAATATTATTTTGCTCCTTTTGATCTCCATCTTCGGGGCTCCATGATCATCATTGTCACCGGCATGACACCATGATCTCCATCATCATGATCTCCGTCATCATGATCTCCATCATCGTGTCTCCATGAAGTTGTCACGCCAACTATTACTTCTACTACTATGGCTACCGGTTAGCAATAAAGTAAAGTAATTACATGGCGTTGTTCAATGACACGCAGGTCATACAATAAATAAAGACAACTCCTATGGCTCCTGCCGGTTGTCATACTCATCGACATGCAAGTCGTGAATCCTATTACAAGAACATGATCAATTTCATACATCACATATCATTCATCACATTCTTCTTGGCCATATCACATCACATAGCATACCCTGCAAAAACAAGTTAGACGTCCTCTAATTGTTGTTGCATGTTTTACGTGGCTGCTATGGGTATGTGGCAAGAACGTTTCTTACCTACGCAAAACCACAACGTGATATGCCAATTGCTATTTACCCTTCATAAGGACCCTTTTCATCGAATCCGATCCGACTAAAGTAGGAGAGACAGACACCCGCCAGCCACCTTATGCATCTAGTGCATGTCAGTCGGTGGAACCGGTCTCACATAAGAGTACGTGTAAGGTTGGTCCGGGCCGCTTCATCCCACAATGCCGCCGAATCAAGATTGACTAGTAACAGTAAGCATATTGAACAAAATCAACGCCCACAACTACTTTGTGTTCTACTCGTGCAAAGAATCTACGCAATAGACCTAGCTCATGATGCCACTGTTGGGGAACGTAGCAGAAATTCAAAATTTTCCTACGTGTCACCAAGATCTATCTATGGAGAAACCAGCAACGAGGGGAAGGAGAGTGCATCTACATACCCTTGTAGATCGCTAAGCGGAAGCGTTCAAGTGAACGGGGTTGATGGAGTCGTACTCGTCGTGATTCAGATCACCGATGATCCTAGTGCCGAACGGACGGCACCTCCGCGTTCAACACACGTACAGCCCGGTGACGTCTCCCACGCCTTGATCCAGCAAGGAGAGAGGGAGAGGTTGAGGAAGACTCCATCCAGCAGCAGCACAACGGCGTGGTGGTGGTGGAGGAGCGTGGCAATCCTGCAGGGCTTCGCCAAGCACCTGCGGGAGAGGAGGAGGTGTCACGGGAGGGAGGGAGGCGCCAGGGCTTCAGGTATGGCTGCCCTCCCTCCCCTCCACTATATATAGGGGCAAGGGAGAGGGGGAGGCGCAGCCTTGCCCCTTCCTCCAAGGAAGGGGTGCGGCCAAAGGGGGGAGGAGTCCATCCTCCCCAAGCCACCTCAGAGGTGCCTTCCCCTTTGAGGACTCTCCCCTTTTTTCTTATCTCTTGCGCATGGGCCTCTTGGGGCTGGTGCCCTTGGCCCATATAGGCCAAGGCGCACCCCCTACAGCCCATGTGGCCCCCCGGGGCAGGTGGACCCCCCCGGTGGACCCTCGGACCCCTTTCGGCACTCCCGGTACAATACCGATAAAGTGCGAAACTTTTCTGGCGACCAAAATAAGACTTCCCATATATAAATCTTTACCTCCGGACCATTCCGGAACTCCTCGTGACGTCCGGGATCTCATCCGGGACTCCGAACAACATTCGGTAACCACATACAAGCTTCCTTTATAACCCTAGCGTCATCGAACCTTAAGTGTGTAGACCCTACGGGTTCGGGAGACATGCAGACATGACCGAGACGTTCTCCGGTCAATAACCAACAGCGGGATCTGGATACCCATGTTGGCTCCCACATGTTCCACGATGATTTCATTGGATGAACCACGATGTCAAGGACTTAATCAATCCCGTATACAATTCCCTTTGTCCAGCGGTATTGTACTTGCCCGAGATTCGATCGTCGGTATCCCGATACCTTGTTCAATCTCGTTACCGGCAAGTCTCTTTTACTCGTTCCATAACACATCATCCCGTGATCAACTCCTTGATCACATTGTGCACATAATGATGATGTCCTACCGAGTGGGCCCAGAGATACCTCTCCGTTTACACGGAGTGACAAATCCCAGTCTCGATTCGTGCCAACCCAACACACACTTTCGGAGATACCCGTAGTGTACCTTTATAGCCACCCAGTTACGTTGTGACGTTTGGCACACCCAAAGCACTCCTACGGTATCCGGGAGTTGCACAATCTCATGGTCTAAGGAAACGATACTTGACATTAGAAAAGCTTTAGCATATGAACTACATGATCTTGTGCTAGGCTTAGGATTGGGTCTTGTCCATCACATCATTCTCCTAATGATGTGATCCCGTTATCAATGACATCCAATGTCCATGGTCAGGAAACCGTAACCATCTATTGATCAACGAGCTAGTCAACTAGAGGCTTACTAGGGACATGGTGTTGTCTATGTATCCACACATGTATCTGAGTTTCCTATCAATACAATTCTAGCATGGATAATAAACGATTATCATGAACAAGGAAATATAATAATAACCTATTTATTATTGCCTCTAGGGCATATTTCCAACAATTTTTAGCTTCATATTTTGACAAATCACAGTGTTACAAGGTTGACAAATGTCAATGTTACTAGATCAACAAATGTCAATCTTTCCAGTTTAACGAATGGCAACATACCCAATATGACAGATGCAAATCTTACCAAATTGTTTGTAAGTGGTTCCACATGGGTCGTCCAAAAGAACCATTTGCGTTGAAGGGATGCACAAATCCTGCTCTCACTTTGCATACGGGTGTTCTATCTAAAACGTTTGCGATCAAGAGCCATTAAAATCTATAGCCATTAAAACCAAGACACGTGGCCTCATGTTTGAGATATTAAAGTGGCGGCTATTTTTTTCAAAATGCCTTTGTTGGCTGTTACTCGAGTGCGCCTTCTCTCAAAATGGAGAAGAAAAATACCACATCATGTCGGGTGCCATTCCATGATAGCATGCCAAGTTTCATGAATTTCAGACGAGTTTTGGATTTACTAGAATTTAAAAACAAAGTATCTCAACGTTTTGCTGGCAATCAACGATGCCCTGGTGTTTGAAATTCATTCCCATTTCTTGCATTGGACCTAAGCATGCACCCAAGGACAAAGATTTGATTTTTCAACAAATTTATATGCACTGGAGCATGTGCATGTAGTTCAAATTTGAATTATGCACATAAATGCATTGAAAACTCGGTTAATGCATAAAATGTCCAGACGAACCCCAAAAAATCACAAAAATTGACACAATACTCCTGTTGTTCTATGTTCACACGAGAAAAATTTGAAAGCAGTAAGAGGCAATGGATATCATTTCGTCCCCAAAGGTGGGACATTCCCTACTGAAACCATCATGCTTGTTGTGAGAAGTTCTGGTTTGTGAGAAGCATATACCCAAACCTGCCCCAAATGGGACAAAAAAATTACCATGGCATGTTGATGCCGCTCCTTGATAGCATGCAAAGTTTCATGAATTTCAGACGAGTTTGGATTTATTAGAATTTAAAAACCAGGTATCTCAATGTTTGCGGCCGAGTGACGGTGGCAGAGTGTTTGACATTCATTCCCACTTCTTGCATGGGACCTAAGCATGCAACCAAGGACACATATTTGAATTTTCAACCAATTTATATGCATTAGAGCATGTGCATGTAGTTCAAATTTGAATTATGCACGTGAATGCATTGGAAACTCAGTTAATGCATAAAATGTCCAAACGAACCCCAAAAAAATTTCAAAAATTGACACAACACTCCTGTTGTTCCATGTTGACACTAGGAAAAAAATTGAAATCGAGAAGAGGCAATGGATATCGTTTCGTCCCCAAAGGTAGGACGTTCCCTACCGAAACCATCAGGCTTGTTGTGAGAAGCTCTGATTTGTGAGAAGCATATCCCCAAACCTGCCCCTAATGGGACAAAAAATTTACCACGGCATGTTGATGCCGGTCCATGATAGCATGCCAAGTTTTATGAATTTCTGACGAGTTTTGGATTTACTAGAATTTAAAAACCAGGTATCTCAATGTTTGCGTCCGAGTGACGGTGGCAGGGTGTTTGACATTCATTCTCATTTCTTGCATGGGACCAAAGCATGCAACCAAGGACACATATTTGAATTTTCAAGCAATTTATATGCATTAGAGCATGTGCATGTAGTTCAAATTTGAATTATGCACATGAATGCATTGAAAACTCAGTTAATGTATAAAAATGTCCAAGCGAACACCGAAAAATCCCAAAAATTGACACAACACTCCTGTTGTTCTAGGTCGACACTAGGAAAAAATTGAAATCAAGAAGAGGCAACGGATATCGTTTCGTCCCCAAAGGTAGGACGTTCCCACCGAAACCATCACACTTGTTGTGAGAAGCTCTGGTTTGTGAGAAGCATATCCCCAAACATGCCCCAAATGGGACAAAAAAATTACCATGGCATGTTCATGCCGCTTCATGATAGCATGCCAAGTTTCATGAATTTCTGACAAGTTTCGGATTTACTAGAATTAAAAAAACTAGGTATATCATGTTTGCTGCCGAGTGACGGTGGCAGGGTGTTTGACATTCATTCACATTTCTTGCATGGGACCTAAGCATGCAACCAAGGACACGTATTTGAATTTTCAACTAATTTATATGCATTAGAGCATGTGCATGTAGTTCAAATTTGAATTATGCACATGAATGCATAGAAAACTCAGTTAATGTATAAAAATATCCAAGCGAACCCCGAAAATCCCAAAAAATGACACAACACTCCTGTTGTTCTATGTTGAGACTAGGAAAAAAATTGAAATCGAGAAGAGGCAACGGATATCGTTTGGTCCAGAAAGATGAAACGTTCCCTACAGAAACCATCACGCTTGTTGTGAGAAGCTCTGGTCTATGAGAAGGTTTTACCCAAACTTGCCCCAAATGGGACAAAAAAATTACCACGGCATATTGATGCCGCTCCATGATAGCATGCCAAGTTCCATGAATTTTGGATGACTTTTGAATTTACTAGAATTACAAAAGCAAGTACGTCAACGATTGCCGTAGAGCCACGGTGCCGTGGTGTTCGAAATTCATCCCCATTTCTTGCATGAGACATAAGCATAAACCCATGGACACATATATGATTTTACAACCCATGTTGGTGCACTGGAGCATGTGCATGTAGTTTAATTTTGAATTGTGCACCTGGAATGGCTAGAAAACCAATTTAATGTATAAAATGTCCAAACGAACCCTGAATAATTCCAATTCTTTTACGACACACATATAGTTCTATGTTCATTGCAGATAAAAGGTCTAGCAATTCAAACACCGTCCATTGCCGCTGTGACCCCATTATGTAATTTAAATCAAGACAAAAAATCAAGTAGATCTCACACAGTTTATTATAACCAACCGTGTGAGATGCAGCACAAAACATCTTGGATCACCGTCGAAGTATAGTACGCATACGGCTTACGCGAGAAGGTGCGACGACTACAATCTACAACCCGCTCTGAATAAGGGACCGTGTCTGTTGACACTTTGTGCGCCAGTTTTTTCGCTGAAGCGATTCCATATTTTCGGCTTCCGCGGAAATATCTACCTCCCGGCCCCCTCCCCCTTACCAAAAGCCGCATTTCCACTGTTTCCGCCTTCCTTTCCAAGTTGAAACCTTCACTCCTTGCTTGCAGCACCACCTCCTCGCCGGCGACCCTCCTTCACGCTGCTTGGCCTCGCCTATCCAGGCAGGTAATCCGCACCTGACCCCCATCCTCCTCCTCCTTCCACATCCCACATGCCCCGACTGCCGGCACGAGTGCGACACCTTCCACCCAAATCACCGACCCCTCCACCAAATAAGCGCCGCCCTAAGCCATGGTTCACACAGTAAAGCCAGGATCTCAAGGAGCATTTGGCAGCGGAGAAGCAAATCGCGGCTGCACGAGCGGATGAGGTCGCGATGGCTGCCATTCGTGCCAACCCCCAGATCTTGGAGGAGAACCTCGCCGTCGAGGCCACCGTCGACACCTCGCGCGCCGACGCCGTGACGTGGTTGCCTACTTTAAACGACAGTTCGTGGCTTTTTCTCGATGCCACTGTCGGTGCATTCGACAAAGACTACGAGGTGCTTTCTCAATGTGCACGTGCTTACCTCATCTGGAGAGCCAGCAGGTTGGTGCCCTTAGCGGCTCAGGCAACTCACCACTATGATGAGGGCACCCACGATGCGAAGGCCTCGCCCTCTTCCATGTCCACGGAGCCAATCGTCATCGATGTATCCGACAATTAGGAGTAGCTTGTCTTATTAGCTCACTATAAGGACCCATGTTCAGTTTGCTAGCTACTGTCTTTCCTTAACTAATTCTAGTGGATTGTGCTATCTACTTTTAACATGCAATCTTCTGCTCTAGAGTATATGTTATATATATCGTGCAATGTGGTGTTCACTTAACTGTTTGGTTCAATTCTGCAAATGTGATGTTCAATTCTTCAGGGTGCAATTTTCCAAGTTGTCAAGCATGCTGGGTTTGGTTAACTGTCTGATCTTCTATCATGAGTATGTTATATTGTGCAATGTGGTGCTCAGTTAACGTTTGGTTCGTTTATTGTGGTGTTTAGTTAACTGGTTGGTTCAATTCAGCAATGCGATGTTCAATTGTTGTGGGTGCATTCTGTTATTGTATACCATGTCAGAAATAAATCAAATTTTGTTGTACTAAATACATGAGAAACAAATACAATTTCTATATTTACAAGTTGTTAAGCATGCTTAGTTTGGTTAACTGTCTGATCTTCTATTAGGAGTATGTTATATTGTGCAATGTGGTGCTCAGTTAATGTTTGGTTCATTTGTTGTGGTGTTTAGTTAACTGCTTGGTTCAATTCTGCAATGCGATGTTCAATTGTCGTGGCTGCATTCTGTTATTGTATACCATGTGAGAAATAAATCGAATTTGGATGTAATAAATACATGAGAAACAAATACAATTGCTATATTTCCAAGTTATTAAGCATGCTTGATTTGGTTAACTCTCCGATCTTCTATTAGGAGTTTGTTATATTGTGCAATATGATGCTCAGTTAACGTTTGGTTCATTTGTTGTGGTGTTTAGTTAACTGCTTGGTTCAATTCTGCAATGCGATGTTCAATTCTGTTATTGTATATCATGTGAGGAATAAATCGAATTTGGTTGCACTTAATACATGAGAAACATATACAAGTGCTATATTTCCTAGTTCTTAATCATGCTTGGTTTGGATAAATGGGTTTTCCATGTGATTTGAATTAATCTGATGAATCTGCAATGTGCTTATTTATCATCAAAAAAATTACTGATAGCATGCGAACCCTTACTTAACCTGATGACTAACTACATTATATGTGTTGCAGGGAATAATGGGAAGCACTAAGGTTTACAAGATGGTACTAACTATTATACCTTGCATTTTTTATTCCTTTGCCCCATTTCCAATATAGAGAAGATATTTATGCACATCCTTGTTTTCAGGGTTCACTTATGATTACCTCTCAGACCACCTCTGTGGTCAGGAGGCGAGGAAAGTTTTCATACAACATCCATGGTTCAATATTGAAGTGTTCCTGAAGAGGTCGAAGGATGGACGGTCAATCATCCACGGGCACTGGCCTAAAGTTGCAAAGACCTTCAACATGAATGAAGGCTCAATATTCGCCTTCCACTTCAGCGGTTTTCTAGATGAGATGCATCTGTCTATGTAACGTCTATGATGCTAATTTTGAAAGGTTCTAGATGTTGCATGTGAAACTTGGTGCTGGTGCAGTTGTGTAATGGGGCAGCTGAGTGCTGAAGCTATATCATGTTGTACTCAGATGTATTTCAATTATGAAATCATGCTTCCTTAATATGGAAATGAAATATATTATGTGCTTAATATGAATGTCAATTAGATAAGTAAATGGATTATTAATAATAGGGCAATTAGTATGCTAATTGGTCAATTAGCCTGCTAATTGGATTTTCCTATTGCAAATGGTTATTGAGAAAACACTATGGACGATGACCTCAGGCAACGCACACAGTTTCTAGGAATAAACCGTGTTGGATCAAAGAACAATCACACATGACATTCTCTTGAAAAACTGTTTGCGTTATGACACCTTGTGTAAACGTTTTCCTTGGAGTGATTGTATGGGATGCATATACGAACAAAAACGTTTAGCGGGACTGACTGTGTTTGATGTACTTACGACCGGAAATAATTTCGCATGTATAATTATATTTTCTAGCACTACTGTATGTATAACCGTATTTGGTCGCTTGCCAGTCGCACACGACCTCGTTTCTGCCGAGCGTGTGTGCTAGGAGGGCATATCCCCAAAGGTTTCTGGGTCGTGTGGGAAGGACCCCCCTATCGCAGTCACTCACTAGGTGACAGTTCCGAACGCCGTCGCAGAAAGGGGTTAAAACCCGTTTGTATAGCACCGACGTGTACCAGTGAAGGTCCATTCACATGTTTTTCTTTTGCGAACTAAGGGTAGCTTAGATGGTTAGTTTTCTTATGGTGGAATCAACGCAGCAGGGTTCAAGCCCTAGACATGGCATTGGTGGTCGTGTTTTTCTGGATTTATTTCAGGCCTTTCGGCAATGAGCGTTCAGTGAGAGGAGATGTTTCCGTCAACTACAAAGGTGTCTATGGAGACTTCATCAATCTCAAGATGATATGCCGGCTCGGTCTCTAAGATGTGCTCATAGGGGTAGAGTTTGTGTGTGTGCGTTCATAGGGGTGTGTGTATGAGCTTATGTGTATGTCGTGGACATAGGCTCCTGTACATGACCTAGCCAGCCGCCGCTAGGGTTCTCTGCCTCCCGCCGGCGCCGGTGCCGGTCCGTCCCGTCTCCGGTGGCCTTAGAGCCATGGAGGTGGAGTGGATCTCGGCCCTTACCGGTGGGAGGGCTTCGTTTTTAGATCTTTTTTAAGCTTTGTTAGGGCTTGTGTCTTGCTCAGGAAGGCGAGATGGCGGCGGCTCCCTGAAGATGGAATAAAGGTCTCCCGCCTAGCCCCCGTTCCGGTGATGCGTCTAGCATCATCGTTGGGCGTGTGGAGGTGTGTATCCGGCGGATCTGTCTTTGATGAATTTGCTCGGATCTATTCGTCATTCGTCTTCGTTTGTGTGTTTTCAGGTTGGATCCTTTTGATCTACACTCTTCATCGCAGTGGTTGCTGTTCTGGTGCATTTGTTCTATGGGGCCTTAGCACGGCGACTTCCCGACTGTTTCTACAACAAGGTTTGCTCGGCTCCGCCGAGGGAGGGGCGATGATAGCGGCGCGCCTTCGACACGCTTCAATGCTTGTAGTCGTCGCTAGATGGTCTATGAATCTAAATGTAATTTTTATTATTTCTAGTGTTCGTTGTACTACCGTAATTGAAGATGAATAGATTGAATTTTTTTCAAAAAAACATGTATTTTAATCAACATGCTATTATATATACTCCAACTAAAAAGAAATCATGCTATCATTGTTATACAAAAGCGTATGTTCACTATTCATGCGTCACGTAGTTAACCGGATAACTATGTAGACTTGTTCAGATGGCCCCGATCTAGCAACGACATTGCCATGTCGATCATGAAGGAGTGCACGCATATCCTTATGTCCGTCAAACTAAACTATTCTGCACTTCATGCACTGCCTGACGAGTGTCAATTTTCCATCAAGTCCACATCGTGATTTAAGCCAACGTCTTTAATGCAAACAGGGATAAAGGTCGACCTGTTCGTATCTTCCTAGTTCCTATTCCTAGTAGGGTGTGGTTAGGTCTGCGTGGATTAAGATTTAGAAAGAAAATTTTGTACGGATGTTCATGCAATATCAAGTAAATATAGCATCAAATGAGACGTAACCACGTCTTAGTCAACTGAGACTTAGCAAAACTATTCCTAATACTACTATAGTAGATAAGTCGAGCAATTCCTTCTTTTTTTGTACTGTATCTATATGGCCTGCTTTAGTTTGGAGGAATTTCGATAGAATTTGGCAGGATAAGATTTATGTAGACAAATTCCTTTGGAGTCATTTGGTTGTAAGGAATAGAATCCTATTCATATGAAGAAATTATTTCTATGCTTCACATTCCATAATAAAATAGACATTAACCTAAACTCAATGAAAAAAATTATATGATGTGAATCAAAGGACATCTCTTTTGAGTTTTCTATTTTTATGATATTATAAACTATGCTATTGTGTGGTGTTGCCTTACGGTTTTGGAGTCATGGCTAAACTCTCTGTCTCGTACGCCGCCCCCAAGATACGAGTCTGCGTTTGGAGGGAGGAACTGTGTATGGATCCGTATCTGTTATTTGAGCGTCTTGACGGCACACGACTATTCATAGCTCAAGCTCAAATAAGCTCAAATGAAGAGTAAAATTGTAAAAAAAAAATTGTTTTAATAGATTTTTTTGCAGAGCATTGACAAATATTTAAATGCTTGCAAAATTATCACATTCGTGGAAATCATGGCCAAAAAGGACAAAATTGATGCTACAAAAGTGCCTTTTTCCAAAGCATTTTGGAGTGTTGATTTTGTTTATCATACCGTGACTTCCACAAATGTCATTTCAACATGAAAAATTGCAAGCTCTCAAAACATTTGTTAAAGTTTGCCACACAAAAAATTCAGAATTGTTTGAATTGTTCGTTGTACTGCCATGATTGACGATTAATAGATTGAAAGTTTTTTCACAAAAAATTCAGAATTGTTTGAATTATTTTCAGAAAAAAATACTGTTCATAGCGAACTCATTTGAGCTTGCGAGCAGTTAGGGACTTTCCAATTTTGAAGAGGCTTCTTTTTCCTGGAAATTTTTTTGTACTGGAAGGTTGAGCCAACAAACATGCTTTGATGGATTTTCATTCCTCGATAAATTATTAGAAATTTTAGTAATCAGCTCATCTCCTTCCATATACTAATTTTTCTGGCTCCCAAATAAACGAAAAAGAATTATATGAGACCATGTCTCACGGGTTAGCATGTGAGACCCACCCTGATGGATAACAAGTGGCATTTACAAATCACAAAGCATCTACCCCACCCCCCACTTGAAATCAGAGGGAGAGATATTAGATGCTTTATGATTTGTGAATGTCACGTGTCATCCATCAGGGTGGGTCTCACCTGCTAACCCGTGAGACCTGGTCTCATATAATTTTTTTTCTCAAATAAACATCACATCAACGCATGGCCATTGTTGTCAAAGTCCGCCGCAGGAGACCGATGCGCCGCCCTGCCAGTCACCGCCAAAGACCACCACGCCGCCACTGTCAACCATTGCCATCGATCGTTGTTGGAGGCTTGGAGCCCATCATGCCGCCGCCACCGAGTACCACCGCCAGTCGTCCCCGCCCGTCCGCCGGCATGTGCGTTGTCGCCAATGTCAAAGAAAGAGAGAGAATGACATCACACATTGACAAGTAAAGCCTCAAGGTCAGATTTAGTATTCGAAAAGAGATTATTGAAATTTTGAAAAAAAAACACCTCACCTTCAAATCCTCTTTAAATTATTTAAAAAGCCCTAACAGAAACACTTGTCGAAGGATATATTTTTTTGGACTTATCAGATGAGTTTTTAGGGAGACTCTTGAAATATGCTCTTGCACCCCTAATTTTCCTCCATAAAGTAGCAGGATTAACCCATCGAAATCTATGCTCAAAAAAACCAATCGAAATCTTGGGCGGCACGCAGGGGTCGTTATCACAGAGCGCATTAACCCATCGAAAAGAACATCCGACGTGGATTTGCCCGCATATTTACACTCCACGCAAATGAAAACACCTCACGGCATCATATAAAATAAAATATTTATGGTTGAAGAGACATCTTAACAACAAATATTTATCGCAGAATCTCCTTTCCAAGTTCCACAAGGAACGCCAGGGAGATAAATTAACCGAGGACGCCGCGTAAATACCCAAACAAACCGGTTGCTTCAACCATCGCCGCTAACCAACTCGGCCTCCTCCTAAACAAACCTCGGGCGAGGGGAAAGCGCGGCGAGCGGCGGCGGCGGTGAGGTCCAGCCATGGTGGTCCACGTCGTGTACAGGAGGCGGGAGAACAGCTGGAGGGGGGCCGACTCGTCCGTCAGGTTCCTGGGCGCCGCCATGAGCAGCAACCCGCCGAGCAAGCACCAGGTCCGCCTCGCCGGCCGCGGCGGCCTCGCCCACGCCCCCACCTCCCCCGCGGGCGCGCGCAACGGGGGTCTGTCTCTACGCACCACCTCGCCGCCTCCGCCAACCGTCTCCATCGCCTCCGTCGCTGGCTGGGATTCCATCAAGCTGCGGCTCGACGGCGAGGAGGGGCTGAAAGAGTTCTTGGCCGTCGGGGATAAGACCGTGGGGGCAGAGGAGGAGGCGGCGGTTTACGCCAGCGGGTGGCCGGCGGGCGGGGACGAGGTGACGTTCGACGCCCCGCCTACAGATGAGGAGGTCCACGCCGCCGTCGCCAGCATCCAGCAGTAAGATTTATGCTTATGCTTAATCTATCAACTTGTTTTCCAAACAATAATCTTGAAAAGCATCCACTTAGATTGATCGAGTATTGTTTTTGGTACGTTATGTTGCTGATGATCAGTTCATCATCGCCCTATGATTGGAAGATCGGAACTGTCTTGAACAATTATTACTTACTGATTATTCTGGAATTTAGATGGATATTTTCCTGTGATTTATCAGGTTTATGTCATGAGCACAGCTCCAGCCATGCTACTTTCCTTGCAGATTACTCTTCCTTGTATTTTTGAATCTGTTCAGGTTCAGGGGTGTGCGCCCAATTGTTATCGTGCTACAAACTTCACTTGGATCCCACTTCCATGATTATGCACCAATTGCAGTTTACGCACTCCGCCATTGCTTAATCATAGCCTGCTACTCACTCTCCTTTGTTATCATTATTTAAAGCTTGACCGCTCTGTAGTACTTTAATTGATGGTATCTGGGTTTTACATGTTCTATCTGAACAAGTTAAACAAAACTCTGTCGTATGCAGGGTATTTGAGAATCCTTCGGGTGTGGAATCTGACGCACTCGAGTTACAAGCGCTCGCACTGCCCATCGCAGGACTCTCTTCATCTGGGATGTTTGTTAACTATTTTGCTGCCGATTCTGATGCATCCGAGAAGCAAACCGTCAAAATAGCCAACTTAGGGAGTTCTCCATCCAACATTGGATTAGATGATTGCACTGAACCTGGCACACTTGCACTTAACTCAACTGCTCTTATGACAAGGGAACATCAAAATGTACTGGATGCATTCCAGCTGTTGAAAGAAGATGCCTCTGTTCAGGTGAATACTGCTTGATTTGATTCATTGAATGGTATTTATGCATGGAAGAATCTCAAATTTCTCAGTGCCCCGAAATATTGACCAAAAATCACTATTTTTTTCTTCTTTGCTGTGACTTTTTTCTTCCTCGATGCAGAAAATGGTTATGGCCTTGTCAACTGATAAGGCTGTATGGGACGCTGTCATGAACAATGAGGTAGTGCAAGAATTTAAGAAGTCTTTCCAGGATGGTACGTGACCCTTCTTTATGATCTTTGTATGTGCATCAATATATTGACTTGACGTGGATGAAAGATGACCTTTTGATAGTTGCCGTCAAATTTTATCAACTTCAGTGATCCCTCCGATCCATATTAATTGATGCTGATTTAGTACAAATTATGATTAATATGGATCGGAGGGAGCACCTTAGTAGCTGTTCCGTCAAAGTCCTATCTATTATGTTGGGTGGATCTGCACCTAATACAAATTATCCTACTTTTCAGCTAAGGAAACTGATAACAAGGGGAGCTCTAGTGCTCCTCCTGGAATGATGCAATGGGTCCTGGAGAACACCCAGGCGAAGATCAAGGAGTTCCTTGAGAAGATACTTCAGCTCGTGCACACGCTCTTCCAGGCCCAGAGCATGGACTACGATTTGTCTGACGATGTAGTGAGAATGTCCTTCATGCTCTCCGTGTTCGTCTTCATCGTCGTAACAATAGCTCGCATAAAGTGAGCACAACAATTCGTCGACTTCACACTTGGTGGTTAGTACTGTACAGGATCAGTTATAGTCCTAGTAATTTCGTAAGGGTTTGTTATGGTTGTGATCAGGGACAATATCCAGTCTTAGTTTCCAGGTCTAGAACATTAAAAGTTGCCGAGGTGTCACGATTCTCAGTGGAAATTCAATATGTTTACTCTGTCAGTTGTGGTAATAATTGTGTTAATCATCCATAGTTCATATCCCGCTGTGAAATAAATGCAGCACGAACGGTTCATCAGTGATGCAAGATCCCTACGAATGGTTGTTGTATAAGAACGGATCTGGATATGGGATCCCTCAGGATATACATACATTTTACACTCGAATCAAAATCGATCAGATTTTTGCCCAGTTTTGAGAGCCTGACAGTTGCTTTTCAGAGTGGGTGCCTCCGATTTTTGCCATTCATTCATCAGCCCAAAACCCATGGAAACCCATTGGGAAGGTGAGGTGCTTTGGTACTTCAAGTTTTGCCACAAGTGCACCTCTTTTCCCTATCTTCCTTGCATCCAACACCACCAGGTTACATCTGTCCTCGGATACCGCATACTGCAAATGGAGACAATGGCGTCAAACGATGCAGATGTTTGAAACACCTGGAATCCTTGAAAGTTGTTGAATTCCAATAATAGCTTCGAAGAGTTTTGTATATACTGACAGGGCATATGTAGTTACCTCTACCAGAAGAACATAGCCGTGATCCTCCTCCCCACCGCCGGTGGGGATGAAGACCGGCTCCCCGACGAACTTGCGCCCTTCGGAAGACCACCGCCTCGCCGACCCATTCGAGACATCGACCTTCACCACGCTGTCAAATGGAAAATATGGGAGTAGTTTGCGAGAACCGGAGGCAGCGCCCGCGTAAATGAACCTATTCATCTTGTTGGCATAGCTTGGATTTATCGCGGGGAAGTCTGCCGGTCTGTTCCACTGATCGGACAATCTCTTCACGGTGCAATTCCGGTATGCTCCTCCTCTCTTGTCGAGCTCAATTGCCACCTGCGTTTGACAAGATAAATTTTCTGAAATTAGCAGTCAAATTGGCATAGGCCCGAACAAGCAGTTCGAACAGGACTCAAATTTAACTGAAACCTGCTGAAATTTGACTAAAGTTTGAATTATGATTACTAAAGCAAGCATTCGTTCACCTTGACGAGGCGAGGCAGCATTTCCTTGGTCTTTACCGCGTTCATGAAGGCAGGGTCCAGCTTCTTGTTCTTCCAGTTGTAACCTGTGAGAATTGCATCATCGCAGTACAGATATGTCAGTCACTGGATCATCATCGCACCGGCAGTAGTGAAGTGGTAAAAGTGCAGACGAAGAACAACTGAATGTTTGGCGCCATGTCGACGACGTTACCGAACATCCTGTGGAAATGGAACCAGTCGTAGGAGCAGCCCGACATGTGCAGGTGCAGGTCGAGGCCGCCGCGGGCGTTGTCCTCCTCGAAGGCGTTGCCGACGTGCAGCGACCACATCTGCGACGGCGCCTCGACGGGCACGGTCCAGTCGCGGCCGCTGGCCACGGCCTCCGTGGAGCGCGGCAGCAGGTAGACCGGCGTGGTCCGGCTGCCCGGGTCCAGCGCCAGCGCCCCGATCATGGGGTGCGTGCCCGTCATGGCCAGCATCGACCCCGGGATGTCGAGCCTGATCCTGTTGCCGAGGACGACGTAGTGCGAGTCGGTGAAGGCCCAGTCGTGGATCATGAGGTGCGCCGGCAGCACGAACTCCCGCCTCTGCACCAGCCTGAAGCCGGCGTCGAACTCTGCGTACGTGCCGTCAATGAAGTCACATCAGTGAGTGATTTGAAGGGTCGTATGGATGGAGATGGAGGAAGGCGTGGTGCAGACCGTAGAAAGTGAAGTTGGCGCGCGGGAGGAGCATGTCCTCTGCGTTGCAGGCCACCATGAGCAGCCGGTTGCGCTTGGGGTCGACCTTGTAGTGCGCCAGCAGCCTCTTGGGCGGCATGCTGAACACGCCTGCACGGGATAATGGCGACCGGGCCGGCGCACAAACGTCAGATCATCCACGCTCTCCTCGGTGCGCAACGACTAGTCTACTCTACTCAAAGTGAACAGCACGCACCACTGAGCACGGGGCGCAGCAGGCGGGTGGCCACGTCGAGCCCGGCCTCCGCCAGCCAGGGCCGCCGCCGGTGCCCCAGGCGGCGCCGTTCGGGGGCCGCCCCGTCGGCGCGGTCTCCGAGCGCGAGCAGGTCGAACGGGCCGACGGTCTCCAGCGTCTTGGGGTCGAGCTCGTACGGCATGCCGCCCTCCCAGAGGCAGAGCAGGCGGCCGCCCCACCAGAGCACGCTGGTGTTGGCCACGTTCTTCATCACCTTCACGTTGCCCACCCTGTGGCCGCCCTGCAGCACCGAGAAGGGGCCCCGGTGCGTGAACCTCCACGACGCGCCGTCGCCCTTCTCCTCTGTCTTCGCTGCCGTCTCCACGTACCTGCACATACGCATACGCGTGCTCTGTAAACTCACACCGTGATCGTCGACGGACGACATTGCACGCCGCCAAATTCCCTCGGTGGCACGGTGGCTGGCCTGCTTAGTAGTGCGTAGCGTACCGTGCGGCGTAGTGGACGCCGTCGTCGGGGTGGAAGCGGAAGGAGCGGAGGTAGCCGTGGCCGTCGAGCGGGTGGACGATGGAGCCGTGGTCGTCCGAGAACATGCCGGGCCCGGCGAGGTAGTAGGTGCCGGCCGGGAAGTCGGGCGGGATGGCGCCCTCGGTGACGCGGAGCTGCACGGGGGCGGACGTCTCGGCGCGCTGCGACCGGAAGAGGAGGTTGTAGTCCCAGAACGCCTTCGACAGCGTGTCTGGCTCCGTCGCCGTGGCAGCGGTGGCGCCGGCTGTGCCGCGGACGGCGGCGCGGACGAGCCGGCGCGGCGGCGGGGCATGGAGAGGAGGGTGATGGTGCACGACGGCGTGCATGGTCGCGATCGTGCATACCGCCATGCTTCGGCGTTGGTCCCTTTCGGTCGTTGGTTACTTGGTTCCTTGCGGTGGTTTGTAGCCTATAATAAGCTCGCTGGTACTTTCGCAGCTCACAAGAGTGACAAGTTGCGCCTTTTGGCCTTTGGAATGGTTCCATTTTGTCTCGTCTAATATGTACTATAATTGCAAGGAGCGCAGTTTCCTGATGGGAAGAATCGACGTAGTACTATAAACATCATGGTATACGCTGGAGTAGGAGTTTGGAGCGAGCGCCAATGGTTTTCTGATGCGTTTTGGAGGGTTTTGGGCAGGGAATCGTTGTTATTTCTGGAGTGGAATCCAAGGGATGTTCGTTGGCACAGTCAGCAAATGCGGTTATCCGCTTGCGTCGAACAAATTTGCCAGTGGTGCCTCTGCTTATTCTACAAATAAGCTTTGTTGGAACACCACAGTACTGACTGACCAATTAAGGCTGCAATAATCCTGATAAGCACAGAATTTTCGACATCTACTTGTAAACAAAGCACCGCTCGCTGTCGTTGATCAGTTCCACTAGGCTGCTTAAGATCCAGTCCTCCCCACCGTTCTGTCTTGAGCGTATTGGCATCTTCGCTTGAGCAAACTGAAGACACACCATTGGTACCAGGCAATACGACGATTCTCTGCACCACGTGGCCTCTGAATAGATGCTTGAACCCAAGTTTAATTTGTGAAGAACGTGATGCACACTTGAGAAGTGCAAATCTGATGGCATTGCGACACCAAACGACGTTCTCCCTCCGGTCTTTTTTAGTTCGCATATAAAATTTGTTTGTAGTCAAACCTCATAAAGTTTGACCAACTTTATAAAAAAACACTAACATTCACAATGTGAAATCAATATTATTAAATGCATCATAAGTTTAATTTTCATAAAGTATAACTCTAACATTATAGATGCTGGTATCTTTTTATATAAATATGATTAAACTTTATGAAATTTAACTTCACACAATTCTTACATACAGAGTAAAGATAACCGGGGGGAGTACCAGCCATGGACAGACCGCACATAGCCCCAAGTGATCACATAGTAAATGCAACTTTACCACTTGCCTCGACTGACCAAAATGAGCAGACCACATGCAATGCAGACAGAAAAATCAAGGGAAGCTCGAAACGCTCCACGCGTCGGAAGGTAACGAAGACTACAAGTGGTCGACGCATGACACTAAAACAGGCAATAAACAATATCATAAACACATACACCTCTCGTTTCTAAATATAAATCTTTTTAGAGATTTTTCTAGGGACTACATATGGATGTATGTATATAGACAACTCTAAAGTGTAGATTCACTCATTTTGTTCCGTATGTGGTTTGTATTGAAATTTCTAAAAGGACTTATATTTAGAAACAAAGGAAGTATAAGACATTTTAGCTATTTCAAAAGTCTAAAATGAGTGAACATACATACTAAAATGTGTCTAGATACACACGAATCAAGAAAAAGCTAAAAGATCTTATATGAGGGAACGGAGGGAGTAATAAATTATATTGGTAAACGATGCACACCAGTATTATTCAGTATCACCCAAGAAAAGCAAACAGGCAACATAATGGGGAATAGATTCTGCAACGACCAGCACAGTGGGTACAGATTTGATCTTGGTTTTCTCAGCATATCCCCCGTCCAACAAATGAGATGCAGCAGCGGGAGAGTTCCGACGAATGCGGTAATTAGATACTGAAAAGAAGGCAAGCACCGTTCCTTTTTAGCTATGAGTGGAGTTCACTATGCTATGCCCATGACAACATGGTGGTCGAAACCGACGAGAAGAATCAACCCATCTCAGTCTCCCGCATCCTCATGGCTAGCATAATTGGACCTTGACGTAGGAGCGCTCAATCGAAGTCCTTTTCCCCATCCACTTGGTTTCCACAGTTCCATCCATCACGCTGCACTTAGCTCTGCGCCTGGGCTGGCGCTTTAAATTTTACAAGAACCTGCAAGAAAAGAAAAGAGTAAGTCAAGGTTTTAGCTTAGAAATTCCTGGAAAGAGTTCCAAGTAGAATGGATATAGCACCTGTGGTTTCAGTTCACATGAAAAAAAAAGTGGAAGCTGCGAGTAAATTAACTTCTTCTATTCTCGACCAACAGTACATCGCTGCAAGTTCAGTCTGAAATAGGTGAATGCCAGAAAGAAAAAATCATTTTACCACTGAATAGCTCCATTTCATGATTTACCAACAAAACCCTATACTTCCATGTCAGTAGGTTTAGAATTTTTCTTCCTTCTATGGCATCAGCACCATCATTGTCCCCTTGTCTAGTGCGCCGACAAATAGATACCAAACTGTCAAGATGGTCGCACTAATGTATGCAAGGACGAAAACTCAAAATTTGATGGCATGGAAGGAATAAGGAGTTGCTCTTCTTCCGGCAAAAATAAATAAATTATTCGGTAGCAAATCAGGGATTGTAGTGTTACTCGGTGGCACAAAACGAATTCTCAAAAACCAATGTCGGCCATTGGGATGGATCTTTTTTGTGAGATTCAATGCTTAACACCAAAAGGTATCACTAGCAAGCAGCCCACTGAACATAGGGATAGAATAATGGACCAACACTTACCAGTATATTCCCAAAAAGAAACACCTAGCAGCATATACTGGACACAAATAGCAGATGTAATAGTCTGGTGATGAGCAAAACCACAATTCACTTGTAAAACTGTTGCATTCCGATTTTCACAACCTTAAAACAGGTTCTGTACCCATAGTTTCTTTTCAACTAAAATTTATGAAAGAAGTTCAAAACGTAAGGTAAATCTGAATGTTAGAGAAAGTAAAAGTAGGCGCCGCAATTGTAAAGACTACCAGTGCATGGATAAAATGCTAGGAGCAGCCTCGGCAGGACATGTGAAATTTAACAGCAGCGTGTTAACAGAAGAATGTTAAATGTTCTCTATGTTAAGATAGTTTAACACACTGATTATATTATTTTACTACTGCAGTGACAAGGTGGATACAATGGAGAAAGTGCTGGTGCTTGCATCTTTTATTACTAGGATCTTTCATGATTAATACAGTATTTGCCAAAGACCAGGGAAAGGGAAGGCCTTCTGCTGAAGTTAAGAGCCCTTCAGAATGAAAACATGTAGCTGGTCAGTGGGGGTAAATGCAGTTGCAGGTCAGTCGATGCTTATTGACGAGACTACTCCGGCCATACTCTTTTTGGCTCTCAATAAGGTTTGGAGATGGTGAATCACCCCCGCCACCTATTTTTATCTGTTGCAGTGAGTACTTAATTATTTACTGAAAAGATGTTTTTGAGTGTTCTTAGTTTCATAGACGGGTGTACCATAAGCATCGACTGTAGTGAGAACTGAGAAGGATGAGACAGAACTCGTCAAATTCTAAAGAATGTAATTTACCTGCCTCTCAGACAAGGCTATAACAAGACAAGTAGCTCTATCAAAAGGAAAGAAGTGCCTAACTGAAATATATCATTTGGTGACTTCAATCAAACACAGAATAATGTTTACTTAATTACTACGTAAACTTGAGCTAAATGCTAACATTATGCTAAAATGTAACTGTTTTAAATGGAATTGGAATGATGGGGTAGTGAAGTCAAGAGGAAAAGAAAGGCAAAGTTTAGCTCTTGTATTACCTAAAATGATCACTAAAAATATGTGAAATGTGAATGAAGAAATGACTTGTGTGAAATACCGCAGTTGGTACCATTGTTTCGACAGAAATGTTGACACTAAACATGTTGAGATCATGAATATCATGGCATGAAAACAATAATTTGGTTAACTTTGGTAAGACTGTAAGAGGTCCTAGTGATGGATGGCCTTACATCTAGTTTTCCTTTAATTGTGCCATCACAGTTTGACAGCCAGGAATGTGTAAAAAGGCTCACAAGCACCATTAGTGTTCCAAACAATACTTGTGTACAATATTTTCTAAGCTTACGATTTTATCATTAAGTGGCTTCCAAGCGAAGGCAATATTTTTGTGAAACAACATTGCTAGCTGGAGCTTACTTCCCGCAAAAAAAAAGGAGCTTACTTCCCGCAAAAAAAAAGGAGCTTACTGAAATCACCAGCTACCCATTTTCTATACAAGCTTTCCCATGAATCACATCAATTTTCAAGATGTATTCAAGTACATATGTGACGCGTCAGTTTACAATCTTTGCAATTGAATCCCATAGGAAATTTTGAACTACGCTTAAAAAGGGAAGATTTTAGTCATGCAGAATTGCAAGCGTACGATTATCACTAAGAAAAGAAATGGCAAATGTTAACCAAATCTCATAGCACGGCCCAACAAAAGAAGCTTTATTTAAATAAAATGTAACCTCAGTCAGTATTACTCTCCTACCACAAATGTCAGGAAGGTACTCTTATTGCAATCATGAGGTGAGGCTACATTGGCATAAATTACATGGCAGATTGGCAGTATGAACAGGAAGGCATAAGAAAGTACCAAGGAGGCATTGTACACCTTAGCCAGTGATCATTGTGCCAGTGCCCTCATCTGTGAGAATCTCGAGCAGCAGCGAGTGCGGGACACGCCCGTCGATGATGCTTGCAGTGTGCACACCCTGGGCGAGAGCTCGTACGCAGCACTCCACCTTTGGGATCATTCCACCAGCAACCTGCCCACCGGATACCATCTGCCGCACCCCAGCGATATCAATCTCCTTCACCAGGCTGCCAGGGTCATTACGGTCCGCCAGTATCCCAGACACATCCGTGAGCAGTAGCAACTTCTCGGCGCCCACCGCAGCGGCAATCTCACCTGCCGCCGTATCCGCGTTGATGTTGTATGCCTGCCCTGTCTCGTCGGCGGCCACGGTGGCAATGACCGGGATGTGGCCAGAGGCGATGATGGGGTGGAGGACCGTGGCGTCCACCCGCGCGACTTCGCCGACGAAGCCAAGGGCTGCGGCGTTGGGGGAGGGGCGCGCGGTGATGAGGCGCGCGTCCTTGCCGCAGAGGCCGACGGCGGTGCCGCCGGCGAGGTTGATGAGGGAGACGAGATTCTTGTTGACCTTGCCAACGAGCACCATCTCGACGACCTCCATGGTGAGCGCGTCGGTGACGCGGAGGCCGTTGCGGAACTGCGGCTCGACGCCGACGCGGAGCAGCCAGGAGTTGATCTCGGGCCCGCCGCCGTGGACGAGGATGGGACGGAGGCCGACGCAGGAGAGGAGGACGAGGTCGCGGATCACGGACGACTGCAGCTCGGGGGACTTCATCGCGGCGCCGCCGTACTTGACCACCACCGTCTTGCCCTTGAAGCGCTGGATGAAGGGGAGCGCCTCCGAGAGCACGTCGACGCGGCTGAGCGCCGTCGCCCCCGGCGAAACCGCCGTGGATGCGGCGGAGATGCGGAGGCGGCGGCGGGGGGAGGGGGAGGCGGCGATTGGCCTGGCGTGGTTGGGATTGGATGCGGGGTTAAAGAGCGGCGTGGATGCAAGCAGAGAGGAAGAGAGCTGGGGCTTCGTGGGGAGCATAGCTGCGGCGGCGGCGGTTGGTCGGGGGCTGGTGCTCGACGGAATGCCTAGCCGGAAGGGAGGAGGTGGAGGCGCTGGACAGGTTAGCGGCGTAGTAGGTGTTGACTGCAGGTGCGTGCGGCGGGCAGGGGAAGTGTTGAATTGGGGTTGAGTAACCTGGGCATCTCTCGGGCCGGGTCGGGTTTCGTGCCGGGCTCTTAAAAGCCCGATGCTACAATGTGAAGCCTGAGCCCAGAAAAAGCCCAAGAGTTTTTAAATATATAAGCCCGAGCCTGGCCCGCATGAAAAGCCCGAAGCCCGGCTGCTTCTGGTATACAGCACATTAGAACATCAACGTTTTACAAAACAGCAGAATAATAACATCATATTTCACCAAATAGCAGCATATATATATATATATATGAGAGCGGCGTTTCGGTGCCTGGGTGCATCTGCACCCGGTCAAAAAAAATTCATAAAAAATTCAGAAAAATTCAAAAAATTCCAAAAAAAATTAGGTGGTAGAAAATTTGATGCGTGAGGTACGCTTCAAGTTTCAAAACATTTGGACTTCTGTGCAGCTCTCAGCAAAAAAAAACAAATCTGACCAGAACAGTATATGAACAGTACACATTTTTACAGACCTCCGATTTGTCTTTTTTGCTGAGAGCTGCACAGAAGTCCAAATGTTTTGAAAATTGGAGCGTATCTCACGCATCAAATTGTCTACCACCCAATTTTTTTTTGGAATTTTTTGAATTTTTTTAGTATTTATTTTGATTTTTTTCGTGAGCGCAGGTGCAGATGAGCTCGGGCTCAGATTCGAATTTTCGCATATATATGGTATCTTCACAGCAGCATATATATTTCAGCAAACAACACTATATGATCTTTACAAAACATCACATACATGATACATTCCACTTTTCCAGCAAACAACAGGTCAGCAACATATACAGTAGAACTAATCTTCACAACAACCTATATACACAACTACTCTTCACAGCACCATGTAGTATTTTCCAGCAAACAACACTATAGACATGTTATCTGAACAAAACAGCATATATATTGCAGGCTTCCAGCAAACATCAGCATATACACACATGAAATCTTCACACAACAGCAGCATAAATTGTTCACAAGATAGCAAAAGGCAAGTCTGTTACATCATTACATAACAGCAGCATATTTCTTGTTCATAATAGCAAGTCCATACTACTCCCTCCGTTCCTAAATACTTGTCTTTCTAGGCATTTCAACAAGTGACTACATACGGAGCAAAATGAGTGAATCTACACTCTAAAATATGTCTACATACATCCGTATGTTGTAGTCATTTGAAATGTCTAGAAAGACAAATATTTAGGAACGGATGGAGTACATAATAAACACATAGTCTGACAAGATAACAAATAGCTAGTCCGTTACAAAATACATAATAGCAAGTCCATACTCCATAACATAGTCCGTCAAGTTCATTACAGAACATCATATCAAATAACAAAGAAACAAGTTGATGACTAGCTCTTTTGACTCAATATCTTTCTTGTTCCATCAAGCTATAATAACTTAATCATTTTCCTGGAACAAAGCAAGAGTGAAATGATATGAACTAACAAGATATAATCAATGATAACATGATATCAGCGCACAAGATAGTAAGGAAGAAAGAATGAACACAAACTGAATCTGAAGATAACTCCTCCGCATGGGAACTTGAAGGTCCACCTCCCGTAGTGCTCATTTCTACAAAACAAAAAACACAATAATCAATGATAACATGAGTAACCATGATGTTAAATATGAAACAACAAAGCACACTCGATTGTACCTTCATTATGAGACATCTTCCAACGATACCAATCTTGGAGACACATTAAAGCCTCGATGGTTGTAGGCTTAAGTGAAGCTCGGTTAGGTGTTATAACTTTGCGACTCATGCTAAAGGCCTACTCCGAAGCAACACTAGAAATGGGGACAACAAGAACATCCCGAGCCATTGAAGCAAGCTAAGGATATCGCATAGATGATTTGCTTCAAAATTCCAAGACATCCAACTTGTCATTCAATTTTCTAGGTGTTTCTTCCAAGTAAAGATCCAATTTGAGACCTCCCTACAGTTTTGTGTTGAGATTATATGTAATTCTCATAGTCAATGAACATATCAGCATCATCTCCCCTACTTCCCTTACTGTCTATAGCACCATCTGATGGTGTTTCACTAACAGCAGCACCACTATATTCAGCAAACAAATTCACCAAAGTTTTCTTAACTTCATCCACCCAGCGTTCGGCCTCGTTGATACGTCTCCAACGTATCTATAATTTTTTTTATTGTTCCATGCTATTATATTATCTGTTTTGGATGTTTAATGGGCTTTAATATGCTCTTTTATATTATTTTTGGGACTAACCTATTAACCGAAGGCCCAGTGCAAATTGTTGTTTTTTTGCCTATTTCAGTGTTTCGCAGAAAAGGAATCCAAATGGAATGAAACCTTCGCGAGGATCTTTCTTGGAACAAACGCAACCCATGAGACTTGGAGTGGAAGTCAGAGACGCAACGCGGCGGCCACGAGGCAGGAGGGCGCGCCCAGGGGGGTAGGCGCGCCCCCACCATCGTGGGCCCCTCGTAGCTCCACTGACCTACTTCTTTCGCCTATATATACTCTTGTACCCTGAAAACATCCAAGGGAGCCACGAAACCACTTTTCCGCCGGCGCAACCTTCTGTACCCGTGAGATCCCATCTTGGGGCCTTTTCTGGCGCTCTACCAGAGGCGGATTCGATCACGGAGGGCTTCTACATCAACACCATAGCCTCTCCGATGATGTGTGAGTAGTTTACCACAGACCTTTGGGTCCATAGTTATTAGCTAGATGGCTTCTTATCTCTCTTTGGTTCTCAATACAAAGTTCTCCTCGATGTTCTTGAAGATCTATTTGATGTAATACTTTTTGCGGTGTGTTTGTCGAGATCCAATGAATTGTGGGTTTATGATCAAGATTATCTATGAACAATATTTGATTCTTCTCTAAATTCTTATATGCATGATTTGATATCTTTGCAAGTCTCTTCGAATTATCAGTTTGGTTTGGCCTACTAGATTGATCTTTCTTGCAATGGGAGAAGTGCTTAGCTTTGGGTTCAATCTTGCGGTGCTCGATCCCAGTGACAGAAAGGGAACCGACACGTATTGTATTGTTGCCATCGAGGATAAAAAGATGGGGTTTATATCATATTGCTTGAGTTTATCCTGGGGAACGACCACTCTTTGGTCCGGATATTATCCAACATGCTGAAGAACAAGTTCGCATTATTCGCGAGAATCTCAAGACCGCTCAGTCACGTCAAAAGAGTAATTATGACCGTCATCATAAAGACATGGTTTATCAACCTGGCGAAAAGGCCTATTTTTGAGTTACACCAATGAAGGGTGCTCACCGCTTTGGGATCAAAGGAAAGCTAGCTCCTCGCTATATTGGTCCTTTCACTATTCTCGAGAGGCGGGGAAAAGTGGCATATCAACTGGAGCTTCCGTCAAACCTTTCTCAGGTTCACGATGTGTTCCATGTGTCACAACTCCGACGCTGCTTCAAGGACCCAATCCGAGCAGTGGACCATGAAGTGCTCGAATTGCAACGGGACCTCTCCTATAAAGAGCATCCGATCCGCATTCTTGACCAAGCTAAATGCCGCACACGTCAGAAGGCGATCAAGTTCCTCAAAGTCCAGTGGTCGCACTATTCTGAAGATGAAGCCACTTGGGAACGCGAGGATCGCCTGCGTGATGAATACCCCGCGCTGTTTCCTTCTACCTCCTAAATCTCGGGACGAGATTTCTTGTAGTGGAGGAGATTTGTAATGCCCGGATAATTAGGCTACAGTAAAACTCTCCTGATGATGCGATGTCATCTATGTTATTGTTGCTAATCAAGTGGTAGTTCCAAAAACATTGCAAATTCAAAAAGGAATTAGTGACAAACACCCAATGTTTTCAAAAGCCGAAACAAAAATGTTCGATGGGTGCCAAATATTGCACTGGTAATTATGGTGAAGTAAACACATTTTTAGAACATGCATAAATATATTAAAATGAAATAAAACAGAAAGTAAAATAAATAAAAAGAAAAGAAACTGCAAAAACAAAACAAAACAAAAAAAGAATAAAGGGCCCCTTGGCCAACTGGGCCAGACGGCCTAGCTCACCGGCCAGGCCGGCCCACTAGGCCCAGCCGGCCGGCCTCCCCCCACTCCTCCTTATCCATCCCCCCCTGAAACCCTAACCTACCGCTCTCCCACTCCCCCCACGACGCCACTCCCTCTCCCACTCTCCTCTCGATCCCATCTGGATTGGGGAGAGGCCCCTCCCCGTCGCCCCGCCACCCCCGAGGCCGCACTCGTCCTTGACCTGCTCGTCGCCAGTGCCGCCTCGCCGGATCGCTCCCTCGTCCACCTCCCGCGCCTCTCCCTCACGGAATCAACCGCGCCGCTCGTTTCCCGCGGCCCATCGCCGGATGCCATCGCCGTCGTCTTCTCCGTCGTCGCTCACCTCGTCCCCGTCCTCCTCCTCGCCACCCACAGCCACTCCCCTACGGCCAAAGTGAGAACGCGCCCCTCCTCTATCCCCGTCCCTCCCGATCACCACGCGCCTGCGCGCTCGCCACGGCGGACGCGCGCCTCGCCTCCCCCGCGGCCTCCTCGCGCCCTCCGCCGCGCGTGCCACGCCGACCGTGTCGCGCGTCCACCCCTTTCCCGCCCGGCGGTGCTCACCGGAGCACCCCGCCACTTGCCGCCCATGGCCTTCTCCTCGCGTCTGCGTCGCTGCCCGACGTCGCGGCCAACAAGCGCCGTGTTCGTCATCCCCGCCACTGGCTGCACCCCTTCTGCCCCCCTGCTGCGGGCCTTGCCTCTTGCGCCGGCTCGCCTGAGCCGCTGTCGTCGCCCGCCCGACCTCTCCGCCGCGGCGCCCCTGGGCCACCGGACCGGCGCTGGCGCGCTCATGGGGCTCCGCCCTGGCACCCCCATGCCCGTTAGCCCGCGCGCCCGTGCCTGTTAGGGCCCCTGGCCCAATGACAGTTGGGGCCCACCCCAAAACGTATTTAAAAATAATAATAATAATAATAATAATAATAAGATTAATTAATTAATTAATCAACTTAATTAATTTGGATTAATTAAACTAATCAAATGATTAAACTAATTAAACATTAGTTAACTAATTAACCTGGTTAGTTAATTAGCTAATTAATTAGTATGGCAGTGGGGCCCACCCCCCTAATTAATACTAATTAGGTTAATTAATATGCCTAATTAATATGTGTCACTGACCAGTGGGGCCCACTGGTCAGGTTGACCAGTCAACCCCCGTTGACTGCTAACGTCAGCATGACATCATGCTGATGACATAAATCCTTTTTCGAATTAAATTAAATAATTAATTAAGTTCCAAAAATTAATAAAATCTTTAAAAAATCGTATCTTTTAATCCGTAACTCGGATTAAATTATTTTCAACATGAAAGTTGCTCAGAACGATGAGACGAACCCGATACGCAGCCCGTTCGTCCGCCACGCACCCCTAACATATCAAACTCGCAACTTTCCCCCTCCGGCTCCTCTGCCCGAAAACGCGAAACACTGGGGATACTTTCCCGGATGTTTTCCCCCTTCGCCGGTATCACCTCATACCGCGATAGGGCACCCCCTAGCACCGATACTTGTCATGTCATGCATCGCTATGCATCTGTTTGCTTAAATATTTATTGTTTCTTCCCCCTCTTCTCTCGCTAGACACCGAGACCGACGCCGCTGCTACCCAGTACGACTACGGAGTTGACGACCCCTCTCTCTTGCCAGAGCAACCAGGCAAGCCCCCCCCTTGATCACCAGATATTGCCTATTCTCTTCTATACTGCTTGCATTAGAGTAGTGTAGCATGTTACTGCTTTCCGTTATCCTATCCTGATGCATAGCCTGTCCTTGCTACTACTGTTGTTACCTTTACCTGCAATCCTACATGCCTAGTATAGGATGCTAGTTTTCCATCAGTGGCCCTACATTCTTGTCCGTCTGCTGTGCTATACTATCGGACCGTGATCACTCGGGAGGTGATCACGGGTATATACTATACTTTATACATGATACATGTGGTGACCAAAGACGGGTCGGCTCGTAGGAGTACCCGCGAGTGGATCTTTGAGGCGGAGCGACAGGGCAGGTTGCGACCACCTAGGAGAGAGGTGGGCCTGACCCTGTTCGACGTTCGCGGATACTTAACACGCTTAACGAGATCTTGGTATTTGATCTGAGTTGGGTCGTTGACCCTATACGCACTAACCAACTACGCGAGAAAGATATGGGCACTCGGCGTCGTGGTATCAGCCGAAGCCTTCATGACGTCAGCGACTGAGTGGCGCGCGCCGGATTGGACTGGAACGCCTGCTAGGCTAGGTCTACTTCCGGCCGTGTTCGCAATGTGCAGGTGTGCTAAGGGCGATGGGCCCAGACCCCTGTGCGCTTAGGTTTAGACCGGCGTGCTGACCTCTCTGTTGTGCCTAGGTGGGGCTGCGACGTGTTGATCTTTCGAGGCCGGGCATGACCCGGGAAAGTGTGTCCGGCCAAATGGGATCAAGCGTGTTCGGTTATGTGGTGCACCCCTGCAGGGAAGTTAATCTATTCGAATAGCCATGATCTTCGGTAACAGGACGACTTGGAGTTATACCTTGACCTTATGACAACTAGAACCGGATACTTAATAAAACACACCCTTCCAAGTGCCAGTTACAACCTGGTGATCACTCTCTAACAGGGCATCAAGGAGGGGATCGCCAGGTAGGATTATGCTATGTGATGCTACTTGGAGGACTTCAGTCTACTCTCTTCTATATGCTGCAAGACGGAGGCTGCTAGAAGCGTAGTCTTTGACAGGATTAGCTATCCCCCTCTTATTCTGGCATTCTGCAGTTCAGTCCACTGATATGGCCCTTTAGACATATATCCATGCATATGTAGTGTAGCTCCTTGCTTGCGAGTACTTTGGATGAGTACTCACAGTTGCCTTGTTCCCCCTTTTTCCCATTTCTCTACCCGATTGCTGCGACCAGACGATGGAGCCCAGGATCCAGAAGCCACCTTCGACGATGACTCCTACTACACTGGAGATTCCTACTACTACGTGCAGCCCACTGACGACGACCAGGAGTAGTTAGGAGGATCCCAGGCAGGAGGCCTGCGCCTCGTTCGATCTGTATCCCCGTTTGTGCTAGCCATCTTATGGCAAACTTGTTTAACTTATGTCTATACTTAGATATTGTTGCTTCCGCTGACTCGTCTATGATCGAGCACTTGTATTCGAGCCCTCGAGGCCCCTGGCTTGTATTATGATGCTTGTATGACTTATTTTATTTGTAGAGTTGTGTTTTGATATCTTCCTGTGAGTCCCTGATCTTGATCGTACACATTTGCGTGCATGATTAGTGTACAATTGAATCGGGGGCGTCACAAGTTGGTATCAGAGCCGACTGCCTGTAGGAATCCCCCTTCCACACTCCTTGGCCGAAGTCGAGTCTAGACATTACAAGAACTTTTACTAACATGGTTGTGTGCCTTACGGGCCCACGTCGCCATTGGGTGGTACTAGGATCTTTTACTCCTCGACCTTTACTCTGGGACTCTGAACTCTCTTCTACTCGGGTTAAACGAATTTACTGACTCTAACACTAGGGTCCCGTGACGACATTCACCCCAAAGTTGGATAAAAGCCATAGTTATTCCTTAGTATAGTACTTTGAACAATTTCCACACTGTCATTTGACTCCTTTGAAACATCTTTGTTTTCAGATGGAACCCACGAGGCAGGTCGTGCGCCACACGACGGCCATAGGTGCCTCGGGATCACCTGCCGTGCTAGCTGAGATGATGACCTATTTGGGTTATCGCTGGCACCCCGAGTACACCGTCTCCGAGGAGTACCAGGACTTTAACCAGGAGCAGTACCGTGCCATCGTCCACCTCTACTCTCGGGAGTACGACTCCACTACTGTGCTACACACCGCTCATGGTGTTGGAGTGACCATCGACATGGCAGTTCATGATGCTGCTTATGCTGCTCTGACACGCCTTCGTAGAGAGTATCAGGCGTTGGACACCTCCCCCTTCAGGCACATTGCTATCGCATCTGATATTGGTGCGGAGGGTTACTACACTGTTGCCTACTCCACTGTCACCCGAGAGCCCTTCTACCATCAGAACCTGGTTCTGCATGCTGATGGGCTGGATCGAGCTAACCGAGCTCTTCGCCACAAGTTGTACACCACTCGTCAGCACCTTTACCGTGCTCTGACAATGTTGCACCCCTTTGTCGGATCCAGAGAGTTGCCGCGTTCTGCGATCTACCCAGCCAGGATCGTGATGCCCCAGGGTGTCGGTTGGCCAGAGGTGGGAGGCTACTCTCCCGCACTTGGTCCTCTTCTGCCACTTGAGCGTCGGGTTCTGCACCAGAGTACCCGCGGACCCCACGTTGCCGACGTGGAGTTCCCGATGCCACACTACCAGCTTTCAGGCTACAGCTACCTCCGCAGTACCACGTGGGACTGATGTAGACTTGCTTAGTAGTATTAGTTGCATTCGCCGCGAGCCTGCGTGCCGCCTATGATGTCTTAGTTTATGTACTGAACTCTGTGTACCAAACTCTATGCATGATCTCTTTTGTAAGATGTGCCGACTACTATGTGGTATCTATCGTGCTGCTTTCATTATGCATGTTTCATCATGAATGATTCTTGTCTTTGCAAATTTCTCAAATGTTGAACTACCCCTGTTATATATTAGCAGGATGGTTAGACCAGGTGGTCGTGGTCGTGGTGGCAACTTCCCACCACCGCCTGAGTACATGGCTGGCATGATCCAACAGCTTGAGATGAATCGCCAGTTCATGGAGAACATGATGGCTCGGTTTCCTCGCCCCAATATGAACCAGCAGCCAGCCCCAGTAACTCTGCAGGATTTCATGCGCCTCAACCCAACGGTGTACCGCAGCTCAACTCAGCCTCTGGATGCTGATGACTGGCTCCGTGACATCACCTATGAGATGGAGTCTGCTGATGTAGCCCCTGCCAGCTATGTCACCTTTGCTTCCTTCTTCCTAAAGGGACCCGCAGCTCAATGGTGGGACAGCCACAGGCGTACTCTTCCAGTTGGAACAATCATCACCTGGCCAAACTTCCAAGCTGCTTTCCATGCCCGCTTCATTCCTCGGGGAGTCATGGACCGGAAGAAGCGTGAGTTCCGCAACCTCACCCAAGGCAACAAAACTGTTGAAGCTTATCAGCGGGAGTTTCTGGACTTGTCTCGCTATGCTGAAGAGGACATTGCAACTGATGCACGTAGACAGGAGAAGTTCCGTGACGGCCTTCAAGCTGACATCAAGCTCGCACTTCTAGTGCACGACTTTGCTGATTTCTCCACCTTGGTGAACAAGGCCATCAATGTCGAAACTGGTCTGTAGGAATACCAGAGCTCTCACAGGCGCAACCGTGACACGGGCTCATCTTCGGGCCCGCCCTTGCAGAAGCGTAAGATATGGATTCCCAACAGCATGTACCAGCCGAATGCACCTGCCTACCGCTCCAACTAGGCAGCCAAGGCTTCCGGCACCGCCACCCCAAGCTCCTGTCCCCACTCCCAATAATGGTTTGTGCTTCAGGTGTGGACAACCAGGGCAACGTGCTAGGGAATGCAACCAGAACCAGAATCAACTGGCACTTCCAGCAGCTGGCCGTGGAAACAATCAGCCCCACAACAACAATGCCAAGTCCTATGGTCGTGTTCATGCCAACCACATTGATCTGAACGAAGCTCAAGACCAGCCTGCTACTGTGATGGGTACCTCCTCGTAAATTCAGTACTGGCATCCGTTTTATTTGATACAGGAGCATCACATTCATTCATATCAGCAGATTTTGCATTCATGCATGGCATTAAATACGAAGAGATGAACACTCCGCTAGTGGCACACACCCCTGCGGGCCAATGTCAAACCTCTATGGTTAGTCACGACGTTCCTGTTGAAATTGAAGGATTGGAATTCCTTGTCTCTCCCATCGTGCTGAAGTCCTATAGCATTGATCTCATTCTGGGAATGAATTGGTTAAAAGCGCATACTGCTTCTATCGTTTGCGCAACCAAGACCGTCCATCTGCTACACCCTTCCGATGAAATAATAAGCTACAATGCTCGTCTGGTTCAGAATGTCGAGGAAAGGCTCTATGCCTTGAATGCATTGAACGCCGCACCACTCGAGGGCATTGAAAACATTCCCGTCGTGTGTGACTTCCTCGACGTCTTTCCTGAAGAACTTCCAGGGATTCCCCCTGCTAGAGCTGTCGAATTCGTCATCGACTTGAAACCAGGCACCACTCCTATAGCCAAGCGACCCTACAAGATGCCGCCGCATGAAATCCTTGAGCTTAAGGAGGAAATCGAAAAATCTCTTCAAAGTGGTTTCATTCGCCCAAGTTGCTCTCCTTGGGGAGCACCTTCTCTCTTTGTCAAGAAGAAGGATGGGACAAACCGGTTAGTCCAAGACTACCGTCCTATTAACCAAGCTACCATTCAGAACAAGTATCCTCTTCCCCCTCTTCTCTCGCTAGACACCGAGACCGACGCCGCTGCTACCCAGTACAACTACGGAGTTGACGACCCCTCTCTCTTGCCAGAGCAACCAGGCAAGCCCCCCCCCCCCTTGATCACCAGATATCGCCTATTCTCTTCTATACTGCTTGCATTAGAGTAGTGTAGCATGTTACTACTTTCCGTTATCCTATCCTGATGCATAGCCTGACCTTGCTACCACTGTTGTTACCTTTACCTGCAATCCTAGATGCCTAGTATAGGATGCTAGTTTTCCATCAGTGGCCCTACATTCTTGTCCGTCTGCTGTGCTATACTATCGGGCCGTGATCACTCGGGAGGTGATAACGGGTATATACTATACTTTATACATGATACATGTGGTGACCAAAGACGGGTCGGCTCGTAGGAGTACCCGCGAGTGGATCTTTGAGGCGGAGCGACAGGGCAGGTTGCGACCACCTAGGAGAGAGGTGGGCCTGCCCTGTTCGACGTTCGCGGATACTTAACACGCTTAACGAGATCTTGGTATTTGATCTGAGTTGGGTCGTTGACCCTATACGCACTAACCAACTACGCGGGAAAGATATGGGCACTCGGCGTCGTGGTATCAGCCGAAGCCTTCGTGACGTCAGCGACTGAGTGGCGCGCGCCGGATTGGACTGGAACGCCTGCTAGGCTAGGTCTACTTCTGGCCGCGTTCGCAACGTGCAGGTGTGCTAAGGGCGATGGGCCCAGACCCCTGTGCGCTTAGGTTTAGACCGGCGTGCTGACCTCTCTGTTGTGCCTAGGTGGGTCTGCGACGTGTTGATCTTCCGAGGCCGGGCATGACCCAGGAAAGTGTGTCCGGCCAAATGGGATCAAGCGTGTTGGGTTATGTGGTGCACCCCTGCAGGGAAGTTAATCTATTCGAATAGCCGTGATCTTCGGTAACAGGACGACTTGGAGTTGTACCTTGACCTTATGACAACTAGAACCGAATACTTAATAAAACACACCCTTCCAAGTGTCAGTTACAACCCGGTGATCGCTCTCTAACAGGGCATCGAGGAGGGGATCGCCGAGTAGGATTATGCTATGCGATGCTACTTGGAGGACTTCAGTCTACTCTCTTCTATATGCTGCAAGACGGAGGCTGCTAGAAGCGTAGTCTTCGACAGGATTAGCTATCCCCCTCTTATTCTGGCATTCTGCAGTTCAGTCCACTGATATGGCCCTTTACACATATATCCATGCATATGTAGTGTAGCTCCTTGCTTGCGATTACTTTGGATGAGTACTCACGGTTGCCTTGTTCCCCCCTTTTCCCATTTCTCTACCCGATTGCTGCGACCAGACGATGGAGCCCAGGATCCAGACGCCACCTTCGACGAAGACTCCTACTACACTGGAGGTCCCTACTACTACGTGCAACCCGCTGACGACGACCAGGAGTAGTTAGGAGGATCACAGGCAGGAGGCATGCGCCTCATTCGATCTGTATCCCCGTTTGTGCTAGCCATCTTATGGCAAACTTGTTTAACTTATGTCTGTACTCAGATATTGTTGCTTCCGCTGACTCATCTATGATCGAGAACTTGTATTCGAGCCCTCGAGGCCCCTGGCTTGTATTATGATGCTTGTATGACTTATTTTATTTATAGAGTTGTGTTGTGATATCTTCCCGTGAGTCCCTGATCTTGATCGTACACATTTGCGTGCATGATTAGTGTACGATTGAATCGGGAGCATCACAGTTACTTTGTTCTTATGAACTTAATACTCTAGATGCATGCTGGATAGCGGTCGGTGTGTGGAGTAATAGTAGTAGATGCAGAATCGTTTCGGTCTACTTGACACGGACGTGATGCCTATGTTCATGATCATGCCTAGATATTCTCATAACTATGCGCTTTTCTATCAATTGCTCGGCAGTAATTTGTTCACCCACCATAATATATGCTATCATGAGAGAAGCCACTAGTGAAACCTATGGCCCCCGGGTCTATTTTACATCATATTTGTTTCCCGTTAACTTGCCAATTTCTGCCGCCGTTTATTTTGCAATCTTTACTTTCCAATCTAGACAACAAAAATATTTATCTTATTATCTTTATCAGATCTCACTTTTGCAAGTGTTCGTGAAGGGATTGACAACCCCTTTATCACGTTGGTTGCAAGGTTCTTGATTTTTTGTGCAGGTACTAGGCGATTTGCGTGTAGTCTCCTACTGGATTGATACCTTGGTTCTCAAAAACTGAGGGAAATACTTACGCTACTTTGTTGCACCACCCTTTCCTCTTCAAGGGAAAACCAACACATGCTCGAGAGGTAGCACTCGTCAGGGGCATAAAGTTTTCCATAACAATATCTAACAAAAGCAAGCTTGTAATGGGGATCAAGACAGCAGAACAAGACAAAAATACATTATAATCAGCCCAATACTTATCAAACATCTCTTTCATTGGAGTTAGCATTGGTGCCATCAACTTCTTTCCTTCACTAGATGCTTTCAAGAGACATGATTGCACCAGGAATACACAATTGAAATACAAATTGGATGTAGGATACTTTGTCCCGGAAATTATGTAGGTCACTTCATAGAAAGTTTTGAAGAAATCATACACGATAGCAACTTTTTCCCATTCATCATGAGTTAGAGAAAATTTGGACTTGAATGTGCCATCCCTATTACCAAACCACAGTAATGCATCTTTGAAATACAAAGAGTTCTCAAGCATCGTGTAGAGTTCCAACGGACGGGCATATCTACTCTCAGCTTTCTATCTTCATTTGAATGGTAAATGTTCTAGCCAGTTTCATAGAAATTGCGAATACAATTGGAAGAAGTTTTGATATACTGAATGCCATCTCTAATCTTGTCAGCAGATTTATCAATAAGTTTCGGACCAGCTTGGACAATCAAATTTAAGACGTGTGCACAACAACGTGTGGCTTTGAAGGGGTTTTTGTTGTTTCTAGTACTGGTCGTAGTGGTGGATTGGGGATGTTCTAGAGGCATGCTCTGAATGTTCAAGTAAAGAATTAATCACGTTATCACATTGATACGTGGGTAAAAGAACAGGCGAAGGAAGATTGGAGGTTGACTTGCTTCTATGGAGAGGCAAACCATAGCTTGAGGCATAACACATGGGAGACAATGGCCAGATTGCGAAGTGAGTCCACACTTCCATGGATTTGTATCGGTGACTTCAACGAGATACTCCGAAGCGAGGAACAGTTTGGACCAAATGGAAGGTTCAGAGAAGCCATGGATTTGTGTAGTCTGAATGATCTCGACCACATCGGCCTTGACTGGACGTTTGAAAAAAATCAATAATACCAGTTTTGTAGAGTACGATTAGATCGGCCGCTGGCAACGGCAGAGTGGAGTGAGAGGTTCTCTTACGCAGCCCTCCATCATCTTTGTCCCTATCAAATCTGATCACACACCAATTGTGTTGTTCAATGATCTCCAAGATGCAAACAGAAAAGTCGTACTTGATAAATATTTAGATATGAGCAATTGTGGGAGTAGCATGTGAACTTTTTCCCAATGTTACAAACTGAATGGCAAGCCGATGGTTAGTGCAACAAACCATGGGTTTGGAAGGGAAGTTGAAAAGACCTGCAAGAACTTTAGCTGATTGGGGTTCCCATGAATTTGGTAATGTCCGAGCCGAACTTAGAAGTTTGAAGGATAAACTTAAAATCCTTCGTGGAGCAGCATGGAGAGTAGTGCCAACGCACGAGGAGATAAAAATCGAGGCAAGGATTATTGAACTTAATTTTCGGGAAGAGATTATGTGGCGCCAAATATCACACATCTAGTGGCTAGCAGAGGGAGATGGGAATACCAATTTTTTCCATCTAAAAGCTACAAACAGGAGAAGGCATAACAAGATCACCCAACTTAGGAGAGAAGATGGAGCAATCTGCTCTCATGAAGAGGAAATAGGTGTGATGGCCATTGATTTCTACAAAAACTTATACGATAGTGAGCCTACTATTGGGATGGATGAGGTATTATCCCACATACCATAGAAGGTGAATGACTATATGAATGCAATGATAAATGAGGCTCATACAGAAAAAGAGGTGAAGGAAGCACTTTTTCGGATGTTTCCAACAAAAGCACCTGGTGCAGACGGTTTCCCTGCCCATTTTTTCTAGAAGAACTCGAGCGTGTGTGGTGATGAAGTTACTCGGGTTGTGCTGCGAGTGCTGAATGGGGAAGAATCTCCGAAGGTGATAAATAGGACATTCATTGTGTTAATTCCTAAGGTATTGAGTACAACCTCTCTAACTCAATTTCGACCAATTAGCTTGTGCAATGTGATCTATAAGATCATCTCAAAAGTGCATGCGAACCGGTTGGAAAGAGTGCTACCTGAGATCATCTCACCAGAGCAATCGGCATTTGTACTGGGGAGATTGATTATCGATAATATCATTGTTGCCTATGAGTGTTTACATTTTATGAAGAGGTCTCAAAGCAAAAATAATTCACATTGTGCATTGAAGCTACATATGATGAAAGCATATGATACGGTGGAGTGGTGCTATTTGGAGGCCGTCATGCTAAATATGGGTTTCAATAGGGGCTGAGTGTCAAAAGTGATGCAATGTGTCACGTTAGTTTCGTTCGTTGTGTTAGTGAATGGTGTGAAGAAGGAAGATTTCATGCCAACTAGAGGGATACGCCAGGGGGACCCCATCCCGCCCTACCTATTTTTGCTTGCGGCTGAGGGTTTATCATGTGTTCTGAAGTTGAGAAGCATTAATGAGAATGCGAGAGGAGTGGTGGTGGCTCCAACGGCGCCTATGGTTAACCATCTCCTGTTCACTAATGACTGCCTTTTGATGTTTAAAGCAAATTCAGAAGGGGCAACTATCATCAAAGATGCGATACAAGACTACTGTTATGCATTGGGGCAGCGAGTTAATTTATCGAAGTCAAGTATCTTTTTTGGCAAAGGGTGTCCTGCGAGCAGGAGGAATCTGACTAAAGGTGTTCTTGATGTTTAAATGAAGCACTGGCTGAACGGTACTTGGGGTTACCGTCTGATGTTGGAAGATCAAAGAACGTATCCTTTAAGTACATAAAAGACCAGATATGGTTCAAAGTTCAGGGGTGGGTGGAGAAGTGCATGTCGACCGCCGGAAAAGAAGTGTTGACCAAGTGCATGGCACAAGCAATCCCAATTTTTTCAATGTCATGTTTTCTTCTCCCATGTGGATTATGTAATCAGATCAATACACTGTTAAGAAAGTTTTTTGGGGGCAACAAAAAGGGGAAAGAAAAACCACATGAGTCTTATGGGAAATTTTGACCATGCCAAAATATCTCGGACGATTGTGGTTCAGAGATACCCAAGTGTTCAATTTGGCCATGTTGGCAAAACAATCATGGCGCGTTTTACAGGAGCAGCGATCACTCAGCGCAAGAATACTAAAAGCTGTGTATTTTCCAGATAAGGAGTTTTTGGGAGGTGGAATTGGGAACTCACCCATCTCAAGTTTGACGTAAAATTTGTGAAGGAACACATATCCTGAAGCAGGGACTTGTAAGCAGGATAGGCAATGGAGAGAACACAAGTATATGGAACCAAAACTGGATCACAAGAGATCATTTGCTGAGTGCGCTGCCACCGCAATCAGTGAGGCCACCAGAACGTGTGTTTGAGCTTATCATTTCTGTTGAGAAATGGTGGGACAAGAAAGCGGTTTTGGAGCACATGCAGGCTATTATTGATGGAAACGCAATTCTTAATATACCTCTGAGTGCTTATAGTATTGATGATTCCTGGGCATGGCATTATGAGAAATCGGGGAGTTTTACTGTGCGACCTGCATACCGGCTGATTATGGAGATGAAGAAAAGGAGAAAGGACTGGCTTGAACACCGAGCATGCAGTTCTGATATTGAGGGTACCAAGTGTCAATGGTGCAAGCTTTAGAAGGTAAAGATCCCTTCAAACCTGAGGACTTTTGCATGGCGTCTCGCTCGAAATTCAACTCAACCGAAGCCCTTCGACATCATTGGAACATGGCAGCCACGCCGATGTGCCCGATATGTAATGCTCATGAAGATACCTGGAAGCATGCCCTAGTTGAGTGCAATATGGCAAAGATCGTGTGGTCTCTAATTGATGAGGAGTTAGTCGAGCATCTGATCGGGTGTAGTCTGAATGACGCATGACTGTGGTTAGTAGAACTACAAGGATCTATGGGACAGGAATCCTTCGTGAAAACCTTGATGACATTGTGGTCGATCTGGTGGGCAAGACGCAAGGCGATTCATGAAGGCATCTTTCAGCCACCACTGTCGATTTTTCTAAATGATTTGGGCCAACTACCTGTTAAGCAAATGGCAAGACCGCAACTGAGATCGACTGCAACAAGATGGAGCGCTCCGGCAACGGGATTGGTCAAAATACGCGTTGATGCTGTTGTAGGTAGAAATGAGATAGGGGTGCTATTGCAGCTATCTGTAGAGATGACACTGGTGAATACCTGAGAGCCTCCGCCACGAGAATTCTAGACATGACTGAACCTGAAATTCTGCAATCAATGGCGTGCAACGAGGGGCTGTCCTTAGCTGCAGATTTGGCGTGCCGCAGACTAGTTTTATCAACGGACTATGCTGCGACAGTTAACCATGTCAAAGGAAGCTACATGGGTCGTTCGGGAGTGATTATTGATGAAATCAAAAGAAATATTGAGAGCTTTATGGCGGTGCAAACCATACATGAGAACCGGGCACTGAATTTTGAGGCACACAGTCTGTCCAAGGCAGCTTTGTCTTTAGATGTTGGTAGGCACTTATGGCTCTCTAATAGCCAGATGTTATTTGTATTCCGCCGAACATTATGTTTGAATAAAGGGCTTTGCAATTAAAAAAAACATATAAGGTGAGTTGTTCCACACAACAATAAGAGCTCGAGAAGAAGTCATATACACGCACTTTTCCTCCGCCGTCCGCCTCATATTTCGTGATCAAGCCGAGCCATGATAGGACCTATGCAACGTGTGTGTGATGCCTTCTTTTTGGCACGCAAGAAAGAAATCAAAACATTCTTTTTGCTAGTGGAAGATGAAACTGAATTGTCGTGGACTGTTTCTCTCCCCCTCCCTAGTGGCACAACGTTTCTCTTCCTCTTCTGAGTGGTCAGTTGCAACTCGCTTATAAGAGGTCACCTCTTCTCCTGTGCGCCTGCGACATCGTCCCAAAGCTTCACACTGCCTACCTCTTTCCACCTCTCTTCTCCACGTGCACCGGGACAGCAGGCCTCCAAAACCCCGTCTCTTGTTATTCTGCAACTGTTGGATTCTTCTCTGCTATGGTTGCACATGACTACTTTCCCAACGACTACCTGGTGATGGTAATGCGACTGTGAATGCCTCTTCATCCACCATGTTGTATGTGTTCGTATCCCTTTTCATTAGGGACCGCGTCTAGATGATTGGTACTATCAATTGATTTGGACATGTCGATATCATAATATTTACCTGATTATATGTCTATACTATGCGTATAATTACTGTTCATTTGACCTTCATGCTTATTATGTTCGTGATGAATTATCTACGCATTTCAGGATTAAATGATATGCAAAATTGCTCAAATATCATGCAAAGATAATTTAGACACTCTATTGAAGTAATTTCATGACAAATTATCTTGATGATCTAGACAATTTTATCAGCAAAATGATACGCAAACTACTGAAGATATTCCAAGAAATCGGAAAGACGACTAGGCAGCAGGACAGCAGCAGAAGGGAGGAAACTTTTAGAAACTTTTAAGGCGACAGCAGGGGAGCATTGCATCTCGCACAGTGGCGCAGCACAGTTCCGGCTTTGCGCAGCACAGCTGCACAGGCACAGCTGCCTGCGCAGACGCTCCCTCTGCCACCCCATTAATGCCGACCCCATCCCCCTTCCCACCCCCACTCCTCCTTCCCTTCACTTCCCCTTCCTTCCCTTCCTTTTGCCCCCCTACCTTGCAACCATCCAAGAAAACCCCAACCCACAACCCAAGAACACGACAAGAAGCCGGGGTACTTCCGCACCAAAATCTGCATACGGACAGATTAGTTTGGGTTAACTCTCCCAGGAAGTCCTTGGCGGCCATGGAGAGGGAAGGGGGGCCCAAGTTCGAGAGGAAGGCCGGGGGAGGGGGTGATGGTAGAAACGCCGGTAGTAATGGCGGCGGCGGCGGGGGCGGCGGCGGCAGTGACGGGAATGGGAGGTGGAAATGGAGCGGAGTTTGTGGTAGCGGCGGCGGCGGCGGTGGCCACAGACAGTACCCGATCATCCAGGCCTACCCGGCGCTCCTCCCCCTTCCTATAAACTCCGGCCGCGCGCATAATAACGGAGCGGTCGCGCTGCCCCTGCCGCCGCCTGTGCTGCTGTACCTGCAGCAGCCGCCGCCGCTGCACCTGCTCCCCGCGGCCGCCACGTGCTACGGGAAACCCATGGCCGGCGCGGCGCAGAGGGGGCCAATGTGGACGCACCGGCCATCCAAGAAGCCGCCGCCGCCCCCGCACGCCGTCACCGCCGCGCTTCTGCCGCTCCCGCAGGGTAAAAAGCGCCTTTTTCTCGGTTACTTCCCGCATCTTTGTTTTTGTATTTTCTACTACTAGTTCATATATAATACCTGGGTGGTGGTGTTCCCCCACCTAAATATATTACTCAATGTGAGCTACTAGTTTTTACTTGCAGCTATTTTTTTTATGGGTGATGATGATACATAGTTTGATGTGAAGTGGTGTCCGCTAGTTGTATAGTTAGGGATTAATGGCTTGCCATACGAAGGTAATGCAGTACAGTGTTTTCGGATCAATGCTACAGGGCTGTATAGTTAGTCAAATGAAATCTTACCAAGCTTGTGATTTTATGGATTTCTACTTTTGATTTTATGCTTGTCTGCTGTCCCTTTTGTACCATATATAATTGGATTAATCTGCATTCCGTGACAAGGTGGATGCAATTTTGACTGTTTGAGCTGAGACACAGCCAGAGTGCTATTTGTGGTACTGTGGATGACAACTTTTTCTCCTGAAAGTTAGACCCCTTTCCACTCCTCATGAATGGGGCATGGTTATCTTTTGGGAGAATCTGTTGGTAAAAAAAATGTTCCATTACCTCTTCTTCCTTTTTTTTGGTATACCATTATCTTGGTTCTTGTGCTACTGCTACTTATTTGATTCATAGTTGCACTTGTTATAGATATTGGTCTTATCATTCTCTTGCTTTTACTTGAGAAGTTCTCTTCCTGTAACCACTACTAGTACATATGATTAGATTCTCTGGTTCCGTTCCTTACATGTCAGTATCAATGTACTAGCAGATGCCAAGACGCTTCCGCACAAAAAGTTCTCCATACATGAGAAGAAGGCATCTGATATCGGAATGGATCATGCAAACGGCCATCATAGGCCCTCAAGCAATCACCAAAGAAGTCCCATTGCGCGGAGACCGGACAATGGGGGGATCGAGGGGGCTGTGATTCCTCTTTCTGCAAATTATTTCCTTGTGCGGTTCAGTCCGGATCAAAAGATTTTCCAGTATGATATTGACATTACCCCACATCCATCGAAGGAAACAGCAAGAATGATCAAGAACAAGTTTGTTCAAGAAAATTCAAGTGTTCTCTCCGGTGCGGTGCCGGCCTTTGATGGCCGCAGGGACCTTTATAGTGCTATTGAGTTTCAGGAGAACAAGGCTGAGTTCTTCGTCAATCTCCCAGTTGCATCAGCACGATGTCCAGTAGATAAAAAGAATGGCCACATGCTTGACAAGCAGAATTTTAAAGTTTTCAAGGTGAACATTCGATTGGTTTCAAAGCTAAGTGGTGAGGACTTGAATAAGTACTTGACCGAAGACAAGGATGGCATTTCACTCCCTCAAGATTACCTCCATGCGCTAGAAGTCATCTTGCGAGAAGGTGCCATGGAAAGTTCGGTTCTAGTAGGCCGGTCTTTGTATCCACGCTCTATGGGAGAAGCAAGGGAGATTGGTGGTGGGGCTGTTGGATTAAGAGGTTTCTTTCAGAGCCTGAGACCAACCAAGCAAGGTCTCGCCCTTAATGTTGACCTCTCACTCACAGCATTCCACGAGAGCACCGGCATGATTGTGTACTTGCAGAAGCGCTTTGACTTCTTGAAGGACCTTTCGCATCAAAAAACTAGGGCTTTGTCAGAAGAGGAGCGGAGAGAGGTGGAGAAAGCTTTGAAGAACATTCAGGTTCGTGTATGCCATCGTGAGACCGACCAAAGGTACCATGTGCATAGCTTGACCAAGGAGACAACCGAAAACCTCAAGTTTCGAGATCGAAGTGCCAAAGATCTTATGGTGGTGGATTACTTCAAGGAGCAATACAACCATGATATACAGTTCAGGAACATGCCATGCTTGCAGATTGGTAGGAGCAAACCATGTTATGTGCCAATGGAGCTTTGTGTAGTTTGTGAGGGTCAGAAGTTTCTTGGCAAGCTCTCAGATGAACAAACCTCCAAGGTTCTCAGAATGGGGTGCCAAAGACCAAGTGAAAGGAAGGGAATCATAAAGGGCATTGTCGAAGAAGAATTTGGTGCTGGAAGGTATGGTTCATCATTCTTGTCTCCAATAGTTTTGCAGCAGCACTTGTGAACTATAGAAGTGTCTTTTGTTCTAAGAAAAAATATTCTATGATTCTGTCATGCAGATTTAATCATAGCTACCTTACTCTTGCAGTAATTCTTACGCCGATCAATTCAATCTCCAAGTGTCAAAGGACATGACACAACTCTCTGGGAGGGTTCTCTTGCCACCAAGACTCAAGTTTGGTAGTGGAGGGCGCATTACGGATATGACGCCACACCGGTTTGATCGTCAATGGAGTTTGCTGGACAGCCATGTTACTGATGGCTCCAAGATTAAAAACTGGGCCTTGATAAGCTTTGGTGGTACCCCGGAGCAGCACTCCTACATTCCAAAGTTTGTCAACCAGCTATCAAGTCGGTGCGAGCAGCTTGGGATTCTTCTAAACAAGAAACCCGTCATCAGCCCATTGTTTGAGCGGATCCAACTTCTCAATAATCCTGGCATTTTGGAGAGTAAACTGGGGAAAATTCAAGAGGCTGCATCAGGCAACCTGCAACTACTAATCTGTGTCATGGAACGGAGGCACCGCGGCTATGCTGACCTGAAACGGATTGCTGAAACGTCCATTGGTGTAGTGACACAGTGTTGCCTTTATCCCAACTTAAGCAAGCTGACCGTGCAGTTCGTGGCCAATTTGGCCCTGAAGATGAATGCTAAGCTTGGGGGCTGCAATGTTTCCCTCTATAACAGCTTGCCATGTCAAATTCCTAGGATATTTTCAGATGAGGAGCCAGTGATGTTCATGGGTGCTGATGTCACACACCCTCACCCACTCGACGACTCGAGCCCATCGGTGGTCGCCGTAGTTGCAAGCATGAACTGGCCTGCGGCAAACAAGTACATCTCCAGGATGAGGTCGCAAACGCACCGGAAAGAAATAATCGAACACCTGGATGTGATGACTAGCGAACTACTTGAAGAGTTCCTGAAAGAAGTTGGCAAGCTCCCTGGTAGAATCATATTCTTCCGGGACGGTGTGAGCGAGACGCAGTTTGACAAGGTCCTCAAGGAGGAGATGCATGCCCTGCGAGTGGCCTGTTTGAGGTACCCAGGCTACAAGCCCCTGACCACGTTCGTCGTGGTTCAGAAGAGGCACCACACCAGGCTCTTCCACAGGGAGAAGAACGGTGGCTCCACACACTATTCCGATCAGAACATTCCGCCGGGGACGGTCGTCGACACGGTGATCACGCACCCGAGGGA